>CM072884.1:59460113-60060113 GCA_037013685.1 Acridotheres tristis | reverse complement strand
AGATTTTCTTTTATCACTGATATCAGTGTGTGAGAGCAAAGGTGATCAGGGTATGTTCTGAGATGCTATGTCATAAGCACTTTTGTCAAATATAAAGTAATGTGCCAAGAGATGTGTGACATGAAAATGTTTGTTTAGTTACCAAACTTCCAATTCCTACCAAAACTGTTGACCTATACTTTCATACTGGTGGTGGTTCACCTAGTGAAGCAAAGATGTGACTTCCTTCAGTAGTCATAGTGTGATTTCCTCATAACAGACAGCAGTTATTAAAAGATGAATCATAATCGTGACTACACACTGAAAACATTAGCAGATGTTAAACCGTTACAGTGATCCATTTAGCAAGATCAGCCTGGAGAAGTGAGTCAAGGGGGGATTTTAATATGGAGAAATGAGACAGCATTGGAACTGATTGGTCTATAATATTGAAAATCAGTTCTGAATTAGCGTGTTGCCACTGAGAATGTTATTTCTCTGATTTCTAAACAAGTACATAATCACAAACACTTAGCATAAATTTCTATCTCTGTATGTACTTAGGTATAAATAAATGACTGGATTGTTCTTAACCGTTTTGGGAAAAAAAAACAAAAACAAAACATAAAAATAGATAGAAATATAAATATAGAACACACCCATTTTTTTGTAGAAATAAGCGCTACTCTTTTATGTATACCTTAGCTCAAATGCTGTTAGAATTAAAAAGGTAGGAAATGGTATGCTGTGTATTCTCAAGTCTTACCATACACGTTTAGGTATGTGAATTGGCAAACACAGGTAACCAGAGGCAACCACCAAACCACAGCTGAAAGGCAAAGAGTAGATTTATTTCACTACCTCTCTGAGAACTCCAGGCAGCAGAGACACACAGGGATACATAGGCTCGGTTAAGCTCAGCTCATCCTAGCAACCAGGGAGGCTCAAACATGGCTGTGAGAGTGTGTTATCTCTATATAGGAATTCTACTTCTCAAAACACGCAGAAGATTGACAAAAGTAGGCATGATAAATGGAGTTTTTCCCACACAGTGTTTAATCTCTAATTCACCTGTTCGCTTTATAAATATATAATATTTTGAATACCATCTCATAACAGCACAAAATACTTAGCAGTTAATGTTGCATCCTTCTGTTCAATTTCACTAATGAAAAACTCCACATTTGTTACTTTACATCAGAAAGCCAGCTAATTGACCTTGATTCATTTATCCTTATTCATATTTGATACAGCTATAAAATCAATGCATGAAACTGCTCATTATTTTCTAGTATTACAGAAAGAAACTAAATCTAAATAGCACCTTGCTACTATATACTAGATAAGAATAGGATAGGTGGACATTTGACTTGACAAAGTAGAGTCAGTCTTGTTTTATCTCGAAAGGCTGTCTCTGGGGATATGACACATTATCAGTTGTCCTCCTTTTAATTTTTTTGTGTCCCTATAAAGTAAGTATGCTAATTTATGCTGCATAATGAAAGATTAAATTAAAAACTGGAGTCCTGACCTATTATACCCTTCTTATTTGCATGAATTTAACATATAATTCCCTGCTCTGTAAAGACTCATGAAAATGTTTAACTTTCTTCACCTCAGTAATCTTTAATGCAACATAAAGTTAAACATATAAATAAATTTCATCTAAAATAGTATCCAAAGAAAAATACCAAGAAGACATTTCCAATATACAGTAAGTGGTTCTATATTTCCTTGGATATCAAATAGAAACTATTGAGCATACTGAGATTTACAAACAGCAAACTTACTAAACTTACTGGAAAAGTCTCAACTTACTTCAGTGTTTAGACAATTATCAATGTTTAAACATTGATAATTCATTTTCCCTGTCAGTCAATACCACATTGCACAATTTTAACATCAATCTCAGTAGGAGGAGAAATATTACTTCAGATTTCAAATCTTTCAAACTCATTTGAGAAAATATCTAAATTAAAGCTGAGTAGATTACTGATGTTATTAAATTATGAAAAGCTATAATTACCACACACTAGTACTCTTAGGACAAAAATAAACAATATATCATAAAAAAGAATATTTCATTGTTCGTTTTGAAGTTGACAGAATTGAAATCAATGCAAGTTCTGTCTTTCTCTAAGTTTTCTAGAGAGACAGGACCTTGGCAGTACTGGGTGTCAGACTTCAAAAACCTTAAATTCTTCATCCAAGTCAAAGTTGGTATTTGTGCCAGTGGTTTAGTATCTCAGATGTAGTTTCATGTAACATTTCTCAGATTCTGATTTATCTCAGTATTTGGTTTCCAGCATTTACTTCAGTTCAAACAACTACTGCATTAGGTTTCGGCAGGAATCCCACAGCAGGATTGATAAATTTTTTTACTGTGATCTCTGAGTGTTTTATTATGCACCGCTTGGGTTAGCAGTTGCACTGAAATTTTAAAATCTTTGTTCAGTCCCTCATCTGTGAATCTCATTTCTTAATTTTAAAACCAAAATTGTCAAGAATTTCTTTAGCTGACAGCCAGAGCCTTATTTCACTTCTGCTTTAAATCTGCTGTAGCACATGGCTTACTTGATTTTCTTTGCGTATTTGGGGCTGCACAGAGTTCCTGCTGAGGTTCTGATATGAGTGTGAAGCAAAGTCGGCTCCTAAAAGAAATTAACAGCCCTCTTATTGCTAATTAAAAGCTCTTTGCTTTCTCTCCACATGGCCATGGCAGCTGCTTCACATCCTCTCAATGTTTCGAAAACACATAAATTCAAAGACAATATTGTGAACAGCACCTGGCACTTGCTGCACCTGCCGTGATGAGACTATATTTCATTCTGTCAGTAAATTAAAATTCTCCAGAGCTGAAAAGGATGTTTTTTTCCTCATTCAACCTCTTCCATTTTCCCCAGTGGTAAAGAGACAGTAGTTTTGCTTCCATTTTCGATACTAAATATATCATATTGTTGTTTGCTTCAGTGGTGCAGACACCTGCCTCCTGCTGTAAATGTTGTGTTCCACTTTGGAAAGATTTCCCCAGGGCTCCACATTCAAGTATTGGCTTGTAACTATGGCTTAATATCATGTCAAAATCTCTTAAGGAAGATGCAGCTTGTCAAGTCATCTCAGGACTGAACCTCCATCTAGTGAAATTCTGATAATATCCTTTGAGTGTTTGAAGCAAAAGAAGACAAATAAAAGGCTAGCAAGTCATTTGTAAAGATAATAGCTAACAGCATGCATTTTCCCTTTCCCTCCCCCGCTTTCCATTAATGTTGATAAAGGGAGAAGAGCAGACTATGGGTCAGTGATCTTTGTTATTTATATTCAGGTCAAAGAAAGTTCCATACTTTTGTGTTTTGAGCATGGCAGCAAAATGGAAGCAAAGAGAAAGAAAACCTCAATCAAATTTTGGTAGATTTAAGCTCTGATATTTTGATCTCAGAGTCTATTTTCAGAAAAGAAATGGCAAACAGAAAGCTTTTCACTATAAAGAATTTAAGACAACAACGTAATTTGGCTGGATCCCTGTAGCGTGATGCTGATGTGTTTGCTACAGTACAGAAGTTTTTCAGGTTTTTTTTTAAGAAATCCACAATTATTAGATAATAATACAATAATGCATTAGAAGTAGGACTACAACAGAAATTATTATTTGGGATTTTAGTAGAAAATAGGAGAGAATTTTCCCTCTTACTAGGGGTTACGTGAAAATGGTATTCAAATATTATCAAAAGGGTATGTGATTCTTTTTTTTTTTTTTTTTTTTCAGATTGAGGACATGGTTCTCTAGATAAATATTAACCTCTTCCCAAATATCTATATAGTTCAAAAATTTGTACTACTATTCCTCAACAAAGGGAGAAAACCAAAACCCAACAATAAATCCCACCACCACTTTGGATTAAAACCTAATAGGGACAAGGGTCTTTATTCTAGTTTTCTTTTTCACCCTAATAGTATCTCCTTAATAAAATAAGTGTAAAACCATCAAGAGCATCAAAAGGACTTCAATACATTAGTGTTCCTTTCCTTTCCCAAACTGCTCACTTTCAATCCTCAGCTAGAGTCCTCATAGCAGACTCAAACTTGTCAGTCTGCAGGTTTGAAGGAGTGTGGGCATGCTTGGCATGAATGCAAAATCTCCCAGTTTAACACATGTCATGGCAAACTCTTCATGGAAGAGGCCAAGGAGAACTCAGTTCCCACTCAGAGAAAAGCATGACCCAGAGAAAAGGAAATACTAACATTTGACTGAATAGCTGTTGCAGATAGAAGGGAATTAATATTTGGGCTGTTGAAACCCTACAAAATTTTTTTTTCTTATGATGCCTGTTATTTACGTATTTCAACTATTACTGACATTCACTAACAGGTCTAAGTTAATGTTACTGAAGGCTGATCAAATCTATGTGAATTCATAGTACCATCTTTCAGAAGACACACATGACAACTGAAGATTTGATTGATTACTTTGGAAGGTTATTTCATGGGCTTCTCTGCCCTAAGACGTACAATTTATGAAATCCCTAAAAAAGAAAGTGAAAGGTGTACGTATTATATCTATCAAGCGAATTCTTCAAAATTTTTAGCTGTAGTCAAGTAGGAAAAGAACTCAAAACTCAACAGTGTTGAGTTTGTTTCGAAACATAAAACAATTAAGAGAACACCATTAAGAAAAGCCAGTCAGAGGAATTTCTAAAACAACACAAAATATAATGAATACTTTGTTATGCTCTCATATCTATATCTCATAATGTCATTATGCTGAATTAAAAAATATTTCAAAAGTCTATTTAAATCATTAGAAAATTAAATCTTTTCAAGACTCAGTTATTTCTAATGCTTACTGTAAAAAAAAATAGCTACTTCAAGTGCATGCACTGCTGATCATCTCTAGTTAAATAATTTTAGACAGTATTAGTGCATCTGAGTCACCATGACAGATTATAATATTTAGAAGTAATCACATTTCCTTCTTTTTAACTGTTTTTCACAAATTTCTTTTGAAAAGCCTAAGGCTTTTTGTAGGATATTTCAAGGACTTGTGCTGCTATGATGGTATCATTTAAATAACTTTAAAAAGGCATATAGTTTTGAAAACAATATATATTGAATCTGTTTTTGTTTTTCTCACCGTATGTCTCAGAACAACATTTATCATATCCTTGATATTCGTTAACTTTTCTCCACCAGTACGTTTTTCAACTTCTGTTGATAATACCAATCATGAAGTTTTCCATGCATCATGTAACGTTTTTTTTTTTAACTAACTTTTTGAAGCAGTTTGAGATTTTTGTTTCCAATTCATTAAAAAATCTTTACTAACATCATGAAAATTTACTTTGGAATAATTGTGGGTCTATCAAAGATTTTCTAATATGCATTTTCTTTCTTCATGGGTCACGTCAAGGCACTTTTCTTATGAAAAATACCAATCTAGCAAACACAAATATTTATTTATCTACTTTGGAGGGTTTTTATTGTTTGATGAAATACTGGAATATTCTTAACTTGGAAAAAATAATCTTACTTTTCTTCGTATTCAATTTCTTCTCTTAGAAATTATTTACTCATGAAAATTTTACTGGAATATTTATTTTGGTTTTATATTTAATAACAAATGAATATGTTCAAAATTTAGAAAAGCCCATTAATTTAACAATAAAATGTCTTAATTTAAAAAACACTCCATTTATTCAAGTTTATGAAAGTTTTTGATTCTCTATCAAACTTTGGGAAAGCTGATAGGCTTTCTCCAAAAAGGAAGTAAACTTGTAATGAATACTGTTCATAGACAAAAATGTCTTTATTCATTGTATCTGCTTCCTTTCCCATTCTTATGATAGTCCATTTTTCACCAAGAGAAAATATCTTTTCTTTTCCTATACTCATCTGTTGGTTTGTTGTCCATTTGGCATGGCATACAATTAATTAACAGTGAACACCAGTCCTTCTGAAAATCCTCTTCTGAACACTAATATCTTAACCATAGTAGGTATAAATAACATAACAACTGAAAGTTACAATGTGGATAATGCTTAAATACAGAAAAATTGCTTATATGTTAAATGAAAACATCATGGAAGTAAATTAAATTTTCGAGCTCAAACGATCTACTCTTTTCAGTATGTATTGTGTTATTTATAAATAAGAAAGACTTTTTGAATGATCTCTCAATCATAAAATTTGCCATAGAAGGAATAACTCTCATTGTTATATGTCAAGTGTGTTTCCCCTTTTTTTTTTTATTCTTTTGCTGCACCATTAAAATTCATATATAAGTAATAGGAGAGATGCTGAGTTGAAAGGTGCTGTCTATAAATTATTGATATTAAATAACAGAATGACTGAAATTGGACTAAGTAAAGAATTAAGTGAGGCAAACATCAGCTAATCAATGTGAATTAAACAATTTCTGTTTGCTTTGATATTAAAGTTAATTTAGATAGTATCACTCATTTATCACTCATTTAGCACACCTACTTTTTTTTGCAAGGCATTTAATTTGAGAAAAAATATTAATTTAATGAATAAATTTGAATGATAAAATTTCATGTAATATAAATTAAATGGATTAAAGAACAGGCATCAGACAAATCTCAAAAGGTCATTCCAAATAGGCTATCATTATTAAAATATTTAAAACATATATTGTTGTCATGTCATAATCAACTTTTGCCTTACTCTATGTCATTGGTTATTTGTAAGAAAATAAGAAATCATCAATGACAAAGTCAATGGTAAGTAAAAAGTCACTTGTAGGGAAATACCTGGATTGTATACTAGACTGGAAATACCTAAAAATAACATTTTATAATAATGAAATATAAGTGACAAAGAATTAAGATACGCCTTCTGTGTGAGATCTCTGTGTAGAATCAGAGATTCTAGAAAGGCCAGGTTGATCACAGTAACAACTAAAAGATTAACTTTTACTGTGTTCCAGTGGCCTACAGAATGAACACAAACCTTGACATCCCACATTCTTGGATATTAAATTTAGATCAACAAAGTGGGTGTCCACCATTCAAGATGAAAGATTTGAAGAGAACTGCAAGAGAATTCCAGAAAGAAGTTGTAAGCAAGGTGAATGCAATGCTTAAATCACTGTCAGAAGCAGAGACGGACAATGAGTTAAAGATCTGCTGCAGTCCAAGTTCTGGAAGATAAAGATTAGACATAAATTCCTTGTTTTTAAGAATGGAGATATTTAGTCACCACAAAACCTAAAACGTTTTGTGGTAGATGGAACAACAAACCCATATAATAGATAACAAAATCAATCTATGTAATAGACAGCAAAAGTCCTGATATAAAACAATAGTATATTTTGGACCAGAATCAAGTCAAAGGGGAACTCTGGTTCATATTATGTAAGCATCATTAAAATATCTTAATAATCGGTTCAGTGAAATATTATTTTGAAATCTGTATACATTAAAGAAAAATAGAACTTCAGATTTCACTAATGATTTTGAGTTTGTAACTGGCAGTGTACAGTATTTTAGCATGACTCAAAATCTAGCAAGTGCAATGCAGACACAAGAATTATTATATATTTTCTGAGACGTTTAATTTTATAAGTTTATAACTACCAATCACTTTCTAAAAACTTGTTGTAATAAAAAGACACATAGAAGAAAACACTAGATTCTGTTTCATTAATGTAATAAAACAGGCCTGTTAGTATACTTGCACTAAATTTGATGAAACTGCAGAGTAAATAAATTTTTATTTTACATGGCTTAATTTTGATCTTTGTGGGTTTTTTTCTAATGCAAAATTAAAACAAATTCTTTTCGTCCAGTAAAAAATATAATGTAGATATTTTTAACTTAATAGACTTCTCTTTCCTCTAGGTGTTGGACCAGAATTTATAAATATTGTTTCAGGCAGTTGGGAAAATTATAGTTTTCCCTTTCCCATTTATTAGTATAATTTCCTTTAAAACTTAATGCTATGCAAAAGTTTTCTGTCTTGTCCCTGTCACTGACAATGACTCAACATTATTTCATGCTTGAATTGTCAATGCATGTATTCCTATTGCACAAATATGTTTGAAAAATTAATTTCCTTCATTGACACAATCAGACAAAGAAACCCAGTTGCATATAGTAGCTGGGCAATCAGTGGGTTTTTTCTAAGCATGGTTTCCCAGGGCTGTCTCCAAGGCCTACCAAAGACAATAGAAGATTTAAACTGATTTCAGCATGTACTGGAAGAGGAAACATTCAGGATATTCTCTTAGGGAATGTACAGGACAAGATATGTTTAAAATTTTAGCATAAAATAAAGATGAGCCATACAGATGCCATGAACAAAAATGAATCACTGTCATCAGAGGTACTAAAGGATACTATATTCCCATAGACATAGAAGACAAAGTGTATTCACACCCTCTACTTTGGTAACATGGTTTAGACACTGCCTTTACTGAAAAGCAAACACTCAGTTCATTAATCACCAAGTATGCTGACTCACAGGGGAGAAAAATATAAATAACCTTTTCTCTGGTTATATAGAATAGGAATCTCCTTTGGGATCATAAGGACTTCAGTGGATCAAGCAAGTTCTAAGAAGCTAAGTGATAGTGACTTCTCAAGACTGAATGTTTTTCCTTTTTTTGAGTCCAAATACCACATAATTTTTGATGAGGTATATGAAATCACTTCTATGATGTTTGAGAATGGGACCTGCTCTGTGAGAAAAAGAAACAGTTGAGTCTCTTCTCCTTGGAGGAGCAAAGGCTCAGGGGAAGACTTAATCAAAGTATGCCAGTATTTAAGGGCAACTACAAAAAGATCATTCTCCCACTTCGTAAGAAGCCAGATAGGGAAGACAAGGGACAGCAGCTACAAGTTGCACTGGGAGAGATTTCATTTTGATATAACAAGGAATTTTTTACAGTGAGAACAATCAAGCCCCAGAAGCCACATCCCCAGGGGCATTGTAGTTTTCTCATTACTGGAGAGTTTCACCATGCATGTTGGACGGGGAGCTAGGTCATTTCATCTAGACTCCATTTCACACAAAAGATTGAACCAGAGGAGCTCTCAAGATCCTTTCCAACCTGGGCTGCTCTACAATTCTATGATTCCGTAAAAAGTGGCTGCTATACTCCCCCATAAGGTTAACAACCAAATCACAAAAATATATATGTTGAAAGGAATATCCAGACGACACACAGTCATCCCTCCTTCTAAAATGAATGTCTATGGTCTAATTATATTAAATTGCTCAAGAGCTCTTTCAATCAGCTTTTGAAGTCTCCAAGAACCGACACTCCACAAACTCTTTGGGTAACGTTTTCCAGTGTTCAACTACCTTCTATTTTGTCCTTATAGTGACTCAGACCTTCCCACCTCCCAGCTTGTTTTCATCACCTTCATTGTGCATACTTAGGGAACCCTCCTTCATCTTTGTATCCTCTAATCATATGCAGGCAGAAAGCCTTATTCTTTCAAAGATGAACAAACCAAATTTTCTCACCGTCTCCTCATACCTCCATCCCCTTCCAAAGTCTTTCTTCCAATAAGATCCCAAAATGGGACATGGCAGTCCGCATGTGACCTCTTAATAGAGTGGAAGAATCATTACCTTGGACCTAATGGCTGCATTCTTGGTAATACTGTCCAATATGTCTTTGGCATTCTTTGATGCAAGACTGCTCTACTGATATTATGTTCAACACACTTTCCACCAGGATTGCAGGAGCTTTTATGCGGAGCTGCATTTTTAGCATATTTTTCTCCTACATGGTCAGTTAAATCCAATCTTCAGTTTCTAGAGTAGTGAACAGAATTTCTGTCCCTTGCCGTAGTTTTAAGAATGCTTAATGTAAACAAAATTGTGGAGAGTTTAGCAGGGTTTTCTGTTGACTTTGTCCACACTGAAGTTAGGCTTTGGTTTTTTTTCAGAAATATATTTGACAGATGTGCTTAAGCAGATTTGCAATGGATTAGCAAAAAATTGCTCCCTGACTCAAGACCTTAAGTTCTTGCAATCAGAGAGTAGTGTTAAGTGTACCTTTCAAAAAATTGCTAGCTTTTTCTATACTACTCAGTTTAAAAGTGAAGATTTGGATTAAGTATTGTTTCATTCGTGGCCCAAATATTGCTTTAATTCAAAACATTTTTGCATGTTTCTTCTAATTAGGACTGCATTACTCCTTTCATAAAATCCTTCCTTTTTCAGGAAAAAAAAAAAAAGAATAAAAACCTCAGTCGACTATCAAAAGTTTATCTTTTTCCTTTTTGGCTATTCTAGTAGCAATGAAAATTAAGTGCAAATGTTTTATCTTCAACCAGACAACCAGTTAACATTTAACACTAAAGCTCAATTAATGACTTTCTGCCTGAAGAATTTACAATGGTGCACAAAAGGAGCTGACAATTGTGCTGGAATTAAAATGTTTGCACTCTTTTTCTACATGTCCTAAGTATGGAGTCCAAACTAATAATGTTGTAGGAAGGGTCACTGACATTTGAAAATGAGATATATCAAAAATATTAGCAAAGCAGAAATAACCATATCTGATTGTCAGAACTATTTTTAATATTGTTTATTAGTTGTACAAAAAAAAAGAACTAAATTCTAAGAAATGTCTTGACCTACATTCCTATCTTTTTCACAAGAAGGTTGCCTTTTACATCCTTTAGTACTATATTGTCACCCACTATAATGATTACTTCCAAAATACAAAGTACTGCAAGAATAAAGATGTTTAGATGCATGGCATGTTGAGAGAACTTCATAAAGAACAGGTGACCTGAAGAGATATGAAATATATCCAGATATGCAACTGTTTGCTTTCTGAGGCGTGATGGTAAATTGAGTGTCAGTGCTTTTATACCAATAGATTCTAAAAAATCATTTTGCAAGTTACAATAAAATCTTACAGCACCTTCACAAAAACATAAAGACATTTTTCAAACAGAACAAAAACCATAATACCAGTTCACATCTATTAATAGTAAGCTTCTGAAACACAGTTTCCAGTTGTATTTCCAGCCCTCTTGAGAGATTTAAAGAAGCAAAGAAGATGTTATTTCCTGTTCTGCAGCTATTCAGGCATACTTTTACATATTGATCCCTGTTGTTCTTGTCTTCAAAGAAGGACAGGTCAGGTTCCTATGGTACAGAGAGAAGTAATATGCTAAAAAAAGCCAGTAAAGAAAAAATAGAATTGTACCTGAGTATCTGTTGTGAAACCAAACTGAGTACATGCTGCCAGGGTTCCTCTTGATGTCAATGCTAAGGCCTGTACAAAAGTCAAATGCAATATGAGATTCTTCAGATGGAGTGCTTGCTATTTCTTGTTGACTTATGATTCTGTTACTATCCTAATTGTAGTGCCAAAGGTGTTCCCCAGGTTGTTTTGAGGAGGGCTACTTGAGGCAGCTGAAGACTGACATCTCAAGCTAACAGAATGTTAACATTTTGTCACCATTTATGCCAGTATAAAGTTATTGTGTTGAATTTCATGGTTTTCTGTGATGTCCATCTTGTACAGCTTGATAATTCCACCTACATCAGGACTACAGCCTGCAAATTTATCTAATAAGAAATTTCTGTTCACATTTTAAACCATCTGATCCAGCAGACAATTAAGATTTATGCGAGTCATAGGGAAAATCAAGAGTTAAATTCTTAGGGAAGATGTGAAAGAAAAGTGAGAAATAGTGAGAAATGGTAAATCTTGGTAGAGAAGCCTTTCTTTTAATGACTGTCTAAGGTGAGTATTGTATATCATTGACTTTAGTAAGGCTTTGACACAGTAACCTAGTAAAACTGAAGAAATAAGGATTAGATGGGTGGACTACAAGGTGAATGAAAAACTCACAGAACTACTCTTTGAGTCTGTATTCAAAGGGCAGAGATGATGGTTTTGAAGTCTTAACTGGTAGTGAGCCATGAATGTCATGCTTGGGTAACTACTGGAACTAATGCGTTTAATCTCTTCATCAATAATTTGGAATATGGGACAAAATACATCATCATTACATCTGTGAACAAAGCCAAACTAATGGGAATGGCTAGTGTGCTGCATATCAGGGCTGCCATTCAGAGGTACCTCAAAAAGATGGAGGATTGGGTTAACAGAAACATAATGAATTCCAGCAAAGACAAATGTGAAATCTTGCTGCTCAGACAGAGCATCCCCTAATGTCGGTGCAGTTTGGTAACAGACTTTTGCAGAAAGGAACTGAGGGCCAAATGACAGTTTAAAATTTAGTGCAAGCAGCGTGAGAGAACTGCTAAGTCACCTCTCCTCAGCCCTGGTGAAGTTGCATTTGTAAGGCTGCCTCTAGGTTTCAGCTTCCCCATGCAACGTAGAAATTGACAAACCTGAGAAAGCCTAAAAGTAAACCATTAGTGCAGTGAAGGCTACAGACTAAACTAAATACAAGGAAAAGCTGAAGAAATTTTGTTTTTAAACTTTGAGAAGGGAAAGAAAAAATATTATTGCAGCCTTCCTCTACCTAAAAAAGTGATTACAGAGAGAATAGAAGCTGTCTTAATTCAGGTTTTCATAGTGAAAGCAGCAGGCTGCCACAAAAGGAATGCTTATTGCATAGTGGAGAAAAAATCACAGAGAGGAGCAATAGCATATTCAGATATATTGATCATTCTTGGAAATTTAAAAAATTCCTTTGGAAATGCTCACAGGTACCTTGATCTAAGTTGGACTCTATTTTTACTTTGAGAAGGATGTTGAAATAAATCAGGTCATGCCTTTTAATCTTCATTTTCCGTAGTTTTGTCATTCAAACACCCCAGGACTGTATTATAAGAATAGCATGCAGAATCCAAAACAGGTCTAAAAAAACAGGCAATTTATGCTAAAATAGAAACGGTATGATTGTCACCTTTGTGCTGGGTTGGGTTTTTCAAAGCTGTATACTATATGACTATAGTTATATATGACTATATGACTATATGACTATATATGTTTTTTTATTGCTACAGAACTGATGAAATGTGAAGGATAATAATATTGCATTGCGTTTAAATTCCCAGCTCAAGTTGGTTCTACCATCAACAGAAACACTATTTTCTCCAAGAGCTGCTTTCCTTTTTTTTTTCCTCCATCAACTGGGACTACTCAGACTATCATCTTCTAGTTTTGGACTACTTAGCTTCCTACATTAGTTTAGATAGGGTCAATCTTATCCCCTGATACACTTTTTGTTATTTTCAGTTGTGTATGACTTCGCTTTCTGCCTGCACTTGTTGAGGAGTTTTCCTGCAAGGCCTTTCAAGTTCTCAAGTCTCTCAAAAGGTTTGTAAAGGCAGATTTGATTTTTGACCTGTAGCTCTACTTCTCAAAACCTCCTATCTTGCAAAGCACTAGCTCTGATTTATTAGAGTAGAAGTATTTGCATAATTCCATGAAATAGTAACAACTTTTTCCTCACAAGCCTTCAGATTTTTCCTGCCATGACATGGCTTTTCCATCAATGTCAAACCCCCACTGTCTTATGAGCCTCTGTACAACAAACTGTCAATAAGGTGCTGGTTCTTAGCCTTGGATTCCTCAGTGCCTCATCCTTCCTATTCATCTCAGTGTTAAGAAATACATGTTGTTAAAGTTTAAGTTTTTGAATGCTAAGTTTTAAAAAAATGTGACAAGCAAAGAAAGCGCTAAATTTAGAGGCAAGTAAAATTGTTGTGAGTACTATGCACAATCACACATGTGAGGTGATTTTTGCGTTGGTTCTTTTCCTATCTTTATGGTCCTTCAAAAGTAACCTGGTGCATAATTTTACCTATGAAGATTATCATGCCCATAGTCTTAAGCAACCATTTATTTAATCCTTTGACAGAGAAAACAAAGTTCAACATTCCTCAAAGAAAAACAAACAAACAAACAAACAGAAAAAGAAAATATAAAAAAAATCGAATAAACCCATATGTATTTAAATGCAATAGTTTCAGACAACTGTATTTTTCAATCAGCAAATACAACTCAGCCCTAAAATACATCACATCAAATTACCATCAAGCCAATAGACATTTCACAATAACTGTATGGTAGACCCAGTAAAGATTACAAAATAATACCAATTAGAATACCAATTACTCAAGGAAGCTAGGAGCAACAGATAAATAAGCAATAAACTGATAAATTATTAAAAGCATTAAGGCTAAACAGTTAAAGGTAATGACAATTTCTATTCCAGTACAGAGTATTATCTAACGGGGGTCAAGTCCTATAAATGTTCTTATGCACAAGAAATCATTGCTCATGTAGAGAGAAAATGATCCTTCTTCAGGTACATGCATCTGTATTTGATGTTGCTACACTTACTTGAAGACCTTAAGGAGAAAATGAATAGTGAAAAGCTTCTTTTTAGGGACCTTAAGTAGATGAGAATTTTACTCCAAAATATATAAAACTTATTTGAATGAGACAATGCAAGAGAGGAAGGACTTTTCAAGAGCTTTTAGCCCTGGGCATTGAAAATCTGCATTACGATTTCATATACCTTCATCTCTTAGTACAAAAAGAGAATATTGAAAGTCTGGAAATACAAAATCCCCTACATTTTTTGGTCTCAAGAAACTCTGCTAAACTATCACAGGGGACATAAATTTCTCTAAGTAAATGATTTCTACAAATCACCCAAGAAATATTATGACATCTTGTGCTTCTTTGTTTGCTTACCCGACTTCATTTTTATTTTTGTTTCAGCTGGAGAGATAGACTTTGTGAGCAGGAATAAAAAGAGAAAGAATATTTTCTTTTCCTAGTAGCTTAAGAACTGTCATGAAACACCTGCCCGTAAACTACCCCCCAGCAAATGGAGATGATCTGAAAACACTAAAGGAGACAATATGTTTCTTGTTATAGAAATTTCTTCAGGGAAAAGAGAAATATAAATTATTCAGAAAGTTCCGAAGGTTTGGAACAATTTGTTTATGAAACACGCATGACCATGAAACAACAAATGTGAATGCAACAATTCTCAAACACTATTTGTGCTGCAATAAGTGAAAGGTCTACGTTGAATGATGGTTGACTGAACAGATAAGTGGTTGAGGCCATTTGTCAAGGTAAAAATTGTGTAAAGCCATATTTTCTTCATAGTTATGGAGAAATAACTTCAGTTGAAAGAGGAAGTATTTTGCTATACATTATTTAAATTAATTTTATTTGTGATTATAAAGATTTAATGTCAAATATGCCCCATCTGCTATAACAATGAAGTGAAAATTTTCTCTGAGAAAGCATAAAAAGGAAAACAGTTCACTAAATTTAATAGTTATGCATAAAAATTTTAATGTTGTTTTTAGCCAAGTAAAAAATATGAACTTTTATGCAAGTCCCCTGAATATTGTACTTATTGTCAATGATGCTAAATGTATGATGCATTCATTAATAGGAATTCTATCTTCCTTTACATTTCATCCAAAATTATTATCTATTTAATCACAATACATATTAAAATCTTCTGGTTGCATGAGAAGCAAGCAGAGGTTCTTGGATTGTCTGCATGAAGGCTGCCTTTATTCTGAGAATTGTTTTGACTCATAATTATTTTAAGCATTTTCTAGTTTTTATTCATTTAATATGAGATCTCATTTGCCTGTGGAAGAAAATTGTGTAAAGAGTGGGGTCCTTTTCTTGGGTGCAGACTATGAGCTTAATTAATTCCATATACCATACACTATGCTATTTCTACACACTAAAGTAAAATGAATGGGCAGCATGCAATTGTTTAGTGGAAAATCAGTAGTACAGGTATAATAGATGTTTGCTGAAAAATTGCAGTCAATAGTATAAGGCAACTGTTTATTAAAAAAGTTAATGTTTGCAACAAACATTACTAAGTTTGGGGGACCAAAAAACAATAACTTGTCACTTCCAGAGAGGGTTGTAATATGATAAATTGTCAAGAAAAAAAGCAGCTCGATCATCACTGTTGTCTGCCAAGGACATAGTTTATCAATGTCACTACTATAATCACAAAGTGACTAAAGAAATTATATTCACACTTGTTCCTAAAAAGCCTGTATGTGATGGCAAATAATGGAAGCTTCTCTTGAGGGGTGTCTAACAAATGATCCAGAAAGTATACTAAAAGATTATTTTAAATCAAAGGTGCCATATTAGAATCATGCCAACATTCTTCCTTCTTTACCTTTTTGTCTTTCATAACATTGTTCTAAGAAACAAGCTTTTCAGTTGTATTTAGAATATAAATCTAAGTATATATATATTCTACTTCTGTTTTTCCCCAGTGCGCCTTTTTGGTGATATATGTCTCTAAAGAAACCCTAAGTAAATAAGATAAGATAGACCAAATTAAACTTTAAAAAATATAAAAAAATCAGAAAAAAAATATATTTTTTAATGTGGACTGCATATGTAGTGTATTCTCTCCAGTGCTTGGATTAAAAGAATGTGGAATTTTCTTTCAACATTTTTGTCACAGATTTAGATTCTTAGTATTGTCCTCTGTGATTCTGAGTAAGACTTAAGAAATGCAAAATAATATTCACAGTCTTTTGAATGTGATAGCTTAAACGTTTTCTTTCAGCTATTGTTAGATAGTTGCAGATTGAGTCACAAGCATGTTATACTCACTTCAACTTTTCAGTCCTATCTTTATCTCAGAACAGTGCCCAATGGCATATTGCATTAGCAGTTAAATTGCTTAAATAAAAATTTTGATTCAAGATTCTCTAAAAAAAAATTAAGTTTTATATTTATAATATAGATTTAAACCATACTAACATAATAAATTCCATATATCTTACATCTTAAAATATAGATTAAATAGTTCATCAGACTAACTTTTCCATTCATGCAAAATTGCTATAGTGTGAAGGGATGGTTCGCACAAGAGAATAGTTTATAGTTTATAAGAGAAAGCACAATCCCAAAAATATTCTATAGCACTCAATATAAGCACTAAGATAGCTAGTACATCTCTGGGACCATAAATCAATTTTATAAACTTTTCTTTCTTTAGATTCTATCATATTTGTTCATCGATAGTGAGTTCTTGGACAATTCAAGACATTTCAAATCTGTTCATCTGAGACATTTCAAATGGTAGTAAATACCTGTGTTCAGGCCAAATCTTGTTCTGAGGTGCTGAGCTGACATGCTTTTTCCCTTTCATTAGCTGTTTTGGCCAATTACTCCAGTGACTAGAGTAGGTACTCAAATACTCTAGCTCCCACAGAAACACTCAGATAGAGGCCTGAAGGTAGATGGAGAACTAGCAAGATTCCTAAACTTATTCAATTTATAGCAACTACCTAAACTCATTCCTAAACTGGCAAGAAGCCTAAACTTATGCTGAATATCCAGCTTTAAGAAAATATAAAATGTTACCCAGGGGATTAGAGGAATGTAATTCATTTACCCATATATTGGTGCCTTGTGGGCTTTGAGATGACAAAGAATATTGCAACTCATCATCTTCATCACAGAAAACATGTCCTTAGCCATATCTACCAGATAGTGGATATCTTTGGTATCCCAAAGCATCTTTCGTAATTTCAGACATCTAGATATTGACTCAAACACTCCAAGCACTAATATGATGATAATGTGTGTCATGGTTTGCTCAAACAGAATTCATATGTTCACAGCTGTGTTTTGGGTATTTTTTAGGTTTTTTGTATGAGAAATAGTTCTCCAGTCATCAGCTTTTATGGAAAAGCATAAGACAACAGATATGAGAAAAGAGAATAAAAGAGAAAGAAAAATGCTGTTTATTCAAATGAACTTCCCCTTACCATTTTGTTTCGCTCATTAATACTATCATGAAATTCTAATTCTTTTATATCCACAGTTATTTTGTCAACTTAATGTTTTGAGTAAACTCTATAGAAATTGTTTGCCAATCAAAACTGGCTGGTACATTGCCTAGAGGGCAAAACTAACACTAAATAAAGCATGCCTTTATTTTTTTTCTCAATAAAATGTCTGCCAGGAGGGCTATAATGCTTGGTATTTTGATGCTTGTGTCAGCATAAGAGCAGTAAGTTCCGTAAAACTTTTTACTTTAGAAATGTCTGTACTAAAACAGTTATTACTATGGAAAACTATGTCAATGGAAAGCAATTTGATGTAGTTGTCTGTGGGAGGGAATCTAGTATTAGCTGAGACTCCTTAGTGTCCCTCTGATCTTTTTCTTGCCTATTTGGAAGGACATGCTTCTCCAGTTGGTCCTTTGTCACATCACTGTTTGAATATCTTGGCCTATAATGTCACTGTTAGTCAGATAAAACAAAGAAACATCTTAGTTGTTTGAATCTTGTTCTTAAAAGGTTAATAAAGCATCACTGTTCTCAGCGGATATTTCTCTTTGTTACTTGTCATGAGCTTCACTTACCAGAATTGTTGGGATATTTATTAATAGCATAGCAGTTTTAAGATCTTCTTGAAACAAATTTGTATTTTAGTGTGCATCATGGAAACTATGGTAAATTTCTGACTATGAATACCATAATTCAATACAATATGAAATCTAGTTAGTTGGTTTGTGTTAGCTGCAGACTGCTATAAGCAATAATTGAAAGATCTCAAGAAAAAACAGCTAAAAAATATTCACAACTCAAATCAGGGTGGAAACAGTATGGCACTGATTCTCAGCAAGTGCTCAAAGATCACGGCTTTTAGTCTAGCAGACTTACTAAGGTGATTGCAGCACACTTTAATTATGTGATTGATATGATCTTCAAAAGAAGTATCAGAATTTGGAATGACTCCAGGGTCATAACCATTATACAAGAGATAAAGAGAACAAAATAAACCTCTGCAGATTACACCTGAGGCCTTTTTCATTAGTAAGCTAATCAATACAAGTTTGCAGAATCAGCACAGGAACAAAAACACAGAAAAACTTCACTTGCCCTAGAGAGAGGAAGATCCTGCAAAAGTCAGGGCTTGGGAAATAAAAGGATAACATTGCAACTGAAAAAAACCCCAAACCCTCACATCAAAGTATTCTTTTCTAAAATCTGATTTCATTTTGTTCTGTTCATTACTCCTCATATTGCTTTCCAATTCTACCTTGCTCCAGCACTAAAGAGGAAATTTCCCCTCTGGAAGGTTTTTATCTTTTATGAACAACATCAGAAGTCCTTTTGGTATTTTTCCTCTGAGGGTAAGAAGTATATAAACCAAAGATCATTTTGTTTTCCACTCTGACTGTATTACTGTACTTGAGGGGAAATTTGTCTTTATAAAAGGGTTTATGACATTTCAGTGCAATGCAGTATGGTAACACTTGATAACTTTCATTTGGTTTTATTGCTCTTCCTTTAACATCAGATTTATGTATTCTTCATGGAGTTATGAAAAGACAGGAAAACATAATTTTTATCCCTGAATTTTCTTTTCCAAAATATAATTGAAAAATATGAAATTTCAAAAATCCTATGATTTTTTTCTATCTATATTTCTTCTCAGTCCAGGATTCCTCCTTTTAATTCCATTATTTTCTGAGACCTTTAATTGTAATAAGAGTGTTCTAAATTGAAAGCTAAGGTATATACTAAAAGTAAAGAAACTATTGTAGGCATAAAAGATATTATTCAAAGATAATAGTGAACTACAGTTTTGTTTTAGAAGATTAAACAAGTTTTGCAACATTCTGTCCACAAAGCTTATGTAGATGGAAAATCATTTGACACGAAGACTTTTAAAATAAAAAAAATAAAAAAAGTTAGCTTTCTTTTGCATAAACTAGTAAACTAGTATTGTTTTATTTCTATTGCCCTATTTTTATTGGAATATCTGTCATTATTATATGTCAGTAAACTGCAAGCAGCTTTTACTAATAAAAGCTTTCCTTAATTATGCCTTGAATACAATATTTTTATTGCTGGAATATAATGCACATATTTGCACTCAAGAGGCCTACTGTAGTACTTACAAAAGTCATCAAAATGCAGATTAAGGTTCTTAGAATGGTTCCCTAAAATCTTAGGGACTTTTTGGATACAAATCACTGCTGGTTTAGACTAAAATAATATTGTAACAAATCTGAATGAGTGACTGTGTCAAACACTACCTTTACTTAATTGCAGGGAACATGTCTTACTCTTCTCCACTGAATTTAGAAACATTTTTTATTGTTGCATCTTAGTTTTGCATAATTTTTTAAAATGTATTTTTATGAGAAAAGACAGGTCTTTCTCCATCTTTCAGGTTTATCATCCTAAACCACTGTTGTAATTTCTTCCCTTGCAGAAGTGATAAAAACATTCAAAAGATATTTCTCATTGGATTTTATTATGATAACCACAACCATCTGTATGAATAGAAAATCCCAGAGTCCATAATATCAAGAAATGTCTCAAGGTACACCACCAATCTGGAAAATACTATAGATTGAGTTATACTCATAACTGAGCTTGAAGACCTAAAGGCAGTTTTGACTGCTATCTCTAGACTCTAATTGAGATACAGTAGTGATCTGTTTGCTTATGCAAGAATGAAAAGTGAAGTTTTGGGTTTTCTCTTCAGTTTATGATTATTGCTTCATTTAAATAATTTATTTTGAGTAAAGTATACTCTTTTCTTGCAAAACAGAATGAAATAAACCAAACAACCAAGGAAGAATACTATACAGGTCTAGAAATTATGTTAGCAAACAGAAGCAGTATTTGAGACAGAGATGTCCACTCTCCATTCTGAAATTAAGAATTACTGATGTAAATATTACAAGTGTTTTTGCAGAATGTTCCTTTGAGGTCTTCTACATTATTTTCTGCTGTAATGTGCTTTTGATTGTTTGTTTTCTGGAGGCATCATCTTGGCAAACTAACATTTACTCCACACAGGGACAACGGATTGTCATGCAGTATAGATTGTGTCATTGCTAAACACTAATTTCCCACAGATTAAAGAGAACAAGGCTAGGCTTAGTGACAAGATTTGTTCCATTTTTTATTCTTTAGCTAGAGCACAGCTAATATTGATCTTCTATTCTTTAAAATATCTTTTTAAATAGAGTTTCCTGTTTTCTAGCTTTAGATTATGGGGACATTATTTAAGGGAAACCATGTAGGCTCAGGCTTTCATAGTCTTTCTGATTGCCTTGAAAAAACAGGTTTCAAAACAATGTAGAAAGTACTGGTTAAAAATTCTGTCCTGTAGAGAGATTTTTAAGGGAAGAGTTTCATTAGTATGAAGAAATATGCCTATCAGAGGAAGATAGCCAAAACCAGTTAGGTGATGCCTCGAGTAACTCCAAGGATAGTTGAGAAACATTTTTTCCCTCCCAGTGCAGTTTGTAATAACTGAGGGAATTAGTCAGTGAATAAGACATTCAGAAATTGAAATTCTAATGATTTAAAAGAAATTAATTTTAGAACAATATTCAGTGCTATTGTTAACAGAAGTATTTTTAGGGGCAAGTTCTCATGCTTGCTCATTTCTCCTGCTGATTTAATACGAATGCAGTGTTGACCCTTAAGATGATTTAAAAAAAAGAAATTAAAAAATAGTATGGTGAATACCATTTGTCACTCAGTACTCTCAGTCATGAATTGTGCAAGGAGTTAATGGTGAGCTATTAAAACAGTCTTTCAGAAGTGTAATTAAGAGTTTGTGCATAAGATGTTTTAGCAGTGGAGATATCATCCCAAGAAATTCTGTTTTGGCATAATTTGGAGGAAAATAAAAATACACACAAATATATTAATCACCTTAACTTACAGGAATTCTTTGTTTAACTTTTTAAAAAACAGCACTTTCAGCAATATGACAAGAGACTCCTCATCTTTACAGTTTTAACTACATGAGCTATCATGAAGGATGTTTTCGATTCAGAAAATATCTTTCACTTTATTTGTGAAAATAGTCATGCAGGTTGTCATGACTAAAGATTCAGTTTGAAAGTATTACTCTGCTCCTGCAAGTACGCCTATGAGTCTTTATGGATAATAAATATATTTTAAAGAAAATAAGGTTATTTAAAAATAAATTATTCCATATGGTAACTTTATGAGAAGTTTTTCTTGTTTGTTTGGCTTGATTTGGTTTGATTTGGTTTGTTTCTTATTTGATTTTTTAAAACTTTATTTGAAATATCCTTAATTAAAACACTTACAGAACGAGTGTATACACATCAAACTTTTAATAATTTCGAGGAAAGGGTATAAAAGAAACAGATAAAACGTAATCAACTGAAATAAAGTTGCAATCTAAAAGTGTTCAAGTAATTTCTCATGAAATTATCACTCTGTTATTTATATTCGACCAAAGAAGAAAGGACAGGTTTTCACATTCACAACATTGACAAAAATATGCTCAACATATTTTCCCTGAAAAGGATTAGCTATGGTTTTTTTTTCAAGAAAAAACCAAACATCCATAATTAAACGTGTTCTTAGACTTTATAATGCCTTTGCTAGTTCTAACAATGTTGTTTGTATAAAGCACTGCATGGTCCAATTCTGCTGCTACTGACATAAACAGAAGGTGACCCACTGACCACAAAGAAGTTAGGATTTAGGTGGTTATGTTAGTCAGAAACATGTTCCTGTCAATGAACACATGCTAAATAATGAAAGTTAAAACCAAAAAAGCAGTGTGTTCTGCTGCATATTCTCTTTGGAAAGTTTAAACCATATGCTAAGCACTGGAAAATGTTCTTTAAGCAGTAACATCTAGCTATTTTGCATATTCCGGGGGAGCAGTGTCTGCAGACTCCAAATCGCCTCTAGCCCTGTCATATGTTAAACAAGCTTATAGGCTGGTTTAAGCTTTTAGGTGCTATAGGCATGATTCTGATCCTATTTGTACTGTTTTTTTCCTTAAAGCAGTTCCACCATCTGCAATGGAATTACTATTCATTTTGTAGTATGCATAAGAAGGATATTCAGTCCTTATATTCAATCTAACTTTTTCTTTTACCTGAAGATGTACTCATTCTGCCATGTATTTGAAATCCAACTTCACAATTTATTTGAAAGTTTTACATACTTTAGACTAACCCTGTAACATTTTCTCTCATTCATATCAGTTAATACAGATCCCAACATGTGTTACTGTTCTTGTTTGCATTTACTTTTCACTTATTTTGGAAAAGTGTTAGGAAAAAATTGTTATATTCTTGTTTTAAAAGAAGATGTGTTTTTTTTCAGAACAGGCGATTGCACATTGCTTCTTTTTCTGAGATGGTGGGTTATGCCTATTCATCACTGTCAGTACATGCAATTCTTCTTATTCTTCTTGTAATTTGTAATAACCTTGCCATGCTAGATCCATGCTTTCTTTATGCTGAGGCACAGGGTGCCTATTTAAAGAGAGCACCCTGATGAAAAGCTCAATAATTTCAGTACTATTAATTTGCATTTTTCTTTATTATCACACTAACATTTGAATTAAGAACAAATACATACAGTTATGCTCATATCCACAATAAAGCCACACTCTTATCAGGTTCAGAGCTAGTGAATTGTTAAGCAAAACCATTTCAATCCAAGATGACCATACATCCCATTTACCCAGTAGGTACTTCCATGCAGCTCATATTAATAGCATTTACATACAATAGCAAGGTCTTTGTGCTTAATTACCCACCAATATGATGTGTCATCATGGTTTTAGTTTGATATTCATATCGGTAGTGTACAGTTAAGTAGAAATTTTCCACCAAAGGTACTTGGTAATAGAGGATATTTTTGTCTGATTCTGACTATAACTTTTCTATTTTTGTGATATTCAATTTATAGGATAATTATTACTCTCTGTATAATGGATTATACATCATAACTAGGATGTGTAGGCCACCTGCTTGCATTAACAAATCCTTTCACTTCACTTCTGGGTTAGAGAAGGAAAAAAAATCTTTTGCCTTCCAAATATCCAACTACAACAGCAGATTATTTTTAAAATCACAAAATATCAATGTACACCTTTATTACTTTTTACCATTTTCTGGGGTTTTTTTTAGCCATTATAACTGCACCAGTGAACTATACCTTCAGTATCTTTACTTTTAGCAATTACTATTTCAGTCTATTTGCAAATCAGGTTATGGTCTGCTTTGACTGATTGTGCCAAATATATTATATCCATGTCAACACTTCCTGTGAAAAATGAAGTAGGGATCAATCAGATCAACATCATTATGTTTTGTTTCAGTGTAAAATCAGTTAACACTCAAATTAATGTTTTCAAGTCCTCCTCACCTTCATGATGTCCACACGACCCATAAAGCTCCATACACATTTTTAAGACAGTAGCAACATAAACACTATATATCTTAGTGGACTAATTTCATGTACTGGGAAAATTCTGATATTAACTGTGTCATTCTTGCACAGGTGAGAACATGAGTGTCAGAGACATTTAATAATGTCTTTGTTCCTTTGTTTTTTATGGTACTGTATGCCTTCCTCTCACTTTATCTGTAAAACAAGGTTTACCACTTAGTGCTTCCATGCCTCGCTGATTTCTCCACTAATCAGTTTCCTGTTTCTCAATACTCTAATACTGAGGTCTTGTAGAAATTAACATCCTTTGATCCACAAACACAATTGATGTGGTTATAAAATACATATTATTGCATGTAAATTAACCTGATTTATTATTTGCTCTTGAGGAGTTGATTAGGAATGTAAGGTTTTTTTGTGTGAAATTCTGATACTAAACTAGTCATGTTGTTGCCTTAGCTTCAACTTTAACCTGAGGAGTTTACTCTGTTGCTTGTGTACTCTCCATTCAGGAGAATTAAATAAAGTTCAGGTAGTATATCTGGGTGCCAAAGCCCAAATTCCAATTTAAGAACTGCTGCCAAATCACCATAATAATCAAAGCCACTTAAAACAGCAATCTGCAAGCCAGCATGGTGACTCTGAAGATTATTACTCCAGTCTGTTAGACAATCTGTTCATGAAGACTTTGGTTTAAGCCCTGGTATCACTCATTTGTCTGCACTTTGCTCTTGATTCTGAGCCATGAGTTCCTGACTGTTACCCCAGAAGGGATTATGTAAGATTTGAAAAGAGAGTTTTATAAGTGTTTTAACTGACCCAAAAAAACCCCAATACCTTCCCCTCAAAAAAAAAAAACAAAAAAAAACCCAAAAAACAAAAAAACCCCAAACAAACCAACAAACAAAAACCCACCGAATTTAATAGATGATTTTAAAAAAATTACTTTTTTTTTTTTTAAGTTTGCTCTGCTTTAATTGTTTTTTCCCCCAGTGGGTTGTAAAAACTTGTGTAAGTTACACTTGGATCGCTTACATCAGTCATAGGAGCTTTTCATTCAAATATGATTATTCCAAAGCTGTCGAGATAAAAAAAATCCACAAAATGAAAACCAAATATTTTTATTCAAATCTTTAGGTCACAATGCACTTTCCATATTACCAAGTGTGATTAATTTCTCTATCAAAACAGATGCCTTAGACACGCTTATTTTTGCAGCACTCCAGAGAACAGAAGGTGTTTAGCAAGCTATAAGGATTTGCTGAGAAAGTTATTGACTCTGTATGTGTCCCATGTATATTCGCCAGTTTGTATATACAACATACTTATACACATATGCATATATGCTTACATTTGTATGTGTGCAAATATATACACATATGCATATATATATAAATGGATTTGCACACAGAATGAAATGCATAGCCTTACCCCAGAATAGCTTTGGAGACCATATGCCATGGATGCTGAGATCTGGCACAGCCTCTGAACTCCTGGATTTAGAGTTTGGACAGCAAGTTAAAGTTTCCTCTCACTCCCTTCCAACATTTAGCACTCTTCACCAACAGAACCAGAAGAAATGTCATCCTTATGCCTGTCTGCCATTATCTGTTTCCTTTCTCTTAAATACCCTGCATCAGGCAAAGCACAGAAAAAGAAGTTCAGTGTAGTTTGTAGAAAACAGGTATTGATGCAGTAAACATCACCTTGACAGTCAAGTGCTGTCAAGAGCAAACTAGAATG
This sequence comes from Acridotheres tristis, assembly GCA_037013685.1. Lineage (NCBI taxonomy): Eukaryota > Metazoa > Chordata > Aves > Passeriformes > Sturnidae > Acridotheres > Acridotheres tristis. Next base: position 60,034,208 of record CM072884.1, on the reverse strand, counting down.
ATATGATCTCCATTCACCTTTGGAGGACTACTTCTGTTACCTTAACTATCTATTTGAATGGAAATCTAGACCGTATGTCAGTCACTTTCATTATTACAATATTGATTTAACTCCTTACTCAGAAATAGTCTTCTTATTACTTACTCAAAGAGTTAAAAATTTACTATTGTGATTGTCAAGTATTACCACAAATTCTTGTTTAAGAGGAGGGCACTCATAGCAGAAAAATCAGGGTGACCCTAGGGAGGATCCCAGGCCTTAATAGCACGCTCCTGGTTAAACCAGGGGTATGACATCTCATCATATAGGCTTTGTCTCTCAAATAAACAAGAATTACAGTTTCATCTCTTATTAGCCATTCCTTCACTACAGTATCTTGAAGCTAACTTTTAATTTGATAACACCTTATATATTTCCTTATGAATACTTTATGACCTGACAGCTATCAGCATGCTTTTCACAGGTTCAGTGGCTACGTTGACACCAGAAAATTCCCATCTATTTTTCTGGAAGCCAGGCCAACTTGTACAGAATAACCCCGGTGTCCTTGTTCTCTTATTTTCCAAAACAGGATGGACAATTACAAATACCTTTTGCAAATTCTCCATGGCCTCTATTAACTCCCAAACCTTGCTCAAGAATTGCCTAGCAGACTGAATTTTGACCTGGGCAACAAACACATCAAAGGACCATTGTTACAGTTAAGTAGTGGGGCATACATTTATTCTGTACCCAGAAGCATTCTCTGGCACTATTAAATAGAATAGTATTTGTTATTATTTTATCAAAAAACTTTTTAAAATAAGTATACATTAAATGAGATAGTCACATTATTTGGCTCAAAAACTACTGAAGTCTGCTTTGTTTCATTAGGAGCCATTCTAAGACAGGCCTTTCCATCATTTTAATCTCTTAAGAGACCACAAGCTCTCCTCAAGGTTTCAGCCCCTGTTTCCTGTGATCTTTGACAGCATTTAGAAGTTGACAGGTTGCCTGCAGTTTCTAGATATAGCATTGTTTCTCTTGAGTGATGAAGATGTGAGAGCACTCCTTACTGACCAGTCTCAGTGTATACCCCACAAGCAGCATCCTCCCAGCAGCTTATACGAACTAGTTCTGAGAACACTCCTTTATTTTTCTACCTCATCTACAAAATACCGCATAAGAATTGTGATGCTCTTGGTTTCAGATCCAGTTTCAAGCAGGGACATTTCATGTGGTTTAAGACTATGATAAATCAAAACCAGTCTCCTTGCTAGTCACTTATAAGCTGATAGTGTAGATATTTGGTAACCAGATACTGTTAAGAATGCAGAAGACGGGACATTGAGAAGCTAAATATATGAAGAAGCAAAACTAAAACTTAATCCAAAACATCAACAGGTCCTGTCGCTGCAAAAAGTGTATTTCATGAGCTCTGAAAAAGTTCACTTGGAACTTGGACTAAACAACTGAAAGCTGAAGAAGTCCAAGTTCAAGAACAGCTCTGAAAAACTCAAGATACTAGGAAGCAGATGTAAGCTAAAAATAAAACCAGTTTGAGCCAAGACAGATTCATGTTTGCAGCACTGCAAAAAACAGACAGTTGTTGCATTTGCCCTACAGCAGCATCCTGGTAATGACACTGGATACCTGCCAGTTGCTAATTATCCTTACACTAGGAACTTTAAATTGCTGCTTTCTTCCACCTAATGTCTTAGCTTTAGCTCAAAGGCTCAAGTGGGCCACCTCATCAGAATGACATAAATCTGATAATATAGTGTGCATTGACATCTTAACAGCCTAAAGGGCTCCTGGTGCATTAGGAAGAGCTTTTTCTTAGTAAGGTGTGAGGAGTCCATTTCATTATGACTTTGTATGCTTCGAGGCATAGAAATCGGTGTTCTGACATGGTTTGTATTTTTATGTTTCTGTTACATCCTCAAGTAGAGGAAATATGAAGACTGCTAAGGTAAACTAAAGACAAAGGAAGAGAAAAAAGATACTTTGCATGTGTGGATGTTTATGCAAGAGATGAAGGGATATAGTAACTTAATACGGCATGTACACAGTCATTACATATTCCTTATGTTTCACATATATGTATTAGTTTCTGTTATTAAAGTCAAATAGCACTCTGTGTTCAGACATAATATATAAATATCTTATACGTATGCAAGAAATATTCTCAGCTTTGAAGAGTTTATAAATCGAACAGTCATATCAAAAGAAATATAGGTTATTCTAAAAATATATGTGATCATCGCTATTAAAATATTAATTCAAAGTTATATTAATATTTTTCAAGTGAAAGTCTGAGAAAACATGATCATTTTGCTCAATACAATCAACTGTTTACTTATGAAAAAACACTGGTATGGCACAAACTCTTTCAGACTTAATATATAGTTTACAATATCAGCTGTTTTGTTAGTTTCCTTAACAGTTTTGGCATTAGAAATATTGCTTCAAATCGATAGTTTTTAAGTTGTACATCTGAGGTGGATTCCAATCACATGATTTCCTCAGAATTTCAGCTGATAAGGCAAGAAGCCTTAAGTCTGATTTAACATTGTGCTGCCTGTATTTGTAACAAGTTTTTTTTCTCTATATTTATTTAAACTATTAAGCACACATGCACAGGAATTGTTATTGCGAGTGTGATGCCTTAGGATTTTAGCTTTGATATTTTTCAAATCCTGTACTGCATTAGTGTATACCTCCAGACTCCATATAGAGTATTAGTTAACTCTCTTCACATTTTGGTCAGACAAAACAATCCTTCTAGGCCTGAGATCCAAGGACACCCTATTATTCCAGGCCACCGAAAGTATAAACAAAAGTGAGCTGGGGGGAGGAACAAACTGGGGGTATTTGACTTCACAACCTGAAGCTGTAATTGGAGGATTAACCCCTGACTGCCCATGATGTACCAATTGAATGCCTTTAATAAATACCCAATTTTATTCTCTTAATCTTGTCTAGCCTCTGTTCTAGGTAGCCACTCCAAGGCATCAAGTGAATATTATCAGTGTTTCCTTTGTTTCCATAAGACAGTGGATCTTAGCTACAAGTGTGAAGATACTTCTCATTACAAAAAAGTATTTTGTTCAATGTTTTGTTTTGTAAATGTATCGCTTTGAGAGGTACAGGTGTAACAAGGTAAGATTATCTAGCAGGCAATACTTAGCTGGTTGGTACAAGTAGGTGTGTAGACAGGCTGAAGAACTTAGTCCTAGTTTGTTCTTCCCTGAAGATATTATATTAGAAATATATTAGAACTATTTTGGGTTACCACAACATGCTTTTGAAGATGTTTTCTTCCAAAAAATATAAAAGCATCACACACTTGAATTACTTTTGTGTGAGAGTATCTGCTGTGATAAGTGGACTGAGGGCTTTTAGTGCAGAAAATCCTAAAATAATACTGTTTGTTAAAAATGTCTATGATTCAATACAACTGAGCAGAATTTTTGAGCTGTAAACTTCTACTTCAGATGGATCATTTCCTGTATTTTAAACTTATTGTCTGATAACTAAATTCAAAATAGTTTTGTATTTATCACAAACCTGTCATTGTGAAATAAAAAAAATAATAAATAAAAATAATAACATCATAGCATAGCATCCACATTTTATTCCTTGAACACTCTCTTGCAAAAAGCTAGTTCCTCTTGGCAATAATAATAATAATAATAACAATGATAATATAGCCTCAAAAGTAACTTCTCCTTGCTCAACATTCATTGTGAAAGAGGAGCACACATATAGTGGGAGCTTGCTTTGATGGGGTTGTGAACAAAAAGCCAACATATTACTGACAGTTCCCAGACTACAATATTTTTTTTACCAATAAGATGATACTTGCAACTCACAGAAATGGAAACAGGAATCTTTACATTCATATATCTTGAAAAAATCAATATATTTTTTCTTTATCTTATTTCTTTTTTAAATAGCGCAGCTATTATTTTTACCAATCCATCACAACAAATCATGTAAAATCTTAATATCATATTCCAAAATGCATTTGCAGGACACTGTCCTTGCAGTCCAAAACGGAAGCAACTTATGCTTTTTCTCAGAATCATTTGATATACAAGGAATCATTGATGCAGAGATAATGCCTATAGAGTTATCCTTAAGGTTGGCCTTAGTTCCTCATATCCAGACTAAATCTCTTCCTTCAGAAGTGGACAAAGGAAGAAGATTATGTCTGGTAGTGCCTCCTTTTGAACACTAATAATAACAACACTATTAACCTCTTTTTAATTGTAGTGAGATCAAAGTCAGAGGAGTGAGATATGTCATTCTATCTTTCTCGTTTTCCTCCTGGTTCTTTGAATTGAGAGCATTTTCATAAATCACATTCCTGTTGAAGAAGGATAAAGTCCTGTGTATGGCATACAAATTTACTTTCTATGTTTCTGCACTGTCTCTTAATGATCAATCTCAACATTACTTTATGTTTGCTTACATACTATAATCTACAAAACAAAAACAGCAAAAAAAGCACCTTTTCTCATGAGAATAATTTACCATGAACATAATAGCAAACATTGACTACACTCTTGAACCATATGGGGCATTGACTTTAGATGTCAAATCGTAAATGCTCTATGTAGAACTCACTGGTGTGTTACAGCACTGCTGACTACACTGTGAACCATCACGCAGACGTTCAAATATCCTAATGAAGATTTTCACTGCAAATGTAGTGTCTTTCTAATGTGACTTATTTGGCCTTAACAGCTTTCTTGAAGAAAAAATAAAACCTCTCTATTATTATTAAAACAAAGAAACAGGCAAACAAAATCTAGTAATGTTCAAAGCTAAAAGTGAATTAATAGTGACACCCAGTGGTCAGGCAAAATTACTGTTAATTGCTCTAATACTCCCCATGGAAGTGCTGAGATTTTTCTAGTAAGAAGATGAGGTTCTCAGTGCATTTAGTCATCATTATCTCAAGGCCACTCTGTTGCTAATTTTGACAACATGGTATTAATTAGACATGAGGTCGTTGAGTTCTGTGTTCAGTGCCTGTTCCTTGATATTGTTTACTTTTGCTGACAATGCAGATAGTAATCATATCTATAGACTATAACAGTCAATATTAGAGATTACTAAACAGACTTCAAAATGAATAAAGAGCATTTATACACCAGAGCATAAGTCAAATACCTTACAATAAAAGGAGCTGGGGAAAATTGAATTTCTCTAATCTTTTCTAGAACACTCATTTCAGTAGGCTGCTGTCCTAAGCAAGAGGTTTCCAATACATGAAAAATCAAAGTTTAGTCTTGAATTAGAAAAAATCCAACAATTTATTGATAATTTCAGTGCAATGAAATTCTGAGGACATCTCTACAAATGGTGTTTCTGAACTGATTTATATTCTGAAATGTTTACTACCATGTGCACTGATTTCAATCTGAAGACCCGAGACTCTGCTGCAGCTAGAGTTAATGCTTCCAGACACTGCTGTCACAGCTCCAGCTGCAGCAAGTGGCTTTTCCCTGGCCTGGTTTACTGTACAAACTGAGATCCTAGAATATTAAATGCTAACTTTGGAAAAAGTTGTAGTATGAATCTATTTTTATGTGAAAATGCCAGAGCTACTGAGTCTTTAGGCAACCCAATCAGAATCCTGAGAAGACATGAGACTTATTCCCCAAAGTCTAGAAAACTCATCAAAACCAGCATGTTTTGTAAAAAAACATTTGTGACTTAGTTATCCCTTTTATGAACATGTGCATATAAAATAGGAGTGTGTCCTCTTTAAAAGGCTGATCTTCAACAGAACAATAAGGGCTCTACATATAAGCTAATTGCCATGTGTAATTTGACTTATCGTGGTGTGTTGCATTTAGTTACACGACAAATCTTTGCTAGTGGTGAGGCTACAGGAATGACTTGTGTGAGAAGCTGCCAGAAGCCTCCCCTCTTTCTGACAGACAATTTCAGCCAACTCCGATATAGACCATCAGTTGGCCAGATCTGACTCCATCAGTGACATTGGTAGGACATCTGTGAGGGCAAGTATCTATTTAAAGTTAAAAAAAATTCTACACATCAGCATTTGAGAAAGGAATGAGAATATGGAAGAGAAACAGCTCTGCACATGCCACAGTAAATAAAGAAGGAGAGAGAGGAGATGCTGTAGGAACTGGCATAGACATTCTCTTGCACCCTGTGATGAAGATTATGGTGAGGCAAGCTGTTCCCCTGCAGCCCATGAAGTATCCTACAGTGCTGCAATCTATAGAGAGCCCATGAAGCAGAAGGCACCCGGTGGGAGCTGTGGTTCATGAAGAGGAGCCCAGGCAGGAGCAAGAATTTTGACAGGACCTGTTGACCCTGCAGGGAGCCCATGCTGGAGCCGTCTGCTCCTGAAGGACTGCATCCATGGGAATAACACACACTGGAGCAGTCAGCTAAAGAGTGGCATGTGGGTGAGACCCCCACTGGAACAGGGAAAGAGCATGAAAAGGAATCAGTGGCAAAGGTAAAGCATTTTCAACTGAACAAAACCCCCACTCCCCATCTGCCCGCTACTCATGGGGAGAAGGTGGAAGATTCAGGGGTAAAGTTTAGTCTCAGAAGAGGGAGGGTGAGTGGAAGGTGTCTTTTGTTTCTTTTTATTTCTCACTTTACTACTCTGTGATTGATTAGCAACAAATTAAATCCATTTTCCCCACAATGACTCTGTTGTTCTTATGATGATAAATTATGAGTGCTCTTCCTATCTTGACCCATGAGCTTTTCATTACTATATTCTTCCCTTGTCTTGATGAGGAGCGGGAATGAGAGAGTACCTTGTTGGATACCTGGCAGCCAGTCAAGGTCAATCCACCCTAAGCATTCACACAAGTCTATCTCCTCAGCACTTCTATCAAAGGAGAGGGCCTGTTAATGCAGAATCTGCACTCCAGTTAGGTTTAACACACAACATTTAGCTGGCTTGAAAGACAGGTCAAGAACAGAGCAGCTTTCAGACAAATATAGTAGCAGTCCTAAGAGCACTGAAAGTGATTTTTGAGAGGCTGCCATTGCAATTTGCAGTCATTATGCAGGTGAAGTGAATCTCACTCTCAGAAACTCTCATTCAAAAGCTTTATCCTAACTGTGTGCAGTAAATAAATGGTTAAAGGAGATTTTGTATCCTGTTATTAGTATTAACATTAAGCATTATATTACCATACAAAAAGTGGTTCTCACAGTAACTATCCTGTGCAATTTCACAGAACTGGCACTATAATTTTGCTGAAGATCTGTAGTTTATCATGCAGTACTATGAAGCTGAGCCACTAGTAGATCAGGGTTCGCATAAGGGCGTTGATTTTTAAAGTAGAATAACAGAATGAATGTTCAAAAGAAAGCTTAAATGAAAAGGTAACAGAGAGAAAAATTAAACAACAAAATTAATAAAATAAAAGATTCTTTGTCTAAGAGCCAAAGATCATGACATAAAACAGATAAGCCTTGCAAAAAACGTATGAAATTACAGCAGCTATTCCTTAGCAATTTTATTCTCTTTTGATTTTCCTCATTTAAATATCTTACCCACTTGGTTGTAGAGCTTACAATTCATGTACAAATCTCTCCTTACAATTAGTATCTTAGAATCATACCATTATTAATGTTGAAAAAGACCTCTAAGATCATAAAAGCTAGCCATCAACGAAGCACCAGAATTGTGTTCACCACTAAACCAGTTTGTCAAATACCTTATCCACACATTTTTTAACATTTGCAGGGATGATGACTCAATCATCTCCCTTGGTAGCTGTTCCACTGCTTGAAAAATCTTTCTCTGAATATTTATATTTTAAAAATATCTGATCTAAATGTTCCCTGGTTTCCTCTCATTCTGTTACATGTTACCTGAGAGAGAAGACCAACCCTCATCTGCCTAAAAGCTCCTTTCACGAGTCATGGGGAGCAATATGGTCCCTCCTAAGCCTCCTTTTCTCCAGGCTAAACAGCCCCAGCTCCCTCAGCCACTTCTCATTAGATTTGTGCTCCAGACCCTTCACCACCTTTGTTTCCCTTCTCTGGACATTCTCCCAGTGTTTTGAGGTCCTTCTTGTAGTTAATATCCCAAAACTGATGATTTGAGATGCCAAGTACAGGGAGAACGAGCTGTATAGAGCTGAAGTCATAGAAATATCTCTGTTATGTAGAGTTCATGTGGTCTTCTTTCCGAAAAGATTGAACTGGGTGATGAATATTGTTGGTCTTCTGCAATGCTTAGTGAGAAACAAACATTTGTGCTTCATTTATTAGGAAATGTAGCTTCTGAATTAACACTTTTTTAAATAAAAAATTATTTGAGTCGCTAAGTCTTCAAAGAGAATATTCTTAACTCTTCTGAGTATCAGGCACCTTTCAATAGTCCTGTGTTGGATAGTCAAAAATATTTGAGACCTTTCAGCATTTGGGAAACTCCTGATTTTTCTTCTTGCAGTGGCACCCTGAAGGCCCTCAGGTGCATGGTTTACCAAGAGGACGAATATTATGGGAGGAGAATCACTTATAGAAAGCTGCAGACAGAAGTTGAGTAAAGGAGTTCAGAAACACTTTTCCACTTTGGTGCCAGCTAAGGTCTGGGTAATAATTATTCCTTTCATGAAATGGTACTACCCTACTTGCTTCCCTGCAAAATTGAAAGGTACAGGAATCACAGAGTATATTTATTGAAAGAGTAGTGAAAAGTCCTTTTCAGTGGGAGCTCTCCCAGGAGACACAGAAAGAGCTGCTACTTCTCCAGTCATACTAATACGACTGTTAATTTTTTTCGGTAGCTTGGACAATTCCTTGAGGCCACAATTACATCTCCTAAAGTGAATCTGCAAAACAAAGTTTCCAGCACAGTCTGTTTGTCTGTATGTGACTCCAACACCTCTTCCAACTTAATGTCATGGCTGAACACAGGGATGATAGTTGCGGAAATAACTTGTGATTTTCTTCATGATTAAGGCTTTAGCAATTCTTCACATACAAGTCAGGTCTTGGTAAGAACTAAAAACTTATTTCTCAAAGCAACATATAAATTAAAACCACTAACTGATAGAGAGATGGATAGATTGCTAAAGCTGGTAGGAAACGGATCTTGTGATTGTAATGTATTTTTCTCCAGCCGTTCTGATAACTATACTGACAGTTCTACTTTCGTTTAATTCACAGCACCTGTGCAATATTGTAGATTGAAATCAAATGATTAAACAGTTGACCAAGACTTTAAAAAGTGAAAAATTCTAATACAAGAGTTGTAATTAAGATAATGGAATAAAATGAAAGAATCATCTTTGATAATCAATGTACAGCAGTTTAACCCAGCATCTGAAATCTTCAAAACACGGGCACACAATTCAATACAATTTTCTTGATAATAGTCAAATTATACTTTTGAAGAACAGTAAAAGATTCAGGACTAGTTATGCACTAAATCCCACATGAGTATAGTTCACAAGTCAGAAAGATCAAAGTATATAGAGATATACAGTATTCTATATAAAGGTATTCTCCCTTTCCTATCAATATGTTTTGCTACTGTTTGAAGTGGAAAAGTATAGATTTTTGCTTGTTTCTTTTTAGCATTTTCTTCTAAGTAACCTACATTTTCCAGTGTGGGATCAGGCTGTTTGTAATTTGCTGTTGTAGTGAAACTGTGAGCAAAGTAATAACTGCTGGATTCTCAGCTGGCAGTTAAGGCAGTTACCTAATATTCACCTAATATTCAGGAGCATTTTGCTTCTGCTCTTTGCACTACACACCAATAGTCCAGGTCTGTAGTTCATAGTAATGCAGAACTCTGCACCTTCACTTGTTGGAAGTGTATCTTGGGAAGCAAACCTGGAAGAGAAAAAAAGGACTAAAGAATCATACTATAGATATTGAAATGGAATTAAGATTTTTTTCCCCTTAATATTTTATAAAGCCTGAATTCTGAATCCTGGTACAGACTGCTGAAATAAGTAATTTGTCTGAATCCAAAAACTATCTCAGAATAGCTCTTCTGAGTAGCAGTTGATTGGTTGGTCTCTTAATCTATCAGGCATTACTATACCTTTATGGATATAAAATGACCAAAGCCTATTTTACTCAGAAAGCACTTATATTTAAAATAGGCCTTGTAATCTCTACCAGCAGAATAAACTGAAAGTATTGCATACTGTTAAGGTGATTCATTTGCAAAGCCAACAATTACGCAGCCATTTAATTTTGTTCTTACCTATTAGCACTAACATCATGGAAAAGCATGTTAATTTTCATTGTAATAAAGCACACATAATCTATAGTAGAACATATTTATTCACTGTAACCCAACTTTGCCTTTCTCATGGTTTAACCCCAGCCAGCAGCCAAGCTCCATGTAGCCCTTCACTCACTTCCCCACCAACCGAGTTGGAAAGAGAATTGAAAGGGTAAAAGCTGGAAAGCCTGAGGACTGAGAAAAACACAGTTTAATAGGGCAAGCAAAAGCCATGCATACAAGCAAAGCAAAGCAAGGAATTAATTCACTGCTTCCCATGGGCAGGCAGGTGTTCAGCCATCTCCAGGGACCCTATCAAACGCAATAGTTACTTGGGAAGATAAACACCATCACTCCAAACATCCCACACTTCCACTTTCATCCGTCTACCTTATATACTGAGCATGATGCCAAGTGGTCTGGAATATCCCTTTAGTCGGTGTGAGTCACTTGTCCTGGCTGTGTCTCCTCCTAACTTCCCACACATCTTAAGCCCCACTGTTGTTGGAGCAATATGAGAAGTAGAATAGGCCTTGGCTCTTTATAAGCCCTGCTCAACAATAACAAAAACATCTCTAAATTACCAACCCTGTGTTCAGCACAAAGCCAAAACACAGCCTGATACCAACATCTGTGAAGAAAATTAACTCTATCCCAACCACAATCAGCAGGACCTTTCAGAGAGCCTGGCACTGAGGTAACAGACCAAAACACATCCTTGCAATTGTTGTGAAGTTTGTAAGTATAATACTAGTGTTCATTATTGATTCACCTTGTTTCTAATGGTTTATAAGTTTGAACAGCACCTCACTTTTATCTCATGCTTATGGTCTAGAAGATGGAAACATAAAATAAAAAGCCCATATCCAACAAAGAAAAAAAAACAGACCTTAGTGAAACATTTCCTTTTTTGTAAAAAATATTAAAGAGGCAAACATTTCATATGTAGTTGAAAATTATAGACAAGGATTTGAAGACGATTCATTGAGAACTTAGACCAAGAGCATTAGCTCAATTACCTTACCTCTTTCCTATAGTGTCATTACTAAACTACATGTTCAAGTTGAATACAAGCAGTTGCCTGGAAACTCAATCCCAAGGACTAAAAGTTGTCCTTAAACCCTGGATTAGGACGTCGACCTGTAACAAGATAGCTGTTGACCTATATTTAGGCTTTAAGAGATTTCCTGGATCTTGTCTAATACCCAAGAAATTGTCTAAAGTAAGACAATAGACAGTATGTATTTGAAATAGAGAAATGGCAGCAATTGAAAGAGTGAAGGAGCAGTGATGATAACCCTGTAAGGTTCCATACGAGTGGTTGGAGAAACACACAAATTTCAGCTTACGGATCATAACAAAGTAGAAATAGTAAGAGAGGATTTATATTTATTAGCATTGTATGCTGAAGGATATTTTGATTGGCTAAAAAGAACCTATTTGACGAAAGTTTTGGGAGTTTCACATAATAGTCGAAAACTTTCTTAACTAAAGACATTGTAGTGGAGCCTGTAGTAAGGAATAATGGATACCACTCAGAAGTCTTTACTTTCTCTAGAAGAAAAAGGCAATAGTGCCCCTTTTTGCCCTCCCTTTTTACCATAATTCTGGGACAAATCAGTCAAAGAATCCAACACAATAATAGAGTTGAAGGTAAAAAGATGTTGGACATCCTGGATAGAATCTCATTATATGCTGTTGATGTCATTCTTTTCTTACCCAATCCGTATTAATCCCTTGGGGGCAGCAGCCAATGAATTAAAAAGTTTGAGGAAGTCTCACTGCAGAATTGTAATCAAAGAAAGTTCAAGATTCTATGTATCAAACTTTTAATAACAATATATGAAGACATACTAAATATGGCTTCATTTGGACTAAACATTCAATTGGGTTCTTTTGAGTGCAATTACCGCATTGTACTGATGGTCATATGATCTCATTTTTGTTCAGATATATAGGTCTATTGACCTTGAATAGTGTAACTATATAATGGATATAATAATAAAACTACCCTGCTTTTAGGAAGAACTTTTCACCCAAAGATGTCAAAGCATTTTAGAAAAGAGGTCAGGATCATTATCTGCATTGACTGGGAGAACAGGAGCCAAGGAAGAAAACTGACTTGACCAAAGTTGTCTAGAAGATCTGTAATATAGCCAAAAAGAAAGAGTCTCTTTTGTGTTTTGGTGCCAGCATCAGGAGACGAGACAAAGCATAGTAAGATAAACGTTTTTCCCAATCTTGCTTTATTGCTCCATTTATTGCAATATGTGAAAGTGCTCCAGATACATATGTGTATGTTGGGCAAGAAAAAGAAATCATCTTAGCTTTCAAAGCTTCCCCCATCAAACCCTCTTCATTTTAATAAACTGATAATACCACATTCAAAACCATGTATATACGAAGAAAAAATTCACCATGGTTGCAAATATCAGTAAACCCCCAAGATTTTAAGAGTTTACAGTGTAGATGAAAGAGTTATGATGAGATGCGTGTTGATTAACGCTAAGATGGAGTTATGGGTTAGCCTAAGTAGGCTTATGATAGGGCCTTGGCAGTAGGACAGCAGAGTTCAGCACACATGGAGTATAGATTTGAAGTGAAAACTAAGACACTGTCTGACTCCCAAATCTTTTTATTGAAATACCTTGCAAGCCTGTGATTAGGCAATTAGAAGCTTATTTGCATAACTCCCAGCCATGAGAAAGTAGTATTTGGTTAAAAAAGTTTTATTTCTTTAGAATTATGATATATTAATAATTAAGTATACAGGGGAAAAAAGAAGCTACTTGCTTTGCCATGTCTTCCCATGCAAAATAAACATGAAAATATGAATTTTAGTAGAGAAAAATATCATCAAATCAATTGCTCATATATTTAAACTTTGCATCCAAGTTGCTCTTGAAAATAGCTTCTTTTTTTACTTGTGTTGCTTAATGCAAACATCAACATTATGCTGTTAATTTTACTTATATTTTTGTCAATATTTAAGGCTTAATAGTCTAACAAAAAATATTTTCTCAAGAACAAAATATTTAATAGTTCTTCCTTGATTTTATCTCTCAGTGAAAGTCTTATCATAGAATTCTTTCTGTAAATGTTTGTGGCAATCTTTTCTGTTGCAATGTTTCTTATTTCCGCAAAGAAATTTGATTAGCTACAGAAAATTTGTCCAGAAAAGTTATTGAAAACCTAATATTTATTTACTGGGTATACAAAGATTCAAAGCTCCTCACATTGTTGAACACCAAGAGTTGCTGTTAGTCATTCATGGGTTATGTATATACCTCCTGAAAAGTTAAACTGTAAACCACCACTTTTTCTCCCCTGAGAGTTTTCCAAAGTTCTCTGCAGAAGATAATGTGGAAGAATTGGAAAAAATTACTATTATACACTGAAGACATCTTGGCTGATCTCAAGCTCTGGTCTCAGACAGAGCTTTAAGAAAAAGATCTGTTGGAGGAACACTAGGCAGGCAAAGCTTTGACATGGTTCTGCCTTTTAGTATTTTCCTCAGTGAAGATCAATATACTTAAAACTCAAGAAGTCAAATTTCATTAGATTGTAGACTAGGATATTCAAATTTTCACATAATGCAATCTTGAAGATTCTAGCCATGCCTATTATTTTTTTACAATATATTTTCTCTTTTCTATTCTGAAATCCAAACAGCTTCTATGACGTCTGAGTAGTCACAAACTCTGCAAGACCATTCTGTGTCTTAGAAAGCTTCTGTTTTTTCCACCTCTGAAATATGACTTTCTGCTTCTTGTTACTCAGTGAAGATATTTGGCCTCTACATAACTAGTCTGTTCCCTTTTCACTGCTACAAGTCACTTTCCCCCAAATTTTATGTCTTATAAAATTTTCTCCTTGAAAAGGTACAGCTACTTCTCATGTTAAGGTGAAGAATCTCTCTCAATTCAGGGGATTTTGGCTGGTCACTGCTCCTCGAGGAACTTTTTATACAAACGAAAAATGATGAAATCAAAAGCTACTGTCTAGCTTGAGAGTTTCAGCCTCTCAGTGCTCACCTAGATGCTCCTGAAAAGGGATTATCAGTCTCCCAATATTTAAAATAGCTCCTATGACAATCAAGTTTTTTCTATCTTAATTTAAAAGCCTATAAATTGTTTGCCTCATCACTTTTGTTTAAAGAAATGTCAATTTTTAATACAGTGAAGATGTGTAAGAGCTACATTGACTGACAGCCAGGCATTGACCCACAAACATAAATAACTGCCATAATGAGGAATAGAGTAAATATCGACTAAGGATTTGTTCAGTATTGCTCCCATAGAAGAAATAAATGTCAAGATACTGAAGTATTTTTCAGTGAAAAATAGGTATATATGTGTTTTTCTGTCTCCTTGTCACACAGTATCTGGTGTGATATTTACGTAACAATTTAGATAGCTCAATACATTAAACCCAACTTTTGGAAATGTGTTACAGACACAATTCCCAAAGGCATCACAAGAAAGTTACATGTTTCATCTGCAGCTACTTTAATAACAAAATGAAAAACTGCAATCCTCTTTTATTAAAAAGTCTTTAAATGCCTCAGGGAAAAGTGGGATCATAGTTTTAAATTTCTTTAGGTGACACAAAAAGTCATTATCTTTTACCCAAGATTGCATTGTGTTTAGTTCTATAAAATACAATGAAGGTACATCTGCAGCAACTTGTAAAAAAATATACAAGAAGGCACATATGATGACATTTTTTACACTTGCAATATTTCAAAGCAGGGGCAACTAAGAATTTTTGTATGAAATCTTGAAGCAAATGCAACTATATCAGTTTTGGGAAAAAACACAAGGAAAAAGAAAAAACAGTAAAGAAAACAAGGAATCAGCTTTTTAACATCTTTAGTGAGCATTATTATATCCAGACCATGCTATACAATCTGGTTTTCATTTTATTCCACAGAGCACTCAAATACTCTAATTTCTAAGTTTATTTGTGTCTGTGCGTGTTTCCATACATGTCTTCCTATGCCTTTGTATATTAAACTTGGCATACTTTGTATATTAAACTTTGTACATTTAGTTAAATTCAGAGTTAAAATTTACATCACACTTAAAATACAAAATATATGTACACACAAAACTAAAATAAAGCTTAATTTTTATCAGACATTTATACCATGAAAAGTGGTGTTTTACTTTGTAAATACATTTGTACTATGCAAAACACGACCTTTCTATGTGGATGATTAGACTTTTAGTTTTGTTACACCTTATGTTTTGTTAATAAATGTTATAATTAGAATTTTTTTTTTCCATTTAATCATAGAATGTCAGAACCATAGAATGATTTGGGTTGGAATAGACCTTACAGATCATTTAGTCCAACACCCCTACTATGGGCAAGAACACCTTCCACTAGACCAGATTTCTCAAACTGGCCACATTCAATCTGCCCTTGAGTATTCCCAGGGAGAAGATATCCACAATTTCAGTGGGAAACCTATTTGAATAATTCACCAAGCACCCAGTCAAGAATTTGTTTCTAATATCTAATCTAAATCTACCCTCTTTCAGGTTAAAATCATTACCTCCCGTCTTGTCTCTACACTCCATGACAAAGAGACCATCTTTCCTGTGGGCCTGCTTTAGACAATGAGAGGGTGTTATAAATTCTCTCTGGAGTCTTTTTTCCCCAGATTAAACAAACCCTCCTCTTTCAGCCTGATCTCATTTCTGATCATTTCAGTGGCCTTCCTCTGGACTAGGTCTAAAAAGTGCATGTCCTTCTTATGTTGGGGGCCTCAGAGCTGGATGCAACACTACAGGTGAGGTCTCACAGGAGCAAAGTAAAGGGGGAGAATCACTTCCCTTGACCTGCTGGCTATGCTTCTTTTGATGCATCACAGGATGCTGTTGGTTTTCTGGGCTGTGAACAGAGATTGCTGGGTCATGTTGAGCTTCTTGTCAACCAATCTCCCCAAACCCTTCTCCATAGGGGCTCTCTCAATCCCCTCATCACCCAGCTTGAATTTAAATTTGGGATTACCCCAATCCAGGTACAGGACCTTGCATCTGGCCTTGTTGAACTTCATGATTTTCTCATGGGCCAATCCCTTAGCTGTCAAAGTGCCTCTATAGGACATTCCTTTTGTCTAGAATGTCAAACTCAACACTCATCTTGGTGTCATCTGTAAACTGGCCGTGGCCACACTCAGTCCCACTGTCCACATTCCCAATAAGTGTGTTAAGTGGTCCCGATACCAGTTCCCTGGGGAACACCCCTCATCACTACTCTCTGCTTGGACACCAAGCCATTGACGACAGCTGCTTGAATGCAAACACACAGTCCACTTCAAAGCCAAGTCTCTCCAGTTTAGACGCAGGGTGCTTTGTGAAACAATGTCAAATGTTTTGAAAAAGTCCAGGTAGATTATGTCAGTCACTCTTTTGTTATTCATTGACACTAAAACTCCATCATAAAAGGACACCCAAGTGTGTCAGGTATATTTGCACTTAGTTGCAGCCACGTTGGCTTGTTACCACTCACCTCTGTTTTCCATTTCCCTTAGTATAGCTTCCAGGAGGAGTTCCCTCATGACCTTGTTGAGCACCTATATGAGTCTGACCAGCCTGTAGTACTCCTGTTCTTCTTTTTTCCTGTTTTAAAAATTAAGGCAATACTTCCCCTTTTCCAGACAGTGGGAATTTCACTGGGGTACTATGAATTTTTAATTACAATGGATAGTGTCAAGTGATAGATTTCAAAGGAAATGACAAATCTGATCATAAGCAAGCACTTTTATTTATAAACATTCCTTTATACATATTTAATACATTTTATATATTCTTAAATCTGCTTTAGCTCTTTATGACACTTTGGAGAATTTTAAACTGGGAGCTATGCCTTGTTTGAAACATTTAAAGGGCATCGGGAATTACAAATTCTGGTTGTTGCTAAAAGTGGAAGATTATGATGAAAGGAAGATCTTAGTCATAACCAAACAATCATTGAGACTGTCTCTTCAAAGGGCAAGACCTTTTAAATAATATGCTATTATCATATAGACATGATCTATAGTTCAAGAATCCTTTCTTCAACAAATCTCTTTAGGATTTAGACATCTGGAAAGAGTAGTGACATTAAATGGATGTAAGGATGTTCTGTCTGTCTAGAAAAATGAGGAATGTTAGAATAAACTCTCAGACCCATAAACTATGTCACTGTTCAAGCATCTGTTTGACCCTATTTAAAGGAATTTTTCCTTGAAAATAATTTCTTCTAGAGGTACTTTTAGACAAAGATACTCTTGATGAGGAACTGTTCTGCAAAAAAGTGCTGAAGTCTACTAAATTACTTCCCCTGCCCCCCTCCCCACAGAATGCAGAATATGGTTTTGCCTTAGATGCTTGTGTAGCTCTTTAAAGTGGTATAGATTGTGCTCTTATGATACTCTATTATGTGATTAATTGAACATTTTTTGCATACTGTGACCCTGAAATAGCTATTTGATGAGCACATGACAAAAAAAACCTATCAAATAAAAAGAAACTCCATTGTAAACACTGATCATGTTATTGAAAATGTGATATGTGCTCTTAGGGATAGAAATAAAACGTCTAGAAATGTACTCAGAAAGCCTGTAAGTACCTTAAAATGGTAAATATTATGTATATATAACTTTGGGAAAACTTGATCATTGTCTAATTTGAAAGCTCTGAAAGACATTGGATCTGTGGGAAAATGAACTATGCTATAAAACAAGTAAATTAGTCTGGAGGTCCAAATGTTAACTGAAAATTACACCATCTGAATGAGATAAAGAGGAAACTGAAAAGTGTATTAATACTAATAGAGCTGTAGAGAAAATATGAATGGTATAAAAATTTTAAAAGTTGGAATACAAGTTGTTGATAAAGTCTAGAGAATTTGAGATAAGCATAGACAAACACTATTAATATCAAAGCATGTTGGAAAATTCCAACAAGAAGGATTTCTTCAGGCAATCAGTCCACAGGGATAAAAATAATATAATAAGAAATAAACAAACTGTGATTGACTTTTTAAAAATATCTATGGAAAAGGAAGGCATCATGTAATCCAAGGTAAGATGAAAACAAACTAGTAAGTAAGAAGAAGTTATTAATCAAATTCATTACAATTTACAAAGCAGACTGAGAAAACTAGGCAATTGGTAAACACCAGAAAGGAATAGAATTCATAATCATTGTTTGGAGAGTGGAGATAATTTTGAGTTTTAAATATATTTACCATCAAAAAAAGGTACACATAATTATATATGCACAATTAGTTAAGCATTGGAAAAGGGTCTCCAGGGAAGTGGTGGAGCTTCCTGGTAGAAGTGCTCAGAAAACAACCAATAACCAAGTGTCTTGCAGCCACACACTGCCTCTTCCCCCCACTGGTGGAATCTGAGAGACAATTGGAAGGGTAAAAGGTAGAAAAGTCATGGTTTGAGATAAAGACAGTTTAATAGGGTAAGCAAAAACAGTGCACACAAGCAGAGTAAAACAAGGAATTAATTCACTGCTTCCTATGGGCAGGCAGCTGTTCAGCCATCTCCAGAAGAAGAGGGCCCCATTTCATGTTACAGCTACTTGGGTAGACAAACATACCCACTCCAAACAACCCCTCCTGCTTCCTTTTCCCCCCATTTTATAAACTGAACATGATGCCATATGGTCTGGAATGTCCCTTTGGTCATTTGGGGTCACCCGTCCTGGCTGTGTTCCCTCCCAACCTCCCAAGCACCCCCAGCTTCTTTGTCAGCATGGCAGCAGGAAAAGCAGAAAAGGCCTTAGCTCTGTGTAAGCCCTGACCAGCAAAAACAAAAATCTCTATTTTGTCAACCCTGTGCTCAGCACAAACCCTAAACCCAGGCCCATATCAGCACATATCCTACACAAGCAGACGTGGCATTTTGTGAGATGGTTAGTGTATATGGTGATATTCTGTTGAAGGTTGGACTTGGTGGTTTTCAAGGTCTTTTCCAACCTTAACGGTACTGTGAAAGCTGAAAGAGAGATTTTCCTTCTTCAGAAAAAGGAAGCATGATTTCCTAAATGTAGATTCATGGATTGGCCTGTAGTCTAGTATATACTCTCTGAAATTATGCCAGTTGAACGTATTTAAACTAATTTAGGGCTTCCTCATGAGAAGAAATAATTTTACTGTTCTGGGAGGTCTACTTGATAACTAATGTCTGCACTAAAATTTTCAGCATGTAAACTGACTAGGATATCAAAACCAACAACAAAAAAACCCAGGCAACATTGATGGATTACAAGTGCATAAAAATTTATAAAATGCCAACAACTATTGGAAGAAATTCTATTGAGTAGATGAGGAAGGTGCATGTTATGCTTTAACTACTAGGTTAAAACTGTACCAAAACGAATCAGACATGATGAAATTTTTTTTGAAAGATTTTATGTCATCTTTATTTTATCATGGTCTACAATGCTAAGCTATTTAAAGAGAAAGGTATATAACCTAAAATAATAGCCATTTAGATGCTCTTTTGCAAGCATATTTCATATCCATGATCTGAAATTATTAATTTTTCAAATGTGCAGATTTTCAGAAAGACATGAGAATGATATTCAGATAAAAGTTAGTGACATTTTGTTTGTGGTTTTGTGCATTTTTTAATCTGGGTTTCAGGGGCCATTGTCTTTTGGGGGTTTTCTTAATAAACCAAAAATAACAGAGAAGAAGGATATTATAACATAGAGTAAAATCTCATGGAAAAGTTTTTCTTTCCAGATTAAGAGGATATAAAAATATTAATAGAATTAAAAAAAAAAAAATTATATTAACCTCTGTGAAAGATAAGGGTGCACTTCACCAGAGAAAATATAACTACCCATTTTGTAGATCAGTCTTAGTTCCCTTAGTCAAAAGAGAAAGATATGCATTTTGGAGGGAGTGACTCATTGCACACTAAAGTACATGTGTGTTCTGATTAATTTCTTAAATATTATTTTCTCCCTTTATCTATGAGCAGGGGAAACTGGATGATTCCTTCATCTGCAGAATTTCAGAAATTTAACAGAGAAGCTTCTATCCAGACCAATTAGACGTTGGAAAATTAAATGAAAAATATAGTTTTATTCAAAGTGAACCATCATACAAAGATGACGAAGTATTGTGTAGAGATTTAAAGAGGATAAAGTTTATCTGGATTTTTTTTAGAAAAGAAATCATTTAGGAAAATGACAAACGCCTTATAAAAGGATAAAAAAAGGAGGAAAATAAGCTGACCATTTAACTGCTGAAAGCTATATTTTACTAGATATATCAAGGAAAAGATAAGTGATAGAAAAGATATAACACTTAAAAGAAGGATATCTAGCCAGATCACAGAGAAGTTTAATTATGGAGATGTACTAAATTGGTCCAGGATAAGTTTATGCTCATTACTCTAAATATTATATAATGACTAAATTTTTAGTATTATTTGGTACGTGTTATAAAAAACTATACAGACTACAAATCAGGGAAAAGATCACTATCACAGGTAAAGTTACAGAAAGAATACTGTACGATACTGTAGGATACTATAGGATACTGTAGGATTTTAAAAAGATATTGTAGGATTTAAAAAAATGTTATGAGAATCATGAACTGGGAAGACTATGTGTGATATCTTCAGAAGACAGGGAACATGGGTCATTCACTGCAGACTTCCTGAGATTAAGAGCTCAGGAAAATTGATCTGAAAGGAAATTCGATATGCATGTTTATTTATAACCAAACTGTAGCTAATATTTGGAATTATAATAACAACAACAGTAAAATATAATAAGAATAATAGCTCATCATTGCAGAGAAAAGACTCTTATTATTGCATAACAGAAAGATCATTTTTTTGTATTAGAATCCATGCAATTAAGGCAATAGAGGATTTAGAAATAAACATTGGTAAGCATCCTCAAAACAGTGAAGCTGAAAAATTTCAGCATTACTAAAACTTCCATCCAAGGGAGGTTTGTCTTGGTGATTGCATCCCTTTTGCCTCTTTCTCCCTTTTTAAGCGTTTAGGAACCAGCAAAGTGAAAGTGCAATAATTGTAATTTTAATAGCAATAATAATTACCGGAATCGTGGTTGTCATTGTTATTATAAGCAAGCGAGGAACAGAATTTTAGTACAGGTTGGATGCTGATCAGTCAAACATAGGATTATGGAGACACCAAGCTGCATCAACCTGCACAGTATTTCCTTCAAAATCTTTGCTAACATATAACAATACTTTTGAAGGTGTTGAGGTAACTGGTCAGATTATCAGCTTTCCGCCAAAAAAAGTATCATAGCTACTATTATTGCCTGCCTTGCAATGAATCACCTCTAGTGCTTGAATAATCAAATTGACTAATTTTAAGCTGAAATAAGAACAGGAGCTGTCAGTCATTAACAGACATTCTCATAAATTATCTTGCTCACTGGCCTTTTTTGTAGCCAGAACTTACATGTAAAAATAGCATCAGCAATAAACCTTTGGTAGTTAAATGTCTTCTATTCCCCATGAGTGCCTTCATAACTGCAGTTTTCTTGGCAGTGAAGTTGTAATGACAGCTGTCATCGATGGACTTTCACAAAATATACCCTGACCTTTGGATGCTATATGTTACAATTACTGTTGTAAAGCCTCTGGGGCCTTCAATTGGGATTTCACACTTCAACATAGCTGCATATTGTTAACACTCACTTCTTAAAGCCATCTGAGTAAATAGAAGAGCTTTTCTTGTCTTTTTTTTTTTTTTAATATTCACACACAAAGATGATAATTTCTGTTGAAATGCAAATATTGGCTGAGAGACAACTATTTCATGAGCACGTTCTGAAAAGATGACATTTCACTGTAGAGGTCACACAGTTATAAAATAAAAGTTAATCTCTGTTTGACTATAAGAAAAAAAAAAAGAATGCAACTGACAATTCTTAAAAGAGGCTGAGAGGCTGCTTGGAAATCACAGCCACATAGTTGCTTCTTCTATGCCACTGAAATACATGAGTTTTGAGAACATTTAAAAATAACAAGAACCTTTGTAAGATAAAGAGGAAGACAATAGAAAACTCATTAAAAGCTGAATCCCTGATGAACTATTCTACCAAAAGAATCAAAGCTGACATACAAAACTGCCTTCTAAAAATGATTGTCCAGAATTTATTTTTCTGTGATGGTCATGACATTTGCTTAAATGAATAAATAAAATTAATATTATATTTTAGACATGCTCTTGCCTCTTATGTCAACAGAAAAGTACCATACATTCTTCTGTTTGAGAAGTTCTGATACAAGCTCTGAATAGGGAATTTTGATACTTGGTAAAATCCATGTTGATTGAGAGCAAAGTGTGTTTTGTCCCATCATATCTAAAAGGAAAAAAAAAAAAAACCAAGCAAAGAGGTGTATATGTAGATAAACAAGGAATCTACTTTTGATATTTAATATCATTTTAGAGTGTTATGGTTTCTAAGTGTTTCTTCTGAAAAAAAAAAAAAAAAAAAGTTAAAATTCTGTAGTTATAAATTTACAGTGGTAAGGATGTTTATGAGCAGTTTACTATAGATTTCGATATTTCCTTAGCATAAAATTATGGTAATATTCCTATTTTGTCTTAGAATATATCTTTTTACTTTCACAAACATGGGTTGATTTTTTTGGCTAAGAATATAAATTTTAAAGCCATTAATTTTATCATATATGTCTTTGATGAATGTATACACCAAAACGTCTCCTCATTTAACTTTCCAAACACCAGTGGCCAGTTGAAGCCAAAATCTATGGAGATCTTAATGGGAGTGGGATGTTATTTCAAATTTCTCGGATAAACTTGAACTTGCTTAAGAAGTTTCAGAATCTGTAGCCTTACTTCTCATTATCCTCCTATTCTATTGGATTAGTGTGAAGCAGGTAAGTAAATGTTTAATCATGTTTTCAAGGAAAAAAAAAAAAAGAGTTCATAAATGACAATAAAATCTTCCAGAAAAATAAAGTATTTTGAGTTTGACTGTTTATGTATGGCATCCACAACAGTTCAGATTTTCAAGCTTTTAATAACTTATTAATGTAGCATGTTTTACCATGCAAGTAATTGACATATTTTTCAGTGTTCTCTGGGAATGTTTTTAAGTTAACATCTGTAAAGAGATAACCACCTTACATCCCTGAACCCCGAACTAATTTCAGAAAATGCTTGTAATTACAGAAATGGAAAAGAAAAATAAAAACAAAAAACAAAAGAGAAAACAACAACAAAAAAACCCCAAAAAGACTAAAACAACAACAAAAAACCAAAGACAACAACAACAAAAAACCAAAAACAACAAAAAACCCAAATAAAGAAAAAAACCCAAACAAACAAACAAAAAAAAACTAAAAAAAACAACTAAACAAAAAATATACAAAAAACCTAAAAACAAACAAACAAACAAAAAACCCACCAAGCAAAATTATATAAAAACTCCAAACCTCTAGATTTGGAGGATTATTCTGAGGACAAAGGCTTGAATATATCTCTTCTGTGTTTTCTTTTGTATTACTATGGAAGGAATATTATTCAGTAGATGTTATAGAGAAATATCATATGTTATTTTTTCATGTTTATTTTATACTGTGTGCTAGTGATTCTGAGAATCAGCTTTTAAAAAAACAGCTTTTTGAAATCTAATGAATACTGTTGGTTCTAAGCAATTCACTTACTATGCCAAATTCACAGGACATATAGACAGCACAAAGACAGTTATCTTATTACAAAGCAAGTAGAGAAGGATTCACTTTAGGCTGACCTCAGACAGGAATATTTGCTAAGATGAAACAAAATTTTCATAAGATCCCTCTGCTAACAAAAGCTGTACAAGATTGGGCTTATTTTGACTTAAGGTGAAATTCAGGCATCCCAAGAGCAAAAACATCTTTTAAATCACCTTCAATACCAATGATTTCTAATTTGCACACACATTACTGTATATATTATGCTTATACTACCAAACTAAAGCAGGACCTTGCCCCCAAGGCGATCAAGAGGTGACTGCCTTTTGTTCATACTGGTTTGGATCGTTTTCCTCTATAAAGTTTTGTGCTGGACAGAGATGTCTAAAATCATGAATAATAGTGATAGCTTTTATAAAGCTACTGTAATAGTGGCAGCTTTCAGTGTTTTTTATTTGTTCAAATCTCAACAATATGGGGTTTTTTTGTTGTTTTTTAAAACTTTTTTGCATGAAATGCACTTGCATGACATTGTACAAAAGAGGAACAGTATAAGCTAAAGTGGCTGTTAAGGAGACTATAGTGAGAAGTGAGGTGAATTCTTGATGCTAAAAAATTCAAGCACAGTTTCTCTATTTGTCCTGTGTACCTTAAAGTCTCTTAACCTCCAGAACTTTGCCTACTAAGACTGTGAAAACACTACTGAAATATTTTCTGTGGTGGGAAGTAGAAACATAGCTTTTAAGAACTTTTTGAATTGAAATACCACTCGGGTGTTAAGATCACAATATACTTGAAGAATGGCGTATGGTTGAAAGCACAAAAATGCAGGTGAAAAACAGAAAAAAACCTACACATTGCTCTTCCTCTTTTTTATTTTAATAAATTGCCATGACACTGAAATAAAAGCTGAGCTCTGTGTCTTCTCAGTGGGCTACAAGTACAGAAGCTTCTTTTCAGGTAGGAAATGTTTAAGCCTGATCTGAAAGTTCCTTTCAGCATTATGATGACTACAAGACAGTGTTTCTGGGACCTGCATGGAAATTTCAAGCACAACCTCATTAGAAACCTAAAGACCTTCTCCAGACTTCATCAAGCAATTCCTTAAAATCTTCCAGGTAGACCATATAAAAAGGGATTCAGCGAAAGCACTAGTAATTTTTTTAAATTTACTTAATATGGATAGTTAAGAAGCATATCTTTGTTATGATGATATATTATGTGTGTGTTGTAGTTTGTCATTAATCAAGTATAGCTGTTCTGTCTCACTACAAGACTTGTCCAGTGAAAAAGGGAACTGCCAGGTTTCTATTCAAGATAATTAATAGTCATCTGAATTTTTTATTGACTGATGAGTCTAGAGAGACACATTCCAGAAACGATGCAGCTGTTAGGTTTAAGAGAATATCATAAATTGAAGTCATTTGGATGTGCCTGATTTGAAAACATTTATGTAATATTCAAAAGTAGTCCCTACAGAATTCTGCATACCAAATGCTACACAGCTATAATTTTCCATTCATTCCCCACTAACACTTTTAATCTGTGGTAATTAATTATCTACCTGTGAAAAATTAGCTCTAAATATTTACTTCAAAGTTTGGAAATTAAAATAGCCATGATTTTATTTGTAAAAGGAATACATAAAAAGTTTTCTCTCTCTTTACACTGCAGTTTACAGAATGCTCTCAAAGATGAAACAAAAAGATAGAAGAATTTTTTTTGTCAAAGAATATTTTTAAAACTTGTCTGACTACATATATTTTACAACTTTGCCACAACAGCAGTGGTTAACTCATCAACATAGCAATGTTTTCCATAGAGAAATCCTGGAGATTCAAGGACATGTGGTTCATCTTTATAATCAGCAGAGCATAGGTAATGATATAAAATGCTACAGTATTTTTCAGAATATAGTATCAATTCACATAGCTCCTAATAAAAGTTTTAACACACACACATAAATATCGAACACCAAAATCCAAGCTTATTGCACTTATGTACGTTATTTGCTTAGTCAAAATATGATAACAGAGAAAATGTTCTAAATACTTCTATTACATTTCTCTTGGCAAATTGGAATTACTGAGTTTGGTCCCTAATTTCATTTTTCTACTACTGATAAAAGAAGTTGAGGAAAAAAATTCGAGACTCCTTGATAAGCCCACTTATTACATATACTGCAGTTGTTTGATTCAGACATGTAGCATGGTCAACAGTTCTGCTAAAATTTCACTTCAACAATTTAAGAGTTTTTAATTCAAAATTACAATACTTCAAAGAAAACATGACATCCATTTTCCTTCTTTTATCCTTTTTTTCTCTTTTCCAGTGTAGGAGAAAAGAATATTTAATAATAAATATTTAATATTTATGTTTTGTCTTTTGCTTTCACTGAACTTTCTATGGTTAGAAATTGTGTGAATTTGAACATATATTTAACAATCAACGGTTTCTTTCAAAAGATTCAGTGCTTCTTTTTTGTATCAATCAAGACAGATCAAAACAATGTTACATGAACTCACTATTGTATTTAGAAGTAATAATAGTATGAAGCAGGAGAAAAGGGTGATGGACAGGATATTTCTGTCTCCTCCATAACATATCTATAAAATTATTAACTATAAGGTGAAAAAAAAAAGAAAATAATTGCTAATGTTGCTTTCTGTAGAAAGCAAACTTTTCCTTAATAAACAGACACTTGAGCAGAGAGAATTAAGTTGGTCATTTCACAAATCACAGTGGTATTCAGACAATGCTGCCAAATCTTCGTCCACGGGGGGCTTCCAGGCTACACAAATCCTACCTAGCATGTGTGAATCTTGTTATTTCCACTACATGACTTTATTATTTTAGACTATGAAGAACTCTACATCCCTTAGGAACAAGGGTGTCTCGCCTTTGTTATGCTATCAGAAATTATATAATAATTTTCCTCTTTTTTTCATTTTATAACAAAGTGTGTACCTGCTTCAGCATATTAGATTTCTCAATTTTGGACTCAATGATATATAGTATGTATGATTCAAGTGTTCAACAGAAGTGAAAAATATCATATGAATCATATGACACCTGATTATTAAATCCACACCTGTATGCACGTTTTTAGAGCAGCTAATACTTGCTGCTCTAACAGGAAGTTACACACAGATCAGCTGAGGTTTCCAGTGTTTCTTGCATCCTAAATTCAGTGAGAATTTGTTTCACAAAAGAAATGTATTATGATTCAATATCTCTCAGGAATAAGAGGAAGTAAAGGGATTCTTGCAAGAGAAAAATATTTTCCTTAATCTTTTAGAAAAGAAATAGGCAGCGATTTCACAAAGGCTTCAGTGAACAATTGATCATGTGCATATACTTAGATATTTCCCCTTTTATTTATGACAAGAAAAATATTTACCTCATTTTCCAAATTAATATATTCCTCTTTGAAGGTTGAAGTTCATCTGTAGGGTAAGTTTTCACCTGCATACAAGATTGTTCTTTTGAGAATGAAGACATACCTTTATAATTTCAATGGTAGAAATTTATGTTATATGTAGCTAATTTGGAAATACTTTAAAAAGCCACCAATTCCTCTATTTTAGTATTTTTTTTCTTTTAAGGCATGTTCTCAATAGTTGCATGTTAATAGTGAATGTTTCTCTGTTGGAGCAAAATGGAAAGATCTGGTTTCATATATGCCAAGAGATTTACAAAATTGCTGTTATTGCAGTTAATAGAGAAGCAAATGTTTTTAATACCAGTGTTTGTACATTTTTATTCCAAAAATTATGTTCAATGAATGCACTAAAGTAGATTTTATTTTTTTAATTATCAAATTATGTTTATAAACATTGCTATCAAGATATTCACCATCAATTCCCACTGAAAAAAATAAAGCATATTACTGAAAGAAAAGAGGGTAATAAAGATCTTGAATACTAATTCTCCTTTATTTCAAGTACAGAATTTTAACTCATATTACTACCTCAGCAAAGTCAGTCTCTGCTCCCTCTCAGATAAACCTTTTTCTAAAACAACATATTTCTAAAATCTTACATATATTTTATATAAATACAAAGTGTATTTTTGTGTTGGTTCCTACTTTGAGATCAACCTTAGAAACAGTGGCCTCCCGTCCTTGTCCCCTGAGGATAAGGGCACAGCAAAAATAAAACACGTATAATATTGCATGCAACTTATTCTCTGCAGGCAGCTAGATACTCTTAATCCTATACCACTCTATACACTTCTTTTAGAATATCAAAAGTGAAAGCATTTTTATCATAGTTTTGTATCACAGTCTACAAAATGAGCCAAAATTACATGCCTAATTTAAGTTAGTCCTAAGAGTGCCTTTACTTCTAGGCACTTCAGCAGATTATTTATCCTATCCCAAAGTGCTGGATTGCACCATTTCAGTGACTGTAGAACAGAATGAGTTCCCATTTGAAAGTGGTTCTCTTTTTGTAGAAAGAGTCCACATAAGTAGGCATTAACATTTAGCTATCCAGCATTATGGCACATTGTATACTGAATAGAGTTAATTTCAATGACATATGCCTTTACAGTCATTTTAGGTACGACAGAATTTCTAACAAGCCTTTAGATGCTGTTTGTAGTAAGGGTAAAGTTCTTCCTTTCCTCTTTCAAGTGCAGACATGCAAAAGGCAGACAAGGAACCAGGTACAGGCCAGCAAATAACTCCTCTCTGGTCTAACTTAAGATTCCAGCCTTTGTTGTGGGGTGTCCTTGGAGGACATAGATGGCTTTATAGAAGTGCTACTTAGTGATTGTTTAAGGAAACAATGTCCAGTTAAGATTAGATGCCTCATAGTTGTAAAATTGAAGTTAGAATATAATTAAAATCATGCCAAAGTTTTTATATTTTAGGTACACAAAGTTATGCGAGGTAAGTCTGAATCCTACAAAAAATGAGCAGCATTAAATTGTTGTATCATTTTTACAAATGGGACTAAGGTGGTTGTTCCAGATTTTCAGATTTGCCATGGCTTATTGTTTTACTGTGAAGATAGGAAAGAGGAGATATTAACATTAAAACATCTGTCTTATAAAACATTGTTTCAGCAATATCACAACAGATCTTTCCTTCTTCTACTTTAATCTCTCAAACTTTTAACATATTTACCATATCTGAATTGCTAGCCCTGAATTTTCGATTGTAAAATTTATCACTGGAATGCAAAAATCACAACAGCACTTTTATAATATTTTATAATCTTATAATAAATATATTTTGATATTTCTAATCATACTTCAGGTGGAGGCGGTTTTTGTGTTTTCTTTTTTTGTTTTGTTTTGTTTTTTAACTGTAGTTATTGTCTTTATTTTCTGATTTGCTTTAAGTTTTCCAAGTACATGGATATATTGCAACTTTTACCAATTTGTTTGTATCTTTTCTTGGATTATGTCCAACATTTGGGGATTTTGTATTTTTCTTTATTCTAGTTCAACCTTCCAACTGAAAAAAAAAAATCCAAAATACCCAAAACCCTATTGTATGAGTAATTAGGATCAAATTTGCAACAGAGCTTGAACAACTATAATACATATCTCTTGTCTATGATCTTTAACTTGTTTCAAAAAAAAGCAGTTTCAAAATAAAAAACTTTATCTGAAATAGGATTTAGGGAATGCCTTTGGCACAGAAGTAAGGCTTTTCCTCTATTTAATATTTTGTAATATGGCTTTTAAATATATGCTCAAAAATACTTAATATGTTATGAATACTTTTTTCCAGGAAAAATTGTTTCAGATCCATAATACTGAAGGAAAAAAGAATCCAACAAAGCACAACAAAACCCCAAATTCCAGTAAAATATAAAGACTATATGCTTTTACAAACAGATTTTATTCCAGATGAGTAGATAATACTGATTGAAGGGTTAGAAATTTGTTTCTATCCTGTCACTTTAAGACTCTTGCTAAAATGACACAAAATATTGTCTAAACAACTACAAAAGACAGCAAAATGGAGCTATAAAGTTTATGGCACTTGTGAGTGCCTTGCCTTAGTCTGCTCTGAAGGATGATGTCCTTGCAAAGTGTTTATGTTTCTAGTCACTTTGGAAGAGCAAAAGACAGAACAGCCTAGTACAATTGAGGACCGTGGAACAAAGGGATTTGCTCCAGGTAAACCTAATGCAACCCAAGTAAACATCAATTTAGCTAGCAGAGGAATTGGAGCTTGAGAGGAAGGATAAGAGAAGAATAACCTTTTTTTATGGCTTGTTTGCTGTAAGTGTAGTTTGATCTCTAGTGGCTTGCCAAGGAGGTCAACAAAAGTATTTGCAGTAATTGGCAGTGAGTTTCTGGAATTCACTGTCAGAAAATATAGTGTAACTTCTGAAGAGTACTTGTTCTTAAGGGAAAATAACTTCACAGAATGGATTAGAATAATTTTTTTAACTGCTTGGTGAGCCAGTTGGTTAAATTGGAGTTTTGTTTTACTATGGCTGTGTTGATTACTGTTTACTTCCATACATTTCACTGAGAAGCCAGAGAGAATAAATTACATTTGCATATTATAATAAGATTCTACAAAGGACATAAAACGGGCACATGTTTTATATTGTTCATGGAAAACATAAACTGGTATCCTGTTATGTATGTTTGCTGTTGATAGAGGGGAACTGCCACTATCCTCTACAAAGTTATAGACAGAACTGTGTGAGAACAGTGCTCATCCTGGGCAAGCTTCCTCTATGTAGTTGTAAAGGGAGGGGAAAACCATTTTGAGTCCTGTAGGACTCTAGTGAGACCATTGTCATATAAACTAGGTTAAGGAAAAACAGAAGGGAGAAAGCTAAGGAGAAGGGGGAAAATATTTATGTCCACTGCCATCCCCGATTGTGCTCTTCATTCTTCTATGTTTGAATCAGGATTGATTCAACTCCAATTCGAGGAGAAAGAAGGGAAATTGAGTCATTATTGCCTAAAAGTTAATGTCTTAATTAATTCCTGGGTTCTGGTTTCCTGGCCTTCCACTCCAAATAAGTATTAACTCATTAACAACAACAACAACAAACAACCAAAATTAGAAAGGAAAAAGAAACAACAACAAAGCAAAACAAACAAACCAACCAACCAACCAACCAACCAAAAAAACCCAAACAAACAACAACAACAAAAAACCCCAAAACAACCACAACAAAAACCAAACCAAACCAAAACAAAACAAAACAAAACACAAAACCAAAACAAACAAACAAAAAAAAACAAACAAGAAGACCTGCAGGATGACGTCTGGGGAAATTTTAGTCCAGCAAGTAGTCTCAAAAGGGTGGGACAAGAGAGACCTTCAACTTTGAAGGTCATTAGGATTCTTCCAAAACCATTCTAGTAGGCCTTGTCTTCTTATAATTCCCACATGTCCTTCCTAATAGCTCCAGGACACCCAGTATTTGTGAGTGGTCTGCAGATCAGTGTATACTCCTCCATGCAACAACATTTATATCTGTTACCATCCACAGGTTTGCTATGCACGTTTTTGTCTCAACTGCCATATATTGAACAATATTAGCCCAGGCCTTGATTTTGTGCTACTCTGCGTGTTATCAGCCACCAACTGGATATCAAACCATGGAGTTTTACTCTTTGGACCTGTCAGTCCAGACAAGTTTCATCCCATCTGACTGATATAACTTACAAAGCCTTGCTTTTCAAGAGAGAATGCTGTGGCAAGGATTGTGAAAATATTACAGGATTTAAGATATATCACATCCACTGTCCTACCATCATCTGGATGGCCTTGATAGATCACTGTGAAAGGCAATCAAGCATGGTGTCACTTCAGTAATATGAATTGATTGCTCCTGACTATATTCTTGTCTTTCACATATCTGGAGTGGAATGCTGTAGTTTGCATTCTCTGCCCCAAGGGCTTTAGTCCCAGTTTTTCTGTTTGAACTCTCAGCAGTGGCATCACCTACCAGCAGCAATTGCTGGGCTGTAGGCTGGTGACAGAGACCTTGCAAATGCTACATTGAGGTGAGTTTCTGCATCAACGTGATATAGATTTCTATTGAAAATCCATTCACTTCAGAGCTTTCAGAAAACCTTATCATTTCATCAGTTTAAGACTTTTTTGGCAGTTTATAGAACATGGGATTTACCATAGCAGTAACATAGAATCAGTGTCATCATCTATTGCTATCACTGCAAAATAATAAAGAGCAAAGGGAAAAACTAAACAGTTTAAATAAAATATCAATCAAGTGATTTACTAATTTATTAGCAACATGCTAGTGACTGATACATATGCTGTCAAGCAATCATTCCTGAGGATGTATAACCCCCTTGAGGTGCAGTTACCCCCATGCTCCAACCTTCAGGCACTCCACTCTCTGCAGTGTGGCAGCTCACAGCTCCTAACTGGGATCTGTTCCATCCTACATGGGCAAGGACACCTCTGGCAGCCTGAGAGCAGCTCTGGCACTTCTGGGTTTTTAATCAGTCCTCGACCATAATATTTTGATATAAGTCATTGCCTGTGTTATTTAATGTACCTCAGGCATTAATTGATTTTGGATTCATATCCATTTCTGGTCCTTTCATTTATTTTCTGCTAGTTAAGCAGATAAGTTTCTAATCAGAGCCTCCTTCAGATTCAGAAACTGGATGAAGCTGCATATATTTGTGCTGAAACATGACTAATTACAAAGAATATGTTATAAATTTTTTTTGTAAATGGAAGCAGGCATTTTGTAAGTATTGGTCTGCACCGTCAAGTAATATATAGGAGAATTTGCTTTTTATTAAAAGTCCTGTGGCTCTTAAAACCATTAGATGGTATTTGTTTGATATTCTCTTTGTATCATCTCCACAAGCTGAAATAGTTTATAATAAAAGGATATCACAAGACATCAGTAGGACGTAATTCATGTGCTGCCAGTATTTCAGTTTTTTGTCACTAATACTTAAAAAATTAATTATCTCCAGAATGCCAAAACATGCAAGTTTTTGTTGTTAAAAGCTACACTTTCAATTGCAGAACCTGAATTTCCTGGCTTTTGCTATCTATCTTCTCTTGTGATGTACATCTATAGACTATTTTAAATTGTTGATTATATAGACAACCAAATAGATGCTCTGTCTACATCTAGGAAAGGAGGAAATATTTCAAGTTGACAGTGGGAAAAATTAGATGGAAGGAATGGAAAAGGTTGCTTCAGCTCATGAAGTGATAGCAAACAGTCTAATTGGAGAATGAAACAAACTACAAGGTTCAAGGTAGTTATGAATATGAATTCTTACTTTCTTATTGATCTTTCATGTTTGTGTGTGTGTGTGCCTAGATATAAAACATGATTTAGTATAGGTTTGGTTGTGTGAATATCCCTAGGAATGCTGTGAAAGAAAAGCAGAAAGGTAATGCTCTTGAAGATATTTCCCTCAATCTTCCTTAAGACTAAAACAAATTTATGTTGCATTCAGCAGAAGTAGGATTATTCCCCACATATATTCCCAAAATAAATTAAAAAAAAGAATTGCTTGATTAAAGGTCTTATATATTGACCTGCAGTTTGCACAGTTCCATACTTATCACTTAAACACCTTTAAATATAATTTCCTAAATAACAAAATTACACCAAATAACTGCATATAAAATTTGATCCACCAAAATTTTCTACACTGGGACTTCTCTACATATTGTAGTGGCACATTTAAACTCATTAAATTCTTTCCCTGTATCCTGAAAATTCTCCGTCCAGCGGTCTTGCAGACATTTACAAATACCTCATAGGGACAAGTATTGAAATATTGTATATGCAAGTTAAGCAGCTATATATATTGCAATTTACAACACAAAATCCCACAAAAATCAAGGGATTTACTCTGAGTGCTTCAGGTGCACTCCAGCTCTGAATATATACTCATTTTTCTTTGTGGTAGTAGCTATATAATACCGTGGATTTTGTAGAAATAGTGATAGAATTTGTATTATATATAGAAGAAAAAAGCAAACAAATTACAAAACAGCAAGAACCCTTTTGCTTAATTAATGTAAAAACAGTTTAATCTGGTGTGAAGCAAAACAGATATTTTTGTCTGGCTATTTCAAATCATATCGAAAATATAACAATGAGCTTTATGCATCCTGGAAATATGATGTAGGAGCTTGAGACACAAAAAAAGAAAAAAAGGACCTAGATATCTAAAAGTACCCTCAATTAAATTTCAATATATGAGTGGAAAAATGGAGGAGCATGAATTATTGTGTTTTGCTATTTTAGAACGGCAAACTTGAGCTTCAGATGCTGAGGCAAAGTCTGAAGGACAAATCCTCAGTGTCTATTCTCATCATCCTGTCCATCAAGGGGAAGAATGACAATTTGCACCAGCTGCTGAATTGCCCTCTGAGTCTGGGGCACAAAAAAAAAAAAAAATATGCTGTAAAAACAGAGTGCTGCCACAGCACTGCACTGCAGAAAGTTTTAGAGAAAATCAATCATAAGCCAACTTGATAGATGGTTCAGATTTGAAAGAGAGGCAAAGCTACACATTCCTGCCCTGCTTTTGCTGACTTAGTCACTATATACACGTATTGAGCATTCATATGATTTTATTAATTTTTAAGAGCCAAACAGAATTGTTAAAATGTCTGTAAAAAGGAACGCCTTCTAAGTCCCATTAGCCTGAGTAGTTATAGGAATCATAATGGCTCAGAGACCAAAACTTTAAATTTCACATACAAATAAGCCCTATATCCGGTAGATTTAGGTTTGTCTTTAGATTAAACAATTTGATTACATAGAGCAGATCATATAGTAGGAAAAATACCAAGGCTAGCAAAAATTATTTCACTAATAATTTTAGGTGCCTTCTTCTTACAAATCAGGAAGAAAAAAAATACAACAAAAGAAACCTTGCATCTTAATATATAAAAAATGCTTTTATGCTTTTAAAAATGGTTTTATTTGTTTCAATTATGCTGACATTTTAAAATGTTTCTTATGTTATAGAAGAGGTTTCTGTATCACATAAACTATGAAAAGGTATTTCTAAACATATGGAAAGTCAAAATAGGAAAAATAAGAAATTATTCAATACAATTAAACATTTTTTGAAACTGAGCAATTGAAGAGATGGAAGGAGGGCAGACAGTCAGGAAGGAAGGAAGGAAGGAAGGAAGGAAGGAAGGAAGGAAGGAAGGATTCCAAATAAATTATCATTATAATTAATTAGAAATAAGTTTCACTTTTAAAGTGGAACATTTACTGATAAAAAATATTTTTCTGCAATATTTGACTAGCTGCAAATGTAACTAAATACATCAAGTATAATTATATAGTTGTGTGTATGAATATACATCTAATTTATACGATATGGTGAGGATAAACACAACCTAGATGGAATGATCTTCCCATACTTTAGACTGTAGATGCATACATCTGATTTTACAGACTATCATTTCACAAGTTGCAGAGAGTGCATGAGTCATTCAATGTGTCAGATGAATGCACTAGAGGGTGACTACCCTTAACAGTGTCTGTTCTGTCCTTGCCAGAGAAAGAAGGCTGAAGGGACTAGGGAAGGTTACATTGAGGCTGTGTGTGTGGGGATAAATAAATCCTCTTTGCCATACTCATGTCTCTTCTTTCTCTTCTGATTAATAATAAAAAAAAAAATCGTATTTAATAACGCCTTCTGATTAACAAAACTTTTGTATTCATTAATTTATTTTCACTTACAAGTGAATCTTATAGATAGCAAAAAATAAGCACATATGTAGGTAGTGTATCAATGATGCCAAAAGTACTTAATAATTAACCTTAAGTTAGAGTGAGGCTTTCCTAAAAGTTAATTAGATGGTTATTAGATTAATTAGGGCCCAAGAAGGAAATTATAACTTAGGTTATATAAAAATACTACATGACAAATGGCACACCACATGGTCTTTTAACGCACTATTAAATTGCAACTGTCCCTGGTAAGAGAAATATATACAAAGACTCTCAGAAAAACTTCATGCAATATATCATTTTCTTGCTCATAATAGTTACCTGTCAGCAAAGTATGGTCTGAGAAATAATTCAAATTACATAGTAGTTTTTCAGTTGTCAGACCTACTACACAGCTCCTATGACTTTCTAGAAGGATTATATTTAATTACATTGCACAAAATAAACATACACAGTGGTTAAACTCACAAAACACTTATGTCCCTGGTAAATGTTAAAAGTTTCGTATATAGTGAATGTCTATTGCAGAAAATTAAAACTATGAAAGGAGCACAGTATCATCATGATTTACCATGTTAAATACCAACTGATCACCTCCTACATTCTGCAACAATCTCTATCATATTATTTGGTCCACCAGCAAATAACTATAATAGGATAACCCAGTCCTTCAGAGTCCCAATCATTATTCCCCATTAACAAAAATGTTCTACCAACATGCTTATGCATCCTTCAAGCTATCTCGTAAATATGGGACCATCACTGTATCTTCCCCTTATCCAATTATTTTAAGAAGGAGGAGGACTACTTGGACCTTTTGAAGAATAAGTGACACAAAATGAACATAACTTGTTTTGTCTGGAAAAACTAAGGATGAGAGGGAATATAATTGTTGCCTACAAATAAACCAGTGGTAAACCCAAGGGACACAGAAGAGTTATTTAGCTAACAGACAATATTGGCACAAGAATAGATGGGTATGGAATAGCTGTACATAATCAATGGGGCCTTGACAGAGAACGAATGCGTGTGAGTTGAGGAACGAATTCTGGAGAAAGTGTTTAACAGGAGTAGTAGAAACAAAACTAAACCAAGAAGGAAACACAGGCTCCTAAACAAAAGAAAAGAAAAGGAATCCCCAAAAAAGAGAAAAAATCCTAGGTACTGCTAGGAAAGAAATAGAGTAATTTATGAAGCTAATTATTCTAAGTGATTAAGTGTGAAGCGAGGAATAAGGGACCCATGGCCTGGAAGTCCCCTTCAAGTTTAATATTCCATTATATTTTTAAAATTTGATTTCTGGAAACAAAGCTGGACAAATAGAGTGAAATGCAGAAATGGTTAGACAATAGTTACTGTTGTAATAGAAGGCTGAGGAGTACAACTATAATATAAAATAATTGAAGAGATTTTTTTAAATATGTTAAATGACAGAAAACATAGCAGCTGATTAACATTGGACTTCAGATAATATCCAAATTTTTCATTGATAATATTCTCGGTTGTGTACAAAATGATCGAGAAAGGAGATTATTTTTTTTTCAGGACTAGGGGAATGAAAATCATATTTAAATTGAACAATGTTTTGATAATAATGAAAAAATCATAAGAAAATTTGCCAATAAGCTCCATATAGGTCTGAGTTCTTCTGGATTTCATTCTGAGGGTGTTAAAAAAAAGATAATTCTAGCCTCAAAGTCAAAACCATATCAGTGACATATTATATTGGAACTTAATAGCTTCTTACTTTTCAGAGTTTATAAACTCAGATGTAGAACACACTGTTTTATTTATATGATTTTATGTACAGCAAAACACAAATCAGATTTTCCTGCTCTTGCTCAAGTAGATATGCCTAAAATACTACCCAAGATTTGAAACAAAGAGCAAAGGAGTAAAATGGGCTATAATAGTAAATAATATAAGTACATTATATTTTTTGTCTTCATGTACTGTTTTATACTATAAATTTTGAAAATATTATTTATGATTTATAATCGTAATTGACCCATACCTATTATGCATGGGAGCTACGGATGGCTACATCATACTAAGAAACCTTTTATAATAGAACACACCTTGTTTATTCTTTTTTCTCTTTCTATCATGTTGTCTTACTTTCCTTGGCTGTGTTTTTAACTGTCTGATGCAGGTGTTTCTTTATCAGAGCATTTCAGTTTTAGGTCACTGGTTGAGGTCCAGAACACACTCCAGATGAAGATGTGCAGTAGGCATCAATTCAGCTCCAAGCAGGTGTCACTGTTGCTACCGTTCCAAAAAGTATTCACTGACACCCTCCTTACTAATCTCATTGGACAGACCAGGGACTGCACAGAAATAGCTTTATTCCATCTGAGCTGATGATGGTTCTTCTGAGCCAAGATTGAGCCCTGCTGGTAGAACAGTGTGAAACAGATTGCATAGGCCACTGATGCTCTGTGCACACAGAAGACTTTGCTCTAATGATGACTGTTATGATTTTCTTGCTTGTGAGTCTGTGTTTTTATACAATACCTGGCATTAAATTTGCTCTTCACTCACATCCTACCTTAATTTCTTTAATTCCTCTATTTTCCCTTTGTTGCCAAAAAGAAAATAAATAGTTTAGACACTGATTTAATTAACAGAAAACAGATCCTTCTTTAACAAATTTTCATGCAGTGATTTTGGAGGGAAATGCTCTTGCTTGAAGTGTCAGTTACTAAAATTCTGGTAATCAAGTGTTCAAAGTTACCTCTCAAAACAGAAACCATTTGTCTGGGAGGATATACTAGCAAAATAGTAAAAATTCAGTGAAGGGTCATCAGATTTATTCCTTTTCACTCATGTATATTACTTCTAAAAAGACATTACAGTCTGTCAATGAATTGAAATTGTTAGCAATCTGGAAAAATATTTTTTTGTCTTAAATGACATATTTGCAAAGACTATGTTACAAAAATATGTTCTGGGAAATCATTCTGTTTTAGTAGAAGGTATTGCATTATAGGTGGTACTTTAGTGAGCCAGCAAACACACAATCACTAGATAAATCACTGAGACAGAGATATAGAGATTCTTTCTATAGTGAAAAAGCAATCTGCCAGTTGTGGAGGATCATTCCACAAGGCAATAAATACAATTTTTTATTCATTTCTCTTGAGTGTCTTGTCTCAAGATTCCTTGCAAGGATGTATAAAATAGTACTAACAGGAGTTCCATTTTTCTAACTAATTCTTCCAAATTTGGAAAGATTACAGGATATTGCACCATTATACCACATTTATTAATCCAAAATAATTTATTATGTAACATGTAATACTTTGATTCCTTTTCTTTATATCACTTGAAATGCTTTAGAAATTCTGTAATATTTTGAAATGCATGATGGTGTTTAGAGGCCCCAGTGCAATTTATTTTTTGTTATATCATCTCTTCCCATCTTTTGTTTAGTGTCTTACTGATGTAAAACCACTCAACAGTTTTGAGATTTCTTCATCCCAAATTCTATGACAGAGTCAGGGCATTTGTTTTAGTTCTTCTTCTGGTTTCTTGACATTTTCTTTGTTGACTACAGAATGGCACATTTTGAATAGAAAGAGAAGAGAGTCAGCTTTCCTACTTATTCCATAAATAATTATCAACCACAGCTGATTTCCAGGATATAAGAATTGTAGGTGCAATGTTCTGAAGTCAGTGCAGAACTCAAGTCTTCCATTTCCTGAGTTAATGTCCCCATCGATGAACAATATATTTTCTAACGTTTGCAGTTTACAGATTCTGAAACCATTTACATACAAGTACAGACTTTTGCACTATGAATTTTAGCCACTGACAATAATATTGCTTTTCTTAATAATTTTGTTTTGGACTATTTAGGAATCATTACATGACTGCAGCAGTTTATGTACCACAAATTATAATCCCTGAACTAAATTATTGTGCACTGTCACTCAAGAATTTCTTTACAGGAGTGATTTTCTGTCTGGAGAAAATCCAGCTGAAGAATTGCAAACACTAGATCCAATGAGCGTAGAACCACCTTAAATCCATGAGCTTCAATAAGCTTTCCCATAGGTCAAACATATCTGCTGTAAGGCAGACTTTTTGCATTCCAAAAGCTTTCTTGACTTTTTCTCAGAGGCATGCAGAAGTTTCTTGGAGACTATGAGGGAGACCTAAGGGCCTTACTTTGGCAGTCTGATTTCACTACTGCTGAAGGTGTTTCAGTACCTGGTGGGGATGATGTCAGAAATTCATCTATTCAAAGTATGACACTGTCTAACACCAAAAGGCATTTCATATTGATAGAATTGAAATAATAGACTAATAACATGCTTACCAAAGAGGAAATGTTTGGTGTGTAAGTTGGGGAAAATGTGTTGTTTTGGTTTTTTTTTTAACTATTATTCTTGGTGTGCCCCTCAAAAGTACTCCCTGCAGGTACAACAGTAAATGACTACTGACTCTGGCCCAGAGATGAGTTTACACACTGCAAGAAAGTTAGTCCTGTGGCAACTACTATCAAATTTAATTTATGAGCAGTCAGTGTGAGATAGGTCCCTTCTACAGTCACAGGGCTAACAGAGACAACAAGACAGTGGATAGGTTTGAGACAAAGGACTGGCATGAAGTGGATGATGTAGAGAACTCCTAGTCACCTTCACAGCATAGGATTTGGTTAATTAGTTCTGTAGCTCTCAAAGGGAACTTTGCACTGGCCCAAAAGCTTCCACCAGGCTTCCTCAGAGTAGAGAGAATGAATATTTTTATAATGACAGCAAACTACAGCACAGTGACCTGTGGATTCACAGGTGTTAGTGAGTCAGAGGGCTGCTTAGTTACACATGCTAGGAGATGTAGACAGACAGACTCATGCTTGGGAAATCAGGTATTATGTGTGTATATTGGGCAGAGAGGGGGGATGTAAGTAAAATGTGTAAATATGTAATTAGAGAATTTCCTTGATTTGTCTTTTTTTTGTTGTTGTTGGGGCTTGGGTTTTTTTGTTTGTTTGTTTGTTTGTTGGTTGGGGTTTTTTTTGTTTTTTGGGGTTTTTTTTTGGTTTTTGGTGGTTTTTTTGTTTGTTTTTTTGTTTGTTTGTTTGTTTGTTTGTTTTTTTAATGTCAAATCACTTGTGTTATATAAATGGTTATGTCTGGGATCCTGGTTTAGACTGGTACTAAATAGTTTAACCAGAACTGGAGTACACTAGCTACGTCAGTAACCCTAGCTTGGCTCAGGGTCTGAAGTGTAAGACATTTCTCCTGACAGAAAGGGATACTTATGTATTTTTTGAGTCACAATTTTAAAATTGATTTTGATGAACTGTTACATTGTCAGGACAGTTTATTATTCGTGCATTCTGAGAATTACAGACAGTAAAGCAGTTCTGTGAATTGTTGCACTCAGTCCTATAGTTCCTGACATGACTTCCCATAGATATGTTCTTTGAGCGTGATCAAAGGCATTTCATGATTAATTCTGATTATTTGCATCATTGTTTCACAGAGGTATTTGAACAATTAATTTTGCTAATACTTAAGTTTGCAAGATACTTATGTGGAGTCTGGTGGCAAATCTTTTTCTTAGCTTCTGTTTTCTGTCACAATTTTTTCCACTTGGTTTGAGTTTTATTTATTAACTTGCTTGCAGTTTATTACAACACCTTATTAACTGGTTAATTACATTTACTAGTATAATGCTAATATTATATGGAAGCCCACTTAACATCCTCTGAATTCATAGTGATATAACGGTAAAATGTTTGAATCTCTCTGTTCTTGAGACTTCAAGTATTTAAACGTTTTAGTACCTCTGCAGTTGTTACATCTTGATTTTAATGTGGAAATATTGTCTGTAGAAGTTCGGCAGTAATTCTGAAGTCCAAAAATCCTATACCATGACACAAGATTTTATTCACAAATTGCAAGCAAATGCTAAACAGAACACACATATATCTGAAATTATACAGCCATTCTGTTTTGTCTATAATGGGATTGGGGGGGAGTATGTATTACTGGTTGAAGGATAATTAATGGAGTGTCTTCCTTATTCTCATAGTTCTAATGAACCCCTTTGTAGTGTGTCTTGAAAGCGGTGACTTGCCAACACCTTGGAATCTAAAGCAGAGTGGAAATTATTGCTACACTTCCAAAGCGACAGAGAATTGTTCAGCTCCAAATGGAAGTTGTAGAACACAGGACATGGGATACTAAATCATCTAGCAGCAGAGAGGAATTCAGCCACATGATTGATGCCAGATTTCTGCTGGGGGATCAAAATCCATCAAGCAAAGTAGCTATTGCCATTAATCATGTCTCTGAAGTGCTTGGTATTTCTGTGACTTAACAACACTTAGCAGCCCCTCTGGTGGCAGGAA
Source organism: Acridotheres tristis (assembly GCA_037013685.1). NCBI lineage: Eukaryota > Metazoa > Chordata > Aves > Passeriformes > Sturnidae > Acridotheres > Acridotheres tristis. Next base: position 59,992,219 of record CM072884.1, on the reverse strand, counting down.
GCAGAAAGGGAGAAAGATGCTTTTGTGCCTCTAAATGGTGAGGAAGCAACAACTGCAAGAAGGTTTAAAAGAAAGTAAGGAAAAGAAAGAAGGAAAGAGGAAAGAAAGAGAGAGAAAGAGAGGAAAAGATAAAGAAAAATGAATGGGAAGAGAAGGGAAGAGAAGGGAGAGGAGAGGAGAGGAGAGGAGAGGAGAGGAGAGGAGAGGAGAGGAGAGGAGAGGAGAGGAGAGGAGAGGAGAGGGAGAGGGAGAGGAGAGGAGAGGAGAGGAGAGGAGAGGAGAGGAGAGGAGAGGAGAGGAGAGGAGAGGAGAGGAGAGGAGAGGAGAGGAGAGAAGAGAAGAGAAGAGAAGAGAAGAGAAGAGAAGAGAAGAGAAGAGAAGAGAAGAGAAGAGAAGAGAAGAGAAGAGAAGAGAAGAGAAGAGAAGAGAAGAGAAGAGAAGAGAAGAGAAGAGAAGAGAAGAGAAGAGAAGAGAAGAGAAGAGAAGAGAAGAGAAGAGAAGAGCTATGACAGCCCTACTGGCAAGATTTTCTCTAAAACAATGCAAGCTGGGTGCAATGAGCCAGCCCTAGCTTTCTGTACTTGCACAGGGGCTAGTTACAGCAAAGTTCTAATCATGAAACATCACAATCTTGTACACAATATTATGAAAACTACGATCATATCTTTTCATGATTTAGGGGAAAGGGATACATGTTGCCTGTCTCCAGCTGAATTTTTTATAAAAGAGCAAAATTATGATTGTCCTCATTCTGTCCTTGACATTTTCTAGCCTTTTCTTGGTCAGCCTACTGGTTGACTGATATATTCAGAGCATGATCATCATTGGAAAACCTGCGATTTTGGAATCTGAGATACTGTAATTTTCTTTAAAAAAACCAAATCAAACAAACAAAAAGAAAAAAAAATAAAAAAAAACCAACAAAACAAAACAAATCACTTTCTCAATATTCTCACATTTCAAATATTAGTTTTCTCTCCTGTCAATGAGTCTCTGATAAGTATTACTTTAACTGCATAGTAGCCAGCAAGTACCTACGAATCATTTTGTTTCATCTACCACATTTACCTCTCTCCAAACAATTAATTTTCCCTTAATTCTCCATCACAGCTATGGAAGAGAGATTAAAACCAGAAATTGTTTAAAGATCTGAGGATGTATTCAAATATAATAACATTATAGAGAGAAAGATATTAAATAAAATGGGGTATATCTGTGCCTCCACTTGCAAATCCTCCAAATTTCTTAATGAATTTATTTTAATAATTCAGAATTTATTCAGATGTAGACTGGGTCTATAAATATCTGTTATAAATGTTCCTATGTCTTCTTATTGTATTACCTGCTCAAAGCAGTAGATTGTGAAGGAAGATTGGTTGCCATTTCTGTAATTATACTAGTTATGTATATTATACACATCGAGGTTTAAATTGAAATACAAAAGAAGAAATGCGAGTTTTACTGTTCATTTCAGTAATGTTAGGTTTTAAAAATTCCAACGAGCAATAGAAAACATACTAAAGAAAAAGGTCTCATAGTTAAACCTTTCTTTTTTGAGAGGCTGCAGTGGTATACACAGGTTGAGATGTTGGTTTGCAGTGACAGATTTGCTTGATTAATTATAGCTTCTTCAGACATCTGTGGTGCAGTCATTTGCCTCTGAACTAATCACCTTGTTTGCATTAAACAGAAAAGACAGTTCTGTAGAGCCAATCCTTTGGTCTTTTGTACTGGTTTTGGCTGGGATAAACTTAATTTTCTTCATAATATATAGTATGGGGCTATGTTTTGCATTTATGCTGGACACAATGTTGATAACGCAGGGATGTGTTCATTATTCCTGAGAAGTGCTTGCAAAATGTTAAGGACTTTTCTGTAATGTCTCAACCTGACCCACCAGTGAGGAAGCTGGGAGTGCAGAAGAAGCTGGGAGGGGAGACAGCTGTGACAGCTGACCCCAGTTGAACAAAGGAATATCCCAGACCATATGAGCACATCATGCTCAGAGTGTCAAAGAGGGTGAAGAAAAAGAAAGGGAGCAACATTCAAAGTGATGGTGGTTTTGTCCCAAGTCACCACTGCATGCAATGGAGCCCTGCTCTCCTGGAGATGGCTGAACACCTGCCTGCCCATGGGAAGCAGAAAATTAATTCTTTGTTTTGCTTTTCTTGTGTGCATAGCTTTTGCTTTCCCTACCAAACTGCTTTTATCTCAACCCACTAGTTTCCTGCCTTTTACTCTTCTGGTTCTCTATCTCGTCCTGCCAGAGGAGAGTGAGTGAGCATCTGTGTAGTATTTAGTTTAGAATAAGAATGCTTCTCTTTATTGATGATATAAGGAGGCTGAAGTTGTTATGAGACAATTCCTAACCTCTAAAACAAATTTATGAATGTAAATATTTACTTTTCTGGGATTTGTTTCCACATGCACTGACTCAGAAAATGAGAGAAGCTAATGCATATTAAAAAACAAAATAATTAGCATATCTTACCCTTCTGTCTTTAACAATGTAAAAATTTTAGGACTTGTTTCACCCAGATCATCAGATTGTCTCGATTCCTTTCACGCATTTTCACGTCTTAGGAATTGTACACAAATAAAGCATTTTACCTTCATAGTAGAACGCAAAATTTTTCTTTCTTTTTTTTCTTCTTCATAAAATAGCAAAGAAATAAATAACTAGTTAATTATATTCACCCTAGGATATGTTGTAATTTAATTTTGAATGCTTCCTAACAAAGGCAGAAGAACACAAGAAAAATCCACGCAGACATAGAACAGAATCTTTTCTTTTTTGGACACCGTTTTAAAATCAATTACAAGTGAGCAAGGGAAGCCTGAAGGTTACAAGTCAGTCAGTGTTGTTTTATTAGCACTGGACTATCTTTACAACTGAAACACATTTTAGCCACATGTCAATCATATTCTAACATCACTCTTTTATTAGTTTTCCTCGAATTATTGCTTTCTTCTCAGTTTAAATGAAATGGGAGATTGAAATGCTCTTTTACATTTTTATATTCTCTATGAGAAAATTTAGAACTAATCTAAAATAAAGCAACCAGCAATCTATCTGCTTTGTCAGTCTGTATTGACATACTGTTCAATTCCATCTGTATGCTAATATCAAGATTCAGTTCTGAAAATGTATTCTTCAAATTAAACACAGGCCAAAAATGTATTTCTGATGTAATTCCAGTGGATAAATATGTATCATTCACAGCTTCATGAAGAATCTTCATATTTCAGTAAGATTTTGAATTTAAAAAAACCCCAAAAGCCACAAAAATCTCCACAAAAGCTGAAGGCTGCATTTATATAGATTTTTATTCCAAGTTCAGATTTAATAATAAAGACATAGCTACTGTATTCAATATCTGACTGAGTTGCAACAGAATATTAAGAAGTCGTATCCTATTTTAAAAAATTAATTTATAATAAATATCTATGTTTAGATCACAAAGCTCTGGGGTTTCCTTTTGAAGCAGAATGAAAAAAAAAAAAAGCATCTAATGTTGAAGCAGTTGCAATTACTTTTTTTCTTGTTAACTAGAAAGCAACACTCAAAGGAAGATTGCTAAGTCTTTTTCACCAACAGCAGTTTCCTTACAGGAAGCTAATTTTCCTGCAATGAACATAGAGGAGAAAAACACATTAAGTAAACAGTATCAGTTTACTTAGGTATGGATCATAGGGGGTTTGTACCAGCTACCTTGCACACAAAACAGATTGATCACACTGAAGTTTTTAATGGACTTCATGGAATACCTGGCTCTTCCACCTTCCCAGATTTATAGGAGTCTCTGCAGGAGTTTGACAGTATCCTGGAGAAGCCAGAGAGAAACAGCTGATGGCATGAATGCTGTTCTTGCGAGGGTGCTCTCCAGGAAATTCACTCATATTTTTCTTGTCTTTTTATGGCATCTCTTAGTGCAATATGACTTTTCCATTTACAAAAAAAAAGAAAAAAAAACCAAAAACAAAATAATGTGGTTTTGTTTTTATAACCCATACTCCACTACATAAATTGTCATGGAAAAAAATGTTTAAATTCTCCTGGATCTTAGTCCTTTGAAGGAAATATTCTGTGAGCAGCCCTAAAAACTCAGTCAACACTGCTGCTGTCTTCTTGTTAGCAATTTATAGAAAAAATTGAACAAACAAAAAGTAAATAATTTTATCCCTATTCCTAAAAACACCTATCGTTTAAAACACCCATCGTGTTACCAAAAAATTCTATTTTTTTCCATAAAAATAGCATTCAAAAAAAGTCTAATTAAGAAGTGTGTGGGGGGACAGGGTGCTTTTACTTTGTGTGTGTGTCTGTGTCTCTCTTTGTGTGTCTTCTAAGGTAGGAATACTTATTGCTCTTGAATAAAGATGTTTCCAGAGGGAAAGGAAGGTGGGTTTATAGCAGTCTACAGTGCTGTTAAGTGCATAGTCAGAATGCAGAGAGTGGCACCTTGAACACCAAAAGGGAAGGTATTTCACACCTCAGTGGTTCTGAAAGGGTTTACACAAGCTTGAGGTGATTATAGAAGCATTAAATGAGCAAGGAACTGATGAACATGATCCAGATCATCAATAAACAACCCAGATGTGCAGCACAAGTGTGCACAGAGATTGATGAATCCTTTGAATTGGGTAAGGGAAGCAGTAGGAATTTGACAGGTTATTTACTGACTGCCATAACCTTTATTACTGCTCCATGAATCAGCTAGCACAAAGTTACAGCAATGGCAGGCTTCATCTTAGGGCAGAGGCGCTGCTGCTCCTGCAATGCCCTCCTGAGCTCATCTCTACACCTGCACTACACTCACAGATACAAATGCAACTGTTTGTTGACCTTGCTATAACAGAGTTTCTACCACAGCAGGTGAAGGAAAAAATGGGTGAAAGAATGCATTCAAGACAATATTGAAAAAATCAGGGAACATGGGGGCTTAGCACTTCACTCCCTGCTTAGAGTCTATACAAGTCAAAGTTCAGCTACTTGTTGAGTCATTTATTTCAAAGATATTGAGAATGGTCTTTTGTGCAACATGCTAAACACTATCATTACCCAAGACAGTTTAGTCTCCCTCTTCTGAATCTAACTGATGAGTTCAGAGAAATTACCTTCTTCAAATACTCACTGCCACCTCTCTACTGGAGGTTATGAGATCAAATTAAGTGAGCACGCCTTGTGTGCTTCAATATGAATTCAACTAGTGATGCCTTGAAGTCCTTTCTCAGGGTGCCAGGACTGATGCCTGGAAAGGCTGACCTGAAACAGAGACTAGACAGAGCAAAAGGAATAAAATAGGTATTGATTAAAAGGATACACCTTGAGCAGTGCAAGAGCCTGGCCAGGGCTGCACCCAAATCAAATCCAAGATGGATCCGGTCAAGAGTTTTTATACTTTTATAAGTTTTGGTTCATCTACATACTGGGGTCAATTATCCAACCACAGCCCCAGGCCATGAAGTCTCAGCCCCTTGGCTTTCCCCCTTTCCTTCACCATTGTTTATGCTTTTGGGTACTGGTTGTCATTGATTCTATAGCTGGGAAGGGATTGCTTTGTCTTACTACCGTGTGAAGAGAACTTACCAACACCTAATATAAAGTTTCAGAGTTACATACGAGGCAGCAGAGAATCTGAAAATATAAAAGGCAAAACCCAAGGCATCACTAGGGGGAGCAGTAATATATGATCTTCTGGCTGTGGTACAGGATTATGAAGGCTCAGCATGGGGCTAATACTGATTTACTCAGACTCATGCCTACAATTTATATTGTACCATATTTATCTAAGCAAAGTATAAAACCTTTTCTAAGAGAGGGAAATTACTCCTGCTCAGGGGCCAACTTAGACTGTATGGAAATGACCAAGTGGATAATTCAGGATGAGAAGGAGAAATGTTCCAAAGGAGTGAGAGGTCTACAAACAATGTGGTACAGTAGACAACAGAAGGCTACTAAGACCAGAATGGCATGGACACACAGAGCTACACATCACAGACAGAATCATAAAAGGATTTACTTTTCCTCTAGTCACTCTCTAGAGAGACCGATGCACCAAATAATCCTTGAAATAATATCAGTCTGAAAGCTGTGAGGACAAAACCTAGGGCCAGAACAGGGTGGTCACCCTTTTTATCTCTTGATTACAAACTTCTAAAACCCAACAATTAGCAAATTACTTCGGGTTTTTTTTTGGTTTGGTTTGGTTTGGTTTTGGGTTTTTTTTCTGTTTGTTTGTTTTGTTTTTTTGAAACTAACTTTCTCCAATTGGTTCTTCAGGCTGTCAATAACCAAACCAGCCTTCAATTGGTCCCATCAACTCCCACAGGAGGTTCTCAGAGAGAACTTCTCTCTGAGTCTGTTCCCAGGTGAAAGCAGCACAGTTGTTTAAAAGACACAGTGTATGCATTTTAAATTGATGAGCAGCGTGGGGCTTTTCACATGTTCATTTCAAATTTTGGAGCCACAGACAATATTATACCATCAAGATACTGCAAGTGAGACTAGTAATCTATGCTTCTACCAAAGTTGATCCTTCTCAGGGATCCTTCTCTGTCTCAGGGTAGGTTACCCAAAGTAGAAGTGTTTTGAAGTATCTATTTAATACTGTCTAAAGAAAAACTGTACTCCTTTTTTCAAACAAGTTACAAGTTACAAGTTGTGTCTAATTCGGAGTGGTTTCAGCAATGTTAATCCTGCAGGTAATCATTTGTCTTTTTACTCTACATGAGAGGCAAAGTGGTAATAGAAAGGACTTAACTGTTCCTTTTGTTTGCTTTGCTCAGTCAAGCATAAACTTATTTTCTAGATGAAAGGTAAGAATAAAATCTTGGTTAATCCTGGTTGCACACCTAAGGGGCACAGTGAACTCATCCATGCAACCAAAAACCAAAACAGGGGATTTGGCATTTCCATCTCCTAACCCTTTGAGAAGTGGTCACAGGAGAGTTTATCAGCCCCTGCCAACACATTTAAGAGTTTAAGGTCTTTCCCAATGATGGAGAATGATAAAGATTTCTCATTTCCTCCCCCAGCTGCAAGGATAGAACATAAACAGAGAAGAAGTACTAAGGGCTACCATTGGGAACCTTTTCAAAAGCATGAATTCTTTTAGCAGTTAAAAGATTCTTCAAGTATATTTTCTTCTCGTGTACTACAGAGGTTACTCAGAGGTCTTCTGAAGGGCAGAAGACACAGGCTGTCTACCAGTTTGCAGCTCACAAACGTAATTATTTGCCACACAGTTCATTCGGATTCTGAGAGTCTTACCACTGTGTAGTCATGTGCTGATCTGGTCTGGCTGATGTGGGGTTAACTTTCTTCACTGCAGCCTGTATGGTCCTATGTTTTAGATTTGTTGCCTTAACAGTGTTGGTAACACACCAGTGTTTTGAATATGGTTCAATAATGCTTGCACAGCATCAAGGCTTTCTCTTTTTTCCTACTCTTTCTCCCATAGTGAGTAGGCTAGGGGTGAGGAAGTTGGGAGGGAGAGTACTTGGACATTTGACTTAAATTAGGTAAAGGAATATTCCACATTGTCTTTTGGCCAGGGTTAACTCATAACTACTGTGAAAATGCACAGCAATAGCTTTGCCTGTTGAAAATCATCAGAAATCATGTAGAATTACATGCAACTCAGTCTTACATGCTAGAGTTAACAGAACAATTAATTCAAGCATAAACAAACTGACATGTTTTGCTCATCCAACTTTTGCAGGAAAATTAATTTTTAAAAATGATAATGTAAAGACTTGTTGACAAATAAAAAGATTCAGTGGGAAATGAACAATAGCAGACACTTCACATTAAGAGGCTAATGACAGATTTTTTTTCAGTTACATAGCAAGCTATTCTGAAATATTTTGTTTCCAGCAAACAAAAGATAAAGAGATTTCATAAGAATGTTGATAGAATATTGTGTTAAAATTAGGAGATAAATACTCTAGGTATCTGTAGGAGAAAAATCCTCTCATTTGTTCTGCCAACTCTGAAAGAAAATACGCATGTAAAGGATCAGATTATAAGATACAGGGACAAGAGACTTTTCATAATTGCTGTTAGAAATGATTAAATGAAGTAAGTATAGTAACAAATAAAATTGTGTACCAGGGTAAAGTTCAGTTAAAAAAAAATAGCATATTAGACATGAAAAAACAGAACACTTCAATCTCATATTTTCTTCTGTGTAGATAAGATTGCTCAGTTATAAATGTATCTTGGAAGAAAGTTAGTGTCTCTAAGACATTCCAATTGAAGTGTCAGGGAGCTTCACTTTCAATGGCACAGCCTTTCAGGAGGGCTAGAAAAAAAGTAAACCAACCCACAAGACAGTGGGGGTTTCTTGTATATAACAAATTGCACAATAATTAGTAATGAGTGCATGTAAATTAGAGAGAAAAGATCAAAGTCTGGAATGATGCTGAAGGGCTTTAACAATTGGATCTCTCCCATGGTTCACGTAAACACGAGCTGTAATTATTGGTAAAATAAATCATTCGTTTACAATCTTTTGAGTTACTCTGTGAAGGAAAAAGGTTACTTGAAGAACAGCCTTTTTGGGTGGGCATGTGTGCAAGAGAGGAAAGCAAGAAGATTGAATGCATATATTAATGGCTGAATAGGTGAATCCAGCCTTTTCAGTAAGAACACCCAGAATAAGGCACCTTATATTGCTTCTTTTAATAAATACATGTAGGGAAAACTTGTAAAAATTGAAAGAAAGTCAAGAAAGTCATTGTCTGAGAAAGAAGGGACTCGGGACAATAGAGACTTCCTCCTTGTCCAGAGGCTTCTGCAAGAGGCAGGAGTCCTGTTGAAGGACAGCAAATCAGCAAGAACCAGCATCCATCTCATGTTCAATATTTGGGGAGCAATAAGTTTATTATGGGTAAGATCACTTTCTTACTGTAATGATATACTTTTTATAGGTATCTGTTGAGGGAACCTGAATCCAGCAGACTTCAATACTCAGGAGGTTTCTACTCTCCAGTGTCTGTTGATGTTCCTTTTTGTAAGTCCATGCAGTATACATTTTACATAGCATACATTTTACAGCAGGAGATACACACACGCACATACACACATAACCAATATAGAGAAAAAATCAAGAGAAGCAGGGAACATTATCCTTACTGCTACCCACATAAACACCAACAGCAGTCACAAAAACTACAAAACCTTGAGCAGCACAAATACATTTGTCTTCTCCAGCTGATACAGGCTGAAGGTCATTTGCAGGTGAATGCATACCCTTCCTGTCTTGATCCACATTCACATCCTCAGGTCTTTTGAACTCAAAATCAGATCTTAACTACATCCAAGATCCATGTTAGCACCCTGTTTCTTATGTATTATTATTATTAATAATAATAATATTGATATTATTATTATTGTTCTTGTTGCTTTAGGGTTTTCTGATCCATGATTGTTGTGGTCGGGGTTCTTGTTGAGGTGAAGCAGGTGAGGAAACAGAAAGAGCCTTTGCATGGTTTGCACAGAGATGTTTATTTCAGCCACTCATGTGCACAGTCCCGGAGTTCAGAGACAAAGGCAAGACCGTTGGTTTGGGAATCCAGGTTAAGTACCTGGGGGTTTCACAAGGGTGGGGTTAGGGCATAGGGACCAACAGGGAACCAGGGTGGGAGTGACCAATAGGCTGACAGACAGCGAGTGGGCAGGGGGCTGTCCCAAGGAACAGAACAAGGGTTGTCTTGACCTGATAGAACAGGATTTGTTATCAAAAGGAGATGACTGAGAGGCTTCTCCTGTCTTTCTAACTGTGAGTGCCTTTCAAGGTCTCCACACATGATAATGTCTTATTATCTGATGTTTATGTCTCGTGTAAGTGGGTGCTTAGTTATTTTCCTCTCTTTTGCTTTTGTTTACACCCAATGCACTGGCAAATACATATGTTCATGTTTCCTAGGTATCATTAAGTCCTTTACCAAATACATATTTTTACAGTTTCTCATTCGACATCTAATCATTCAGGGCTTTTAGACTTTCACGTTTAGAAATTCAGACATTCAGCTACAGGCTTAGAACACATAGAACCAATTGCAGTGATTCACTGCATTTTATTTTTAAATAAAATGCTGATGGTGTTTAAAGTTGTATATGAATTTAGTTACTTACACATTTAGACATCAGCATCCTTTTATAAGTACTGTGACTACAAAACCTCAATGTAATTTCTGTCTTTAAGGTAGAGAGTTCACAGACAATGATGATTTAAGTTAGGGAAGTAGAAGAGTTGAAAGATTCATATTTAAATATTAATATTAACTAGTAGGTTGCAAATTAGCTATTTGCCTATGCAATTTATTAGATAATTGCATGCTCAGTTTGCACAGGTGTAACACCACTATTCATGGATTCAGCTAAGGATAATTTTTAGTTTCCTCTAATGATCAGAGAATGTGGAAGAGTTGCTATGGCATATTTTGCTGGTTAGGTTCTGTTACATGCAGCTTTTCATGTTTAATCTTCTGAATGTGCTAAAAAAGATTGATCTTGGGAAGTCCAACATTGATGCTTCATTTTACTTTTACATGAAAAGTGAGAAAAGTAGTAAAGCATGCATGAAATTTGGGAGGGTTTTACTATTAGCTTAGGTGTCTCATTACAATTATTTCTTGTGTTCGGGTTGCTTCTTGGAAAATAGACATGTGATCTGGACTGAAAACTGTAATTGCCTAACCACTCTTTATCTACCTATATGACAACTGTGTATGCACTGGTTGATTTATGTTTATACCTTGATTCCTTGTCACAGATTAACCTCTGACTGCGTTTTGCTGACTTGCTTGAGCGAATTACAGTTAAGCCATTAGCAGCTCCTACTGCTGTGATTTGGCTCCTGAAATGGAAACTAAAATCCAGTCCTGAGATTAGAGATGGCTGTCTCTGGATGCATTTGGGACAGAAAATTAAACAAGACTGTTGTCTTGTGAGTCTAGATTTATTTACAAAAGCTGGATGGAATTAATCTGCATCCCACAGCAAGCTTTTCTCAGGTAGAATTAAATTCTGCAAAGGCCTTGGAAACCCCTGACTGCTTATGAACAACTTGGCAGTAGTATTAAAACCTTTTAATGTAAATGTGTCTTTGGAATCACTGTTCAAGGACAAAAGAAAAGCCAAACAAACCAGAGTTCATTGTGAAAACTTTTGCAGGTGACATAATAAAGCCTACAGAATTGTGGGGTTTTTTTGAGGATGGAGGTTATTCTTAGACTATGACATTCACTGTCGTGTTTGAAGCAGAGCTGTCAAAACAAATGTGTCAGGTCATGCAGCAAGTGGTTTATCTCTGTGGAAAACATTAGAATAGAGAGGACTGCGGTCTAAGAGATAGGCTCGTAATTAGGTATTGATTGCTTTTGCTAACACATTGTGTACAATTCTAAACAAATGCAAGATCATTTCTGACTCCTTTCTTTTAAACCCAGATATTTGTCAGCGCATTCGTTTGAAAGATTACAAAATATGAAGCAATTTTTACAGCTGATTCACTTGGGCTTCAATTGATTTGGCTTCTATAAAAATCCTCAATTTGAAGGGAATGTCAGCAGTATCTCAGCTCAGTCCACAACCAGGACTTTTACTTTAGATAACAGAAAAACAACAATTGTCTTGCAAGGGAGTAGAGAAACTATCCCTCCTTAAAGCAGCAACAAACTTTTGGTTGCTAAGGTGGTTGTATCCTGAGTTTGGCTTATTATAATTTGAAGATCAAATAAACCCTAATTCTTATTGTCCCTGTTTTCTACCATGTAGTCACAGTTAATGGAGGCAGTCAAAAGGTGCTTTGTGATGTAAGTGCCAGCTATATCTTGTGAATGCACAAACTGCCCTGCAAATGACATCTATGAGTGCAACTGCTCCCTTTACTCTGAAGAAATTCTATTCTACGTCTTCTGAGATGAGCCAGGTTAAAGGCAACTTATGAAATAACTCATATCATAAAGAGCAATTGTCTGTGACCTAGGTTCGAGCACAATGAAGACAGCTGCTCCCTAATCATCTCTAATCACACATACAGATTATCTCAGAAGAGGAGGTTCAACACAGTTAAAATTCAGTTGGGTTTGCAGGGAGGGGTTGTTTGTTTTGAGGGTTTTTGGGTTTTTTTATATCGAAAGAGGCAAATGTATGTGTTTCATAACTGCGCCATGGCAAACAAGTCTCCTGAAACTCCTACTCCACCTGCTTTCTTAACTGTTGAGTTGTCTCTTGAGGATCACCATACACCTCTCCTTTCAGCATTGATGTGTAAGACTGTAAAGAGTGGTACAGACTGCATCATTTGCCACCCATAATTCTATCTACATAAAGATAGAAGCAGAATCAAGGTTACACTAGAAGCCACATCTAAGAATGTTGCTGGAATCTATTACAATGTGTAGCCCACCAGAGAATAAATATTATAACATGCTGAAATCTATGTGAACATGCTAAAAACAGGATTATAGGAAAAGGTAGAAGAGATATGTAGTTTATTTAAATTTTCCTCTACTTATTTCTTCTGTGTTCTCTACCTGTGGTAATTCCTAAACCTCCTTCAGGTATTGTTGTGGTCTAGCCTCAGCTGATAACTAAGCAGCACACAACATCATGTTCAATCACCCCTGGTGGGATGGGGGAGAGAATGGGAAGCATAAAAATGAGAAAACTGGTGGGCTGAGATAAAGGCAGCTTAATAGGTAAAACAAAAACCATGCACATAAAAAAGAAAAATAATAAATGCAATAATCACTTCTCATGGGGAAGAGGGTGTTCAGCCATCTCCAGGAATGCAGGGCTCCATCACATGTAACTGTGGCTTAGGAAGACACATGCTATCATTCTCAATATCTCCCTCTTCCTCTTTCTTCCTCTAGCTTTATAGGCTGAGTACAATATCCTGTGGCCTGGAGTGCCCCTTTGGTCAGTCAAGGTCAGCAGGCCTGGGTGTGTTGCCCCCCAGTTTCTTGTGTACTCCAGTCTCCTCCCTGGTGGGGTGTGGTGAGATGCTTTGGTGCTAAGTATGTCCTGCCCAGCAAAAATGAAACCATCTCGGTGTTATCAACCCTCTTTCCAGCAAAATCCAAATGAGCCCCATCTCAGCACAAGCATATTCCTCTTCATTTCTTTGTTCTTCTATGGAAACAAATGAATGATGAAGGTTTTAGCTCTCTTACTATTTGCATTCAGACAAGGTTGCCACTCCAAAACAATGCATTGATTGGTGATTGATCAGGTAAGGAGTATTTTAAAACAGATGAAAAGGAGTTGTGATTTTGTTTTCAACATGTGGTTTTCTATGACACCTTGAAGTATAAAGGACTCAGTTCTGATTCCAATTAACTTAATAGAAAAACTCTTATTGACTTAAAGGTCTGAAAGATCAGGCCCTAATTTACCAACATTTGTAATTCCCCGATTAAATTTTAAAAGTCCAGATGCTAAAATGACTTTCAAGCCTTTGATATTCTGCTGAAGTCAGTGTACGGGTTGGCAAACTGGATTTTTGGCTCTTCATTAGGATCATGAAAATTCTCTAGCTGATCATAACATCTTTGCTTTATGCAGCAGAGTATTCCAGTCTGTAGTTCCCAGCTTGTCATGTAACGTTTTTTCTCTCACTTCCATCTCTTTTCCCTGCAGATAAAAGTAGTTTCTGAATATCACAAAGTTCTAGTTAAAGAACAGAACTTCAAATATATATTCCTAGGTGTAAAACACTTAAATCACCACAAAGGAATGAGGAAAACAAATTAGCTGCATGAAGTACCAATTAAAGAGAAACTGAGAACTCTGAACATTTTGATTATCTACAATAAAAAAATTGTTGTTGTGTGGTATGAAAAAACACAGGCAAATTATTTACAACTATATACATTAATAAAAGTACTATAATAATTATGGTGCTGCTGCCTGCTTATATCAGTTTACTTATCTACTTTCACATGCACTTTCTTATCTGAACAAGTAATTAGGTACAAATTTGCAAGATTTCATTATAAAGATATAAGAAACCTGAGACAACATCAGAACTGATATTTTCTACAAGCTAATAATAAGTGAGGAGGGGTTTTTGAAGTTCTAATTTGAGATAACAAAGTTTTTGTGCTCATAAACCCATTTTATTCTTATATAGAGATATTCACGTTTACATATATATATACGTATTAATCTGGTCTTTGACTAGAAAGTGACTCCATGGCACACAGATAGTATATGGAGCAGGTTCCTTGATCACAGAATCACTGAATCAAAGATTCTCAGAATCACAGAATGTTTAGTGTTGGAAGGGGCCTCTGGAGATCATCTAATCCAACCCCCCTGCTAAAGCAGGTTTGCCCAGAGTACATTCCACATGATTGCATTCTGGCAGGTTTTGAATACCTCCAGGAAAGGAAACTCTGCAACCTCTCTGAACAGCCTATTCCAGTGCTCTGACACTTTCAAGGTAAGGAAGCTTTTTGTCATATTCAGATGTGACTTACTCCATTTCTATCTCTGTTTGAATATTAAAGAACAAATCTGGTCCACATTAAAATAATTTCTGGCTATAGGAAATAAGGAAAAGAGTCTTAGTAGACAAAGTAAAAGAATAGCATGAGGGAGTGGTCTTGTATAAGCACCAACAAAGTGCTCATTAAAAACACACAGGAATGTCTGCACAGGGTAACACCTTTTTGAGGAAAGAAATCTCTTATTAGTCCATGCAATGACAGGAGTCTCTGTTGCAAACATCTTCACAATGGTTTCATTAGACAGAATGGGTGACAGTCCAAAACCAATATCCTGCCAATTCCTGATACCCATCTGCCCTGTGTACCCCACAGGAAATATGAATCCAACACTGTTGGGGATGGTAAACAATATACAAAATACCTCCTAACTTCCTGTGTACAAAACACTGTCCAACATGACCATAACTGCATCTCCAGTAAAGCTTTTAGTGAGTTGTAACAAGTGTTCTGTCTAACTTTCCTCTGTTATACAGCAGAAACATCTTGGAAATGTTTCTGAGATGGACAGATTCTCTGCCCAACCCATGGAAGAATAAAAATGTTGTCTATTGATTGTTCTGGACACAGCAACCTGAGACAATCTCCAGGCCAGTCCAAAATTCTTACTTGAAGAATTCTTACAGCTGCTAGACAAAGGCTTTGTTGTGACAGTGGCTGTGAACTCTGTCTGACACTCATTATCCATGCACAGATTTAACAGGGATTTCCCAGACCACACAGAGAATTGGGATGTTTCTGATCTATGTAAAAAGGAAACAGTCAGGTTGAATTTAGATGAAAAACATTCTGAATTTTCCCCAGTTTTCCTTCTACTTCTGCCACTAAGACAAACTGTCTTACTGCCCAAGACCAAAGAGAAACCAGCAAATTACTTCATAATTTCTAAATATTGGAAGGCCTGAATCCACATCTTCCTCTGAGATTGTTTTGGTGTTGTTGCTTTGCATGGAACTGTCCATAGTCTCATGAGCAAGGTTTCTTCTGTATACATACACGGTTGCAGTCTGGTAGAATTGTTAGCTTTTGATTGGTTTGGCAACACATCTGTTGTTATATGGGTCTCTGTATCAGCTTTCTATAAAGCAGAACAGAAGTGAAGTTTGGGATAAACAGATACCCAGCAATGAAACCCAAAGGGGCACAAACTCAGGAGTAAAATTTACTGCAGATCTCCTTGATAATAACCTGTCATATTGTGTTTAGAACCTAGAAGACTATCCACGTTGTTGTCCTCTGCCCCATTTTGTTACATGTGGCAAAAAGAAGAAAAAAAAAATAAATTGCAATAAAAAACAATGTTGTTTTTTTTTTTTCCTTTATACATCTAGTAACTATAGATCATACCTTTGGGGTGATAAGATAAAATGGAGTTATTTCTTGTCTTTCTAATTAACCTGTTTTCTGTCAGAAAATGCACATCCCAGGAAATAAAATATTTTGCTATAACATTTTATCTTAATTTCCAGGAGGTTAATATCAATGTTTCATTACAATTGTGCTGTCCCAATAGGTATTAAATATATAGTAGAGTGATGAACACAAACCAAAAATTTAAGATCTAATCCAAACAAAACCCCCAGGCAATATAAACTGAGTATTTCTTTCCTAGAAAAGGAATAAATAAATTCTTTAACTTTCTATCCCAGTTTAAAATGGAAAAGCACCTTAAGAGCTCACACCGTAGTGCTCAATGTAAATTTGTATTCCAGTCAGCTCGATCATGGCATTCCTTTTAAAGGCCTATAGATTGTCTAACTAGGACTGCTCTATCAAGAATCTAAGCTTTTACATTTGGAAAAAGGAGAATAAATCAAACTGAGAGAGCACCCGACAATGTTTTTTATCTCTTTGCAAGTTACAAGTGATAGCATTTCTTCTCATTTGTAGACAGAAAAGTTGGAATAAACCAGTTTTAGTTTTTGCTATGAAGAATCATACACTTTAAATAACTGTTTCAGTTACTTTTCCACAAGTTAAAGGTAATCTAAGAGACTTGCAGCTGTATAATGATGGAATCATTAAATAATCCTGCATTTTTCCAAACTGCAGCCTTGAAATCAGTGGGAATTGGATGAAACCCTAAATCAAGCCAAAAATTTACAAACATTTTAGAGGATACTGCAGTGACACAAATTGTAAAATAAGTGGAAACTCTAACTTCAAGATGGCAGTTTGGGAGTTGAAAGTTTGAGTAAAATTAGGAACTTTCAGCTATGTATTTTTACTGGGGTAATTCAGCAGTTAGCATCACTGTTTAAGAGCTTTATGGAACACTTTTGACTTTGTAATATCTTTTTATTTTATGTGATTAAAAGAGAGTCTTTAATTTGTGGCATCTCAGGAGTATTTTATTTACCTACTTAAGGTCAAATAGATAATTCTGTGTATGAGTCAGGGTGAAAAGGAAAGGATTTGTGGGTTTTTTTTCCTTTCTTTTCTATAATCTTCCTACTGCAGGAACTCTTCTTGATTCAATAATGACATTTGGTGGTAATCCCAGAGGAGTAATAATTTTGCCTGAAGACTAAACCGAGTGAGTGGTGATCTCCCCTGCTGTCAATGACCTATAGATGACATTTTGTACCTAATTAATTAGATGTTTCTTTTGAAAGAAATGGCGAACCATGCATAATTAGAAAAGGCATCAAAGTTGGAGCTGTTGGCTCATTAATCTAATGGGGCTAGCCTGTGGCACTTAAAGACCATTTGAATTGCTCGTGATGTTCGTGCTACTTTATGAGCAATTAGCACTCTATATAAGACAGATTCTCTTGATAGTTTTCATTTTTCTCACACTCAAAGAAAATATTTAGATTCGTTTAGGCTATGGTACGAGCTATAACCTCTAACACTCATGAACATTCAGATAATAATGATTTACAACATGGGTAAAATGACCTGGAATCTAATGCTAACTTTTCTTTTGTTTAGGCTAAATAAAGAACAGGGAAAAAACCTTTCACAGAACTGTAGAACTCATAAACAATAAATTTAAACAACTCATACATACAAGGAAATGACAAGTTCTGTGATGATATATTTTTGGTGATTTTTTTCAGTATGAGGAGTGATAACATCAATATTACACAAGTCATTCTGTGTAAAAAGGGTACTGTGTTTATTTCTCTTTCTTCTAAGTTGCTTAATAATAATTAAATTTTCTATTTTAACAGTATTTTAAAAATATATCTAAAGATTTAAGAGACTTTGAATTTTTATAAAGAAAAATCATTTGCAGGCTTTTTGGTGTCAGTCCATTTTCAACGGTAGTGTTCCAAAAGTTTAAATTTCACTTTCCACCTACAACTTGCCAGATTGGTCTATAATCCCTGCTAATTATTTCTCTAGAGAGTCTGATTACTTCAGCTTTGCTAGGATTTGTTCCCGTAGAATGCCTGGTTGTTTCTTACTATAACCATGTGTCACAGAAAATAATCCAGGAAAGCTGAAATGTACATTATCATGCTATGCAACAAGCTTAAAAAGACGTCCAGCTTGGGATGGGTGGGAAAATTAGACACCTATGATCTTTCACATTCTAATTTATACTAAACCATTTATCACATGCCTGGACTGTTCAGCATAGATATATGGATATGAACATGAATATATTTTTGTGTGGACATCTTACATATGCTATGGGTGAACAAGTGTATATTTTCCCCAAAAAGAAAAAAAAAAAAAAAGGCTAGCCAAATATTCATTTTAATTAAAACTTAAAATTTCTATTTTGTCTTTCATCTTTTTTGTACAATTTTACTTCACCACAAATGAAAAGTCTATTAAGAGGCTTTACATGGAAGTTCTCACTGAATCAGAACAGAGTTTGGAAATCTTGTGGTTTATGAATTTGTTTGTAAATCTGAATGATGACACCTAGAATTCCCCCTAGGCTACATAACAACCATATAAGTGTACAGAATCAGAAAATTTTTACGGCTGGAAAAGACCTTTAAGATGAATAAGTCCAACTGTTAACTCCTAATGCTGCCAAGTCCACCGCTGAATGATGTCCCTAAGTGCTACATCTACATGTCATTTAAATACCTGGGCAGTGAGGACTCAGCTTCCCTGGACAGCTTATTCCAAAGCCAGGCAAACTTTTCTGTGAAGAAATTAGTTCTAATATTCAATCTGAACCTCCCTTGGAACAACTTGAGGTGGTTTCCTGGTCCTGCCACTTGTTATCTGGGACAGGAGGCCAACCCTCGCCTGGCTACACCCTCCTTTCAGGGAGTTGTAGAGAATTATAAGGTCTCCCCTGAGTCTCCTTTCATCCAGAGTTAACAAACCCAGCCCTCTCAGCTCTCAGTCGTAAGACTTGTGCTCCAGACCCTTCACCAGCTTTGTTGCCCTTCTCTGGACGAGTTCTATGACCTCAATGTTGTTTTTGTAGTGAGGGGCCCAAATCTGAACACAGGATTCAAGGTGCAGCCATGCCAGTGTGGATTACAAGGGAGTTATTACTGCCCTAGTTCCAATGGCCACACTATTTCTGATATAACATACAACTATAATTTTATACTTTTATAATTTTTTGCCATTGAACTTATTCTCACTGTTTGATTCCATAGTCCATTCTTTCACTAAATATAGTAAATATTTCCTATACCTGTACTGGGAAAATTGCTGGCAAACCAATTTGTCAGTATGGCTAGGCAGTTAAAAGAATCCTTGCCAATCTTTTGATCTGGGTCAAGTATCAGTTTCCCAGAGAGGTTTAAGCCAGAGCACAATTTTAAAAACATCTCTCAAGTACACTGTGTTGGAATCTTAGATATTTTTACATTGTGAATACAGCCAAACCATGTAAATTAACTGTAGAACCAGGAAATGCATTCCTGCCATGCTTTTGTTTACTAGTACAGATTTAGCTCTTTATTTTTGTATGATAATAATTTGTTCTGGGCTATACACGATAGTCATAAAAAGTGGAGACTTAGATGTTAACATTTGTTTCCCACCAAGACTGTAGCCTATAAATCAACAACACAGACTCTTCCCATTTGAGCTAGCAGAGATTCTAAGGACAATATGCAGTAGTCTTTTCTCCATTTTATTTTAGCCATCCCTCATTGGTTTATTTATGCTGATTTGCTGACTCTCAATTCTCCTTTCTCCTTCTGAGAACTTTACTCCTCTTCTGCATCTGTACTTATGGCCATCCAAAATCTCCGCTTCACTTTTCTTGGTCCAGTTTCTTTGTTCTCTGGAGAACCTCCACAGCCATTCTTATTTCCATTTTCCCTTTCTCTCTACTTCTTTCATTCCCCAGTTGCTGTCTTAGTTTCCCACTATTTAATGTACTGGGCTTTTGTAGCCAGGTTTTGGTAGCAGGGAGGTGCCACAGGGGTATGCTTTGTGAGAGGCTGCCAGAAGCTTCCCCCATGTCTGACAGAGCCAATTCCAGCCAGATCCAAACAGATCTGCTGTTGCCAGAAGCCAAGACAATCAGAGATGGTAGTAATGCCTCTGTGACAACATATTTAAGAAGATAAACAAGTTGTTATGCAGATGTAATTGCACTCAGAGAAGAGAGAAGTTAGAACATGAGAAAAGAAAGATTATGCAGACACCAAGATCAGTGAAGAAGGAGGTCGTCCAGACATGGGAGCAGAGATTCCCCTGCAGCCCGTGGCACAGACCATGGTGAGGCAGGCTGTGCCCCTGCAGCCCTTGGAGCTCCACTGGGGTGCAGAGATCCTCCTGCAGCACACAGAGGATACCCATACCAGAACGGGTGGATGCCGAAAATAAGACTGTGACAGTGGGAAACCTGTGCTGGAGCAGGATCCTGGGAAGGACCAGCTGACTAATGGAGAGAGGGCCCCATGCTAGACCAGGTTCCCTGGTAGGACTTTTGAACCCATGGGGGACCCACACTGGGGCAACTTGTTCCTGAAGGATGGCATCCCTTGGAAAGGCATTCACGTTGGAGTAGTACATGCAGAACTGTAGCCTGTAGAAAGAGCTCACACTGAGGAATTTCGTGGAGAGCTGTGTCTCCCATGGGACAGATCCTATGATGGAGCAGGGGAAGGACTCCTCTCCCAGTGCAGTGGCAGAAATAACCTGTGATGAACTGACCATAACCTTCATTCCTGTCTCCCTGCGTGACTGTAAGGGAGAAAGTAGGGCTCAGGAAAGAAGGAGTGGGCAGAAGGTGTTTGGAAGATTTGTTTTATTTCTCATTATCCTGCTCTGATTTTGATTGCTAGTAAATCCAGTTAATATCCCCAAGCTGAGTCATGACAGTAACTGATGAGTGACCTCTCCCTGCTCTTTTCTCAACTCATGAACATTTTCTTATATTTTCTATCCCGTGTCCGGGGGAGGGGAGGGGATTGATAGAGTGGCTTTGGTGGGTGCCTCCATCCAGCCAGTGTCAACCCACCACAAGTCCATCTTTGTTCCTTCATACAGTTTCTTTCCAATGCTTTTAGTCTGTTAAATAATGACTAAATAACTAATCATCAAGTTTCTCTCTACTACTTGCTCAAAGGTTTTCTGAGAACATTGACAATACTAGAAAAAAAAAAAAATTCCATAACTATCTTTGTCTTCTTGCACTTCAGTATTTAATATCTCCCATTCCCTCTTTCATTTTCTTTTCTTTCCCCCATTCTCCCTTTTTTCTCCCCACCTTTTTTTCTTTTTTTTTTCTTCTTCTCCTTCCCTTTGCCCTTTTTTTTCTCCCTACTTTTCTCTGCTCACAAGCAAAATGATCTGTCTTCTGTCTAAAAGTGGTTTCCCAGTCTGATTTGAGTGCCTAGTAATATGAAACAGTGTTCAGTAGTTACAGGCTACTTATTGTAATGCAACTGTAAAATAAACTGATATATAAAAAGCATATGTAGTAAGCTGCCAGCAGTATCTGTTTCCTTCAGGCTGCAGTAACTCTTGTTAGAATTGTCTTTTGTCCCAAATCTCTCTTCAGTCTTTGAGCTGCTCCGGAGCATCAGTCTCTTGTGGATGTAAATAAATGATGACTCATTAACAGACTGATACAAACAAGTATATTTTACAAAGGAACAGAACTGAAAACTTTGCTTCTTGCTCCTCACATGTATATATAGCAGTAATGATATTGAAATAGGCCAAGGTATTTTTGGAGTGAACAGATTTTTATGTGATAGTTCATTCTGTGTTCCTACTGCAAGCTTTTGAAATGTACATTTACCAGTGTCTTGAGTGACATCTCCTGGAGAAAGTTAACATGGTCATTCTCAGTAATTTGCTACTGAACTCTACAAGAGATTTGTAGATTCCATTCCTGCAGTTCTGGTTTTGGAAATGAGAGATTTATGCAGCAATTTTATTTCCTTTTCAAGTAAAGCTGAATCAAGATGCAGAGATTTTCTTCCTTTCACAATAGTGTCGGCTGAGTTGACTCAAAACGCTTGTCTGGTGACATAGTAACAACCATAAAATAGTGTAACAATTGGTCTTTAAAATTGCATCTTTTGACTAGATGTCTCAGGAGAACTATGTAACCTTACCCTTCTTCAATGGCGCTGGGGTAAATCAAAAGCAACTACAGAAATGCACAGAGCAGGGCCTGAAAAAAGCTTGTCCAAGGAAAAATCAGACTAATGCCCTATGAAGAATGGACAGATGATATTAATGTAATCTGGAAGAAGGAGATTACTTCTCCCCATGCTTTGGTCTCCTGAACTCTCTGGCTGTGCCTTTCTGAATTATGCAGTGCACAGTAAAACTACTGCAGCATGGTTTACAGCTAGAAACTGGATAAAATTAACATGCTGCCAAGAATAATGTATATTCTAGCAATCAGGTCAGCTAAACGAAAAAGAACTTTTATATTTCACTACTGTGCACCAAGGACATGCACATAAGGTGAGAATTGGTAACGGGACGGTTCTTCAATTTCATATGCTCAGAGAAGGCAAAAGTAGGTTAAAAAAAAATGCATCATTAATCTCTCAACTCATCTCTTAGATTTCAATTTTATTTTATTGATCATGAACCTGAAGATAAATTATTTCAAAAAAAAATATGATTGATTGTTTTATTTATCTGTTTCTATTATTTTCACAGAGCTGTTATATACTGCTACAGGAGGACTAGATGGTCTCCAGACATCCCTCTAGCCTCAAGAATTCCGTGATTATGTAAAAAAAAACCCAGGCAAACCTGAGATATGAAGAAGATATATATATAGTTAGATTAGCAAGCAGGTGGAACTGAAGGAGGAAGAAAGTATTAGTGCAATAACCCTGAAATTAACAAGAGAATTCTGTAATAAAATCTTTCTTCCCCTCCCCCAAATGACACCACAGTGATTATTCATAGTCACTGGGCTATCACAGAGGAAAACTTAGTCTAGTCTATGTTTTGAACTCTTACTTCACCTTACTCAGAGTAAATGCTCTCATACAATAAACTGACCAAAGAAGAGTTTGAAACGAAATCTTTGCTCATTACAAGACTCCAGAACATGCATAGACACCATTCAAGTGAATCACATATATTTAGGCAACTCTATATTCAATATTCCTGAAGCATCTAGTAATTTTATTGAATAGTTTTTAAGACAAATATTTGTTCTTTTTGTAATTATCCAGACAGAATTGCATATACTCAATTAAAGAATTTTACATTGAGTGAAAAATTGCCATTGTGTTTCAACTGATGTAAGTGAAAAACCTCAATTTCCTTTTATGCTATATCTACTCCATTTATGTTACTTTGCAGCAACAAGACCAAGCCTGGGCATGGGTTTTGATGTAGAAATGGATCATCTTTCATTTAAATGTGGCTCATTTATTGTAAAGTTTTTCAGATTGTTGCATAGAAGATGAACTAGTGAGATGAATTATTGTTTAAAGGGACTCTATTAGCTAAATTCAGCATTTTAAAACAGGCCTGAGGCGCCACTGCCTTCTATAATTTTTACTTTTGTTGTTGTCAAGCCAGTCTGAGAGCACACTGTGTTTCAGATACAGACAGCATAAATTGTCTCCAAAAAACCTTGCTGGGCAACTGTAGTGCCAAAGCATACTATATTATAACCTACTTCAATACAGTATTTATTTCTGAAAATATGAAAGCATATACGAAGAAAATAATAGACATAAGTCTGAAACTTTGATTCATGTAGAAATAGAAGTTAATAGGAAATTTAGAGGTAAAGTTCCAACTTCAGTTATAATTAAACAAAGTGAATAACTTTAGGTTTCTAACTGAGGTTAACATCTTCATAACTAATGGTCCATCTACATTTCTCCATCTTCTACAGTGAGAACAAAGACAAAAATATGTCCCTCAGTTCTAGGTCCTCTAAATCAATCCTAAGTTGTTCACATTTGGGTACAGTGTGAGTATATCCATTCCAGCTCTGTTTCCCACTGTTCCCAGTCAGATATTTTTGAAAGTGTAATTTGAAGGTTTGTTAAGATGATTCAAGATTTTACTTAAATAACAGTGTGTTTAAGCCATAGCAGGTTGGCTGAAAATGATAAAAAGCCTCAGAAAGTCAGGTACACAGATTTAAACAGAAAGCAAAAGATTTGGAGCTTTGATTATTTGACTATTTTAAATATTTCCAATCATGATTCTGGCAATTCCACTTAGCAAAATTCATGAAGAGCTATGTCAGTGTACTGGCCTTGCTAGGACGGGGTTAGTTTTCTCCATACATCTCATGCGGTTCTATGTTTTGTATCTGAGACGAAAACAGTGCTGATACCATACCAATGTCCTAGTGTTTGCTGACCAGTGCAGAGCATCAAGGCCTTTTCTACTTCTCACTCTGTCCCCCAGGGGATGTACAATCTGTTGGGAAGAGTCACAACCTGGCAGGTGGCCTGAACTCACCAAAGAGATGTTCCATACTCTATAACGTCATGCTCAGCAATAGAAGGGAAAAGAAAGGGCTTTGAGGGCTAATCATCTTTTCTTAGGGAACAGGATGGGCATCAATCTACTTGTGGAAGGTGGTGAATTATTGTTTTTACATCACTTCTATTTATTTCACTTTCCTTCCACTTAAAATTCATTTATTGAGTTTTTTTTTTTTTCTTTCTTGACTTCCCAGTTTGTTGCTTTTACTCTTCTTTTACTATTCCCTTGTTCCACTGGGGGCATGAAGAGAAAGTGAGTAACAGGCTGTGTGGTGCTTAACTGCCCATTGGGATGAACCCAAAACAGCCAGCAAGTCTGAAGAACTACACTGTCTTTAAAATCAGAGATTTAAAAAAAGGTACAGTTTTGTGTAATTATTTTTTCCTAATTTCAGAATTGATGAAAAGGTTTGGGTTGGCTTTTTTGTTTTGTGTTGTTTATTTGCTGCTGTTTTGGAAAATGGAATCAGATTGACAGCTGGAACAATAATAGTTTTTCAATTCACAGAAACCAAGCATCAGATAGTCATGTGAATCTTTATAAACTATACCATGTATCAACAGATATGGAACAAGACTACAAGATCTGACAATGCTGCAGCACCAAGTGCTGTCAGAATTATCAGTAAGAATACAAATTCTCTTTTTATCTGAACAAAGAGCTGGTCAGAGGTCTGAGGAAGAATATAGTTTTAAATCATGCTGCCAAATGCACCTTCCCACTGTGTTGTGGGATCCTCTTGAAAGCCTCACTCCACAGCAATTGCTACTGAAGTACAGAGTAGGACTTTTCATTCACCTATCTAGTGTAAAGTATTAAAGACACTTGCTGTCTTCAAAGAGCATTGCAGGCATTCAGCAAATGATCATCCCCAGCATGTTTTGTCCAATTTCTATTACCAGCTCTCAAACAATAAAACAGATGTTGCAAGACAAGGACTCCAGTGAAGGCTGAGAAGTAGGAGCTGCACCCTTACTGCTTCTTTCAGCATGTCATGGTTTAATCCCAGCTGCCAGCTAAGCACCATGCAGCCACACACTGAATCACCCCTGGTGGGATGGGGAGAAAATCAGAAGAGTAAAAGTGAGAAATCTTGTGGGTTGAAATCAAGACAATTCGACAAGTAAAGTGAAAGCCACTCATGTAAGCAAAGCAAAATAAGGAATTCATCCACCACTTCCCTTGGGCAGGCAGGTGTTCAGCCATCTCCAGGAAGGTAGGGCTCCATCACATGTAACTGTGAAAAAACATTAACTGTAGACTGAGCCGATAATTGATATCTAGCAGATATGTTTTGCAACTGTGTAATTTTAAGAGCTTTCTTTTTTTTCTTCTTCTTTTTTCTTCCTTTTTTTTTCAGGAGACATGATTAATAATAGACTTTAAAACATTGTAATCTCTATAAATAGTACTAGAACCTTAAATTTCAAAAATTCTCAAGATCATGGCTACTCAATATTTCTCTTTTTTCTGTCAGACTTTTATATATGTGTTACTGTAAAAAGCACTGCACTATCTTCATCTAGTTATTTCACTATATGTTTTTGAGGTAATAAAACAAAAACTCTTCTGATAAAGAAAACAGCATATAGAGAAATTCACATATAGATTAAATAATGCTACTAATAAAATTATAAAATCATAGTAATCATTAATTCCAGCTTTCCTTCATTATGTATATGAAGAATTGGATTTTTGAGAGAATTATCTTCAAAAATCAGCTGTTTATACAGCCACCCCAAGTCTGGAAATAAAATATAAGAAACAAGGGAATAGTTCTGCTCAGGACTCTGATTTGCAGAAGTTATTTGTACCAAAGGCTTGTTCAATCTTTTTCCTCCACATTTGCTGATGAGAAAGAATTCACAGTGTAAACTTTACAGGATTCAGGACATCCACGAAAATAAATGACTACAGGGAATCTTCTGTTGATTCATTACAGTGATTTACTATGGTCTTTTCATTTTTGAGCAACAGAACAACATATAACTTTGCAAAACTTCATCAAAGATGTATCTCAATATTTTCAGGAAAGAAAAATTAATCAGTTGTAAGACAATGATCTCTCTGAAGTACAAATTTAGGATCACAGGATAAAATCATAACAGGCGGATAAAGTGCTGGAACTGTAGTATTTTTACAGGACTCATCCAAAACATCATGATTTATTAATGGCTTCTTTTGCTTTCTTTCACAATCTCTGTAAAATATGTGGTCAATTCACTGGAATTTCGTGTGAGAATTTGAAT
The DNA here is from genome assembly GCA_037013685.1 of Acridotheres tristis. Taxonomy (NCBI): domain Eukaryota; kingdom Metazoa; phylum Chordata; class Aves; order Passeriformes; family Sturnidae; genus Acridotheres; species Acridotheres tristis. The sequence continues at coordinate 59,965,580 of CM072884.1, read as the reverse complement.
CTATGTTTCTATGTAAAGGTAAAAGCTTGTATGTGATAGTGAAATGTTCACCATATTTTTATTCTTGTTCTATGTCAAAGATTATTCCAAAAGCAATTTTTTTCAATGAATTATATATTCTTGAGACTCAGCCTTTGACTAAGAAATACCTCTATTGATTTGCTGGATTCTAAAAGATTGTGTTTTATTCATAGGATATTTTATTTGGAGTCACTGCAATTTATCTACTGAGTCATCAATTCATCCCTACCTTCACTGGAATTAAATTCTTTTTAGTTTCTTTATTGAATAACTTTAAGATGTCCAGCTTTGTTTGTTGTGACTGTAAAAGACATTTATTTGAAAAGGTGTGGAATTATCAATAGGAATATAAAAAAGGCAGTTCTTTGATAATATCCATATATTTGCTCATTTTAGCCCATGAAGATAAAGCTGTGAAAATAAAGGGGGGGTCTTTCCAACTTGCATTTATCAGATGTCACTAAACATAAGGAGAACAACAACAAATATGTACCATTAACTGCACAGCCAAAACTAAAAAAATAAAAAAGCTAACAGAGATAACATTTCTTTTCTGAATGATTTTTGCTGTCAAGCTATGAACATAAAAATATTTGTAATATCATACATGCCACTTGTATGAAGTATGGAAATTCTTGCTCCTTTTTACTTTTTTTAATATCATAAAGACCAAAAAAAAAGCTCTAAAACACCCAAAAAACAAAGAAATCACAAAAAAGTAACACCCTCCTTCCAAACACAAGAAGATTTACATCACTTTGAATAAATTTTTGACATTTATTTTAATTAAACTTTTTAAATTACAAGTTGACATCTGAAGGTCAACATTAAAGCATTAGTTTCTTAAGCTGTACTTGAATCCTATGTTTGAGATTGAACAAATGAATCCCATCAATGAGAAATCTTTCTTATCTCATATCTCCAGATTTCTTTGGTACAAAGTATGGACTTTGTAGTCCTAACTACATTCTGAACATTTTCAGAACTCCATTTTACGATATGAATAATTTAAAATTATCTAACTAATAATTATTAAAAATTTAAATATTTAATTAATATATTTCAACTGTTATGGTGAAAACAACCAGAATGTGGCTAGTAGGCAATGGTAGGCAATCTAGTTTTCTAGTCAGGGCATCTAAGTAGAACTCTCAGTTTGGTTCATGGATTTGTCCTAGGGAGACCTGGGTATGATTTTGTTCTTCCTTTTGTTCCTTTGTTTTTCCTGGAAAGCTGGTTGCTTTTGGAACTTTTTAAATATGATGCCAACACAGATAGTCAAAGAACACAGCAAGTTGGAAGAGGAAAGAAAGGGAAAAGGATATCTCAGTGTACTTTTTTGTCCAGTCAAAGCCTTTGCACTTGTCATTTCTATCACAGAGCTGTAGATTGCAGCTCTGTTGGTATTTTCTCATGCTTGGCCAAGGGCACAAGCTGGCAGATGAGGGTGACCCCACCATGCCCTATAGGGGTATATATAGGGGCATGCCCGATAGGTCACAGTCCCACAGGGTCTGAGCACAACAGGCAGTGCCAGGCTCTGGTAAAGCCTCCAGCACATCACACATAGCTCAGGCAAGGGCTGGATGCCTCAGTCAGGGCTGTCATGAGCTCCTGGTGCCACGGGAAGGGAAGCCCTGGGTAGAGCTTGTCAGGGACACTAAGGTGTGCTGATGTCTCCAGGGCCCTGATGTCTTTATATGAAGCAGAAGGTATTTTCTATTTTGAAACAATGAGTAGCTTGCCACTGATCCCCAAGGGGAAGGGGGGCATTTTATGCTTCTCTAGTACTTACTAGAGATTGATATGCCCTCATTTTTACAACAGCATTAGCTCCTCAAACCTAAGCTTGTTGGATCAATTGCTTTCTGGATGACTGGAATGGAAAGATTGTAAGTCACAGCTTTTATTTATGTCCTTTGGTATGGATTTGTCTCATATCTAACTGACATAGACTCTGCTTAGCTTGCAAGTTTCTAAAAAATCCATTCCTTAGGCACTTGGCTCTTCTTTATACCTTACTGGGAGCCAAAACATTTATTGGCTGCTGAATTTTCCAGGAAGTAAGCTGGCAGCAGATGAGGTGCCATTTCTCTAGTTTAGTGGAAGTCTGCCTAAGCACCTTTAAAAAACCTTGCTTTATATATGCTGCTTCTCATCCATAAAACAGAAAAAAAAAAAAAAAGAAAAACATCTTGAATTCTTAAGCTATAAAAGTAAGCACATTTAAGTTTGCAATGTCTTCAGATATTGTGATATAGAGGCCACAAAGAGATGTTTGTTAGGAAGAAACTATAGACGAGTTAAAGATCAGAAACAGGTTTTTAATTGCCAGCCAAGATGAATACTGAAAAACATAGAGATACTTTGAACTGTTCCCAGCCACTCATTCAATCAGTTAAGTGGAAAACTTTTGAGCAAGGCTGAATACTGAATTAATATGAAGAAATAATGGTTTGCCTATAGACATTTTGCAAATGCAAAAGATTAATTAAGGGAGGCATTTATTTCAAATTATTTGCTCAGCTGTTATTGCTCAGAATTCAGTGGGGTTTGCATATGTAACTGAGATACTTCAACACAGCCCAGGGAAAAATGTATATTATTTAATTTTTAATTTTTTTGTGGATTTTTTTGTGGGGGTTTTTTGGGGGGATTTTTGGGGTTTTTTTTTGTTTTTGTTGTCATTGTTGCTGTTTTTGTTAAAGTAGGTGCAGATTAAGAAAAAACAAAACGTATCAAATAGCTAACCTAGGTTATTTGTTAGATAAAAGAAGGTAAAACACTGGCATTTTTTAAAAAGTAAACAAATAAAGTAAGCTAATTGATTAAAAGGAAATTAAAACATCTACATAGATGATGTACATTTTCATATTTAAGGGTCTGGGTTTGTATCTGTTAGAATATTTTCTAAGAGTAAGTTTTAAGAAGACTTTGAATATTTGAAATCCAATGAATTCCAAAAAATTCCAAGTGATTATGGCAAGGTGCAATCATGCAAAAGGGCACCTTTGGAGCATAGAAAAAGAGAAAGAAATATGAGATAGACTTACCAGGGCTGTGAACCTTGATAGGGGAACAAACGACTCATACTCAGCAGAAAGTGTTGGAGGGCCAGTAGGTTTATGTTGGGTTTCCTACTTAACTGACAGGAAGTTGTAGCAATCAGTGGCACGAGAATAAGGACACCAAGACAGGAACAAGGCATTTCCATGGGGAGTGGCAGGAAAAAGCATGCAAAAAGACTTGAAGATGGTCATGTCATCATGGTGACAGTGATATTGTGCTCAGAAAATCATTACTTTGCCCTAGCTGATTCAGGTACCTCTGGGGATAGCAGCATTTTCAGCCAAAATGGACTTCCTGGGACTTTTCTACCTGAGGCTGTGGGGAGTGTCAGAAAAGACTTAAGTGAAAGTTTATGTCATTGTCTTCTATGATGCACTTAGGGGTGTAGAGTGAGAAGCAGTTATTTAAAAAGTAAAATAAAGAAATCAAACTAAAGAAAACTGAAGTCTGTGTTGAGGTGGAATGTGTTGCCACAACGTGTTCTATTGACCCACAAGAACACATCCATGCAGAGCAGTAGAAATGGACTGAACTTGTCCCAGGCCTCCAGCACTCACCAGCATGGGCAGTGAAGGTTATGCCTTGGAGAACCTCCAGGACAGTAGTGGCTTCTCTAGGCAGACAAAGATTATAAGATTATATGTAAATGTTTGCTAACCAAAAGTACCCTTAATGCATTAACAAACACCTGCCAAGAAGACACTTGTGCCTCCATATGACCCACTGTTTCTGAGTAAACAGCTGTGTTTTGTGTCCCAGCTGTGCTTAGAGAAGCTGTGGAAAACCCTGGACAAACTGCTCTAGGTCTGAAAAAAGCTTTCAGCAGGAGTTGGACCATCTAAGCTCTAGTGATTGGTTCCAAACAAAATTCTTCAACAGTGCTTTCAGCAATTTAAATTGACCTTTTACTGACAGATTATAGTTTTCCAAGTTTATAGTAGAAAATTATTTGTTTTTTAGCATTCAGTACTACATTTAAGCATTCAGTTACAAACATTTAAGTGCTGGGATCACAATGATCTCTGATGCACCATTCTTAGAATAACAACTGATTATTTTGGCTCTTTGAAGGTGAAACATGGATGAGGATGCAAAACTCATTATTCCCAACCTGAAAAAACAGAGGCTGTTTTACACACATACATTCTTTTATTCACATTCCCACGTTCATATGTAGCCTGTGCTCTCCAGTTTCTTCATTTCTAATGCCAGGACATAGATATTAGATGTTGTAAAGAGCTTTTATACTGGGCTTTTGCACAAAAGATATATTTTAATTTTCACAGCATGCAAATATGCATGAGAACTGTAAAATATTGGTGACTTTATTCCCTGGTTAGGGAGAAATTATACCAAACTATTCACTGATGAAGTCAGCTGGAGACCTTTGCTAGCTGATGAAATGCCAGTGTTGACATTGCAATAAAAGATGCACTTCTGGATTTCTGTTTTTTGATTTTTTTTTTTTTGTTTGGTTGGGTTTTTTGTTTGTTTGGTTTTGTTTTGTTTTTTGCCTAAGTATGTTAATGAAAATTGAAGATGCCATAGGCCAGATTTTTTTTGTAAATAAATAAAAATAGCATGTCAAGTGAACTGCAAAAGATTTAAGTCATGGGAAGCTGTAAATTAGAAGACTATTTTATGCTAATCAATAAGGTAATTTAATTAAACCATAAACTTTCTAATAATAGACAGAAGGAATTAGAAATTTATTCAAAAAGTAAAGGCTTCATCAATGACAGCAAAACCTGATATTGAACTAAGAGAAAAAAAAGTGTATTAAAGTACCTAGTTAGAGTTTAAAAAATATGGTAGAATTCCGTTGCTATTATATGTGTCTTAACCCCAGCTTTTATGTTTCTGGGAAATAAATCACTTTTATTGTGACTTTGCATTCATCCATTTTATAAAAAAATGTTAATTTTTAAATATAAAGAAGCTTATGTATTAGTGTCAGTATCATGGTTCATATTAAATACTTTGATCCTTTTGCAGTGTTAGTTAACTATTTTCTTTCCCACTTTCCTATTTCCACATTTTTGAAAATCAATTTTATAATTACCTATTTTATAATTTTTTAGATGGAAGGCTTTAGATATAATCATATTTTATTCAATTGAACCAAGAAAATTAAAACAAAATTGAAAAATTATCTTTAAGGAAAAATTCCCACATTTGTCTGACTTGTTCATAATACATAATTTGAATAATTATGTTTCATTTTAGGAGCTCAGCTGAAAGATGCAAAATAAATGTAGTTTGCAAGCATGTTACAGTAATGTCCTAGGCATGACTCAGAAAAAACAGCATTTTTAGTGGTTTGTAATTCTTAGAAAACAAGCCACCTTTTTTCACTGGTCATTAATAAAGTGTGGAACTGTATTATTTGGGGTTTGCAAGTCAGATAGAAGCTTATCAAGAATAATGACATATTCCTGAGCATCAGGTTTCACACATATTTGATTTTCACTGTGTGTCACCTCCAATTTATTGGGAGATGTTGTATACACTTCAATAATATTCAAAGGCAACTAATATGATTAGAGACAATCAGAATTGTTTATCTCTGAAGACCAACAACCTTGAAATCTTGCAAATCACTAGGTAATAACAACATAAAAACCCATTCTATATTCTCCTACAGCATTCCTTGTGTTCTGTACATCTAGAGGAGCTGAGAAGGGGAACAGAGACCGAAGAAGGGAAGGAGGCTGTGAAGAATGGTCAGGTCGAAATTCCTCTGGAAAGCTCCTAAACACATAAGGTTTCAAAGAACACAGCTAGCTCTGTATAACACGTTAAGAAATAAAACAGATTTTTAAAAATTAAAGTACATTTCAATTAAAACACGCAAAGTTTCAATATCATTCTAAGATTAAATAAACTGTCACTATCACTAAAGATGTATCTCTCATTCCGTCAGTTCCTTGCCTCTAGCTTCTACCACCTTCTAAATGCCAAGTGCATGAAGTTCCTATAGCTGCATGATGAACTGGTCTGGCTAAAAATATTTTTGTCTCCAGGGATCACTTCTCTCAGCAGCAGCTAAAATTCAGGAAATGAAAGGTGCATATCCATAATCATTTCAACAAATCTAAATTGGGACTGCTGTGATCTCAGCTGCCTTTTCCATCCCCAGCTGTGCACTCTCCTGCCTTGCACTGGCACTATGTCTTGTGTAATCATGTATTGAAACATTATGGGAGCTGAATAGATGAAAATTCAGAGAGTAAAGAAAAATTAAAAAAAAAAAAAAAAAAGAGAGAAAGAAAGAAAGAAAGAAAAGAAAACACTTACTAGTCCTTAGCTGGATCAAGTCTCTGAAACAGTTCATGATGTGGGTGCCCAAGCCTGCATGCAGTAGAAGTTAGGGAGAAGGGATAATAGGAAAAAAATTAGGACCCTGACAGACTAAAAAGTTCAGGGATTATCTTGCTGAAGCAGCATATAGAGACATTATTTTTAGATCTGTGGCTAAAATAAAGGCAGATTTCAGATAAATATACTACAATATGAATACATAGGTATTTTTCTTTTTGTTCTGTTAGAGTTCTGCATAAAACTGAAAAATGAAGACAAGATACTGGGCATCAGCTGATACAGGGATATCAACAAGGATATCAGCCATTTTGAGAGGATGGCATAAGGTTCTGTATTGTATCAGAGCATCATGATGCCCCTTTGGCTTGCACCAGCAAAAATCTCCCCACTAACAAGGACTTAGATTATCAATTCAGTTTTGATGTTGCTATTTTTAAACTAGGATCTCTATAGAAACCTAAACACCTTAATCTTCGTTTCATCAAAGTACAAAAAAGAAGTGATTTTGAACTTTCTTCCCTTGCAAGGTAAAATACTCCTGGCAAAACAACATGCTGGCCATTTGTGTTTTCTTAGAGTAATGCCAGTATTTCCCAGCTTCAGGCATGAGAAGAGAGAGAAAAATCCCTGCTCACTTTTAGTTTTGGATCACCTCTGCTCTGTAATGGACTTGCCAGGCTGTTTACAGCAGCTTTGGGGCTAGTTTGCACTTGGTATGAGAAAAGCATTACAAAAACCTGGCTCTCAATCTTCTAAAAACCTAAAGCTCTGCGATCAAGTTTGTCACTTGCAGTGGCTGCATCAAGACAACGGAGCAAAAAGAAAATGAAGTGTAGAAAAAAGACAGGCATGGAAATATCACCCGTGTTCTTTAGTGAATTCCTGCTGCCCATTATCAGTTTAATTACAATTCCCTTCTGCTCACTTCAGTGACAATATCAGCTGCCTATCGTGGTAGGAGACATGAGCATCCCAAAATGATGTTAAGTAGGCAAGCTTAATTGTAATACTGCATTAAATATTTCGTATTTGGGCAAGAATATGGCTGCATTTGATCTCACTGAAATCCCAAACTCTCACTTCATAGAGATTTACCTAGGCTCTAAATCAACGAAGCTGAGGACATGTTGCTTTCTAACAATCTGTTCCTTCAAGTTAAAAACAGCTGAACATGATCTTGCTAGCTCCCAGTGTGGTGCTGTGGCTGAGAGGGCTAATGTGGCTGCATAGTCGGGGGAATACTCAGCTGGAGTGGGGAGGTTATATTGCTGACATAACAGCACAAATGTTTATGTTTACTCTGAGACTCGAGGTGCAAACTGTAGTATACACATTCCCTAGAGAGGCAACTATTCTCCATGACTACAATGTTTAAGAGAATGGTAAGAAAACGAGACTGTTTACCACAGCAGGAAGAAAACAGCTCACAAAGATTTAGATGCCAAACAATGAGATGCTAGGAATTGAAAATACTGATGACAGCAATGTTTTTGTTATCTCATGTCACACGTACAAGCTTTTCCTACAGCGGATTGAATAATGGATGAGGAACAAAAAATGTGTTCCGTGAGAAATTTATACTTCTGTATTGTATCTGGACTTATTGCTCTCTTTACCCTTCTCTGAAAAAGGTTTTTATACACAACAGTTAGCTTAAAAATACTTAGCAACACAAAAGAAGAACACAGAAGTTACACAGAAAGAAGAACCAGACAAAACACTGCTATATTTAGATACAAATGTGTGTAAAGAAATACAGAACATGCAGACTTTTCATGCTTATTTCGAGCTTCCCTTCGTGTTCCTTTACCCATTGGAAAGAAGCACTACCTTCTTCTGAGTGTGGTAACAATGCCAAACTTTGACATCAGCTTTTCATCAATCATCTCTATTTACAGACAGAAACAAACAAAAAACCAACCTACCAAACCACCAAAGCCACAGTGAGGTAACCACTTGCTGCAGGCAATTCAGCAGGGTAATGAATGATGATGGAAATACTCAGAAATTCCAACCTTGTTTTCCCAGGTTAATACTTACCCAGTAGACCATGCTGGTTCTGTGAGATCACAAGTGCATTTTGTCTTTGAAGCATGTTATCCATTACCTTTGAAGGGGCTTCTTTTAATAAAATACAAATCAAACACATCTAAAATAAATCAAACACATGAAGGCTTTGAACCAGATCCCTAGTGGTCCCGGTAACATACTCTGCATTTAAAAATGTGCTGATAATATAATTTACATTTACAAATTCTGTTAGTCTCGATGGGAGTAAAGGATAGTCAGGATCTCACTCAGGATTTCAATGCAAAATAAGATAAAAAATTGAAAAACCCTAATGAAAGCCCCCAAAAAGCAACACACGGGGCATGAAAGTGAAAGGTGGAAATAAACTGTGAAATTACTCTGCCCCTTATATTGAAAACAGCAGTCGACTACAGGCATAGTCTGAGTGCCTCATCTTTTAACTGTAAAGGGGTAAAATTTAGACCCTCAGGCTTCCTATTATTGTAAGTCAAAGATGCTAATGATGTGTCTGCCTACCAATGTCACAAAGAATGCAACTGCTGAGACCCTTTCTTTGAAGCAAAATACAATTCAAAAACTTTCATTTTGTCTTTGAAAATCCCTGCTAAAGCTCTGACATATTTTCTGACCTCACATACAGTGCTATAATGTAATCCTAGTGGGAGCACCAGAAGTTCAAAATGCACCAAACCTGATAAAAGAGTTAAGGATGATTTCCATAATTAAAAAATAATTTCAGCCCAACACCTCATACCTGAAATATGTCATTACCTGCCGCTTTATAAATCGGGAAAGATATAATTAGTCTATTCAGTAATTTTAAAACTGGACATCTCCACACTCTTCCACAGATACTGAGAGATCCCATGGTGCTCTGCTGAAATTTTCAATACCTTTAGCTTGAGCCATGATAAGTACAGATGATTGTAAAGCTGAAGACTCTGTTTACAGCTACTGCACTGAACATCTTTTTACAAAAAAAGGACATTTCTGAAGAAAGATTGTAAATTAGATGAAAGCAAGGTTCTGAATGTGCAGTTCAATGTCAAGATGTTACATCAGCCAAAGCAATTTGAGCTAGTATTCATTTTTTTTTCAAAACATGCCATTTATATCTAGTAAACAAGGTTATTGGCTTGGCGAAATACTTGTTGCAATAGAAAAAATCATATTGAATCATCTAATCATTTAGGCATTCACCTTATAAGAGGTTTTAAAAGATGAAGAATAAAATTTGCACTGAAAGATGACAGTAAGAAATGGGAAACCACCAATTTATGTCCCACATTTGGCCAATTTAAAAATGAAAATAATAGCCTCATTAACTGTCAGTCTTCAGGGGGATGAAATTCATGGTAAAGATCTGTATCTACTGTGTGAGTTATGGAGAATACAAGTCACAGAAATAACGATTCTGCCTAATTTAAAATCTTTGTGTCAAAAGAAGAAATGAAAGATTGGACATGACAGAGGTGAATGAAGCTGTCGTTCTTTTAATTTTATTTAACTCACGGTAAAAATCTTTCTCAGTGTTATTTCTCTAGATTTTTCTTATCCAACAGCACCACCTTGTGACAGTTCAGATTTTAGTATTTTAGTTTCCACACACACACACCCCTTCAACAAAACCTTTATTTAGTAATTAAGGTAAATAAAATGCTGAAAATGTTAAGTATTATTAAGGATGCAAATAAACACCATACCAGTGAATCAGTGGTCCCCAGCTCTTCAGCCAATAGTCATTGGAAAAGTTTTGTGATGCGAAGATGTCTTTTTTTAATATGAACATGCAAGAATTGACATATTTACATTAAAATTAATATGCTTATATATTTATATTTACATATTTAACTGGCATTTGGTGCTGTAAAACAAATGCTTAATCACTAGTTGATTCTTTAAATGAATGATTGTTATTGCTTTGGTGATGATTTTTAAGACGGTGTATGAGATGCAGGTGCCCTGTGGAAGGTAAAATCTCTTTAGTACTTCTCATTGGCAAGCTGATAGTAGCATCTCGCCTAAGTAGCACCATTTTGGACCTCCACTCTGAGGTACCACAGTCTGTAAATCCCCTGTTCAGGGAGCCCAAGACTATGTTTTCAGTCTATTAGCCAAGGGCCAAAATCTTTTACTGGCTTTTGCATGTTCTCTCTCTCCAGCCTAGTGAGTATTTACCCAGATCATGCACAGTGGAACTGATTGAGCAGGATGGACTGAAATTACACCATTGCAGAACATGTCCTTAGTGCACTCCCATCGGAAATGGTGAGGCAAAGAATGAAATTGAGTCTTGGTTTCCCATATCCTAAATGGATTACTTAATCACTGAGCAATCAAAGAGGAGCAGGGCTGAGGCCTATGTTGGCTTAAATCCAGTAGATATTCTGTGAAAGTATCTACAAAATGAGACCAGGAAACAGAGACTGTGAATATGTCAGGTACAAAAATAGAACTAAAAGTCTCTGAGTGCTTCCAAGACAAAGGCATTTCTGCACGTGCTTGTCAGAAACTTATTCAGAAAACACACATGAACAAAGGGTGTTAAGAGCAAAGTAGCTGTCTGGATTGAAATTTGGACTCCACTTCTGGAATCTAAAATGTAAGCCAAGAAAGGAAAAGACAACCAAATAACTTCATGAGTTTTCGTGGGTTTTTATATACATTAAAAGTATTAGTACAGAATTAATCTCAGGGAAACTTTCAATGCTGTAATAATGAATTTATTTTCTTCTAATTCTGGGAATTTCATAAATCTCTTGTTTTCTTGATCTTCCTTTTTTCTTCCACTTATTAAAAAGATAGTTCAGTGCAATTTATTGTGATTTTTATAGTTTTAAATTTTCAAGTGAAACTATGCCATAGAATTTTATTATAAGAAATTCTAATAACAAAAACGACATAAAATAAAACTTTCTATGTTTAGTCATTCTTAATAAATAGATCTTATAAACTCTGTGGCTCAAGATGATGTACTTTGGGTCAGGACCTCTGGAGAACTTGCCAGCTTGTCACAATTGTCCTTATTTAACAACTTCATTAGACCACTTAGGAGGAAACAACCATCAAGTTAATAGTATTTTTAGATTGCACTTATTCAGGAGAACTTTCAAACTCTGCCAAGGACATAAATATAACAAAAGTCAAGCTAAATAATTGAGCAAATGGACATACAAACCAAAATGAGATTTTGGCAGAAAAAAAGTAAACTAGCACATCTAAGAAAAAATGAAGGTCTGAAACTCTTACTTTGCAATCAACAGGAGGACTAAAACATGAAAGTTAAACAGATCAGGGAGTGATGTTAGGCAAAAATTTGAAATCAAGTTATAACACAAGATGACAGAAAGCAGATTTAGTGTTATTTATAATAGTATACAAAAGAAGCACAGAGTCACAGAAAACAGAAATGACAGCATCTCTGATATTCCATTTGAGAGACCACCGCTGAGTCTGAGGCAAACAAATTCTATACAAAAAAAAGCCAAAGTAAAAAATTGAATAAGCAATAAATGTGTGACTCATTTTTCATGAAACCTCATAATGAAAAGAAATCTGTGTTGTAATAATAAACAGCACTTCTGGTACATCTTGGCTCTAAGCATTGGTTCTTTGAGCCAAGTGGCACTGTCTGCTCATACCCATTGCACTTGGACCAGCTATGGTCTCCCAGGTGATCTTTGACACTCCTCATGGAAAAGCAGGAGCCACAGGCTGCTCCCAGTAGGCCCTGTGGATGTGATTTCTCAGTGACCTGGACACGTTGAAGACATTGGTACTTGCCTGCAGGGAATGAGAACAGGCCCTGGCATCCTGTAAAATAGACTTAGCACTATGTGACCAAAGTCTTTTTCTCATTTACCATTAAAGACATACCTTAGCTAAATTTACATTGCTGAGGGCATTGGTCCCAGGGAGTGATGTTTAGTCTTAGGACAAGTGATGAGGAGTAGCTTGCAATGGTACTCTTCAAGGCTTTCTGTATCAAGGAAAGTGATTTTTTTCCTTCAATAGAAAATTAGATGTTATGTACTATGTATGAACTCTGCAGCACTGGGTCTCCTGGCCTCATCCACCATTTCTTTGACAATAAGACATAATTATTTTTGGTGCATATTTTATCTCTTCTTTTATTATTGTTTTTGCCCTCCAGCTTAATATGTACAAAACACTGCAAAAGCAGTGCATCCACCGAAGTATTTTTTATACAGTGAGTCTCTTGCATGTGTTGCACACCTGTGGTGTGATATAGGGAGCAGTAAGTGTGCCAAACCTGCTGGGACAGCTTTGGAGCACTCTGCAATGGGTGGGTCAAATCACATATTTATGTTATCTAGTTTGTGTTGCATTTTTTGTCTATTCCCTTGACTCAGAGCTTGACCTATACATTATTTAGGAATATTCTAGTTTCATTAATCCTACAGAGACCCCAGGAGTGAAATAAAATGTCTGTGCTTTAGGCAATCACAGTAGCAAGCTCCAATCTAGTAGGGGAGGGATAGATTATTTAGTGACATATCAATACCTACTTTGAAAATACCATCTTTAATAAGAATAAAGTCAAACCTGCTAGTAGAATGTTATATTAAAAAGGGTTCTGAAGAAGTAAATAGTGACTTTACTTTGAGAGAATCTCTATAAATAGAGGCAGGTGACACAAAATTTTATCCTCAAATTCTGGCCTATGCAACCTGTGCACAACCTAGGAGCACAGCAGAGATTCTCCTCAGTCAGTTATTAAAAAGAGATAATCTCTTCAAGGAGCCAAGGTGAAAAAAACCCAGGTGTATTATCTGTAATGGTAAAAGGAGGTGAGACTCAGAGTTATAGTCTCATATTTTTAAATGAAAATATAGATCAAATGTCTCTATTCTGTCAAAACAACCCAAACAACAAAACCGAAACAAAACTGAAAAATCCCTTGCTGAAGAATTCCAAGCGTAAATTGAATAAGTCACTGGAAATTTAAATTTTTTTTAAGACCCTTAATATTACCATTGCAAGTTTTAGTCTTTCCACTTTTATTAAAAAATTATTACAGTTCATTCTATTAGAGTGAGTAGCCTTTTTCCCAACATTTTTTTTCCATAAAAACAGCCTATTCACTAAAAATATCAAGATACATCTGAAATTAAACTTATTGTTTTAATGAAAATTCTACTTAAGAGTCAGTGTAAGTATGTTTTTTACATTTTTCTTACCCTTTCAGGACATACACACATAAATATGTGTGTATATCTAAATATAAATGTTATTTCTGAAAATTAGACATTAGTCTACTAATGCCAGGAGATGTTACTAAAACGTAGGTTTTCAAAACAATAAAAAAAATTCTCCTTAGATTTTCACTCATCTCAACTGAATAAAAAAGTTAATTATCAACCAATAATTATCATTGGAAACAAACAGCCTCCTCTTTCAAATTTTAAGGTTTTTTTCTTTAAAGCTGTTTAGGAAAGAAAATAACCCACAGTTAATAAGCCTTGATGTGCAGATTGTTTCCAGATATTTAAGATTAGAATTAAGTAAATTAATCAAACTCCAACTTCATTTTTTCAGTCTGTCATAGGTCAAATCATAATTAGCTATATTATTTTATAAATGTACTGACTAAACAGGGTTGTGCCAGAAACATCAAGCTTGTTAAAGCTGTTTTTTTTATTAACAGTCAAATAATAAATGTGGGATAAAAGCTGAAAATTTCTTTTGATTACAACAATTTCTGTGTTTTAAGCATTGAAAATCACTTTCTATAAATATTTATTTTTAGAAAAACTCATGCTTTCTTTATCTCTACTATAATTTAAATCCTAATTAATTAACTTAAATCCTAATTAATTCTTTTTTTTCTTTGTTGTCAGGTACTATGTTAATTCATTTGCATCATATTGCTATTTAATATATCAATATTTGACTAGTGAGAGTCACAAACTTTCTTATTTTAATATGAAAAATATATAAGTATTATATTTTCTTTCAAGATTTGCACACATTATAAATATTTTAATTGCATATGATAAAGAAAAAGGGTACAAAATTTGTCATGAAAGACCCAAAATAATTTGTTTTGAAAGGCATTTAAAGGAAACACGTGTAGTGTCAGACAGGTAAGAAGGCCCTGCTACATTCCTTTTTGAAATTCACTTTTTCAGTGATAAAATTTTTCCTCATATCAAATATAAAGAGGCCATTCCCTCTTGTCTTATCTTTGGTTACCATGGAGAAGATACTGACCACCACTTTGTTGCAAGCACTTTTTAAGTAGTTCTGGAAAGTAATAAGGTCCCCAATGAGCCCCTGTCCCATTCTTAGTTAATTAGGGAATAACTGAATATCTGGCATATTGCATAGTTAGAGCTGGAATATATGGCACATTCCATAGTTGGTAACATAATCCATAGTTAGTTGGTTCAGGGTCGTTGGGTGTTTGGAACTCCAGCTAGGGGTGGGATAAATCACATTCTGGGTATGTTTGCTTTGTTAAATATAAGAAGCAGCCAGATAAGATGCTCTGCCTTTGTCACACACATTTTTTCTCTTGGGTGAAAGCCTTTATCATCCTTTAACCTCCTATTCTCAGCCTTTAATGCCCTAAAAGCCCTGGCGTGTGGCTGACTGAGCTCTAGAAATGAACCAGAGAAGATTATGCAATATTTTAAACACAGACTCCAAAACTGAGGCTGTCTATTTTAAATGCTAAAAAGCATTCAACTTTATTCTGAGCTCCTCCGTGCCAGGATGCTCTCCATGGTAACAGGAAATTGTGGTCCAGCTAAAAGATACCTTAATAGGGTAGTAGTAACAGTGTAATGCCTTAATAGTGTAGTATGGTGAGAGTTATCAATACAAAACTGAATAGAGTGCTTTTTGTCTTAATTTGAACTATCTCTGGACAACCACTGAATTTTAAGTGATTTGTAACAACAGACATGAAGCAGACCACTTTTACTTAAGAATGAGTCAGGCTTACCCAGATTTTCTTGACTCTTCATTCAGGCTTCAGAAATTGCTCTGATTTTAGCATCAAGCTTGTTACTAAACCTAAACTGTAGTGCTTGGTAGGCTGTTAGAGTGCAGGCTAGAAGGCACCAAACTTTTGTGAATTGCACGAGCCAGCTCAGTGGGAAAATGCTCTAATTGCAGAAAATGCTGACTTCATACAGGATGTATTTAGAGGTTTTAACACGCTTATTAACAAAATGAATCCTCAATTAACATTGTCTCTACTAATTAACAAAAACACCAACAGACTAGTAATGAGACACTCACCCCTACACTGAGCAGGCAAGAATTGTAAGGAAAAAAAAAAGTGAGCTGCTGCCAGGGTGAAGAGGAGTCATGGGAATGCAGCTGCAAATCCTCACAGAGCAGCTATGAAGGCAATGAAAAATCACTGCTGAAGTAAAGGGATAAAAGAAAGAGTAATGCTTCTTCCCTGCCATAAAGAGAAAGATACAGAGATAAAAGAAAAAAAAAATCAGAAGCTAGAAGGAAACATGAGAAGAGAAATGGAAGACAGAAAATCAACACAACAACAATATAGAACAACTATATTACTTTTAATTGATTCGAATTATTTCTTTCATTATGTTTCAGTTGGAAGAAAATTCAAAGGTGGGGAAGAGATGCTAGGCAATTGGTAGCAGGGAGAAAAAAATATAACATTTTCATGATATGAACAGAAAAAAAATAATTTCTTGGTAATGTTAATTGTTGGCATTTATGGAGGAAGAAGGATGGTCATGGCTTCAGATGTATCAATATCATTTATTGCCATGAAAATGGGTAAGATACTATAATTTTAAAATATCAGCTTGGATCAAATGTATGACAAATTCAGAATAGAAGAATATCTTCTTTAAATTCAAATAACTTTACCCTTGCATTTTAAATTTAAAATATATAAACAAATAGATTTTGAAAGTGTATAAAGTTAAAGGAATGGCCAGTTACAGCCGATAAATTTTCTTTCCTGTTTTACTTTAGGAAAATTTCATTGAAATCAATTAAATGCAAAAATTACATTATACTAAAGTATACAGTTCTGATGTCAGATCCTATTGTTTTCATCTTCTTCACTTTTTGCCAAAGTTGTGCAAAGTTGTGTTTTTTCATCCAAAAAGCAGAAAACCACTGGAGAAGAAAGAAATAGGGTTAGATGCAAAATAAGATCGAGGCATCTGACTCTAGGTCAAAATATAAACTCTAAATTGTATATTCAATATCCCTATATAAAACACAGGGAAAAATGCAAGCCTCAGATTTCATTTTTCAAACTGGTATGCTGAGTGCCATGTTGTCTAGGCTGCCCATTAAAAAGTGTTGAGTATATGTTGCTTTCTAAGTTTTTCCTTACTTCAGTCCTTAAGATCCCTCTGCATTGAGCAATTTGTAGTTTCAGGACATTATATGCAATCATTTCAAAGTCGGAGGAGAAACGACAGCATATGTCTTTCCAAATTCAGAGACAATGGTAATCAAGCTGGTTTCTTTTCTTCTTTCCTATTTATGATAGCCTAAGTTAGCCATTTCAACACTTATAGAGAGTAAAAGAGACTTAGCATCAAGTTTTTCTTCAAGAGATTCAAACTTTGAGCCAAGAACTCTCAGATTGCACTGCTATACAGGGAAGATAAAAACCGACGTTTTCATTCCTTTTTGTAGAAGTCCTCTGCATCTGTAATTAAAATGAATTAGCCTACAGAGATAACAAGACTGAAAATCACTTCTCCGTAAGTCTTTATTTATAAAGTAGGAGATATTCAAGATTACTCACCTAGTGTGTCATTTGAGATGACTCATACAACTCATCAAGACTGCAGCTGCCACTTCAAACAGAAATGGATTTCTTGTAGGTCCTGTGCAATATTTGTAATTGTGTATAGATGACTCAAGTATGCATTTCAAACAACACCTGACAACAGCAATTAACAGGCAGTAATTTCTAGCTGCAACTAAACCATTGTACCAAATACATCTCAAAAACTCTATCCATCCACCTGAGATCCACAGCCTGTAATTATCTTTCTGGGAATAAGGGTGGGATTCATCATAGCAAAATGTAGATCTCTAAACATTAAGCCTAATCTAAGACAGCCTTCTGGATTTCCTCCACATCCAGTTGTGCTCTGTGGTAGCTAGGAACCACTGCCTACTGGAATGACTTGTCTCCATGAATTGTAAACAGAGCAATACATTATGAAGTTAAAACAATAAAGTCTAAATTAAGTTAAACCCAATCATTTCTTTAAAGAGCTAGAATTAGATTTGCATTTCTACCATTTCAAATAGAACCAGGAGTTAGAAGTTTTCATCTTGAAGCAGGAAGGCTTAATCCACATGTCTTACACCCATAGTCAGGTATGGAGCAAATGGAAGAGAGAATCTGCAGTTCCTGCAGATGGGGATCTGTGCAGGAAATAATGAAACATTCACAAGATTAAACAGAAAACCAGCAACAAATCTATAAAAAGAACATGGCTGCAATGACGTTCTTATGAGGGAAGGATGAGTTCACTACACAACAGCTAACTGTTTTTTAGAACCAGAGCCTCTTGAATTTAATTTTTCAAATAATATTTCTTTCCCCAATTATTCTCTGAGATGTTGTGACTTTTCATACTCTTGCAAGACGAATCTTTTCTTATGCAAAGAACTCAAAAAATGTATACTTTTAGCTGAAAATTATTACTCTGTTCCAGAGTAAGACAGATTCTCTCTGGTTGCCTACAGCATATTATTATCACAGGGCTTAAAGTTTTCTTCTAAAGTTAAATGGTCTTCTCCAATAATAACAAAAAGAATTTGACATGAACAGCTGCAAGATTCATTTTGGGAATACCAATAGATAATTTCTGATATATATTTCTGCCGCTTTAACCTTTCACAAAACAAGAGTGCATTTGAGTGCACATCAAGGCAGTCCTTGGAGTACACAGATGGTTCTGTAAACCGTATGGCACCAAAACCTCTTCACCATACAAAGATGACATGGAAAATTCTAGGCATTATTGAAAAACTGAAAAGTATTGTGGGTAAAATGTCTGTTACCAATGTTCCATTGAGAATATTTTATTTGTGTCTGAGGACCATGCTTAACAACACTTAGATAAAATTTTGCAGTATCTCATTAGATTAGTTTGTTCGTGATTAAAAGCAAATTAAAGTATTTCAGTTGGTGCTGCCTTGCACTGAACAGGGGAAACTGACCTGATGTTCTCAACTAAATAAGCAGTGTTCAGCATCTGGGAGGCAATGATTTTTCTCATTCATTCAGCTTGATTTTCACTGTACACCATGGTTATGATGTGCCAGGGATTTGAGGTCAAATTTCTAATTTGAGGTCAGACTTTCAAATTCAAAGCTGAAATACCAAAATCTGCTTTGGTTTGCTTACAGAGGAACAAAAATCAGTTCATTTGTATCCATGTCAGCAATTTCTGACCATGATGGCATATGTTCAAATGGTAAATTCATCAGAATAAAAATCACATACCAACTGACAGATAGAGGATCTTTTTTTTTTAATGATGTTTTCCACAAAACATTGCTCCTATATTCTAACTTCAATGCATGAAAAATTATCTTCAAGAGGAATGGGCATCTGAAATAGTATAGTTTGCTGCTGTGCAATATGCTCTTAGGTTTTTCATATAAATAATAATTATTCAAGCTCAAAATAACTACTGTTTTGATAATCAATTTAGATAATTATTCTGTGGTAATTTGCCTAGTAGTCATGCTCTAGGTACCTTGTCTAAGAATCAGTGATTAAGTTATACTCAAGATGTGCCTCGATGTAAATGATTCCTTTATTTTAGAAAGGGAAAAGAAAAAAGAATTTGCTTAATGCACATAGCAGTTTATTTCAGGATTGCCAGTATTCATGTATTTTTAAAAATCCTGTTCTACTACTTGTGACTATTCCAAAATTTATCTATTTAGAGTTAATTGTAATAGAGTAGAATGAGGAACCTCTTGGTGGAAGATAGGTGGAAAATAATTAGTTTACATTAAAAAAATCTAATGACTTTCATGGAAAAAAGCTACTTGCCCTAAGCTGACAAAGAGCATCTTTGACATATGGTATAGTCATTTAATTGCCCTAGTTATGTACCAGTATAGTCATCTATCTACTAGAAAATCATTAAGTTTTAAAATAATCAGAGTTCACATTCAATCAGGATCTTATGAGTTATCATCTCAGTTTTCTACAAGTTTCATCTGTGCTAGACCTGCTTTATCCCAGGGCAGCATAAGCTCGGTGAGACTCTCCCGGAAATTATTCTTATCTTCACTGACTCCCAGAACTCTAAAAAGATAATTTGCATCTGAGGCACATACAGTCCCATTTCTAGTATCTTCTCTTTCTTACCTTCTTGATGTCTCTTGTGATTGCTCACTTCTTCTCCAAGTCAGCATTCCTGTCTTAGAATTCCAACAAACCCTCATGGCTGAAGAAGCGGCACATGCTAGATCTGAGCCATAATTGCAGTTCCCCTTATACACGTCATGCCTTGCTATTTACTCACTAGTATCTGCATAGTAGATTGAGGCAGGAATTACAAGCCAAGTAGAGAAGACCAAAAAGCTGCACCTGAGCATGAGGGGATGAGAAGAGTAAAAGGAGCAAGGCAGAGTCAGTAGAGGGTGAAAAGCATGGGGTGAATTAGAGAGGCAGAAGGTTCACTGTGAGTCATCCAAAACCGGTGGGAATAGAAGCCAGAGTGGAGGGAGATCACAAGCTCTGGGGCAGAAGAGTATGAATTTAGGTAACTGATGAACACAGTGCTCCATATAACACATACATATCTAGAAAGAAGACTGCTCAAACCCTAATATTTGAGGAACATGCTTTAAAGGGAAAAATATATGCAGCATGAAATATACCATTTCTAAGAGTATACCAATACTGAGAGTATTCAAAGAAAAAAGAAAAAACATTATACATTTACCTGTAAGAGACAATTTACATGTGCATGCCTCCCTGAAGGTGCTAATCCCTTGAAATCCTTTCCATCCCTTAATTTTTAGGTTATAAACTGATATAAAAATCTAACTTGACTGTGGTAAGGTCTGTGAAAAGTGTGTCAGTCTCTGTGTGTGAGTTCACTGCCCAGTGTCTTAAACCAATGGTCCTGAGTTTTAGCATTTCTGTGTATAAAACTGGAACATATTGAAATTATCGAATACTGCTAACAAGTCACCATCAGATAATATTTGTTCATTTTTCCCCATTATTTTATACTCAGAAGTTTTCAAGTTCAGGTGAAACTGCCTTCACTGAAAGATACCCTGTAAAGTCTTGTTGTGCCGTGGTTCATTTAAAAATGAGACAGCAATAATATAAATGTAAACTTCTGGGAATGAGTTTAAATGTTATTTTTTATTGGGTTTGTAGGTTTGTTTTCTTCTTTCTTTTAACTAGGGCTAAATAGAAGGGATAAAATAAGCAGGAGGTGTTACTTAGAAAAGTGTTTTACAAGGACAGGCCTCGCACACAATATGGAGTACTCCTCTTAGAACATTGATTTTATTTATATAAATGGGATATAGCAAATGACAAAAACTGACGACAAATAGCAAGTTTAGTTTATCTGAAGTTTAAATTAACAATGCAGAGAATCAGTGCTTCATGGTGATACAAACTGCACAGCCTTCACAAACACAAAACTCCCCACATTATCTCCTCTGATCTCATCCTTCCTGTGTAGGAGCTGGCAGTAACTTTAATGCAGTAGACTTTCTTATGAAAAATTATGAAAAATTCACGTGTCTGGTTTAAGACAACGTGCTTAAAGCTAACAAAAAGTCCAAGCTGCTTTTTTGGGCCAGGGTGCAGTGGTCAACAGCTTAAAGAATGTGTCACAGAAAGAGAAGGGACATTATCTCCTTTTTTACAGTATTCTTCCTATGACGTTTTATTACCTCAATGTTCCACCCTCAGTAACAGTAAGCTATGGGTAAAGAAACCAGCTGCAAATCTTGTAAAATCACAGTATTTGTTTTGATGCTTATGCTCCATCCATCTTTATGACAGAGAATAAGGAGTCTGTAATGATTCTCAACCTGACAAAATACTAGGTATTAACAAAATCTTATCATTTTTCATGCTTAGAATAAATTACTTTCCTGCTTCTGTGGGTCTGTTTTATTACTTAGGACCCATTACTCAGGATACCTATGGTATCTCAGACTCATTAATCTCGTTAAACTCATCTGGGAGGTTAATTTCAGTCTTTTGATGCAGATTTATTTAAGTGTGTCCAAAGAACCACTTAAATGTATAGATCCATTAATAGTAGATCTTTTTCACATATCTTAGTTTCTAAAAACATGTATAATTTTATCAAAATAATAGAAGAAAATCAATTAAATACAAAGCAAATAATAGAATAAACATAACTATCTTACTTTTTTCTTTTTCCTGTTGAGCAGTAACTCTGCCAAACATCTATGTACCAGATATTATGTAGATTTTTGACATCAGAATGTTTTTGTTGCATAGCCAGTATGAAAGATGTTTTATTAGTCTGAAAAGTTTACAAACATGCATTCAGTCCTTTCTCTCCAAAACATTTGCCCTCATATCAATTAGTTGTAATATTCATTTCAAGCACTAAAAGTAGTGATGAATCCTGTCTACTTAAAGTAAATGCATTTCAACTCAGAAGCCAAGTTCAAAATATAAATAATATAAAATTTTAGTGCAAAATATAAATAATCTATCTCATGTAGCAGGTAAAACATTGAAATGTATTTATCTCTTCAAATCTCCCTTCTGTTTTGATGCTTGGAGAAAGCTGCCATTTTAATATTTGTAAGTTTACTGGCAGAACTAGCCCAGTAGAGTAAAAAGGCTATTAAAAGTAATTTTTTTTTTTTTTTTGCATAGTATCACATATATTTTCCATGGAGTGTAGATGATAGTGCAAGGAGATTCTAGATTTTCCCAAAATATCAGTTAATTTATTTCATAGATCTCTATGCTCATATTGACTATCTCTCAGTCTCTCATATTAATTAATTCTGTACACATCAGTCTCATATCAATTAATCTCATGATCATGTACCTTTGGAGCATTTGTCCCAAACACCAATAGCAGGGATCAAAAGTCCTGTAGTCTGTGGAGAAATTCTGAATAGCTAGCTTTGCATTTTAACAAAATCTGATTGTGAGTGCTGAGATGATTTTTAATGATGAATTTTCCATGTTGGTATTCTTATCCCCTAACATCCTGCTTCGGCTCTTAGGAAATCTTCTGCCTTCAATCTCATCTTGCAAAAGAAGCATACAATGCAGGTCCAGGGCATCCAACTGCGTAAGATACCACCAAAAATAAAAATAAAATAAAATAAAATTCTATGGATTAAGCCTGCCTGTTTCAAAACAGAGGAAAATATTGCACCAAAAGAAATAAATGATATATTTCTGATTTCTTTTGAATCCTACTAGAGCATGAACAAAACCAAAAGATTCGACCTTCTGCAGTAGATTACAGAACTCATAATATAATTTCCTTGCAAATCAGTGAGTTTTCAAAGACAAAAGAATTAAAAAAACAAACCCAAAATAATAAAACCTTGTATTGTGCTACAAATATTGAACAGTCAAACATATAATGGAAGCAAATAAACAAGCAAATGGAAGCAAAATAGTGTATATCAAATGTATGATGTGGTTTTCAGTCTTAAAGAATGAGAGTAAAAGCAATGTTTTATCCCAGATGTTTGAAGCTGAGAAAGGTTCCTAGTTGCTATCTCCATGTGCACCTCTGTCTGTGCATCTCTTTGGCAGATGTCAAATTAAGCCCACACACACTAAAGAGTACATTAAATTAAGTCATTAGAAATAGAAGTTTTATTTGGTTAAAGGACTTTTAAAAAAGAACTCTATAAAAAAACATTTTCACCCAACTTAATGATAATGGTAACATTATCTGGTAGTGAGCTTTCTTTCTCAGCTTGTGCTAAGGGATGAAGAGAGAAAATTTAGCCAAAGATCTGCAGGAACAAGCAAATAAATTAAAAAAAATATAACATAGCAGAATGCTTGACCCATTTCTAGCCTAGAAAATAATCATGGAGTGGTTTTTAATGCCCGAAGAAGGCCAAGATTAGACTGACAGGAGCCCTGTGGAGCAGAACAAGACCATTCTGTCCTCCACCTGCAGCTTTTAGCAACCCAGCTACTAATTTTACATAGTGTTTGTAGTCTGATTGCATATACTTAAATCAGCAATCTCCTCCAGGAGAAGGAAGAAAATTCATCTGCCTGTTTCGGTTTCTTTCATGGTATTGAAAAAGAAGTAATTGTCAGTTGTTTTTACAAGACGGAGGAAGAAAATAATCCATTTTTCTGCCAAGCTTCCACTGTTTTAATACGGTGAATAACATTCATCTTACAAATTGTTTTTGGGCACCAGTGAGATTCCGAGCTCTCAAAAGATTTATGTACAATCTTGTTAGTTTGGTTTAATGATAGATGTAATACAGATTGTATTCTTCACTTGTGTCATGGGCTATACTTATATAAAAGGCTCTTTCTTTAAACAAAGGTAAACCAAGCAGAGACTGAGCTCCTTAACTACTTAACTATTGCCTTTGTACTTTTCATGCTTTTGGATTAATCCAGCAAGTTCTCCACAAGGAAATAATGACATGAAGGGAGTTTATTTAAATCAGTGCTTTTGTGAACTTTGTGTTATTTGTCTGAGGACAAGTTATCTGCTGTAATAAGTCTCTCCCTACCATGTCATTAAAATCTGACACCTCCTTAAAATGGGATCACTTCACCTATACGTCCACCTGGAAATATCTTTGCCAAGACTCATGCCAAGGATTGACTGAGAGTTTTGCCAAATATACAGCAGAACTGTACCAGAATGTTCCCAGAAAATAAATAATATTGGAAGCCAGTTTTTTAAGCCTGTTTAGTTTACAAAGCTAATTAACAAAGGCCTCGTACTTTATTACAGTTTGTGCACTGAAAGCTTTAATATTCTCTCTTGGTTTTTTGTGCAGTGAGTGACCAAAAAGTTTTGACCAAATTTAGTCGGACAAGGAAGTTTTCAAAATACCTATGTCATCATATATATATACTCACTATTTCCATAGACCTCTTACACTCAGGTGAACTTCTGAACTTCCTCTTATAGTTCATATGCATCTCTGCAGAGTAATTTTAAAAACATATGTATCATAATGGCATATTAAATGCTTAGGCTTTGATATATAATTTCTGTTTTAAGTTGTCCTTCATCTGACTTAATTCTGAAATAACTGCTCATTTTAGGTCTATCTGAAGTAAAGAGCAGATTGCAAAATTGCCCATCTTGCTAGTAAGATGTAATCTGCTACAAGGAGAACAGAATATAGAAGATTTAAAAAATAAGTCAATTTCATCATTCAGGAATGTAAATCATAGAAGGGTAAAATCCTTTCTGAAACTTCTTAATGATCAGTTACTAAAATAGCCAAACTAAGAATGTCATCCTTACAGCTGCAGCTTCTTAAAATTGATCAAAGCTAAACCGTGTTCTCTACAAAATTTTATACTAATACTCTGCATCCTGCCTATCACCTGCTTCTCTTTGCACAGCAAAATTTGATCACAGATTAAGAAAGCTGTGTGTACACACCAGTAATTGATTCCTTCTGCTCAGTACTTTCAGTGAGCCACAAAAGTCAGATGAGGTTTCTAAAAATTCGTACTTAGAACAAAATGACAACAAGCACTCAAAGAACATCTGATCACACTAGCTCAAGATTTTCTCTGAAAATATGGTAAGCTTAATTATGCCCATTGATCACCCAGTGATAAGTTAAATATAACTCTACGCTGACAAATAGTAAATTACCCACAACCATACTTACATAAAATGAAAATTTTTAACTTCAAGTTACTGGAGTACTTATCTGTCAATACCTCCTTCACAAGTCATTGTCAGAGTCAGAATTTTTTTCTTCTTGAGATGTCATGACTTCAAATTAAGGAATATAAAATTTTTGTGCTTTTTTAGCCATCGTGGCTGAAGTGATGACAACCCAGTAGCTGTAAGGAAGGTTTATCTATCAATAGTATTTCAGTTCTGCTTTATTTCAAAAACCATTGTCACTACTGGTCTATTTTAAAGATCCTCCTCTGACAAATCACCTCAGCATTTAGCACACTGCCTCTTCTTTGGAAAAGGGATTTTATTAGGAAAGATTCTGTAACTTTGGCACGGAAGGTAATAAAACATCTTTTAGCAATGCCTCAAGGTAAGGCTCCTCCACCTTAATCTGAGGATTGCCCATGAAGCAGACATACTGATCACAGGATCTAGTTATTTTCTTACTACAGTTCCAAGTATAAATGTATAATCTCTGCAGTGTTAAAATTTTTCAACTTTTAGTTTATATACAAAATATTTTGTCACCAGCATGAAATCAATATTTAGCTAATTTAATTGACTTCCCCTGCAAACACCCTGAGAGGAGGCCTTTTTGTTAGAGTCCTTGGGAAAAGGACTTCATTAGCAGGTGTCAGGAATGAACACCCTACTCACGGTAAGGGGAGCAACCCAAAAAAATCCCTCCTTGGTTCACTTAAAGTATATGTACACAAAATATAAATGGAATAAGAAACATTAATTTACTTACAGTGTAAGTATACCTGCTAAGTACAGGTGTTCTTTTTCAAGAATTCATACTTTAATATATTCATACACATGCCTAATTTAATTCTAAAGTGTTTTGTACATTTGTTTTCAATTATAGACCTTGAAAGTACTTCACTCAAAGGCAAATCTTTGTAGTTCTTTTTGTTCATAAAAGTCACTTAAAGAGGGAACTTGAAAACATCATTAACTGCAATTCGTCCTTGATCCTTTCATCCCTTCAGAGCTTATTTAAACTTCAAAGTCTTGACCCATTCAAATGATTTAAACAAGTGCTCTGAAGTTGCTTAAGATACATGACAACCAATAAAGCTTCTCATAATGTGATCTTTCTTTATTGTAAAATTTTCTAGAGAGGAATAACGAAGAAAATCTGTAATATTTGAATTAAACCATGTTAAGATCAATGGTATGGAAGAGCATGATGTAATTTAAACACAGAAATATTCTCATCACATTTTAATTTTAGCCTTATAAGCAGATATTTATCACATTGAATGCATTTGGACTACTCTGATTTTTTTACAGCACAATCATATACAAACATAATCTTCAATGGTCAAAATCATAGCATGAGCTTGAAAGGCAAAACAGTGACATGGTTCATCATAGCTGGATGAATTCTTTTTGGTTTAATTCTAAGCAAAAAAAAAGTATAAGGACCTAATTGTGTAGCCTCACTCTGCTGTGTCTTTTACAATCCATTATTTATTTAAATTTATTCCATGCTTATCCTGTATTATCACTGCCATTTTCACTACCAAAATATAAAAATTACATAAGGTATTTAAATAAAAACCCCTATATTTTATGAGAAATTAAGAAGTTCTGAAATCACATTAAGATGTGAATTTCATTTTCATTGCATTTAAATTATTTGATTAACCATTCTTCATAACCAAGAAAACCTTAAAAATTGAATCGTAGGGTACCTTAACAACTAAAATTGGCTCCAGTCTAAAATGACAAAAAAAGCGCCAATGGTTAGGATGTCCTTAGCTGGGATTAGTACTGCAATAGCAGTGAGATGGTTCCTAATGACCATCAATCTCAACTGGCTTCACAGTTGTCCTGGAAGAGACTGAGGATCTCCCTTCTTGCACAGCCTGCTTAAGGGATAGCCACTGTAACCAGCCTTGAGGAGCCAGGAGGCTGCCTGTGAGACACTATTAGTCCCATTTTCCTTCAGGTACTGCAAAAGAGACTGGGAAGGGATGCAGCATACATCACACCTGGCAATTTGTTTGTATTGTTTTTTCTCTTGGGGAACTTATGAGAATTTGGTGTGCAGAACAAGTGAGTCGTAATGGGGTGAATATGTGACAGCCTTAGAAAGGGCATTATAAGCTATTTTGTCCCAAGTGTAGACTTGAATTTCAAATTAATATTGTTAATGCTACATAATACACTCTCAGTAATGTACGAGAATGTACTTCCATTTTATGTACATTTTCTATCGTTTTATCCCTAAAACATCAGTGCAATCACTCCCTCTTTACTTAAGGGAAGTACAATTATCTGTCATTAATGGTGTTGATTATAACAGACCAAGCTCTAATCATATTCTTGACTAAGAAGAAAAGAGACTAACTAGAATGGACTGGTTTTGTCAGTGTGCAAACCCCAGCTGTGACAAACAGCTATGCTCCATCTTCTGTTTAGTGTAATTTCTTTCACAATGATGTAGATTAAAAGCCTCTCAAAAAATTTGCGAGGTCACCCTAAGATGCTTATATCTTTCTCTAGTTGTCATTTTTAATGCAGTTGCTGCATTGGTAGTGATAATTACACATTTCACTCCTAAATTGCTACAATTATTGAACCTTCCTGTTATCTGCTCTGTAATTTCTTTTATTAAAATGTGTGTATAAATGTAGCATTGTGTCTTGGGAGCTGCTTCATATGAGTGAATCCTTTAGAATTCTTTCATTGAGTTGAGAGGGAACAGGACCAGGCTACCACTAACAGAGGAGTAGACACAGAGGAACATAAATCAAAAGCTCCATATTTCTATACTTGTTTTGAAGGTGTGATAGAGCCCTGGCATCAATAAAAGACCTTGTCAATGACATATACCTGTGCAAGAAGTTTCTCATGCTCTAGCCTAAACTTCTCAATTTACTCCCTCAGCCCAGTAGAAATGTTGTTGCCATCTTTGCAGAGGATACTCCTGATTAATTTTTTTACATTACTATTTAGATCTGAGGCCTTTTTCTCAATAGAATATATTTCAGTATCTTATAGACAACTCACTCGTTGAAAGTGCAGAAAAATACATCTTCTTTAAAATTATCATAAAAGAGTAGCATGTCATAATTGTAGAGAATGTTTTCTTTGTACAAATCACGATGCAAACCAGCCATTTCTACCATTATAATGTCTTAAAATCATAGCGCTTAGACAGTGGCCTCATTTTTATTTTCTAATACTCTACTGACACCTTCTGGAATACACTACTATTTTTTACTTTACAGCTGACTTGTGTAGTGGTAACGATGGAGTCAATTTAAAAAATCTGATGCTACCATATGTCCCAAAACACAAATATCAGCATATCTTTTACATTCTTAGTGCCAGTTTTCACTGATTTTGAAGTATCAAAATCATAAAGCAATCAGGAAAACATAACAAACAGAACATCTCTAAACAGATAATCTAGTTTCAGGGGAAAAATCAGCCTGTATTGCTGCTTCTAATGTCTATGAGATTTGATTCTATTTATAAAAACCTATCTACTGAAGGCCAGAGATTAGGGAAAATCTCTGATTTGTTTTAAAAATGTGTAGAGGTTAAAATTAGGAGCAGAATAGTCTTTCAAACTCTATCTCATATGCACATTTAATTCCTCAGTTCTCGTTATTCCCCATCAACACAGCCGAAGGTGGAAATCTTGAAGCATATGAAGTTTCAGCACTTGAGTGAGAGCGACCCAGTTATCCATGACTTCTATGTGAAACCTGCAGGTATAGCACAAGATTTATGAGATACATTAATCCTTCTAGAGGACATGCATCCATTGTCTAAAATGACAACCAATACTTATATTTAGGCTACTGAAACCATACTGAAACACTGAAACCTTGTTGCCATATTCAAAGACAGTTTCTTAGACAGCTAGTTCTGTCACCCATCTTCATTCTCAATGACAGAAAAGACAAAGAAACCCTGTTGTTTCTTATTAAAAAGAAAAGGGGAAAAAAAGAACATATGTGATTCATAAAGGTGGTATCTCAGGTTCCTGTCTTTGATGTAGTCACAATAATAATGCTGTGCAACTATGCCGAGAAATCTTTTTGGTTTTGTTTTGTTGTTTTGGTTTTTTGGGGTTTTTTTTGAAAGAAATGGTTGTTTGATTCCAAGAATTTTATTTTATGAAGCTTCCTAATTTTATTTTTTCAAACTCATTTTTGTCTCTTTATGTAGCCTTTAAAAATTCTGAGAGAACAGATTTTCATTAGAGACATTCAATAATATAACAGTAATTTTTAAAAATGGTTATGCGCTCATTCATGTGAATACATGGAAAATCCTCAAATTATTTATTTTGACTTTGTAATAAAAATGCATTTTTATTATAATTACACTGGATCCAGTTATGTATTGAACAAAAAAATACACCTTCACAATCAAACAGGACTTTGGAACATAGAGGTTGAAGCAAAGGGGAAAGTCTCTCAGGTTATTTTCTACTATAAATAGTAAATATAACCTTCCAGTCAGAAGGAAGGACAAGCAAAAGCAGGTATATAAAACACATCTGGCTGCACAGCTGTTACTTCCAGCAGGGTTTTGGCCTCATGACTATTCAAATACTCTTCTAAGCCTGTGAGTTACTGCAAAGAGATGGCATTCATCTATCAAAAAAGTGCAATGATGTCTTTTTAATAGGTTAACTAAGTTACAGAAGTGGCTTTCAGCTAGATTATTTGGGGAGTGGTGCCCAAAATCTGGAGATGAGCAAAGACCCAGGGACAAGCTGAGAGTACCTTGGGAGCAGGAGCAAAGGGTCAGATGACAAATCACTCGAGTGTCTTTATGCTAACAATTATATTCTGGGAAATAAAAAAGAAGAAATTTGCAGTCTTCATGTGCAGTCTCAGAATTAGACTATCTTTGGAAATACAGATATTTGGTGGGATAACTCATGTGATTCAAGCACTGCAATGGATAGTTGCAGGCTGTTCAAGACAGACAAAAAAAAAAAGTAAAAGGGGAGAGCTTGTGCTCCACAGAAAAGATCAACCTGATCTTCTGGAGATTAGCTGTAGAGAAGAGGACAGATCTGTAAATCTGATGGTCTGATTTTAGAGGACTGGAGAAGTTGATTTCAGAGAAAGAAATGAACCAGATTCTCTAGAAACTCTCTCCAACACAGATTTCTGTATGATTCCATCATGACGTCTTAGGAATGTCCCTCACTGTGGAATGCTCCATCACAAGACTGATGAAGGATTGTTCTCAAGAGTAACTTTTTCAACTGAATTCACAAATCTTACTGGCATAGATAATGTGTGAAATGAAGTATAGCAGCCTATTCTACTTTAATAGTTGAAGGAAATAAAAAAAAAATAGTTCAGATGAAACTGAGGACTCATTTTTTTCTGGTTAATAATTTGTGTGAAAAGAACTGGTGCTATACGAAGCCAATAAATACTGTGCATATTTTTTTCTTAAGCAACACGAAATATCATGAAGCTAACTCTGTTATTTAGTAGTTTGACAAGATAATTTCACAGTAACTATGAAATTGCATGCTTGAATCCTTAAAACTGCCACTAAAAAAGGAGTATATGGATTCCAATATTGCTCCATCCATTTATTTCTGCTTTTCTGAGTTATTTAAACTGTGAGATAGCCTAGAATGGATTTCTCTTTTTCTGTTGCAGTGATTATGTTTTGAAAAATATGTTATCAGTTTTATATTTGAGTGAAGTTTTATTAGTTACTAAAGAACATTCTTTACAGAATTTAGTGAAAAAAAATAGTATGTGACACATTGTAGCCTTCATAATGCCATGTAATGACTAGAAAAAGAACAGAGCAAATGCCAAGGTTAAAAATCAATTTTACCACCAATCTTAGCATGATCAAGTAGGGACAGAAATAGGTAATAAAGTCTGAAATTGCAGATGAGTTCAAATGAAAATAATGCAAAATCTGTAAGTTCTGAGTTTCTATATCATAAAGGATGGATAACATATTCAAACAATTTTTTTTCCTTTTCAAATAGATAGTCCTTTTAATTTTATCATAATTTTGGCTTGGCTTGTTTGACTGTTTTGGGGGACTAGGGGGTGGGTGGGCAAGGAGGTTTGATTGGTTGGTTTGGTTGTTCTGCTTTCCTCAAAAATATACCCTAAGCTTAGCAGAAATTTTATATATAAAGAATAATTATCTTGTTGGTGTAAGAGGCAGTTCACATCCCTCAGCACATTTGTCTACAGAGACACTAGTGCCATGAAGCTTTTTAACCTGAACTCTAAAAATCCTAGTTTTCCATAAGCTATATTTGACTCTATCTCACCATCAGATGTAGAACAATATTTTCTGGTTACGGCAAGCATTTAATTAATAAAGTATTATGAAAAAGCTGTGCAAGGTAACCAAGAAACATATCTAGTATATGCAGTTATGTACAATTTTACGGCTGCAGAAGAAAAAAAAGAGCAAAAGCTTTTGAGGCCAATTCCTAGGCAGCATAAAGGCATTTTGCCTCACAATACCTCAAAATTCATTGTTTCCTCATTTTTCAGCCAAAAGAGAACTTCTGAAGTTATTCCATTGCACAAGGAAATAAACCCAGTGGTAACCTAAAACTGAGCTGTTTCTCTTACTTCCAGGGAAAAATAACAAGAGACATGTAATGAGCATCTGTCTCTAATATAACCTCTGGCACTCTCCAAGATGCATCTGAGGTCCTCTGAATCCTTTGGATTCATATGATGAATGTTGGCCTTTTAGAAGTAATGAATCTGTATCTCTGAACAACTGTCGTGTAAAAGTTACTGGCAGAATTCATTGTCCACAAGATGAGCCAAATAGATCTTTTAGCCTTAATTAAGACACTGGATTCCTTGGCTGGAGGTACCAAACGCCCTCAATGAAGCAGTTGTACCACTTGATGGAGCCATTATCAAGTCGCCTGCTGAAATGCTCATCCTGAAAATTAATGAGTGCAGCTGTAGCTGCCAAGAGAAGACAGAATCTACTCAATTTTCTAGGCATTCAATAACTAGTGAGCCTCGCCTACAGGCTCTAAGCCTAAATAGTGGGTTACATCAGCCTGCCAAACCCTGGAATGAATCTTTATACCATTTATACCATTTTCATGATAAACTACAATTTCTTTTGCTATGTGAGAATGGTCCAGGACCAGACTCTCACCACTGATGGTTTTGTGCTAGGTTTTTTCCCTCCTTCCTGCTCAACAGCCACATTTTGCCCATAATTAGTAGTGGTTTATTTCAAATTAAAGTAAATTGGTGGAGTTTCAACTTCTTACCTCCTTTACTCAGTATTTTGCTTTTTTTTTGTTTGTTTGTTTTTTTGATTTTTTGGGGGTTTTTTTGGTTTTGTTTTTTTTTTTTTTGTTCTTTCCAGGGAGGAAAATAAACAAACTTCTCCATCCTAAAAGAAATAAAATGTGAGAAGAGTTCTGGCAGTAGTCTTGGGAAAAGCTATCTCTGAATGCCCTTGTCAAGCTTCTTATCCTGTTTTTGCAAGCCAATTCTTTCCCTTAGGACTTGTGAATATCTCAGATAAAGTTGAATGCAAGCAGATTTGTATGAGGTTCTACTTCTTACTTAAAACACCAAAAATCATTGTGAACATTTGATTAATACTGCCACATGCCAATAAATTACTGGTAGTCATTTCAAGGCTTTATGGAGGGTGATCTAATGAATATAAACAGAATATGAGCAACTCAAAAATAATGGGAAAATTTTCCATCAGCAGCAGGCTCTCCACATACTCAATTAACAGAGAAAACACCAAAAGACTCATTTCAATTTCTTGTATGCTTATAAAACCAATTTTCCACCTTCTCCACTCTAAGGGAATCACTGATTGGAAGCACTTCTTATTTTCAGTTGAAAGTTAGTGCAAAACTCCATGCAAGGCTAATGTTAACTGACAGTTTAGATCATGCGTGGTAAGTCAAAACAGAATCACAGCATATTCACATTTCTTTCCTCATTCAGGGGTAAGAAATTGGGTGGGAGCATGCTTTCTACTTCTAGACAGTAAGAACTTTGGGAGGAGGGTGATGAAAGGAAAGAACTCACCAGAGCAGAATAATTGCCTTTCACATAGGTATCATAATTTCTCTGCCCAAAGGAAAACACAAGCATGAGCAGAGAGACATTTTATTTAAAGGTCCACATAAAATAAATAGAAAGAACTGATCCCAAGATTGGACTGCTTCCTCATGTAGTATAAATCTCTAGGTTGAGTTGAGATGCACAGTGATTTGCACCAAAATAATCTGACAAGTCTGGAGGTGAGAGGCAGATGCATTAACTATACCTAGCTCTTTATAAAAAGATTTCTCACAGTATTAATAATTTCTTTTACCATTTACTCGTGCTTTTGTAGCACTTTCTAAGGACCTTTTTTAACAATTCAGGGTTTTTTAAGATTATGAGCAGCTATTTTAATTCCCATTCACCTTATAGGAATGGTGAACATTCAGTACTTCTGATAGTCCCGGTTTCCTATTTCTGCTTCCAGACTGGCAACTCTCAAAGCCCTGGCCAAAGGATTCACTGGCTTTTCTGGCTGAAGCATTTTGATCCTTCATGCTGGACTTGCATGATTAAAGATTTTGTAATGTAGTAGACTACAGTAGTGTCTCTTCCTTTGTTACTTTTTTTTTTGACAACTGCATATCTTATTAAACATAAAATAATTCACACTCTCAAATGTTACCCACTCTAAACCAGTGGGTACCATGACTTTTTCTGCAGAACAAGACACAATGCACAGATTTCATGACAACTTTCAGGATTTAAAAGAAACTTATTCTGTTGTACAGACCAATACACATATCCAGCCAATAATAAGATGACAGTCTCATATCTTGCCCTAGTCTTCTCTCCAGTCTTGAATATTTCCTCTTCCTCCCGCTGTCTCTTTCTTCCTCCATCTATCTTCTTCCATAGAACATAAACTTTCTCATTCTCTTTAAAATGATGGATAAGAAAATGGTCCTCCTACTTAGTTTGTATATCTCTTTGTTAGTTAAGTCTTGATCAGCCTCAGCTTATGACCAACATCCACAATTATGTAGTTTGATTACAATCTGCCTGGATTGGTTCTTTTCCTTGGTTTGATGACATCCTTTACCGAAAGCATTTATTTTCAGACAAAGGATTGCCAAAATTCAGTCCTGCTTCCTTGGGAATTACATGTCTGTCTCTTTCCTGGAACTTACCTGAATCTGAAAGTGGGGGGAAATAAAAGTAGAGGAAGTAATCAAGCCTCAGGCTCATAATGAAATTTTTAGTTTCACATAATCCCCACTATGAAATAGAATAGTAAGGGTGCTTGTGCACAGATTCTGTGTGTCATCACAGAATATATCTGAAATCTGTCGCGGAAAATGCTTCTTCTGTAGAATAAAGTGGGTAACAGAAAAAGGAAGATAAAACCTTGACCATGTGAAATTATTCTCTCATTAAAATGAATGAGAGCTGGAGGCATATGGTCCATCACAGAAGCAGATAAAATGACAAAATAGCCCAAAAGGCATCACTGCAGTGTAGAAGTTATCATATTTTGATTCATTGTTTCCTAATTGGAGACAGGCTTCTGGAACAGGATTAGCTTGGATTTACATGATGAAAAGCAATCCAGTGTTAATTGTATCAGTTGACTCTCACCATTACACATCATGACAAGTGAGAAAATAAAGTTCTTGTTTCTTCATAACATGAATGATTTGGATAGTGCTCGTTCCAGAACTATTAGGACAGGACGTTAATTGCACAAAATATCTGTATATAAGCAAAGACCTGCCCTTCATCTCAGCAGCACCATCTTCGTTAATAACAAGGAAGTGAGAGAGAAGCCCAAATGCCTTGTGTGTGATTCAATAATAGGATTTTTAATAGTCTCAAGGCATAGCTTTGATAACTGTAAGTAGACAACTGTCAAGCATGGCAGAGAATACACAGGCAGCCTCTGACACATCAGCTGCTGAGCCTCTATTTCCAAGACAAATACAGGAGTCACTGGCATGAAAAACATCACATCCTAGGAAGACTATAATAGGTCTGTTAAGCGTCTTGTTTTGTTTTGTCTTTTTAATGCCAAAAACAAGCTGTTTCTTCCTTTCTGCAGTATCACACTGTTCACGATTTCCTTGGCAGGCAAACACAGTTTTGGACACAGATGCTTTGTTTGTGCTCCAAGCTCATTCCTATCTTAGGCTCAGCTCTGTTCTACCCACAGCTTCCCCTTGAGTGTGAGGAGAGATCAAGTGAGTTTGCAAGAGGCCAATCACACAGCTCATTAGTAATTTACAATCTTACTTTCCTAGCAAAGGGGTCAGATTACTGAATGCATTTTCTACAAAAAGGATGAAGCAGTAGCTATGCTGTTTTTACAAAAAGAAGTTGCAGTATAGGGACAGGGAAAGCTGAGCTTTGGGCTGTGGTTTTGTGCCACCTTGAAACAAAAATCATTAATGTGTTCTTTTCCACACTATTTCTTCACTCATGCCGCATGATGCCTCTTTTATAGCTTTATCACACTGCTGGCTATCCTACATTGCACTACATAATCTTTTTTGAGTGTCTTCAGTTGCAGCAAGGACAGGATCAGACTCTGCAACCCACCTGACCCAGACCTCAAACCTGCAAACAAATGCAAGTTGTCTTTGTAAGAAAAAATATACTGCAATATAGTACCCAGGCATACTGCAAATACATAAACTGAATTCTACATCTTGCAGCCTCTAATGGCAGACTTTGTCCTAAAGACAGCTACAATGTACTAAATGTATTATAGCGGGACCACAACAGTCACCAAACTGTGAAGACAGGAAAGACAGTGCCACAACCTAAAAATATCCTAGACCTGCAAAAGATCAAAGACATCACAGCACTGAACAGCCAGAGATCTCCAAAGCGAAGTCTCATATTCGTATTCTTGACTGAAGTGCCTAGAAATTACTCTTGCAAGCATTTCCCGACCTGGACCTGGTTTCATAAGAAAGCTTTTGCTCCTGCTTCTAGGGGCAATGAGTCAACGGAGTGAACAGCTAAGTCAACATGTGCAGTATTACATTTTACACATCCAAGTTTGCTGAAATAGTGTCCTCTGTATGGAAAAGAGTTAATCTATGCTCTAGGATTCAACCGTTATGGATAATTTTCTCACTGAAAATACCATCTGCTTTGGTCTTTAATTACATTACTCTCCATAATATATTTTTCCTGTTATTAACAGGTGGAAGAACATTAACTTTTACAGGCAGAAGACAAATATTCAAGCATTTGGCATCCTCTATTTTCCAGTGACCATTGTGACTATTTTCAAAAATTAATTTGATTGCAAAAAAAATATTATTTGACTAATTATGGAATAAGTGGCAAAACATATGAGCATTTTACTGCCAGTCAAACAGCAAGACAATATAAACAAATTTTTGTTTCTTTGGCATAATTTTCTAGATCTGATTCAGTTTTGTGATCATGTAAACCTGCAGAAATCCCAGGTACCATTCCTATTAAGGGAGATATCAGAGCAGAGAGCCATCTCTGAAACCTCTTTATCAATATATCAAATTAAGCATAACTACCATAAGAGAAATTTGAAGCTGCATTGATAACTACTCAAAAAAAATTAACACACTGAAGTATATTTGCACATTAAACAATAATTATTAACTTTCTGTATATTTGATTGTACTTGTTTTTTCATTCCTTGTAAGAGCATAAAATGTGGAGTTTTTGTAAAATTTGTGAGGCTTTAAAACACTAAAATAATTTTGAAAGCCAATTGCAACTAATTTCTATTAGGTTTTTTTAAAATTTCTGTACGTGACTGTGCTTGTCAAAGCAATATTTCAAAATTCCAAATCTTGTGTTGATAAAATGTGGCTTCATTTTTCAGCCAAAATGGTTTTCATCACAAAAATAAAAATAATTTTTAAAAATTGAAAAAAAAAATTGCAAAATCACATCAACAAGTTTAATGCCTTTCTTTTCTTATTTCGAATTAGTCTAGTCTCTTGCTATAAAGCAATATATTCATATAGGCTAAATTCAAAGCTCTTTACAGCAATGTTTTATTCTTCCTTTGAAATTAGGCCAACCCCTTCTGAAAGCAAGTAATTTGTTACCCAAATATCCTCTGTAATTATTAAAATCTTCCCATATATGAATAGATTCTGTTTCCAAGCTGTCCACAGGATGACTGAGTCTGTCTTTACCTTTCCCTCCTTGTTTGCTACCCTTTGCTAGGCAACACCCTTTGAACCACCTCTGAGAGACAGTTGGCCCAGACTTAATGAAGGCTAAAAAGTAAATGATGCATTTTTACTGCCCACTTAACTTGAATAATTGGCTGCCATTGCTTATTTTGCAGTTTTCTGAGGGAAATCTTAGGCTCCAAAAAGTTAAATGAGCTTGAACAAAAGATGGCTAAGCTTTTCTTGCCATTGACTGGCAAGTAACCTACATGATATTAACCTTCTGAAGCTAGCTATTCACTCAAAATGTGCCAGAGAGAGGAATAATTATAACCAACGTTGTGGATCTGAAGAACTACTAAAAAAATATCTTCCTCAGAAACTTAAATATTTTATTCATTTTTGATCGGGCATGTTGTCTATTTTAACACAAATTCTTTGTTTAACAGAAGGCAGCATAAGTTTTTTTGCGTTATTCCCCAAAGATCTCATTCCAGTGTTCTTGTAGTTAGCTCAGAGTACATCATTACCTGTGCACATTTCAGACTGTCCATTTTCAAGTGCATACTATTACTTTTATTTAAACTGAACTTAATATGCCATTTTCTTGATGAATATTGAAAGATGCCTTTGCAGTTCTTGTTCCTGCCTTTATTTTCTTGAATAAGTTACTTGTGAAGAAACTTTTTTTTATTGCTTGGTCTCCTTATAGTATCACATCTGAATAGCTTAGAGGGCAGCCAAAACACAACTCCTGGTCACAGTCCTTTGTCACTGTGATCTCCCTGCACTGTGAAAAAATGAGAATTTGTTTCTACCCCTCATTTATTCTCTTCCCAACAGTTTTCCCTTAACTTGATGACCTTTCCTTGTATCCCATTACTCACTGGTGTTTTTAAGAGTCTTTTAAGAGCCTTTTAAGGAAAAACCTTGAAATATTTTGATCTTTGAAATATTTTCCTCTTTAAAACGTTTATGAAGTACAAATTGGAACAGGCAGGACCAGCAACAATATACAGACATTTCAAACACTGCTGGACATTTCTGCTGAAGGGGGACATGTCTGTAGCATGTCATGACACCATTTTGCTTCTTATGCAGCTTTGGGTTTTCTTCCTGAAGACACTATCATGTAAATCATTTTGGTGTGCATCTAGGTCTTCTCAGTGCTAGGATGTTGTTGAACATAGGAGCAGATGAGGACTTTGGAGTTGAACAATTTGGAAGTGCTTAAGAAGACAGAGACCCACCTGTAGGACTAGAAATCAAACTTTAGATGTCTGCATTTAAGTTGTTTCAACTACAAAGACCTCTGATAGTGCCCGGGCTGGCAAGAAGTATTTAAGAGGAAGGGGAAACATGGTGGGCAAAATAGAGATTTACTTTAAAGGTTTATATTTTGGGTACTTCATAGAGGAAATCAGCATTACTTTATTTAGAGATACAGCTCTCTAGATTCTATTGTGTGCATGTGTATTAGAAGGACTTCTTTTTAGAGAATAGAAGTTGCCAATGTCCTTCAGGAGCATCAAGAAAAAGGTAGGAAATATTCTGCTGCAAGCCCCCGGGAGACTCAGGGATCTGTGACAGCCATACAGATACCATTAACCATTGATCTCAAAAAATGACCACTAGTGACAATCTCAAATAAGATATTTTTAATCATAGTATTCATACACTTAAAAATCACTTCCTTGAGCTCTGCTTTTATTTCATGCCAGAAGAATATGAATATTACATTTTTAATTAATTGACAATTTAGCTATAGCTTATTAGAAGAGACATAGAAGTAGACCCTAATGATTTTCTTGAATTTTACCAGGAAAATATATGTAAAGTAATTGATACTCTTTGATCATGACTCAGCTTGATCCTTAACTGAGTATAATCAAAATCTGTTCGTTTTCCTAACTGAATAGCCTTCATTTACAGTAAAACTGTTTCAATGAATTAAACTGAGTATTCAAAGTGTTGTTTTTGCAACCTAACTTAAATTAGATGGACTTCAAGTCTGAATTGATTTGCTTTGTCCCTGGATATGAGGACAGACTGAGGAATGAGATGCTGGAGAGCAACATCATGGAAAGGGACCTGGTAGTCCTGGTTGATAGTTGAAACAAAAAAGAAAAGAACATGAGTCAGCAGTGCCCTGGCAGCCAGGAGGGCCAGCCCTGTCCTGGGGGGCATCAGACACAGCAGCACAGCCAGGCAAGGGACGGGATTGTCCTGCTCTGCTCTGAGCTGGGGCAGCCTCACCTCCAGTGCTGAGGCCAGGTTTGGGTGCCACAATGTGAGAAAGATATAAAGCTATTAGAGAGTGTCCAAAGGAAGGGCACAAAGATGGTGAAAGGCCTTGGGGGGAAGCTGTATGAAGAACATCTGAGGTCACTTGGTCTGTTCAGCCTGGAGGAGACTGAGGGGAGACCCCATTGCAGTTACAACTTCCTCATGAGGGGAAGAGGAGGGACAGACACCGATCTCTTCTCTGTGATGAAGACCAGTGAGAGAACCCAAGGGAGTGGCCTCAAGTTTTGCCAGGGAAGGTTTAGGCAGGATATTAGGAAAAGGTTTTGGTTCTTTGCCCAAAGGGTAGCTGAGCACTGGAACAGGCTCTCCAGGGAAGCAGTCACAGAACCAAGCCTGACAGAGTTTAAGTAGCATTTTGACAACATTCTTGGACAGATGATATGATTCTTGGGCATGGTCCTGTGCAGGGCCAAGAGTTGGACTTGATGATCCTTGTGGGTCCATTCCAATTCAGAATATTCTGTGATTCTGTCATATTTTTCTTCCTAATTCATCATTTCCTTCATTTTTTACGGGGTGTTCTTTGCTCATTGATTTATCTAGTTCCAGCTTCTCCTGACTTCTCTCTGATTTGAACGACAGACCCAGGACTAGCTCCATGGAGTGTGGTATCTATGTCTGTCGTAGGCAGGACGTGAAGAGTCTTGGTGTTATCAATATGCCCATGAGAACAAGTGGCACTATTACTAGCAGTTTCTTTGCTAAGGTACCTTGTAGTAATCAGCTTTTAATGAAATCAAGCTTAAAATGCCTTACCAGCTATATTGTAACTTTCATTCTAAGGCTGAGAGCAATTCTGAAGTTGTGTAGGCTTGAATAGCGGCTATGTGGCTAGAAAAGAAAAATAACATGTAGGCCAGATTTCGTTGCCCTTAAATCAGCAATGTTGAACGTTTGAGCCCCTGAAGCTTACTGAAAAACTGTACACCAGACTGATTTATTCTCATAGACATCTGTCTGTAGCTACCATGGTGGTCATCATTCAATTTATGGCTTGTTTATCAAGAAATGGCAGCTCGTTAACAGAAGCCAAAGAAAACAGCATTGTCAATAATAAGGTCCCATGTTCTGGATAGCATAGCAGTTTGCTGAGTCCTTCTTTCTCCCCTGCTTCAGAGAAGACAATAGTTGTTATGATCCCAGGGACAGGAGAGGAGGAGGAGGTCTGGAGAAAGAAAAATGTGTAATTTGGAGGAAAATATAGTCAGATGAGTATAGAGTTTTTATTCTTTCCTTTCTTGCCTTACAGAGCACTCATCTATTTTTTTCTCTCTGGTTGAGCTTAATTTTGTAATGGTCATGTAGGACTCTAGTCTATGCAATTATTTTAAATATGTCCTTCCTTTATAAAAGTGTAAAAAAAAATTGCATTAAAAATTATGGCATAGTTTGTTTGATAAAAGTTCAGATGGGAAAATTCTTCTTTTCAGTGATGTAGACCAGTAACCATGCATTAAAATTCCAAACCAAATAAACAAAACAGCAAGAAAAAATAGGTGGGTGTTTGTACAAATCATGGAACCAAATCTGACATCTCATTTTTTTTTAGGAAGAAAAACTAATATAAATTTTCGGTTACATCTCTTGTCCAAGAAGAAAATTCCCAGAGAAGACACAGAGGGCAGAAAAACCCCAAATCAACCAACCAAAAAAAACCCACAAAAAACCCCAAAGCACCAACCCAAACTTAATGATATCTTAGAACTTACTGAAAAATAAAAGCTGAGTAAATAGAAATAGCTGAGCAAATACAGCAAGGAATAAAATTAATAGAGAAAACTGAGAAAACACTGAGATGACTTTGTTTATTGCAAACACATTATTTTTTTTCCTAGGGTGTAAACTAAAATGTTCTTTTCCTTTATATTGGTTCCATGTAATCTATTGCACTTATACTGGGTAAGTTAGAAGAATTGAGATATTCCTGTTTCCTGAGATCATTAGTGGCTTCTTTGGGACACGCATTTCATATAGTGAGGCTACAGAAAAGTTCATGAGTGAAGTTTCCAAAGGCCCAAACTCTTATCTTGTATTTATTGGAGGACTCTGGATGATCTGATGTGCATCATAAGACAAGGCACATAAATGAAACAGCAAAGTGTAAAAAATTCACTTCACCCCCCACCCCCAACTGATTCCCAGTGTTAGTACCTAAATGGGAAGAGTGAAAACACTGATTAATTTTAGAAGGATAACTCTATGAAATATTCCCGTTCACCACATACCACTTGTAGTTCTAGCAGTTACTGCTCAGCACATAATTGTCAGTATAACTTAGAAGGAGAAAGACATAAAAAGTTAGGATACAGGAACTGAAATATATGTGACTTATCTGAAAAACATTTGCCTAATGTTAGGTCGATACTTTTCCTTCATATGATCCTTTTGTGGAGAAAGAATCTCTGTAGAGTAGAACATAAAAAAAACAGAGATGGATTTTTATAAAACTGACTTCAGACTAGGTGAATCTGAAAGGATAATTTGCAAAATCAGGTTCTTTCAAGGTTTAGGCACAACCCTAAAAGAGCAGAGCACATTGATATTTGACACTACTTTTTCTACCTCCCTAGCCCACCTCCACTTAAATTCAACAATTCCCCTACATCAATTGAACATTTATTCCAGTGAATAATGTCTTTACTGGTATACATAGAAAACATTTCTGAGTGCTTTATGTATGTCTCCGTTTCAAATATGATTGTCTTTTAAATATTGTAATTATTAAAAAATGGAAAATATACTACTTTCTGAATTTCACAGCTCCTTAGTGGACTATGAGGCCAAATCCAGCATGACAGATGCCAATGATAAAGCTTCCCTCTAAGTTTAAGCAGAAAATTTTATGCATATTTTTATTTCACATTTTGTCATGACATACCAGCTTCTTTAGGAAAACACAAAGGACACAAGGTGGAGCCAAAGATCCTTGAAGAAAACTATGTATAACTTCTTTTTAACTGGGCGCTCTTTTGAAAAAGTCAGGTGAGAAAAGTTTCAAATCCCGCATTTGAAGTTGTTGAAATAACTAGAAGCAGGACCTTGCTATTACTGTCTATAATTAAATCATAAGGAAGTCTACACGTTATAATAATGAAAAAAATAAGTTTACTTTTCTGGCAATATTTTGCTTTTAAATAACACATCCAAATTTAATGAGCTTATTATTATTCAAAAGGCATATTCGAAGAAAAAACATTCCCAATATGTTTTTAATTTTTTTTCTGAAAAAAAAATAATTAAAGCTTATCCTTTATTCTTATTTCACTAAGTTTTTGATAGACTGACTGACTATTTTACTGTTTGAATTTTATTTTTTTTTAGTTTTCTGTCTAGTTTTTGATAGTTGGAAGAAACAGAAATTATAGTCTAGATTACACATACTATTTGGCTTTGTTCGCATAAGACACTTTGAAAACTCAAGAGCAAAGTGAGAGGGACATTAAAACTACTCATTCTAATGCAAGATGATTAATCTTTAATCCTCTGAATTGTGTTGATAAGGATTTTCATTACTGCATTCAGTAAGCATATTTAATATCAAGTCATCTACAGTTTCAGTGGCAAGGCTCACATCAAACTGTATTCCATGTCCCTTGAAACTTGAGAATATTTATTTTCTTTTTTTCCTGAGAGTACACTCGAAGGATGAGATGACTGATAATATTTCACAGCTGTCGTCATCATCTGGTTTCACCCACATACACATGCCTTCACAAAGCAAGTGAAAGAAACTGGAAAACAGGGACACACTCCTACTCATAATATTATGTCTAGAATTTAGTTGATAAAAAGCACTATACTTGAAAACTAAACATATTCAAACTGAACTTGATGAATTATATATCTGAATTTTCTGTTTCACTATTAGTTTAACAAAACTATTCATATGATTATAGTTTTCCAAGGAAGACCTTTCCAAGGGCTGAGGTCTTCCTTGAGCAATAGCCTCAATTAACACCTTTGCTTTTGGGGCTCATCATACTGCTGCTAAAAGAGAGGCAGGAAGAATTTGCAGCACACAAAACTAGTCTCAATAACAGAAATATTCCCATGCTATTCTCAGATATGCTTAGCTGTTAACATTTAAATGGCCCATATTAAAAATGTCAACTTGAAAACTATATGCATATTTACCTATATAGAAATATTGACTTTCATACAGATTTGGAGTAAAACCAGACACGAATGAAATATTTACTGTTCTTTGCTTTAAGTAAATAGGAAAAAAGAAAGAAAAAAATGAAAGGATAAAGGATCCCAGGAGCTGGCAATGTGGCAGCCCAAAATAAGCAATGCGTTCATCCCTATAACTGCTATCACATGCTTGCACAGTGATGAATGAAGGTGTCAATCTTATCTCCTAGCTGCTTAAGTAAAATCATGTACAAGCAACAAGCATATGCAAAATCATTGCAAAAATTGCTTGTTACATGCTACTGCTTCTCTGCTTTTTGTTAACAGGCCAATTTCCCTATAATCCTCTTTCAGAAATAAAAATAAATAAAGTTTTTCAGGGTTTGTGTGTTTTCTTAAGTCTTAAAGATCACTGTCTTCAAAAAAGAGACCTAGTACTGTTCAGTAATTTTAATAGTAAAAGTGAGAGAGGAACACTGGAAATTTACATTTCATTCTTCCTGTTTTCCTCTGTTTTTAAATTTTATCTACTGAAAATAGAGCTCATTGACTGCTACAGCTTATGTTTAAAACTGGGCAGTAGCTCTAAGCATAAAAGAGAATATTCTGATATATAACCAGCTTAAAAATCCAGAACTGAAGCACTGAATAGCAAGGCTGAAAACTGCCAGCTGTTTTCAAAGCCATTCCTT
The DNA here is from genome assembly GCA_037013685.1 of Acridotheres tristis. Classification (NCBI taxonomy): domain Eukaryota; kingdom Metazoa; phylum Chordata; class Aves; order Passeriformes; family Sturnidae; genus Acridotheres; species Acridotheres tristis. Next base: position 59,920,929 of record CM072884.1, on the reverse strand, counting down.
TAAGGGGTGGGGGGTCGGGGGGGAGAAACATGAAAGCTGTGTACTTGGCAAGAGAAAAGCATACACAAAATGCTGTGGCAGATTTTTGCAGTGAAAATAAATCTGACTTCTCAGCCACATTCAAAGTCAAGCTGCCACAAAATTCTGAAAGGAATCATACAAGTCAAGAGCTGTATTAAGCACAGGAGCATAAAGTAGTTCAAGCATTACAGTCAAGTGAAATCATTACATTCAGTCTGTAGTGTAGCTTTCTAAGTGAAGAAAAGGACAATATATTATTACAAATTAACTTAATCTGACTGTGTACTGCAAAGCAAGGAGATAATAAACAAATAAAGAAGCATTTACTGTTAAAATAATTTTCAAAACTACTAAACACAGAAAAAAACATCTGAAAAACAAATTTTACAGGGGCTATATTAAAAGGAAGGAAACCTAGAAATGCATAGACGGGATCCAAATTTCTTTTTCCCTATAGTTAGGCCAACTGAGAACTCCTGACCTGTCTGCCTCACCTCTGTGCCAGGTAAGATCATTCATTAAAGCCTTCTAGAAGCTTTGCCAGCCCAGTTTCACCAAGGTCACCTCCTGCTTGACCAACCCAGTGACCTCTTACGATGGAATGGCTACTCTAGTGGATGACTGAAGGGCTACAGATGCCATTTATCTGGACATCTGCAAATCCTTTGATATTGTCCCCCACAACAGCCTTCTCTCAAGCTGGAGAGAGATGCATTTGATGGGTGGACTCAGGTGGATAAGAAATACAGAGGGTTATGGTCAATGTCTGGATGCAAATCAGTGATGAGTAGTGTCAGAAGGTCAGTACTGGGACCTGTTCTGTTTACTGCATTCATTGATGCAACACACAGTGGAGCACCCTCAGCAAATTTTCAGACAGCACCAAGCTGAGTAGTGCAGCTGACACACCTGAAGGATGGAATGCCATCCAGAGGGATCTGGAAAAGCCTGGAGAATGGGGCCCATGGGAAGTTCATGAGGTTCAACAAGGCCAAGTGCAAGGTTCTGCACCTGGGTCAGAGCAACCCCTGTTATTGCTATAACAGATAAACAGACTGAGAGCAGCCCTGACAAGAACAACTTGGAGGTTTTGGTAGGTGAAAAACTGGACATGAGCCAGCAATATGCATTTGCAGCCCAGAAAACAAATCACATGCTGGACTGCATCCAAAGAGTGGCCAACAGGTTAGGGGACATGGTTCTGCCCATCTACTCTGCTCTCATGGGATTCCACCTGGAGTTCTGAGCCCAGCTCTGGGTCCCCTACCACAGGAAGTAGAAGCACCTGTTGGAAATCCCGCTTTCAGTAATTTTACTTTAGTATGAACTAAACACTGTTGGGTAAGACTGAAAAATTCTCTTCATTGGCTAAAATGTAAGACTCATTTGCTCAAGACACTATTATTAACACAACCTACTTAAAGACACTGCTTGCAAAATAGAGGCAACGTTGTGAGGCTTTAAGGTTCATAAGCAAAATCATAAGTAAATATGGATATAATGTGCAATTCCACAGAGATCAGAAATGAAGCACCTTATACAGTAAAGGAAATATTTTTAGCTTAAGAATGTTGTCTTGTAACCTTGGCAGTTATGCAGCTAGGAATCATCCTAAACATTCTCATCAGTGTTTCCACTCCTTGCCCTGTAAGTATTCAACTGTGCTGTGCTTTGCTAAATTGTCTGGCTCCTTTGACTGACACTGAACAAGAGGTGAAAAAGAAAAACAGACAAACATACAAATAAAAAACATAACCAAAACAGAAAGAAGAAGCAAAGAGAAGAAAAATGTTGACATAAGAGCCAAAAAAGAATGGTTGTCTGTCTGAAGAGCTCTAAAATCCCTCTTTTCTTTCAAATAATTTCCCATTGCAAAAACAACTTCCAGTGAATAAATATCAGTTCCTTTTATGCAAAATAATCCCTCTCTATGCAAAATTATAGACTATTAAGTGAATAAGATCTGTATGCACAAATAGGTCTGTACTCATAGCTACAAAAAAAGATGCAGAAATCTCACTTGCTTGAATCTTGACCAAATAGCCTGTACATCTAAATTTACAAAACACCTTCTTTTGGAACAATTCTGATGTTAGTAGAGCCTGTAGCCTGAGAGAGCTCCAATATTTTTGTTATTTATCTTGAATGGATTGAGGAAAATATATCAGTCTTTCTCAGCTGAAATCTATTACCAAAAATGCCTGCCTGATCCTGTTCTAACTAAGTAAAAGGACTAACTATTAATTTTCCACCTTTTCTGATCTCCTCATGTCTTGCAGTAAGGAATTACAAAGTCTCTTAATATATTTGACGAAAATATCTGTCCTCCTTGTGCGTTTTAAAAATTATTATTTTTATTTTCATTTAAAATTCTGGATTTATTTTTGAAGACAACAAATTACAGCAAGATCTTGTATCCAGTCACCATCTCCATCCAATCCATCAACATTAATTTCTTTGGTACATAAGCATTAAACAAACACTAAACAAACCCCCCAAAACCTAAAAAGCCAAACTAAACAAAAAAACAAAACAAAAACAAAACAAAACAACAACAAAAAATACTCCTCCCCGCCAAAAAAACCAAAAACAACTTTTAAAAGCTTCTTATGCATAAGGTTTTTTATTTGTCCAGAAGGTTCAAAATTCTAGAATATATTAAGACTCTTGCTGAATCACACACAATACTGTTAAGAACCGGTCTTTTAAATCACCTAGTTGTGGAAATATTGTGTCGGATTTGCCTACCTTTATTGTAGATGATTGAAAGTCAGAACTTTTCATTGTATCCTGCCTTTAAGTGTGGATAGAAATCCCCTCTAGAACATGGCTCCATTCTTCTGATGGAGGGCAAGGATTCTAGTTAAATGGATCTTTGTTAGGCACGTCCATAACTACTCATTTGATAATAGAGGGATCTTTCCATCTCACTTCAGATATCTAAGGTTTAAACATATGAATATATATGAATATAGACGTAAGGAATCTCATCCAGTGTTGCATAGTGAATATTCACTACACATTCAATGGATAGAAGAAAATACTGAAAGACTTGCAGCCTTTCATTAAAAAAAGGTAAAAATTAAAAGATGTTCCAGAATGTCTGTGGTACAGTGCTATTCCATAAGACTCTTCTTTCTCAAGAAACGATGTGTCAAATACTTGTTTTATTTCTTCAGTGATAGAAAACTGATCATATTTCTAGGTGCTAAACACTTATTCATGTGTTGTGTTTTAATCCATGTATTTACTGCTGTCATTTATAACTGCCTACTCTCCGAGGCAGCAGTTCACAATGCTGTCTGACAAAAAGTCTTTGCAGCATTCAGTTGTAAAATGTTCTTTCACCTAATGCAGCCTTCACATCATGACTTCAAGGATCCTTAAAACAGCAGATGCTGAGCAGTGATGGAAGAGCACATTACCTTGTAAATAGCAAATTGCATTAATTAACCAATGAACTACACTGACAATCCAGTTCAGAAAGAATATTTGTCTAAATGTTTGTAAGATTTATTATTAAGTCTATCCCTCAGTCCCTGGGATCTGCTGTTCTGTGAATTGGCTCAAAAGTTATGACAAATTAGAAACTGCATCTTCAAAAAGCTGTTCTCATACAGTAGGTTTGGTCATAAGCAGTAAAAAGCATATCCCCCTCTCAGGTACACCATCACCCATCAATGCAACAATAACTTCCAACTCGATATTTTTAATTGTGTCACGTATATTATGTTTTATCTTTCAGAAGTAACAGATGAACTATCATTTAATGGCATTTAATGTTTTCTGTGCAAAAAAATCCAACCCAAACCAAAGCAAAACAAAAAAAAAAAACAAAAATCAAAACACTTTTATGCCAAGAGACAATCACATTTTTTTTTCATTTTGTCAACATGATAATACTATATGAGATTTTATTCAAAGGAACTTAAGAAAGTTAGGCCTCTATTTGTCATTAAAATTAGGTAATAAACTTTTGGTGGTTTGTTTGACAGTTGTTGCTAGCGTGTGTGTGTGTATAAATATCTATAAAAGTACACATATACCTACATTTGTGTGCCCTTCCATACCTACATGTTTGTAAAACAGTGGGAATGGGATGAACAATAGAGACTATATCATCAGATATTTCACTGACATCCTCAGCAGGAAAGAGCCTCAATGCATCTCTGCTTTGCTGAGGGACATTTTCAAGAATATATTCTAACATTGTTCTGCAACTTCCAGGTTGCTAATATTTTCAGTCATTACTAATAAATGGATTTTCACTTTCCTCTGCTGTGCTATCACCCTGCAACATTTGTCAATGGCTCTAATTTTTCATTTTAACTTTTTTTATTATATTCAGTTTTTACCTAAATGCTTATTTATATTCTTCTTCTCTGACTTGTCCTTCTCCCAGACTTAGAACTTTATGTTGTTCGATTGATAGTCTAAATGAATCTTCAATGAAAACAACAGCTGATTTCACATATGTGTGTGAGTGAATCAAATTATTATTTGCTTTATGGTTGGATGCAGTTGGTGTTGGCATATTGTGAGTCTTCAAGGAAGCAAAATGACTTCTTAAACAGTCAGCCAACCTGCAATAATTACAAGTCCTATAACTTTTACCATTAAAAATCTATTTTTTTAACACTGATGTAATGAATGTTCTCCACAGTTGCCATATAGTTCATTATAGAACGTGAATGTAAATCTATGTAAATGTCCAGTGGAACAATCTCCCAAGAAAAAACGCTGAGCTGATCTAGGGATATGAGGGTGATACAATGAGAAATTGAGTCAAAAAAATTTAGTTTTCTGTAAGAGACACGTGTGTTGACTGAATGATGAGTCAATGACTCAACATCTGTTATTTTCCTGTATTATACACCATTGTCTTTTATATATGGGTGTGAATACTGCCAGAGTAAAATATGCATTGGTAGGAAAAACATACCATACTTCTCTTTTTTTCTGTGTTATTAAAATCAGCCAGGGTAGACTAAGTTGCAAGTGTCACTGTTGATCCCATCTAGCAGTACTGACAAATACTGCAAAATTTTTAATGAACTGTATAAAGCCCTAATAATCAAAATTTGAAGGAAATTTCATAAGATATGACAGGCTATATTCTGCAGCCCTTATGCTATGCAAACAATCCCACTGGATCACCAATGTGAACAAGAACTGTGTGAGAAAGCATAAAAAGAAATTCTGTATCTCTGAGCTACATGCATATGCCTAGGATCAGATCAATATTTACAGTTCTTTCTGACTTGCCGTTTACACCCCTGACATTCTCAACTCATTCTTTCCACAAAGGGTTGTAGTGTAAAAAGATGAAAGGAGCAAAGTTCTGCTTGGAGGAGCCAGACAACCCCGGGGCACAGACCTTTCAGATCCACACTCTGCACTCTGCAACCAAGTAAGGAAGCCAGAATCAAACACTGCATACTGGCAGCATTGCATTTTCCCTTATGCACATATCAATAGGAAATCATGTCTTTACCTTCAATATGCTCCCTCCAGATTTGCACTGGACTCACTGGGAAGAGAAAAGTACCAAAATTTCCTTGTTGAAAGGGGGATTCTTTTCTGGTGTATTTCTTTTAATTAAATTGCCTCTTGACAGGTCCATTCTGTACTAGAATCAGATTTCAGCATAATTTTTATTATTCATTCATCCCTAACAAATTCATCATTTTAACCATTTTTTCACAGAAAATAGTTTTCTTGTGTGTAGATGGAATTCCCCACATTTAAAATGTGTCCATCGTCTCATATTATTTTCTTGAGAACTAATGAGAAGATTCCATATCTTCTTTAAAAAAAAAAAAAATTCTTCCACCAGGGCTTTATACACATTTCTAAAATCATTCTGACTGCTATTCTCCAGGCTCAACAGTCAAGGGTTCTCTGTCCCTCCCAATATGACAGATGCTCCAGTTCTTTAATAATCTTTGTTGCCTTTCACTTGCTCCTCTTTATCTCTTTTTATAATGAGGAGCCCAGAACCAGGCACAGCACTCCAGATGTGGTTTCACCAATGCTGAGTAGAGATGAAATATCATGTCTATCTCTTCCTGACATATTCCCAGAATGCTGTCGAACTTCTTTGCTGCAAGGGTGCTTTGACATGTTAGTCACCAAACCATAGAATGTCTTGGAAAAGCTATTTCCAATGTGGTCCAGCGCTGGCCTACACTGGGATATAGGGTTATTCCTTTCCAGGTAAAGATCTTGGCATCTTGGTTTCTTCCGAGCAGTCATCAGTCCTCAGAAAGAGGGTTCCTTTCCCCCCTCTAAAAGGATGAAGGAGACCTGGTCCCTAATGTCTTTGATCCTCCTCTCCAGAGCCATGTAGTCATGCTCCATAATATCCAGGTTTCCCCTGACAGTTCTGTCAGTGTCCACACAAAAGAGCAGCAGGTCTGAGTGACAGACAAACCTTTGCAGCACCTCCACAAATCTGTCTGAAAGACAGATATGGAAAGCAGTAAACTTTCCTAGATGACAGATCAGGTCAGCAGATGGGGACCTCTGCTGTTCTCCCCAGGGAGTCTCCCACAGCTGTCATTCACCATTTTCTCTTGGTTCTCCTGCATGACTCAAGGACAGCTAGCATGAGTGCTTCATTGGTCAACACTCCCTGCTCCTCATCAGCTCAGAGAGCAATCAATCTACAGTGTAACTGCAAATTTTAGGTTCTAGCAGGAGTCTTTCTCCTGGTGTCTGAAGTCACCAGCTTCCAGTCTTTGCTGTCAAAGGAATTTCTCCTTCCCAACTTGACAGGCACAGACTCTTCTGCTACAGTGGGCAGTTTGGGTTCTTGAAACAGCAGAGTCTCAGAGAGGAACTGTGTGATCTCTCTTATCTTCCCTGATGAGACACACACTGTAGATCTCCACCTGGAGCTCCTTCACTAGGCAGCACAACTCCTCAGGAGCTGCAGACCTCCTGGAGACAAATGAATCTTCCCTAGCCTCAGAGAGACTCCACAGCTTCCTGCAGCTTGAGGGCTGCATCCTTCTGAAGCTTCAACTGGGTCAAGGCCTTGAACATCTCAGGAATTGTTGCTCCTCTGGCTGCTGGGGATCATGTCTTATGCCACCACCACAGCTGAGGATGTGTATGGGGCTATATTTGGTCTCTCTGAGATGAAGTTTGGAGGGGGATTACTGAAACCCTTCAGAGGAGACTACTCATTGCAGAATGTGTTTTCTTGAATTTGATTCCAAACTGAGACACACCAACAAGCTGAATGGTACTTTGGCTAAAAAGTTGAAATCTAAAGTTTACATATTTTCGAAGGAGGGCTTGGAAAGGAACTTATATTTTGAATCATTTTAATAATACAAAATATTGCTAATTTTCCTACAATGAACACCATGTCTTCCTCAGCCTTTTCTTCAAAGGGATGGTAATATCATGAGATGTGTTCTAACTACAGGTGAAAGTGAATGAGTTTTCAAATGGCAAATGAAGCAAAAAATCCTCTATATATTTTTCTATTTTTTAAAAAATGTTTCCATTATCTGAAGATTAAGTTACACTAAGTTGTGTCACACATGCCCAGGAGGAAATGGAAACACTCTCCATGATTATGCATTTTCCAGAGCTCATCCTTGCAAAATCTTCCTTTTCTTCAAGAAGCTACAACTATTTTATAGTCTATAACTCATGTTTCTGAGCTACATTTAAGGATAGGCAGGCAACAGACAAAGATTGTGCTGGGCTTTTTCTGTCAATCTATTCACATCCTGTGAATCATATAGATTTATCTGTAAACAGTGTAATTTAATGTAAAGAAAAGAGAAGAAAACACTGGGATTGAACTTTCTGTGAATGTGATGTAACTTAAAATTAGATCAAAGAATTATGTTTACAAAGGCAGTAGGTATACTAAAACTATCCCTGATGTTCTCCCATCTGCTGCTTTTAAAGCAGGCTTTCATCCATTCTAAAGCTGATTATTAAAGGAAGTAGAATTATTCCAAATAATAATGAAGCAATGAAAAGATGCCTATGTGACTAATTCATCGACTTTTAACATCTTCCTTATGAACATCCAATATCCAGTACAAAGTTAATATGTTGCTGCAGATGATATTTTTTTTGAGATCTTTGCCTCCATATACTCCCCAAAGCATCTGACTGAAAAGGCTGAAGTAGCACTGTTTTTAATGCTGTGGGAAGTACAGAAGTACACTTAAAGGACTGAGGAACCTTTCACCAGACATGACCTTACCAAAAAAAAAAAAAAAAAAAGAAGAAGAAAAAAATCTCTGCTATATTCTACACAGAGATCTCTAAGGACATTTTGTGAGTTTGTTGTTACAGAATTTAGTTACTATGCTAGAATTTGCTTTTAAATTTGCCTAAAGTTGCCTCTTGTCACAGAGCTCTGTTCCAAGATGCTCACATTAAAATGATAGTTTGAGGCACATGTGGATTAATCTGAAATCCTGGTGCAAACTAGACACAGTAGACATAATATGTGACTACCTGCCAGACCATGTTGTTCTTCTGAAAAAAAAGTTAATCAATGAAATACGGGCAACGTAATGTAAGTAAGTGTATTACTGGATGTGAAAACTCACTCTGAGAACTGAAGCTATGGGAAGTTCATGCCATTGAATGAACTTGGTATTCATCAAATTAATTTAACAAGGGTACAGTGATGACTTTTTCTCATGCAATTCGAAAAATTATTTTTAATTCCAAAATGTATCTGAATATGCTGTACAATTCCAGGAGTTTTGGAAGTAGACACTGCAACTTAAAAAAATATCACCTCATCAGGTAAGTCTAGCACAGTGCTTCAAAAATCAATACCAAAAGTAATAAGGGTGAGAAGAAGTTGCCTTAAACGGCATCAGGGGAAACTATAACTGGATATTAGGGAAAATTTTCTAACCAAAAGGTTTGTCAAGTATTGCAACACGGTGTCCAGGGATGTGGTTGAGTCTTCAGCCCTGGAGATATGTAAAAGATGTGTAGGTGTGGTACTTTTGGACAAGTGTTAGGTTTGCAACTGGACTTGATATTGAAGGTCTCTTCCAAATGATTTTTTTTCTATTTTCCTATGAGCAGTCTGATTTTCCCTCCAAAAGGCAGGGTATGAAATGTCACACTTGGCCAGTTGCACCATCAGCTCTCAGTCACTACTGGATGTACTCAGCCTGTTAGGCATCCTGTGATGCTGTCAGCAAGCTGGCCCAGCAGAAGCCAGGAGAGCTGGCAAATCCTGGTTGTTTCGATTTGGGGCGTGTGTGTGCAGATAAGACATTTGTGGACACCAGCTGGTGCAGCCACATGGCCCTTTGCTATTCTACATGGATTTTTCAGCTCAGTGAAGATTAGCTCAAGGATCTCTGCTCCACAGGCACGTCAGTGTCAATGACTTTTTTCCATCCTTTATCCTTCACTAGAGAAAAAACTCCACATCGGCTCTGTGCCTTATGCAAGTTCTCATGCTTACTATTGCTCCATGTATTTGACACAGGATTCATGTGTTCACATTGTACTTCTTTTTGTAACCTGCTGTTTCAGCCATTGAGCGCATTGTAACCTACACATATTTCAATCCTTTAAAAAATTTCTTAAGGATATGTACTGGATTTATGTGGCAAGATTTTGATGGGAGGCAGTGGAGACTGCAGGGATGATTTCTGTGCAAAGAGGCCAAGGAATGCCCCAACACTGGACAGGGACTGTTCCAGCTGGCTCCAAGATAGGCCCACTGCTGTCCAAAGCTGAGTCAATCAGTGACAACCCTGCAGACACCAAGGTCAGTGAAGAAGGAGGGGGAGAATGTGCTCCAGGCACTAGGATAGATTCCCCTGCAGCCCATGGAGGGAAGACCTCCGTGAGGAAGCAGGCTGTCCCCTTGCAGCCCATAGAGGAGGGCAACAAATATCCTACAGCTTATGGAGAGCCCCACAGCAGAGCAGGTGGACATGCCCTGAAAGAAGCTGCATGCTATGGAGAGCACTGAAGCAGGATCCTGACAACACCAGTGGACCTGTGGGAAGCAGATCCCATGCTGGAGTAGGTTTTCTGGTAGAGCCTGTGACCCTGTGGGGAGCCCACACCAGAGCAGTCTGCTCCTGAAGGACTGCATTCCATGGGAGGAAACCGTGCTGGAGCAGTCCATGAAAAAATGCAGCCAGTGGGAGGGGGAGCTGAGGAAGAGTGTAAGCAGCAAGGAGCTGCAGAGCAGAAGTGTTAAGAACTGACTGCAACTCCTATTCCCCATCACCCTGCATTGCCTGGATGAGGGAGAAAGCAGAGGAGTCATGAAGAGAAGATTAAATCTATGCTCGGGAAAAAAACAGGGCAGATTTCATTTTAGTTCCATCTTTGTTTCTATCCTATTCTATTTTTTTAGTTGGCAATAAATTAATCTTCCCCAAGACAAGGCTATTTTGCCTCGGCAAGTAGTCGGTGAGTGATCTCCCTGTCCCTATCTTGATTCACCAATTTTTTTGTCTTATACTTTCCCCCGTCATGCCGAGGAGATTGTATGAGAGTGGCATATGGGTGTTTGACAGCCAGATAGTGTTAGTCTACCACAGGATAACATGAATGTGCCTCGCAAAATAGCTAATTTAAAATTAAATACTCATAATACCAAAAGATCACTAATTAAGCTATAGTTCTTAACATCAGTATTAGAGAACTCTGCATAATGGAGGAATTAGTTGTGAAAATTAAAATTAATTATTTATTTAACATAACTCTAATTTACATAAGTAAATCTATAAATCTTCCGACAAAATAAATTGTGTGTAGCAAGTTGCCATGTGTGTAACATTACTTAAACATTTTCCTAATTCTTAAGAGATCAAAGTTGGGAGAAAAACACCAAGAACAATTTATGTAGTTCTCAGTTCACAGTACTATTAACAGGTTAACAAAGTTTTGCACAGCTGAATAATTAAAGTTCCCATTACATGGATTTGTTTAAATTTACTACTTTTATTTATATTAATATCATTAGACCCTAGTACATATAATTGTACTCATAAACCAGAATTACCAGAGATGATATAAGATTTGTTGTTTCTGCTGTGGAACAAGCAGGCTAAGGCTGATATAAGCAATCACAGCAGACTGATTAGTATGTGGTATTCCAGCCCCACTATGGCTTGCTATGAGATAATATTTTATCATAAGGATGAATTATATTCACAAAGTGCAGGGATAATATGCTGAGGACCATGTCTACTGATACTCATTTAGCAACATGCCTTTGCTGATGCTTATACCCTTGCAGTTTATCCATTACAGGAAGGAATATAAAAGCAGGTCATTATAAAAATCTTGGAGGCTTTTCCAAGAATGTCAGAAAACGCTGTTCATAAACAATAAATACGAGTTGGGAAAAAAGCCTCATTTGCAGAACAACCACAGTGTTTCATTCAGCGTGGCACAGAGCAGCACTCTAGTGGCAATTTAGCAGTGCTTTTGTGCCGAGCTCCAATCGGCTGCTGAGGCTCGCTGCCTTCATTATGGCATCAGTATCAGGCTCTCAGGGAATAAGCAACAACTTGCTGTATTTTCTGTATTAGAGGGGAGGCAATTTGAACAGCACCAAGTTTTAGCAAGTATTGAGAACACAAGATCCTACTTCTGCAGGCATGTCGAGCCTTCATTTTCCCTTGAGAATTTCAGGTCCTTAAAGGGAATTTCGCCAGTCTGTTCAATGAAAGTGTGTAACTCACCTTGTGTTTTTATCCCCATGAATAAACACTGATTTTGCAATGCCATGCATTTATTCCAACTAGATTGGTTTTTGGGGAACTGTATGACAAGAAAATATCTGGTACTGATAGCTTTTGGTTCTTTCCACAACAACTACTTCAGTGCAGAAATTAATAATGTATATAAAGTATATAATGTATATATAAAGTATATCTTATGATTAAACAGAATGTTGATCAAAAGGAATACTTAGAGTTGGCTGCTTATTTCTTGGATAAAATTTTTTTAAGGTACATACTATGAGCTTGATCTGACCTGGTGGAATTTGTGACTTGTTTCAGAAGTCAATAGTCTAACAATGTAGAATAAAGTTTTCTAGACATATCTCTGAAAAATAGCACTGAATTTCTTCAAAGGATTGTGAACTTAAAGGTATCAGCTTCGTAGGAGACCCTTTTCCTTTATCAGATCACTTGTTTCATTGTAAAGGCGGCTGAGTGAAATTTCTGCAGATATTCTTTAGTTTTAAATACCATTGGAAAGGCTATCTGATGTGCTTGATGGCACCTCTAATTCATTGAAGGGATAACATTTTTATAAGCATTTGCTTCTGTTTACATAAAGTTACACAGTTATTCAACTTTGTAACAGAGCCAGTGGATTTTGGTGAGATGACTCAATGACTCCCCAGTTTTTTGACAGAACTCCCAAGTTAACTTGCCAAGATTTACTTCCCCACTAAGCCAACAGACAATATACCGTGATAACCTAACTGCACTGGCAAAGTAGAAGGAAACACATTTCAACAGAGATAGAAAAGGGAATGAAAAACACTCAAAGAGAAATGAAAAAAAACAAATCACAAAAACAGACTGTGGGTTCAACAGACTTATTACTGACTTTATTTGTGCTGGATCAATGCCAAAGAGAAACTCAGATTTATAGAAACAAAAACAAGAAGTGGCTTCAGACAGGAATATCAACAATTGATCATGTCAGGCTGTTTTCTGCAGTACAATTCTGAACATTTTTTCTCCTCCTTTTGTCACTGACCTTCAGCTCTCCCACATGGTCTTTTTTGTAATTTTCACTTTTACCACTTTACAGATGTAATCAGGCTTATCTCTTTACTTCTCCTTAATTCCTTTATCAAAAGCATCACTATCACTCAATACTTCCCTATCCAGAAGTAGTTATGTTGACTCTTTAATTTTCTTATAGGCAATAAAAACTAAGCAACCACTTCCACATATATTCAGTGGGGATCGAGAAGGAAAATTAGGGTGCTACCACAACTCTAACAAACTACCAATATACTTGCTCTGTTGTATAATATAATCTCTTTCACTGACATACTATTTATTTTTTCCGTTCAATTTGGCTTTAGAGTATCATCTTTATTTCTATATACCTTACATCCAAAAAGGGAAGGAGGAGGTGAAGAATAATCGTAATAATTCATTACTATAGGTGGAATTGAAATATAAAGACAAGGATGATGATGAAAAAGAGCAAATATTCTAAGATGACTAAAGTGTAAATGGATGTGACAAAAGTCCTAGACTTGTGTAATGCAAAGACTCCAAAATGATTGACTTCAGGCAGAAAAGCAATATTGGTATTGTAATCCATATAAAAAAAAAAAAAAAAAAAAAAAAGGCAAGATTTGAAAAAAATATAATATTTTTTTTCATTTATTACCTTCCATGAAATGTGTGTTGAAAATGTAAACATGTCTGATGAAAAAAAAGAAGTGGAAAAATACTCCAAAATAAGAGTATTCTTTCCTCCTACATAAGAATGCTATGCTCAGAAATGCTGGAAAAGAGCAACAAAAGTCATCAGATAAAGCAGAGTTTTAAGAAAATATGGGTCAAGAAAAATGTATGCATAATGATGTTGATTTTTTAAACGGTCCCTAGGATTTTCATGACAGAAATTTCATAAAAGAAGTGCTTGCCTCAAAAATTGACTCTGTCTTAACAACTGAATTAATTTTGAACATCGACATTGATGCTTATGTCTAAAATACTAAGAATGACATTAGCACCATAAAATCATTGATGACTCTAGTATGATTCTGCCTATAACCATTTCTTCATTTGACCTTAATCCAGAGCTCAGATAAAGGAAATAAGTAAATAAATAAATACAAACTCAACTGCAGCCAACAGATAAGAGTGTTTGAATTCTGCTTGGTGGTTTCTTCAATGGATTTATGGAAAGACAGGACAGATCTCCTTAATAGTCAATGTTCTAAGTGGCGTGGGATGTGTCACCACATTTCACTTACCTATGCTTTTCAAAATTATCATAACAAAGCTTCTTAAGTCAAAAGGCTGGAATGCCTTCAAGAATTCAGAAGGGTTCATCATCTTGAACAAATACAGATTTTTAGCTGATAGTAATGACTATCACAAAGTTTTTGAAACTGGGAGGCACCTCTGGGCATTGTTTATTCCAAGGCACCTGCTCAAAGCAAAGTTGGCTACAAGAGGTTGATCAAGGCTGTGTACAGTTGGAATTTGAATAGCACAAATTACAGGAACTTTGCAACATCTCTGGGTAAGATTTTCCAGTATCTAACCACGGTCACAATAAAAACATGTTTTCTAATGTTAAAGTACAATTTCCTGTGTTTCAACTTGACCTCTTCTTGATCTGTCACTGAACACTACAGAGAAGACATGAGGTAGCAGCATTGCTTATGAGCTGCTGAATTTTATAGAATCACACAGGGATTCTGTGGCATTCACTGAGTTCTAAACTCCTTAGGAGTGCAGCAGTACTTGGAACTCAGTTTCCCTAGCAAGGAATGGGGTTTTCTGGCTCACAGTTACAGCTGAATTTTCTTACACAGAGAAGCTCCCTTGCAGGGATACTAAGCTGGCATCTTGCTTCTTCAAGACAGAAACCATCAGCCTACACAGAGTTCAGAGCTCTGACCTCCAATTTCATAAATGCATAAAATCTTTCTCTTCTTGTAGCCTCAAAATAGGGCTACCTTGAATACCCATTTGGTAAAAACAAAGATAATTCATTTGTCAACCTGAATTAGCTCAACAAGAGCAAGTTTAGAGTTCAGTGCAGACAAACAAAAAGATAGTGGAATGCATGTCAGCATAGTTTTCACAGCTAATGACAACCTACAATCCAAGGCACAGATTTACCACCTGCTCAGAGGTTGATGTTGCCCAACCTTCACACTGCTGCTGCCTTAAACTGCCTGAGAAGTAACACAATTCATTTGACAAAGCCAGGGAAGCATTTCTTTGCAAAGTAGTTTGGTACTTCACTGAGATGGGCTTTAAAAAAGGCTGTTGGGGAAACTGAAAATATATGAAGAGTGGAGGCTTGAGGGGAAATGAAGAGACACAGAGAAATCCATATAGATGGAGGCACTGTCATTATTGTTGTGGAACCTTGAGACTCATTGCAAGTGTCTGCACAATGCATGGGAAAGAAGCTGGAGAAATTAAAGACTGCCTATGAGTTGCAGAGCTGTGGTCTCATTAGGATCACATATATGTAACGGGGTATGACTCATGAATGGAGTGGTACAGCAGATGGATACAGGCCCTTCAGCATGGATGGGACAGAAAGACAAGCAGGAGGGGTGAATTTAGTGCAATGGAGCAGTAAACATGCATGGAACTTTACCTTGGAGCAAAGAGCAAGCTGGTCAAGAACAGACCAACATGGGTGATGTCAAAGTGAACATCTGCTACAGACCACCTGATCCACAAACCTTCTAAAGCCTCACAAAGCCTTCTTCTAAAAACTAAAAATCAGTTAAACAGCAGAGCTAAAAATCTGGACTTCAAACATAACAGGTTTTAGCTTCTTCTGGAATCTGATTGGTGGGGGCACATGAAAAAAATGGCCCTGTATAGCCTAGGAAAGCTAGCTCATCTTCAAAGACAATAGTCCTTTCCAATGTGCAGACGGTCAAGTAATCATGGGAGACGGCCAGCATAGATGAACAGGGAACATATGACTGAGCTTAAATGCAAAAATAAAATACATAAGAAGGTAGAAGTGGGAAGCAGTGACCTGCGAGAACTACAGAGAATATTGCTCAAGCATACAGGTGAGAAATAAAAGCCAGAAGTTGAAACTGGAGTTGGAAATAGAAAAGAATGTAAAAGGCAATAAGTGAGATTTCTGTGGGTTCACATGCAGCAAAAGGAAAGACAAAAATGTAATCTCACTTTTCAATAGGGAAGGGATCTAGTGATAAATGATGCAGAAAAGACTTAAAGCTACTTCTGTCTCGGTTTTACTGACAGGGTCTGCTCAGAGGCTCACCAGGTCCCTAAACCTAGCAGCAGTCTTTAGGAATTAAACCACTTCCCCTAGCAGAGAGAAACTGACTTAGAAATCACACACACCAAAATTTTACACACCAAAGTCAGTGTGAAGACATCAAAGCATCTAAATATACTGAAGGAGCTAAATAGGATCATTGCAGGATTATTCTTTATATTCAAAGACCCATAATTACTGAGAAATGTTCCTGATGATTAAGAAAGAGCAAAAAATATAAAGTCATACACATCCTAAAAAAATAAGGCAAGAAAGTATAGACAAAATTAACTCAACTACAGAAGGATCACAGTATTGTATATCATATGAAATGAGCTTGAGGGCAGTATTCAGTACTTTATCTAAAACTTATTAATCTCAGTAAATCTAAGAGTCTGGAAAAATAATGCCAAGATCTTAATATAAGACATGGAGTCACATCCATTCTGTCACACCAAACTCAGCTCCTCCCCTTGCTTCAGATCTGAGTTTCCCCAACTGGGAACCAGATGCTTTATTCAGCATCAGACCACAGAAAAAATCAACACATGAACAACAACAAAGAGGTTTGTATTCAAGTTTGGATTCAAATCCAAGCTGACATCACATACAGAGATAATAATAACTTTAGACATTTCCTTGCTCTTCACTGAAAGAGTCTCCACCTCTTCTGATGTATGCCACTACTGGGATATGTGCCACAGATGTGCTTAACCTTCATTGGTTGAATCCCACAGAGACAGAGTTAATGCTTGCCCAGATAAATTCCACATCAAATTTCCTTCCTCTGTCAGTTCTTTGCACTCCATGAAGAGTCATAATGAAATGTTAATCCTCTGCATATTCTCAATGCTGACAGATTTTGAACTGTAGCATGAAAATCATATGACAGACATGGATTTCACCATGTACAAGACATTCCTACTTTACATAGCTTTCAGTCTACTTGGCAGCTTATTCCCTTCATGCCTAGAAGGTTTTGCATTGCTCCTTGGTTACCTGAAGTCCTGGGCTGATTTTAGCCCAGCAGATTGGCTTACCTGTATGGGTTAATTAATTTTGAAAACTAGGTAAAATGCAAATCCCAATGTTCTTCTTCTACCAGCAACACAAAAAGAAAAGTTACACACAGTAACTAAATCTTACAAGTCTGTTATTCCCTAAAAGTTACAAAAGTGTTACTTATGTAAGTAAAACTTCAAATATTTGCTAGTGCTCCATTATGAAAAAAATACTAGCTTGATTTAGCCATCCAGATCTTATTTTATAATTATTATTATGAATCTGTTCTTGTGTTTATGTTGCTTAACTTAAGGTTGCCATCTGCTCTACTTCCTTGACTGAAACAAGATTTATCTTGTCTTCCAGGGGAAAAAATAATTTGCTGCATTGTATGCAGTTTCCTTAACCATCAAGATAATTTGATTACTTGTGTTCACATGTAAAGGCTTCCTGAGAAAATGTTTAGACTTTTCTTCAGTTCTGGGCACAGTACTGCAGATCTCTCAGATTCCCTTTGAGATCTAAACATGTTTATACAGTTTGTTCAAGTTTGTTCATACTTAATTTCTGAAATACAATGGGGACAGATCTTTTAAAAGTCATGAATCAGCTGTCAAAATCCCTAGAAGTTCATATCTGTATCCTGAAGGGAGTAATAGTATATCTCATCTCAACTTCTGAGCAAATAACAACACCATTGCAATGACTCGCTTTCTTTTTTTCATTTATTATGTTACAAGTTATGAAGATGAGGGCATGCAGGTAATTTGGTGGTGTAATACACAAAACAGGAGAATGAAATTTCAATGACTTCTGAGTGCAGTGATGGCTTTGTCAAGAAACAGTGGATCCAGGAACATATTTTAGTTAGATAATTCCTTTTGCCAGTCTACCGCAGAAATATTAAACCAACTTTCTTGCATTATTTGTGGTATAAAGTACTGTATTTGTTCTTCAGCAGTTCAGTCAGGCTTCAGGCTTGCCAACTCAAAGCTGCTTTTCATAGTCAAGCTCAGATTAGCTTGTATAAAAGAAAAAGACAAATAAATTAGTGTGACAGTTTTAAAATATTGTTTTTTTTTCCTTTCTTCCCCCAAGAAAGAGAAAACTATTCTCTCCAAGACTCAGGAAGCAAAAATATATTGTCTATGTAATACAATCATAGCTAATAAGAGTTTTTCGATTAAGGAGCAACTCTTTACAAATATGGATTACCCAAAAATTCGTCTATGACATTGGCTTTGCACAGAAAATTTCTACATGCTTTGGTCAGGAGAGAATTTGCCTTCCTCCAAGAGTTAGACCCTGACCCAAAGACCACTGTATGTGACTGCTACTGCTACTTACTCCCCACCATCTCCATCTTCCCTTGTAGGCTATCTAGCCTTTATGTAAAGGTAAAAGGATTGAACTTTGTTTTGTCTTGTCCCAGATCAAGCATTTGAAGGAAAATAAAAAAACCTATCATGTATTGAATGTACTGTTAATTCAACATACAATCTTTGCCCATCGTCTTGCAGAGATCCTGTGGAGACAAAGCTGTGCAGCACAAAAATCATTGCAAGATCAGAGAGTTGAAGCAACTGTTTCTTTTTAAACCTCAATCCTGTCATATATTTTGGATAGAGGGGACAAAAGATTTCTGTTAAACATAGCTGTTTCTTTGAGTTGCCATGTGATCTATCATGTCAATCAGTTTCTATGTCAAACTACATGCTGCATCTTCACCTCTGTGTCAAGGTTTCAAGACAGGAGATTTAGCAAGTACTAGGGTCTCTGTTTTCTGAAAGACTTGCTGCCCCCAGGGAATTTTCATTTAACCTACTACAAGGCTTCACTCCAGGCTCTACTAAGAAGCATGGTGGGGAGAATAAGGGTATGGAAATGAGAATTTATAACATGTATATAACAAGTTTATAACAAGTTTAATGGTTTCACCCCAGACATATAATGGCAAGCATTTTGATTGTACTAACTTGCTTGTAGTCAATTCAGAAACCTCGAACTGTGATGCTTAATCATAAGGGGTTTTGGGTTTTTTTTTAGTTTTTTTTTTTTTTTTGCTTGTTTTAGAATTTTGGAAATTGTTTGTTTCTTTGTTTTGGTTTGGTTTGTTTGGGGTTTTGTTACATTTTACTTTAGTTGCCTGGTGAAAACACAGTTTTTTAGCTAGACCTGAAATCTATTTAGATGGCAAACATTATGAGTTCTGGCAGGAAGTTCTGCAATTAGCATTACTTCACACTTGCAGCTTGGCACTGAAAATAAACTAGAGCTTCTGCCTCTTGGTTATCTTTTAATGGTGAACAACTGGAATGTGAACAAGGAGAAAAATATCCATTTTCATTCATTAATTAATATATTTTGTCACCTGAAATTGTTGTGTATTATTTCACACTTATCAGCTAAAAAACTTTGTACACTGCTATTGTTATTCAGGCTCATATGACTCTCATCAGCTCACTTTTTACAGAGATACTTGTTGAGATTTTTTTGTGGTCAGTTTTGGTAGCTGCACTATTTATGGCAATGACACAAGGGAAGTAATAAAATAAACCTACATAGTAAAAAGCCAAGATTTCATTTGTGAGGTAATGTATTCCTGGAGGAAAAAAAAAAAGCTGCATTTTTAGATTTTTAGCTGATGATTCTTTTTAAACAAAAAGTATTTTTAAAATATTTTTTCTTATTATAGAATTTATGGATCGAAGAATCAGAAAAAACTTCCTATTAAATCATAGTTATAGTGAACAGAAGATACAAAAATTCCATAAACTAAATGTTATTTGAACTGTAACAAAAACCCAAATTAAAAATTAAAAATTAAAATGTAAAACATCAATGTAGCATGTGAGTAGCAGAATCTTGCTATTTCAGTGTGAGAGTTTACAAGATACACACGAATCTTCTACACATGCCAGAGCCAGTCTATCCAAAAGAACTCAGGATCTATTTCCAGAAACTAAAATAGTGTTACCTAGCTTCCCCAATGGACCTGATGCAGGGGATCTAGCCATACACACCCTTTGCAAACACTGGAGATAATGACATTCAGATGAATTAAATGAAAATATTCATTCAAGAAGAAAGAAATTAGCTCCACGTCTAACATTTCAACATTATCTCACCAATTACACTTACTGTAAGACTACCAGCTGATTTAACCATGGAGTGTTTCTACTGCTTCCATTGAAGTCGGTCCTATGTGCAAAAAGGAACACAATGATCAAAGATTCAGGAGAAAATCATAAAAGCATGTATCTGAATTACATGGATTTTTTTTGTAGAAGTGGATTGAAACACTGTATTTTAAAACAAAACTAGAATTTAATGCAACTTTCCAAAATTAGAAATTAAATTAAACAAATATTAGATAACTTATCTTGAATAGAAATTATAGCTATATGGCATAGTATTTGGTTTGTAACAATACAGTGATATGCAGGGATTTAATGTATACCAACTACTGTAAAAGTTATTGTTTAAATTCTTATTACAACAGCATCAAAGCAAAATAATATATTTACTGTCTCTGAGGGACATCTGAAGCTCAGTTATTTAATTTGTTAAATTAAAATACCTGGCAGCATAGAAAACTTAGTCTTGATATCTTGAATGACAAAACTCCTTCAAATAAAATCTATTGGATTTATAAGCATATATGTTAAACATTATTGTCATGAATTAATATAATCTAAGGAAAAAACACAATTCATATATTTGTACGAGGCTTAGAAACTGGAATATACTGAATAGATTATATGAAGTTTTTTGTCATATTTCACTACATTTACCACACACAACTGGCTTGACCTAATTTCTGACAAACTCGTATTTGAAGTGTAATTGCTATACAAGGCAAATAATCAGGCATTTACCTTTGAATCATGATTCAGGCACAAAAAAAAACCTCTGTACTTCTAATTTGCCCAAGAGAAAGAGTACAGAGTTTCAATCACTCAGAAAAGTACTTTAAATGTAGTTTTAAAAGCTTGATTGAAAAGTTCATTTAATATTGCTTACCTTTAAACCATATATATCTAGCACACTAGCTACCTGAGATTTTTATCACTAGCTAATTTGATCGTGTTTGAGTGATTTTCAATAAAGAAATTTTTTAACAGCAGCAAAGCCTGTACAGGTCATAGTCATTGCCCCTTCTTTGTGAAAAGAATTAACATCAATAAAAATGCCACTGTTAAAATTATTCTCTATGTCATGTTAATCATCACATTTTCAATGGCTTTATATTTTTTTTATGTAGCCTATATCCTGAAGACTGAAACATTTTGTAGGAATTCAGCTGCTCTCAAGAATAAATCATAAGAGTACCTAGGACAGGTACTGTGCTTTCCATGCATCCCTCCTAGACATGCTGCCTTCTAAACCAACCTGTTTTATGACTCAGTGTACCTTTCCTGATCTCCTCTGACATCATGCCTTGATGCCCTTGAGGATCTAAAGCATCTTAAGTATTTGCAGAGGTGTTATTTTCCTCTTTCCTTCTCAAGTCAGAGTGCCTGGAGTAATGTCAAAACTGTAAAGAAGTCCAGAATGATAGGTCTTTAATAGCATAAAACTTATGGCACTTATTTTACACTCTAGGATTTGGTATCAAAGAGTGCGCAGATCCTCTTTTCTAATGAGTGCTGAACTATCACAGCAGGGATAGAGGATAGAGAGTGCCAGAGCAGGGCAGTTTAACCTTTCTATCAACTAAGAAACACAGGATTATTTAAAGGCCTGAAGAAGACAATTAGCCTTTCCATGTGATCTCTTTCTGTTTTAAAGGAATCAACTCACTTTATGCAGTCTTTTACATATGACATGATAAAGAGATGTGCAGACATTTATTTTTCAGGTGGGTACATATGCATTCATAGGAACACTGTACACAATTTAAATATTTATATTTTGTCAGAAATACTACTAAGATTTGTCTATGCTTAAGCCATCATTCCTACTATATCCTTTAGGAACAACTGCAATTATCAAATGTACCAACTTGTAAACAAATAGTTGAGCCTTTAAAATATTTACAGCATAGAATAAATATGTTTTCATGGACTAATATTCCATTTCTCTTCCTAGAAATCTTCAATGTGATTCTACTGTATTATCCAGACACAAAATTGGTGAAAAAGAATCAAGCCGCATTGCCTGAAACCTAGAAACACAACATTGCAAAACACTTTCCTTTAAAAGCATTTTCCATTTTTGCATCCATTGAAATATAACAAAATGAAAACTTATTTGGTTAAGCTAACCTTTTTTCCTCCATGAAACATTTGTTGCTTCATTTTATTTGCAGCAACTTTTATGAGTCAGAATTACAACATGAAACACATTGAATCCAATTCAGAAAAAATATACTTAAGAGGACAGTACACTGTCCTCTTGATTTGGATAGAGTTATGATCGAAATGCCATATTTTTTCTCCATCAACACCTTCTCTTTCATGGTATATCATAAATTTATTGAATTCTTTAGTCAAATCAGAGTCTAGAATTTAAGCAGTGAGATACAGATCAACATACCTCATGTCTCATGAGTTCCATTCCAAGTGCCCAACTACACATTCTTATTGATAGAACTGATTACCTTCACCATTCTCTATTTTCAAGTTTAATATTTCTATTCTGTCTTGTGTTTTATATGTAATCTTTTCTTCCAATTCTTTAGTTTGTCTTTACATGAACCATTGCCTTGCCTTTACTTCTTCAACTAGAGCAGATCTATTTCTTCTAGCACCCAAGAAAAGGAGATGAACCACTGCTTCATTTTACAGATGGAAAAATAAAAGAACCTGCCTGAAACCACAAAATAAGCTGATAGCACTGTATGGATTGCCTCCTAGTTGTGTGATATAGCCTCCAGTCCCTCGGTAATAATTTTATTTGAATGGTCACTGCCAAGCAACACTCCGGAGAGCAGGAAATTATGACCTGTTAGCTGTGACCACCAGACAGACCCCAAAGGTATCAGAGCACAAGTAAAAGACCATTCACATTGTTACAAATGGAGACCACTGTGAAAGGAATGCTTGTTGTGCATTATAAGTTACACAGCCCTACAGGCTGGGACATGCACAATTTGAAATATATACGGACTTGGAAGTTTCCAGATAGCTTTAATTAAACTCATGAGTGCAGCAAACCCAGATTTTTCAACTGAACTCAATGATTTGTCATAGATTTATAATTTTGGTTTTACAGTTTTAGTCTTAAGGGTTGCAATGAAAAGATCCCAGTCAGGAACCTATAATGCAGCCAGTTCTAAAGACATTTTATAGTACTCATATACTAAATGGTCTAAAATACTGGGGGTTTGATTGATACCTTAGAGTTTGAATTGAAAATTATCTAAATTTTCTAAGGTGGAGATGTCTTGCATACTTATGATAACACTGAAAAAGGGAGAAGTTCAGGAGCATGACAAATAACAGTTTTAAGATCTTTTGCACATTGTTTCGTCTTAATGCTTAATTTTCAAAGCCTGCGGATATTGAGATGAAGTCAAAGTGTAAATTTTCTTTTTTGTATGTTTAACGTAAACTGTAACAGTTCAATAATTATTTCCAAGTAATATACAAAATGCGCTCAAGCAACAAAATATTCTCAGTCATGAAGAATTACAATATTGGGCTTTTGGGGTTGTTTTCTCTTTTTCTTTTTATTTGGTAGGTTGTAGATTTTTATGAGAGGACCTGGACAAGTAATATTGTTAAATCACTGGTAAAAATGGTTCTTAGCAAATATTTTCTCTGTAAGCAACTCAAGGACTGAAAATTGTGCTGCAGTGGAATTAGTGTGTATTTTTAATTGGTTTCAAATGTACCTTGATTTTAAACCAAGAATTTGAATCTCTTTAAAAAAACATTGAGATTAAATTTATTTAACTTCATCAAACACCCATACTTCTTCCTGTATAGTTGATGGAAGCATAGGGATTACAGACTTTTTTCTTGATTAATTTTTAGAATGACCTTAGGCTGATTAGGTTCTTATATATTTCAACTAAGGGCCTGAAGATACTTTTTCTGTGAAAGTGACTCAATTTACCCTTAGGAACAGAAAAGATAAAGGAGACTTGTGGATTGTCAAAGGGAGGAAAGCATTTCAGTCGCTTGTTTGAAGCTTGTCTTAGAATCCTTGGAGTATTTTTGTTACTTCAAAAAACATCAACTTTAAAAAATAAGACTTTAAGGAGTCTATATTTTGTAGTTAATGGTTTGTTCACATGCCAGCTGATGGCTGGGCATGTGAATATGTAACTATAGAGGACTGTTGGAATGCCAGCTGATAAACGTGTGCTTTAAAGAAAAGAGACCACGTTAACTGTGATGTGATGTGATACTTGTGTAAACAGACTAAGTGGCCACTTGGAGAGGCATTCTGGATTGAAAACATGTTTGCTGGGATAAGTTTGGCTTAATACACAATATTTGCTTCTTTGTGTAGCAGTAGGCAATTCATTTCATTTCACTTAAGTCCCAAATAGACTATGGTGTGACTAACAGTATGTGACTGTTTATCCAATCTTGCTTTGCAAGAAAAAAAATAATTCTTATTTTAAGTTTTTTGTCCAAATCTGTGTGTGTATGTGTATGAGCAAGATGATAAGACTTTCTCTGGCAACCTTTATACCACAAGCTATGATGGTATGCCACAGGTTATCCCTACGGATGAAATTAAAACTTGAACTTGAAATACTTTATATTTATTGCAGTGGTATAGGAAGGTCTTAAACTCCAAAGGCAAATAGTTCCACATAATTTTCTTTAAATTGTGTTGATTTCACTATGAAACCTCTACTGATGCCACAGTTATGAACTTGCAGTGATTTAAATCCTGCAATGTCTGTAGCTCCTTATCTGTGGAGGAAAAGTGAAAGAGGAAGAAGGAGCTAATCCAAGAGATTATTTTACTGTATCCTTCTCTGAGAAGACTCTATCTACAGACAGGCCATTGACTTATTTCTGTATTCTATTGCTTTGCATGACAGAGAGAAAGCATAGACTTGCATGGGTAAGTGGTATCATTTAAATTTAAATATCTGAAAAATTAGATACATTTTATTTTAATATCTGAAAGAGTAATAAGTGTATCAAAATAGAAATTAATGTGTCCTTGGGCACATATTTTATGATAAAATGTGGATATACTTTTATATATCCTTTATAAAAATATACTTTTTATATCCTTTAAGAATTCACTTTTCATTGAGCAAAGATAACCCAAGATCTTAAATATTAAAGAAAAATTTCAAATTATTATGGTAGAAAAAATTAATCTTCCCAATAACTTCTCTACTGACTGGCGCTGATTTTCTGCCCTGTAACAAATAGCTGATAAAGCCTTCAGCTCTCTACTTGTACCATTTTCCTATGGACCTATTATCTTTAAAGTTATCATTTTACTAGAATTGAAGAGGATGCGAGAATCAGAGGAATCTGCAAGCTGCAAGCAGAATGAATCACCAAGCCAATTACGAGCAGTGGCTGCAGGATTACTGGATAATCGCTCCAGAAGAAAATCTGCTCATGTGTGTTATTAACAGACTATATATATGGAAATACAATGTAGCATTGAAAATATGGAGTTAGATAAATTATACGTCCGTATTAAAACAAACAAACAATACCCCCAAACAAAGAAGAGAAAAAATAACTCAATTCCCAAACAGGTTAGAAGAAGGGAAAAATTCCTATGAACAATCTTGCTGTCTGTAGTAAGAGCTGAGAGCTCATAATATATACAGTATGACTCATTTCGTATTCAGAAAGGTGAACCTAGAAATAAAAATTATTATAATTATAATAATTATTATGATAAAATTATTTTATAATATAAAATTGTTATTTATTATTGTGAAATTTATTATAAAATTATTATAATGATATATTGCTATGTATGCTTTCCAGCTCCAGACAAGTTTCATCAATCTTTTATTTGTATTTTCAGAAAATACCATGAATAATCAAATATACAAGCACATTTCAAGGAGAAACAAAAACTGAAGCTCCTAGGATATGTGCTTAAAATTATAGTTTTCCGAAAATACAGCTCCAATTTCAGTATAATGAGAATAAGATTGAAAGATGTTCTCACTGGATAACAATACAGTCAGGACAAGATGCAGCTGAGTAACTTCTGAAGATGGCAAGGCATTATAAATGATGAGCAGTAAAATGATCAGTATCAAGTCTCAGTGCCATTTTCTCATTTTACTGGGTTAAGACTGTATTTTCTGATTTCTTTTTGACCTTACCACAGAGGTTACAATCAAAAACTAAACTTTATTCTATTGTACAGCTGAATGTTTTTGTTGTTTTTTTTTTTTTTTTTCTTTTGAAACCAATCTGTATTTTAAAGTGAACTCATGGGTAACTGATAACCCAGATGGTTTTTTTGAATCCACCAAGTCTCCTCCAGTCAGGGATAGCATGGTGATGGTTTGCATACTGCACGTTCCCTCAAGGTGAGCTTTTCTATGCATGTGAAAACTAGCTGAGCTATATTTCTCGCTAAACCTTGTTTTGTTTCAGACTGTTGATAATATTTGTCCTAGATACAAAAGAGAAATTCCTCCCAGTATCTGGTAGCTGTGAGACAGCCTGTGATATCTAGAAATGCCAATAGTTTTGCAGAATCATGAAATATATTAGGAACGTTTTTAAAAAAGAGTTAAATTTAAAGCTAGCTAAAAAATAAGAAGGTTGATAAAGATAGAATTCTAGATTACATATTAAAACAAAAAAGGAAGGGTATTAGAAAAAGAGGGTTGAAGCCAAGATAGAATATAATACTTAAAGAAAGAACAAACATAAATTTAGTAAAGTTAAAACATGTAAAGCAAACCCTAGGACATTAAATGTTAGCCAACCAGATAAAAGGGGGAGAAACTGTAGAATATGATTAAAAATACTGTATGGAACAAATTTATTACAAGTAGACTTACAAAAACAGCTTCCTGTTTCCTTGGACCATGAGAATATATCAGTCCCTGGGGAATGTTTTGGTTTTCATTTTTCCCAACAATTCCTAAAAGAAAAATGGAAGCAAGAAATGGTGGTTTCATCCCAGTCCTGTTTAGGTCTAGAAAAAAGTTTTCATTCTTCATGAAATAAAATTATATCTGACAAAATGTAGATTCTGGAACTAGACAGCATTAAAATGTAAAATACTGTAGATCAAGTTTTCAAAAAAACCCCCAAACTTCAGTAGTCAGAGAAGGTACTTTGATTTAGATATTTCAGGCATAGTCCTAACTACGAGCTTGATAGTTCTACTGAAACTGATAGGCAACACTAGTTTTGGCCAGAAATTGCATCACTCTTAGAACTGAAAAATCATAGAATAATTCAGACCAGAAAAAAATTTGGAGGTACTCAGCCCTCTCTTTGCTCAAAATACAGCTAATTAAATCAAGATACTCTGGTCTGTGGTAATCTTTAATATCTTTAAGGATAGACATCCTACAGTTTCTCTGAGTACCAATATTTGAGCTTCCTTGTGGTGTTTTTTCTTCTTAAATATACAATCAGTATTTCCTGTATTCCAACTACCACTGAAGTATTATATAAGGAGGAGTCCCAAAAGCTGAGTCCATCCTAGAATATGTTTAATCACTGTAAAATTGCATCATAAAAGTGTGAAGAATCCATTTTGTTGTTTTCTCATCTTATTTCTTTGTTAAAGCAAAAGAATTTAACACTACTGATACAGAGTTTAATTTTGACAAATCGTTATTTCCTAGGGGAAAAATATTTGATTCAAAAGATTATGACCAAATCTAATCAGCATTCAGTGCATCATGCTTTGATTAGTACTGGAATAAGAAATTATCTGAATGGCCATCAAAATAATTATTTGATGTTCTGAGAACTCCTAAAGTCTTTATATAGATGATTTCTTTCCTATCAAATTTTAAAACTCAAATAGCTCTACAGGGACAATGGAAGAGCATAGATTTCAATTGAAAAACTACTGTTCTTTGGACTTTTTTTCCCTAAGAAATAGGCAGAATTTCCTGTACATTGAAATTGCTCAAGAATGGAAAGAAAGACCTGTGAGAGGTGATCACAGAAATAGACAGTAACATTTAAATAAACAAATTATTTTGGATTACCAGAGTTTACTGTAACAATAAACATTTTCTTGGTGGTGTCTCTTAGGCCCTGAATATACTTGTGAGCTGATAAAATACCGATTCCTTTCCTGACTTCTCATAGCCCAGAAAAGGTTCAGGAAAGCTTCAGTTACGTAGGTAAAAAGAAACCAGTACAAATTCTAAAGTATCAATTTCAAATGCAACTTTATGATGTTCTCTGTATTGGTTCTGACAAAAAATTGTTTAGATTCTCTAAAATACAGAATACTGTAGGACTATATTTATTAGAAGTTAAAATACATTAAGGTTAAAAAAAAAAGAGGAAAAAAAATTAAAATATTTTTAAAATATTTGCCAATATAAAGAAGATGCATTTACTTCCAAATCTGAGTACTTCAGGATGGAAGTAAACAATCAGTTTATTCTTTTTTATTTAGAAAGAGAACATGCCTAAAGTGCTTTATAATATTTTCCTGAGTCATGCATTTCAGATATGTTTAGATCAACAAAAAAGTGGTATTATGCAGAAATTAGAAGACACTTAATTTAGACATTCTACTAAAAAAAAACTACTTCTAAAACCCAATTTGTTTTATTGCTTGAAGATACAGCTCCATCCTTGTTTCGGTATTTCATTATTAATTCTGAGCACTCAGGTATACGTTAGAGTAAAAGTAATGCATATTTCATCCAAAATCAATTAAGTAGAAATGGCTAGCTGCTCCTTAAGAGGACCAGGAGCTGAGGGTGCCAAGAGTTGGCAGAACAGGTCCTCATGTCATGAATGGAGCAATGCACTTCTATCCTAATAGAAAACCACAATATGCTTTATTGATACAAAACAGTGAGCTATCAGAATTCAATGGTAAATGTGACAGTGATTTAACAGGATTCCATGACAAGATAGGCTGGATTGATATCTGCATAGAGGACAGGGTTGGATAAAGCAGGAAGAGCCTCCTGTTGAGTCACAACATCCAGAAAGGACATTCTTGTCTTCTTAACTCCACCTCAGAGAGGAGTTTAGGTGCAGCTGGTCCAGTCCTAGTCCTCCATGGTGTCAACTATTTACTTCTAAATGATAACATGCACATAATCAGTCCTTATATCACTCAGCTAATATTTAAAAGTTTAGCACATTGATAATCATTACCAAAGATCTGTTGCATCAAGGAACATCTCAGCCTTGAGGAGTAACCTTCAAAGATGTCCTTACTCAAGGACAGATCCTGGCATGCAGCCCACTGCCATGCAGGAGAGCTCAAGGGCTCTGAGTTGCCCGCTATTTATAGAGTAGGATGATTGATTTATAGTCATATTAGCATACTAGCAAGACATCTGGGCCACCATTCCTGACAGCCCTTGGCTACCCTGTTGCCATCTGTCCCCCAAAATCCAGAGTGAAGTGGATGGAGCCATCATAACCCCCGCTGTTGGCTCTGGTTTAAGCAGGCAGGGGTAAGTGGGGGATGAGAGAACAATGTCAGCCAGCACCTGCCCTGCAGTGCACAGTGAGGCCCCAGCACAGCACAGCTCCCTCGTGGTGGCAACGGAGTTCTGATTATGGACCAGAAAGGGAATGGCAAGGGAATGTTTCTGAGCAGAGGTCCAACGTTCTTCCAGCATAGCTCGGGAGGGGCTGATGAGCCCATGGAGGACCTGAGCTGGAGCCTTTGGAGACATAGGTGTGGCTGGAAGCCTCAGGGAAGGCTGATCAGGCCTGTTATATCTTATTAGTGCCCTAACATCAGCTTTAAAACGCTAATGCATCATGATGACAAGTCTGCTATGTTTGAAACTCCTTCAATTATGATAGACCTTGAAGGCAGAAGACCCATGAACTAGCTGAGAAAATCAAAATAATCATTACTCTTCACGAGCCAAGCATAAAACTTTTATGAATCCCCTTATTACACAGCAAAAAATGTTAAAATACATCTGATCTTTTCCATGCTTAATAAATTTGATAAAACCTATAGAAAGTGATTTTAGGTGGATAAACAATTGCAATTGTACTCCATGGTCTCCATTGAAGAAAGTATGCAGGAAATTCTAAATAAAATATAAGGTACATTTATAATTGAATCTTTCTTCTCTCTGCCTGGTTGCGAGACTAATCTCCAAGATCCTAGATAAGCACAATTTATTTTTTATGGAAAGAAGACAATGTGCTCTTAAAAGATTTGTTAAAATCCAGAGGATTGAGGTATATGATCAGTTTTTACTGATCAAGAGAGTCTTAAAAATCATTAACTGGGAGTTAAAAGTGCAGAAACTTTTTAGCCAGGTGTGCACTTTTCCTTACCTATTATTTTCATAATTGTGACCATAATCTTAACTTTTTGTCCTTAATCCTTCAGAAATCTTTTGAATAAAATAAATGTTTTTTCAGTAGAAAAATGTAGATAGAGGCAAGCTAATATGTTTGACATTATTTAAACAAAAAAAAGCCAGGTGACTCCTTGGGGGGGAAAAGTAAGTTTGCAGACTTGCCTATGAACTGCTTCAACAATAACTCAATTTCTTTTTTCTACAAAAAGTGTATAACAAAATGTCTTTTTACTTATTATTTTTGGGGAAAAGTTAGTTAGACTGGGGAGATTATGAGTGAGAGGTGATTTTTTTTCAGAGAAAAGATATCTTTGTGGTCTGGGCTGCATTTACTGACAGTATCACTTGTAGGACAGAGATAAGGAAGTAACTGACTTTAGAAAAAGTTAATTTACTGGTACTGACATAGACTGTTAAAGCTGTTTAAAGCAGCTGAGCATGAAGTCAAAATTGGAACATGTTCAAAAGAAGAAAGAGAAAAGAAAGAATGAGAAGAAATTTGAAGTATTTCCATTTGGGAAAATAGAGCGGTATCTGACAGGTCGTAAATGAATAGTGACAACTTGTCAAACTGAGCAAAAAGGATGTGGATGCTGTTTGATTCCAAAGTAGATGGCATTAATAAGATACATAATCTTGCTGAATCGAGCACACAGAGGAACACAATAGCAGATCTCAGCTGTTATCCTCTAGGTTTCTCTCTCTCCTGGTACTATTATATGCAACAGCTTCTTAAACTTTTCCGTGTTACTGTATCAAATATTTAGGAAAGGTGTATAATTCAAGAGCTAGAATTAATCATCAGTAATAATGGGAACTAGTAGATGACAAGTGTCGTGGTAAAACTACAATTCTAAAGATCTTTAACATTTCCAGCAGGATCTTCTAAAGAAAAGAGCACAGTCTGGACATAAAGAAAAGGCATTGAGACATGAAGAAATTAAAATCGGGATTTGTTTCAACCAAAACCTAACTTTGTCAATTATCATTATGCAAATGGTGATTTTTTTCCACATGCATTAATTATCTGAAGAAGAGAATTAGCTTTGCAGATACATGTACCTTATCATTGACTAAGCAGATACCAAGAATAAAGGACATAAACATTAAATGAAATAAGTATGATACTCAGTGATTTTCCCTATTTACACAGGAAATCAGTGGAGTGACTGAAAAGGGGAAGTTACCTTTCTTATGTGTTTTGGCACAGAATACATCGTGAATTATGCTTTATATTTGTGCATTGAAATCCTGACTGCTTCACGGAATGATATTCTTGAACATGATACATGTCACAAACATGAAATTATATATATGAAATGACATTACTTTCTGATAATTCAGTCTGTCTGTCTGCAAGTCAATGACAAAGTTTTCACAAACATCAGTTTAACAAGTAACTGGATAATCCCATATGTTTTAAATAACTATAGCTGGAAGGGATGTACACAGTTGTGGCTGGATATATCAAGCATTTAAAGATAACAAAAGTTTTAGACTCATATGAAGTCTTTTTACAAGCTCCATAAATTGTGTTTTGTTGTTTCTATTGTTATTCATTTGGCTTTCCTCTATACTTTTTAATCAGTCCAAGAGAACTAATGCTAAAGTAAGATAAGAAAAGCTATTTTCACTGCTTCTTAAACCAGCTGGCACCAGAAGAAAAGTCTGGTCTCTTAAGTTTTCAAGACTCAATTTTCTGAACCTCAGGGATTTAGACAGCCTAGATAGTTCAACTTAGTCACAGAATCAGAGAATATTGTGAGTTGGAAGGGACCCACAAGGATCATTGAGTCCAGATCTTAAGTGAATGGCCTACGCAGAGATCAAAACCACAACCTTGGCATTACGATCACTATGTATGTATGTGAATTTAAATCAAAGCCTTTAACCTTTTAAAATTTTGCCTATAACAAATTGATTGTCTCATTTCTTGCCCTTCTACTACTGTGGATTCTCAATACATCTGAAATATGAGCCACATTTCTCTCCAAACTGGCTATTCCAGTCTGCACAACTTGCATGGCATATCAGCTCGACATTGCCTCTCCATGCTGCCTGTAACTTGTGGTATCAATTCTGTTATGTCAGAAACAAGTGGTGCATCTCAAGATATAGGCCAATGCACTCTATAGAGTTTTTTTCTGTCCAGGGAATTGGAAAAAATAGGATTAGCTGAACTGTCTCAGTGGATGCACTAACATGGTTCCATTTATTCCACTGATGTCCTGCCAAAAGACTGCACCCTGAAAGATGAGAAGGGAACAGTGATAGAGCCCTTGCTAAAGAGGCAGAGAGATGGAGCATGTGGATGGTGAGAAGATCATTGTATTGAGGGTAACTATAAAAAAAGGTAAGAACAAGTGTTCTAAAAAAATCTGCAAATAACTTTCTGCGGGACACCAACTCATACAGCACTGAAATGCTGTTGAGACACTATTGAATTTAACCTTTCATTTTTCCTCTCTCCAGACTATGAATTTTTAGTAATATTGGGAATAAAAATTTTGATGCTTGACACTTAATACATCTGATTCTTTTCCACAGCAACAGTTCTTCAAAGAACCTAAAAAATATTCCCTTTTCTCAAATGAACTTTGTGAGGATAAATTTATTAATATATATGAAAAGCTCAGAATGTATAGAGTTGGGAGCCATAGAAATGGTTTAGGAGAACCTGTTTGTTTTATTCTCTGCTTTGATAGTGCAGTTGTAAAGTCTATGGCTCTAATTCTAAGCTTGCTCACATGTTCATAAATCAGCCTACTTTCACAATCAATGTAGTTACTGATGCAAATGAAATTGGAATTAGGTGTTACCAGCTAAATAATCAGCTATTATAAACTGCTGTGGATCAAATCCACCCTTCAGACACAAGTGAAACACTACAGCTCATAGCAAACAAAAAATGTGTCCTTAATCATCTTTTCTTTTAAATCACAGATAGTAAAAGCTCTTATTGATACACTCCCCTTTCCCATACTTAACCTTGATTTTATGGTATGGGGCACAGTTTATGTCATGACCAGAAGTTGTGCCAAAATGAACTTTTTCTTTCCATTTTAAAATCATAGTTACATAGGTAAAGAACTGATTCCTTTCTCATCACAAATATAAGATAACTTGAGATGCATCACTACAGTGACAAATCTTGATTTAAAGTTATTTTAAGTCAGTGGGAGTATTGCATTGATTTCACATTAATTTTGCACCATGGCATAACATGACAAATCTAGTTCAATCTGATTGCACACACTTTGAATAGCCAATAAAGTGTAGAGAAATAGTAATATTTATTATGTATGTGGTGGCAGCAAGGACTGGTAGTAGCTTTGATGGAATCTTGGAATTGGTATCAACTTAATATGAAACAAAGATTAGTGCTGTCTGTAATCTCACCATAGAATAGTACCTCTCTATTGATAATTTTATTATTGCTTAATGGAAAATTCAACATTTAGACATGAAAAATATACTCAACTGACTTAAGATAAATATCTTATAATTTAAACTTGAATTTCCTTATTTTACAACAACATGGGCAGTCACCTTTAAAACATACATTTTCCAGTGAATGTGATCTTCATAGATATTGCATTCTGTGACACTATTTTTTTTTTTCTGATTAGACTATGTCTGTAAAGAGCACTTTGGTGGTACTTTAGAAAACAAAAAAAACTAAATAAATTGGTGAACTAGCAACAACTTGTCAATCAAAAATAATAATAGAATCAGAATGGTAGCAGTATTTCTGCCCAATTACAATAGGTATCTCATGATCCAGTCTCTATCTGTGGGAAATATATAAAGACCTTTAATTTGTTGTTTTTTCCTCTAATTCTTTGACAATATACCATTTGTAAGATATTTCAGTAACAGTGCAAATAATAATAATAATGTTAAATTCCTTAAGGTGGAAGGTGTTAAGTGCAAAAAGCTTTGAGTGTTCAGAATACTAAGGAAGCTAAAATTCATTATATTCACAATCTTTTTTTTTTAATTACTGTTTTCCTTTTGATGTCTGTCTGGGCAAACTGCAATATCAAGTTAGTGAGCTTCAAGATTGGCCTTTCAGTAAAATTATTTTAAACACTTCTTAGCATTTCAATACATGTAAAAATGTGCTCTCTTTTCTCTATCTCATGCCTTTACTTCTTTCTTCACTACATGACAGTAGAAATTGAAGTAATATATTTGAGTTCTTTCGCACAAAGGAGGACATTGTATTCACACCTCTGTGAAAACTGAAAATGAGAAGAGTGGGTAGTGATCATCAGACAATTTTACTAAAATAAAAATAATATTTTATATATATTTTGAAAAAGTAGAATTTTTCAACTCTCTGAAAGAAATTATGAAACTAATAATGGTTCAAGTTTGTGCACATTTAAATTTAAATGTTTTCTTTAAGCCCTTTTGCATATCCAATATGAGATTTTTTTTCACCTATCTGTATCTAGCCTTTCTTGTATGGGCCAGTATCTTATGACTTCTTTCATGTTGTAGTTTCAATATGCTGATTCATTTTGTATCTTGCTGTGTTACCTGATTCCTTCTGGTTTTGCAGATCCTAGACATCTTCTGGATTTCATATTGCATGTCAATTATAGGAATCTTGTCATATTTTGTTGTTCAAAGCATTTATGTTATGTGTTTTTTTCTCTTAAGCCTATTTTTAAAAATACCGTGCAAATAATGTTCAGTCCTTCAATACAGTAATAGCAATGTTAATAAATAATTTGCTTAATTTTTTGAATGTTGCCTCTCCTAGACCTTCTGCATTTCTGAGCATCAATCATTTAAGCCACAAGAGATACTATAAAAAAAATTCTACTCTCCATAGATGAAACTTGAAATTTGTTGTGCATTGTCATCTTAGTCACTCTGTAACTGCCAACCCAGAAATACAATCAGTTCCACTGACTGGAGGGAGTGGACAGATGTCTATGCTGTGTGTAACCAACTAGGTATGTATATGTATGAAGTTGAAACTGAATCCCACATCAAACACAAAATATAAACTATTTACTCACTCAGTTTTGTTTCTCAAAACCAGTATTTTTGGGAATTATTCTAAAATAAGTCAGCAAAACCAGAGAATAAAAGTAAACTAATTGCAAAAATGAAACTAAAGAAATGCTGAAATTAGCTACACAGGCTAGATTAGGCTTCATTCTTTCCACACTGGCATCTTCTTTGGAATTAGCAATTTTGTAATACACTATGTCCAGTAACAGAAAATTCATGGCAAAATAGGTTTCTTTTGTAGAAATAATCCATCATTCCCAACAGAGGTTATGTCCAAGGTGACATACATCTTCACCAGTTAACAGAAACAACTGGCAGATTAAAAAAAAAACGCTGGACTCTGGCCCCTGTTGAAAAAATCATCTTTCACAGAGACATTTTCAGTGAATAACAAGCCAGAATAAACAGGTAAAAAAATATATATATAAAAAGAGGTAAAATATATGACAATATCATTAAAGAGATTTCCCGATGTAATTAAGAGATAAAGAAAGATGAAAAAGAAAAGAACTTTAGAAAGTGAGAAAGTAAAAAACTAAGGTCTGAAAATAATAAGTACCTGAAACAGAGAATATTTTTGTTGTGAACGTTTGTATATAAGTTGGCAGTTTCTACAAAGATTGTTCAATTATACTCTTAAAAGATAAATCATGAAAACAAATGTATTCAGACATATTAACAGAAATATGCAAAGTCAACACTCTGACACTTGATAATCTTTACTTGACTCATCTGCCCACAGAAAAACAAAAAGATGAAAACCACACTACAAAATCCTCTCAGTTAGTAGAGAAGAGGGCTCATTTAGAAAATGTCTCATCTCAGAAATTTTAGACTTTATTACTAAATCTAGAACTGAGAGAACCATGTTCTTCAAACAAGAAAAGCAGTGATTGTTTAATGATGTTTTGAATTCATAAAAGGCAAAAAAGCCTTTTCAAGTGCATTTGAAGAACAGAATAGAAAGAATGCATTTGGGAAAGACAGACACTCATAAGAAATGCATGGCTGTTCCATGTCTATTTCTCACTGTTGGTTCCATTCACAAAGGAGTGAGCCTTCAGGCATTCAAATGTTTTGCAGTAATTATTCCTGAATGCTTGGTATTTATAAAAATGTAATTTACTCTAGGGAATGCTTCACTAGCTTCACTACAAAGGCAAGTCACAAGAGTACATTCAAACATTGCTATAATTATCAGCCTATCACTGATTCTTGTTTGTCACAGGCTAATCTTTTCTTAAAAAAAACTTGCTCAAGGCTGAAATTTAGCATCAGGACCAAACTGGGAAGTTTTCCCCACATCAAAGAAAGCTGATATTATTTGAAAATTCAAGGATAAGCTCAGAACTGCCTCTTTGAAGATGAACACTAGATCCAGCCCACACTAACTTTTAATGTTACCGCTTCAATATACCAACTCTGATATAATGCCCGATAGTTAAGTGGCAGTGTGTAGTGCTTCAGAAAACACCACAGAAAATGGGTTTCATCATTAATAATACAGGCCTAGACAGTAGGCAGCCTTATCATCAAAAGCCTAAAGCCTTCTCAAGAATTACATAAGCTGCCATTGTTAAAAAGTGTGGAGGGAAGGAGACAGACGCATGTGCAAGCAGCAAATGTGTTAGCTTTGGCAAGGGTCTGCATGTCTTTTGGTGGGTATTATTCCTTGATTTGCATGGAGGAGCTCCATGAAGATAACTCAATATCACACAGATCTAAAGAGAGTCAGCAGTGTAACCCTGGAGCTACATCACAGAATCACAAATAATTTTTCTGACAGTTTTTACTTACATAAACAAATTTTCATCTGAAGACTCACATAAGAAATTTGCTAAGCTATTCCTGCTCCAAAACTATAGGTCTTCTTTTACTCAACAGAGAATAAAGCAAGTTGAAGAAATTTGCTTCTTGCATGATATAATTAACATTGAGCACTACTGACTTCGCAGAATTTTTTTCTTTCTTTTATAACACTGGGGAAACAAAAAATTGATTTGAGGGGAGCGGTGGCTATAAAGCATTGCAATTACTTCACACAGTAGTTCAGTTTAACAGATGGAAGATGTTTAGCCCCACACGCTAGAATCTAAAACCTTAAGAGTAAAGGGAAAAAGTCCTTTTGTAGGAATATTTTGGTAATTCAAATGAAGATAGGTCACAGAGGTCTCCTTGTGAACTCCTTGCTTGTCTTGTGTGGTTTACACCTCTGAATTTGATGTCCTAGAACTTTAAAGATCAAATATAACTGGTAGGTCTTAGATAAAAGAATCATCTTTTGAAGATGATTCTCTCAGATCATCTAGATTGTAATTGAGATGCCTGAGAGGGGATCTTACCATTGGAGGGGAGGGAGTGAAGAGCATGGAGCCATCCCCTTCTTGGTGGTGCCAGGCAATAGGACAAGAGGCCACAGACAGAAGCTGTGACCACCAAGGCCACCCCTCCCTCAATAAGCTTCCTGACTAGAACTTTGCCTAAACGATCTTGAGATAGGAGAAGGTGACACTATTGCCAATTATCTCAAGACTGGGGAGAAGCAAAGGAGGAGAGAGAAGAATGTATCCTCAATAAAAGCAAACGCAGCAGCTGTCCTGAAAATCATCTCTGGCAGGGTTAAAGGAGGGAGAGGCCACAGCCCCAGGCTCATCTGCTGAGCCAAGGTTTGCACAGACCCCCCACAACAAAAGGGCAGGAGGAGAGGTGTGGGGATGTGGTGTTACCCCTGCTCAGAGGGAGGGAACATCCACTCTCCCTCACACAAACTGCTCAATGGCAAAGCCCCCACTCAGGAAGGCCACACCAAGGGACATTCACATGAAGGCAGCTGAGGGGGTGTCACCATCCATCAAAGACCCCCAAAATGCTCCCCAGACTCATTGCTGAGGCCTCGCAGCAGAGCACTGCACGTGATGCAGAGTGATGCCACTCATCCAGAGTCTGCTGCAAGAGCCTGTGTCCAAATTATCCCTGCCCAGGGGAGGCACCTGGGCATTCCCAGCTGGCCCAAGCACAAAACCATCCATTGGACTCTGTGTTTTGCAGGACCATCATCAGCAAGACGACCAGGGAAGAGGATCAATGGGATGCCATTAGGATCCATAGAGTGCTGATATTTTCTACTTAATCTGTCTTACTGTCATTCTCTTTCTCTCTCACCCTTCCGTGTTCTATTTTGTTCTATCTCTCTACCTCAGATTTACTGTTACATAAAATCCATAATATTGACTTTGGAATATGGTCTCATTTGCGCCTTAATTCAGGCAGACCTATCTTTCTTACAATTTTCATAACCAGATCATAACAACATCTCAGCAAACACATTTGAACAGAGGCAATAAAAGTTCAAAAAATGAAGGTACAAAAGGTGTTAAGCTCCAAAACAGTTTAAATTGAACATGCTGCATAGGGAATAAAACTGCATAACAGTAACTGGCACCTAATTTTAGAGAGAGGGTTTTGGGTTTTTCAGTTGATTTCTAAAAAATTAATATCTACTTCATTTATAGATATATATCTAGTCCTAACACATAAGCTGCTGTAAAGCTCTTTTTTCCTTGAATAGAAACTCCTATTAAAATGTGATTTTTTAAAAGAGATTCTACAGTCTGCATCAACTTTGCTTTTAACCTGCTTTTTAGAGTGGGACTCCTTCCTGCTGACTACTGTTAAAGATGCAAAAGACTGTTTTGCAATGTCAATAAGGTGAGTTAAGGACAGACTGTGGACTTATTCTTTTGGCTGTAAATCTGGTTGTTTGCTTCCTTTAGACTTCATTCAAACTCCTCGGGGGTTATTTTCTAGGCAGCCATTCACAGAATTATTAACAGCCAGTATACATTAGTCTTAATGGTCTACTTTTACACACAGCCTTTCAACCTCCTGTTTGCAACCACATGTTAGAAGCTCAAAAGCAAAACAGTTGTATGGCTTTTCTCCTGCTAAACCAACAAAAAACGTCCCAAGTATATACAACTTATACAACTGTACTTATCCAAGTTCTATTATTTATATAGAGTACCACGAGTAAAATCTGCCAAAGTATAGCCCTAAAATATTTTTTTTTTAATTTGCTGTTACTTGACTAAAGACTCCTCAGTTACTGTACTGGAACTGGAAAAGACAGAGTGAATTTTCTTCATAGCAGCAGCTTGTTGTGTCTTTAATTTGTGATTAAACCAGTGTTGATAACATACCAGCCTTTTGGCTATGACTAACATTCAACACAGTATTGAGATTTTCTTTTTTCCCACTCTGACCCTGCAATGAGTAGTTTGGGGTGCACATGAGGCTGGGAGGAGACAGGCAGGACAGGTGACTCCAACTGTCCAAAGGGATATTATATACAACATCGTGTCACTCTCAGCAATAAAAACTGGGGGAAAAGAGGAATGGGAGATATTCAGAGTGATGCTATTTGTCTTCTCAAGAAGTTATCGTGTGCTGAGGCCCTGCTTTACAGGAGGTGATTGAAAAGTGCTCATGGGTGGGAAGTATTGAATGAGTTCCTAATTTTACTTTGCTTGTGCATGCAGTTTTGCTTCACATTTTATCCTTTATCTTTATCCTGATGTATTTTCATTTTTGCTCTTCTGATTCTTCTGCTCTTCTTTTTGCTCTTCATTCTTGTTCTTCTGACCCATCCTGCTAGAGAGGAGTGACAGAGTGACCAGGTTAGTTGTTCGCTGGAGTCACAGTTACTTTGTGCAATCTGCATAATTTTATTGCCACAGAAGACGGATTTTGAAACACTCTATTTCAGTAATATACCTCTGTCTGAAAACATACAGAGTGATCAGAATACAGAGTTCATTCACTGCATTAAGCCCTTATGCAGTTTCCTAGCTCTGACCTGGTATTTATTTTAAAAATACAACATTGTATTACAGCAGCACATTAAGTTTTATAAATGAGAAGACATGTAACCAAAATACATACTAAGTCATGCAATCAATAATGCTTATATAAATTTGTAGCTAAGAAATTTAGCACTGTTCTTTAAAAATTAATTTAATATTTTGCAAAAAACATTCTGTTGCTGCCGTGCAAATAAGTGAAAGCCAGTTGAACACATGTTTTGTAGGTGTCTGAAAACTTCCAAATGCTTCAGTCATAAATTGTGTGTTTAAATGAGCATTGCCCTCAGTCTGTCTCCAACTAAAATATTAAGCATGATACCTACAACTGTACTAGATTTAGATGTGGGCAAGAAGTGGTTTTCTAGTCTTAAAAGGATTTGCTGTTACTCATCTGGAAATTTGAAGGTGTCAAAGCAGCGCATTTCAACAGTCTGATATTTTGTCTTTCAAAATAGATGAAATTGGTTTTCTCCCTTCCACCCTTTTGTTCCTTGCCTTCAAATTCATTAATTTTTATTCTCAACAAAACAAAAAATATTTCAAAAACGTGTGAAGTGTTCTATACAGCATTTCTCTTGGCCCATCCTTCATGTTAAGGGCTGACTACTTAGCAACTCTCAAGATGAATACAGTATGTGCACTTATTTACAAACTTACCATATGGTCTCTTTAGCTGAGGCTCATTCATCCAAAGCTGTTCTTTGGATGTAGTTACTAACTTTTTATCCACTCGATTAACTGAGAGTTTATGTATTTCCCTCTGCATCTATAATTATCTGAATAGCAGTTTGAGCTAGCATTTTAGACCAGTATCACAAGATCCTAAGAAACTCACAAAATGAGTGGCTTTGCTTTGATGTTATGAACCTAATTATAGGCAGGATAATTGTCCTGAAGCCACTGTTGTATTTTAT
This sequence comes from Acridotheres tristis, assembly GCA_037013685.1. Lineage (NCBI taxonomy): Eukaryota > Metazoa > Chordata > Aves > Passeriformes > Sturnidae > Acridotheres > Acridotheres tristis. The sequence continues at coordinate 59,879,662 of CM072884.1, read as the reverse complement.
ATCAGTGCCATACAAAAGTGTTCTGCTTATTCCCAAATTAGCAAAGCAAATACAGCTTCTGTGAACTCTGAACATGCAAAACATGTCCCTCCTATGTCTATTTGTAAAGAAAAATCAGCTTTTTTTTGTTCCTTCTACCTGAGATTTTTGATAAGGCATTTTAAAACAGTAATGCACAGGACCCATGGTAGATGCTAAGGATGATGCCAGCCAGCTCTAGACATCATGTCATATGTCCACATTTGAGACACACACTTGAGGCTTCTTTTATTCAGTGTACAGAATTAGGCAAACTGAAGAGCAATTCTTATCAGGATTTTGAAGAAAGAGATCACAACCTGAAAGCTGTTATTTTTCTCAGTTGACCACACAGGGAATTGGGCTGAGTAGCTCAGATGCATACATTATTAACATCTACAGCTGGTCAGAGGTAACTCAAATTCAGTAACTTTTGCATCATCTGAGAAATAGTTATCCGTGCTGTAGCTAAATCATACCAGAGGTCCAGAAATTTCCCAGATGATCTAATGAGGCCAGTATAAATGCTGCACAGATTGCTGCCCAAGTATAGAGCCTCATGAGTGCAATGGCATCTATCCTTGGCTCAGAAGATTTTAACTGCTTCCATGCTGTGTTGAGCTATTGCCAGTGACCAGGAGCTGTTCCAGCTGTCTTCACACCATGCTCTCTATCATATCTGGAGGGCTTATTGGTTTAGATGCTGGACACAGCTTCAGACCCAAAGTGGCTCCATGCATTTGGACAGCATAACATCTTTCCTAAAGCGAAAGGGACTGTTCATGAGGCTGATTCTGACCAAGTTAGCTCAGTGTGGAAACCATAGCACTAATTCTGTTTTCAAAACTCTGTGACACTCCAATTAGCATTGGTAACAGGGAGCTGACTGTATTGTGATGGCATGAGTGGAAGGAATAAGCTCATGCTGAACTCTGTGCTGTCAGGACTCCACTGCATCTGGCACATGTGCTGGTTCAGGTGCTTCTTCATTCCACTGCAGGCTATGCTGTAAACACACTCAGTGGGTATATAGATGCTAGTAATTCACAAAGTACTGTGTCAAATGGCTTTCCAAAATCCAGGTATAAAGCACATAAAATACAATATTTAATTCTCCCATGAATTTCATGTGCTATGAGTTATATTTCTTGTTTGCAGATTGCATAAAATTATTTTTATAGGTTAGTTAATCAAAACAGTATATATGTATCTTCGTATCATCAGGTTTTTACCAGCCTCTATGCATGACATAATTTAAACTGATGTGTCCTTTTCATATATCTTTCGGCTTTTTTCTCAATTTACAGCTGACATGCTTGGAATGGTAAAAAATGTGGATTTTTGCATTCATCTATCTTTCATTTTATTTTAGTTTCTCTTAGTAAAAAAAAGGGGATTTTATTTTTTTTTAATCAAAAAAATAACATGTACGTCTCAGAGTGATAAAGTATTAATTAACATTAATAATTATAGTAGCATAATACTTAATTATTTTTGTTAAGTTATCCATTCAAGAAACTGAGATGAAATACAATTCAAAATTCAGAAAGAAAACCGTAATATTTCTGTGGATGAGTCAAGATTTTTCTGTTCTTTTTTAAATTTTATTTTGCTTTCTTGTTGTTTGTAAACTGAAGTATACTTGACAGATTACATGAAAATATAAGCAAGATTCTGATTTATTCTTTAAGATCCTACCCAAGAGATTACCTTTAAAATACCAGCAAATTAAAAATAAAAATAAGCAAAATCAATGGGTCCTTCTAAAGAAGAACAACAAACAAGGGAATTATTTTCAAATTGCCTAAATATGGTCTTAGAATAGAAAAGCAAACCAGGAAAGTTTTTAAATGTTATGCTAGCCTAAACACAACACTTATTTATTTAACTTTAACATAATATTGGAAATATCTAAAGAGTAAATTAAATTATACAGGAAAAAACTGATTACCCTAAAAATGCAAAATTTTGCAGAAGGCAAGCAAGCAGGAATGACTTTGGAAAAAAAAAAACCCCACAAATGGAAATAAGTACACAAAACTTTCTAAAAATTAGAGTATTTTAGAAACAATGGTACATTATGATTGAATTCTATGCATTAAAACCAGAAACTCTAGTGAAATTATAATTAATAGTTTTATCGTTCAATTTCTGCAGTAGTACATAGTTAGATCTTATTAATACTATCTGCAGATCAGGGTAAGCACAGATTAAGGCATCATGTCTCAGGGGTCTCCATCCCAGGCTGATTGACCCAGTTGCTGTTTTCCAGTTTGCCCATTCAGGTCAGTGCCTTTAACCCCACCCAGTACAACACATAAAACAGGACTCTCATAAGACAGAGGCACAGATTGCCAAGCCCGCTCTTCTCTCTGACTGTGGTAGAAGTTCACCACTGATGTCATGCATGCTCCCACTCTCCACGTTCACAAGCACACCCATATCCTTAGGTCTCTTGAACATTGGCCCAACATCCCTGTCTGGCTGCCAGGCCCCTTTCCCCTCCAAATGAGCCTCCTCCTGACCACTGGCTTGTCCAGCTCGATGTTTACCATCAAACAGGTGCATGAAATCACCCACCTGCTTCACAGTCTCCCCCACTCCCACAGATCCCTTAAATATTAACACAGGTTTCTCAGCCTGGCTAATATCCATGATCAGATGCTGGGCTCTATACCCACCACTGACTTCATATATAGAGATTTCTCCTATTCACCAGATAGTCTGACTTGGTTTGCTATTGAATTTAGCATAAACAAACATGCACACAGGATTAAATTACCCAGGGAAACAATAAATACTGCTCTATCACCTTCTCAGATCTGTATATCTATGAATTTAATTTATCACTTTCCACATTCCTTTTTATATTTTCTATAGTCCTTAACCAGGTAGCTAAATGAATCAGATTGGGTCATATTCCACATGATCTTAGTGAAATAACATTTCCAAAATGCTCTGTCTGCAGTGCTGTGTGTGTCAGTCCTCTATACATGGCCACAGCTTAGCAGACATACCATTTCCTTGCTCATACTCCTCTGATTTAGAATGTTCCCAAAGTCTGAAGTGCAATTACAGTACTCAACAGACATACACTAAAGTTTACAGTCACTTTTTAAGTCCTAAACACACATTCCCCTTCTGAGGAAGTAAATCCTTAGGACGCTTCCCCCATTTAGTAACAGATGTGTAAGACTATACCTCAGAAGAAACCACAAAGATATGATTGAAGAGTCCACACGTTGGTCAAATAATCTATATCTGCAAAAATAGACTGAGCAAACAACAGGTTGCAGCCTCAGCTTCACATGACAAACTTTTCAGGGTTCTTGGACATTTTTCTCCATAATCCCACCAAGTAAAACCTGTCCTGAATGATAGTCTGTAGAGTGCATTTATATACATCTGTAGATAAGTCCTCTACTGATGGTGTTGTAATGTCACCTGCAGCTGGAGTACAATGCATGATCTCCAAAATTCTTTCTCCAAAAAATCTTGGTAATGAAAATTAGAAAATCAGTCCATTTCTTTGTGCTTCTTCTAACCTTTTGTTTGGAATGAAAATATAATTTCTTTCAAGTAGATTCCACTACCTTTTTTACAAATAGTTTCTTTCAAATTAGTACCTCAGCCTCAGCTAGGACTGTTGTACGTGCTACAAATAATAGCACTTAGAGCGTTTATTAACTATTGTCTCTTTTCTCAGAAAACTATCACCTAGAAATTCAGATACTTTGTAATACAGTGATACTTTAGAAAGGTTTAGAAAGCTTGTGATAAAACCAACATCATTCTGCAGAATACAGCAGTATACTAGACAGCTGAACAGACTAGAGTTGAATACTGTGTGTGTGTTCATGCACATCTTGTACCCCCAGATCACTTCCTGATAAATCTTTTAAGCTCAGACTTGCAGTCAGAGACCTCCTTGGCTAACTGATGAAAAAAAATCCTCCTCTTTTGTGATGGGACTTTATTCTCTTTTACAACACCTTGCTATCCGGGATAGATAGGATCATCTGGAAAAGGCACCACTGACATACATATCTAACACTGAACTAAAGAATATTGTCAAACCTGTTGTAATCCTGAAATACTGTTTTGAAGTCTATGCAGAGATACATGAAAGTATCAATGTGTATCTCAGATACAGGAATCACTCCACCTATGGTGCTGTGAAAAACATTGATAAAGTTAATCTCTATGTTGCTAAATATGTGTTCCTTCTACTACTGCACTATTTTAGATAAAATGGAAAAAAGAATAAGCCACTTAAAAAAGAAAAAAATCACTCCATATTACAAGTCAAACCTGTGTAAAGGGATTTATATAACATTGGAAAATTATTTACATGGTTGATTTTCTAACATAATTTTCCCTCTTTTCTTACATCTCTGCAGATTTGGGCTCTGCTAAGACAAGGAACAGAAAATTTGAAATATCAAAAAAAAATTTGTTCCCACAAGATTTCCAGCGGAGGTTGACAGTTAACAGATGAACCTCAATATAGAAACTTTTAAAGTTTTTCCATCCTTATTGATGGTGTTATAGTGACTCTGTTGTTTCTGGTGTTGTGTCTCCTCTTTCTAAATTCCATTTCCTTTTATTTTTTCCTCTGGGACATTTAATGGAAGTTACTGCTTGCTCTTCTGACTCATCCTCAGTCTTCTAGCTCTGAGTACTGAAAAGTGTCATTATATTCAGATTCAGAAACTGAAAAAAGTATTCTGACAAACACTGTAATTATATAGTCTGTCAGTGTCCTTTTTCAGACTCATCTTCAGCATTAGAATTATACACACTTCTGTCTGTTGTATATTAGCTGAAATTTTACTGCTTAACTTTCCCCTTTTACAATTCTTTGTTATTTAAAAGATAAATAGAAATGCTAATAGAGATATGACTAGACAGGTCAACATTCATATTATTCATAACACCTCTGCATCTCTTTTTTAACTGCAGTGAAATAGTCTAGGGGAAATTTAACACATTGCATAAAATTCAAATAAGAATAATTGTCTCATTTCATGCAAAAGTTTAAAAAATGCCTAAATTTATTTCTTCTTAGACTGAGAAAAAAAAAAATCATCAATTTAGAGTAATTTACAATGAGACAGCCCTGAAGCCATATATCCTATATCTCAAGTAGAAAATATGGGCCTATTCTGTCTATGCCCCGATCCAAATCTGCTTTGCTTAAGTAAAAGAACTTATGCTGAGGTTTTCTTCTCCCACATAAGCGTCACAACCTCTGTCACATAGAATTATTTTTGCACTCTCTGTTCCTATAAATATTTAATTAGTTACACAAAGTGAAACTCTTCCAGCAAGGATGATAAATTCACACATGCAGTAGCATGCATTTTAAAGTTTTTGTATATGCTATTAAAAAAAGATTCTGAGCCTATTTTTTCTTTAATTCAAGTGAAAACTGTGACACTTTACTTACATAATTATTAAGGGAAGATCTATGTTTTGTCTGGCAGCTAAGATGACTGCACTGGAGATGGTTTCCTTAAAGTTTGCATGTTATTGCTTAGAAGTCATAATCTAACATTTGGTATTTTATCAGAAAGTTCCAGTAATTTTTAATGTTTAGTTACCATTACCTGCTCATTCTTTGCCCCTGATGTAGCCCCACCTGGCTGCCTGGAATATAATTTAGCAGGCCATGTGAGTATGCAGGATCTCCCTAAGTAGTGTAAGAAAATATGATGTAACTGTTTAATTTTATCTGGCTTAGATTTACAGAACATGGTATAAATGTAGGGATTGGTGAAAAAAAACCCTAGGACACACATCTGAAACTTAGTCATCTTGAAGAGCATTCAGTCATCTGTTACAGTCTGACTGCTACTCTTAATAGCCAGGTCACTCTTGGAAAATAGTCTTTATGTGGTGTGTTTGAAATCTTCATGCACAAAGAAAAGCCAAACACTTCTAACCTGCCTGATTTTCTTCTTGTAGAGCAGAAAGTAGAGGAGACTCTGCAATCTTGTGGCTTTTTATTTCGTTCTGCACATACATATAGCAACTTTAAAGGATGGTATTAAATAAATAAATTTATTGTAACTATAAAAAGTTTCCTAAGCTACTTTTTTGTATCTTACAGTGTGAATGTAGGTTAAACCTCTCTAAAACTTACCCTTTTAATGTGAAATATTTGCTTGTCTGGTTTACTTCTATGGCATGAAATCCTCCCTTTTAGACCATATACATAATCGCAGTTGACTTTGCTGAATTAATATGCCATAGGTTTGTGCATATCCAAGGTGAAGGCTTCTAAGCTAGTCAACATCATACGCTTAGAAACTTTTTATAGCACTGTCTACCTTGCAGTGATCATGATAAATTTCTTAATACTTTAATACATATAAATAGATTAATGGAGTCTTTTGATGTAGTAGATTAATACCTACCAAACAGAATATACATAGTGATTCTTTCCCTGGTATAATTTCAGAATTTTTAAAAATAAGACTAATTGTGTGCATTTCCTGTAGAGTTTGGGGTGGCTTTAATTTTTTTCTTTATTCCAGCTACACATAAATTATCATGTCTACTCAGGCACCTTGAAATATACAACAGATATTTGAACCAAACATCTCTTCTGAACTATGCTGGAAGCTAACCAGGCCATTTATTCTGTTACACATGGAAGAAAGAATGATAACTGCAGGTTTTGGGGCAGCTGGTTTTTTTCCTTCCATAATTTCTGCTATGCAGATTTTAAAAAAGAAAAAAATTCTAAAAAATCTGACTGCCACAGTAGACCACATTCACAGCTATAAAGCTGAAAACTAGGATTGTCTTCTTTTCACAACTTGCTTTCATGTGTCTAAATATTGGCAAATTTTAAGCTCAAGTAACCTATAGCACTGAGTAAGAAGGATAAAATATTTAGTGCTGTTAGATGTTGAGCTTCATCTTTTTGTGCCTTCTGTAGTTAAACCTACTTTATTGATTTTTACTTTTGTCTAATTGCATTAATATTGAAATATGTCTTCACTAGAAAGCAAATATGTCTATTACATTGACTTCTCTGCACCATGTAAATAGTTGCATGGAAGCCTGAGGAATGAAAGGATAATGAAAAGTCATAAACTGTTCCTTGAGATGTAGAACTTTTTCCCAAATCAGGGAGTGTAGTGTGCCACTAGTACCTTCCTAACTCAGATGTAGATACATTCAGATCACTTACAGAAAGCAGGTACATTAAGGTAGCTATGAAATATCTGCCACTGTGATTAAGATTCAAACCAGAATTTTGCTACAGCTTTTACTACATTACATTAGCACAAAAAACCATGGCTGCATCATATATATTGTCAGGCATCTACACTGGGACATTTATACTCTACATTTTAGGAAAAATACTATTCATAAACATAATGAACTGGTATAAGAAAAGAAAACCAGCCAAATCAACAAAAGCAAAACTCTGCATGCATTCTTTGTATTTTTCTAAGTTTATATACAGTTCTATGACTAATTTTTTTTTCTGATAACAACAGTATGTGCAACATATGCCTACATTCAGACACAGTTGCTATTAACATTTATTAATAATATCACCCAATTTGCTTCTTAGTCCACACACTCTGCACTGAAAATTTACTTCAAATATATATCCATCCAAATTTTTACAGCTGTGAAAAGACTTTCTAACTGTTACTAATGGGTTTTCAATAATATTTAAATCCTTTCCTGCACAACAAAAGCATAGGGTGTCTCCAAAGCTACAAAAATCCAAATGGATTGGAAAATTGAATAGGTTAAAGCTCACTGTATCTATCCCTCTCAACTTTCTCTGTCCAGTTATATTTTCAAAGTTTTGAAAGGAGGGTAATCTGAAATATTGAGGCCAAGTATTGAAGTCTGCCATCCATGGGGAAAAAAAAAAAAAAAAGCATTTCCTGTCAAGGTTTTCTGCTTCATGACTGAAGGTTTTAGTGTCACATTTTCCAAAACTGACATTTCTTCTATTTAAAAGAGAATATCTGTGGTGCTGAAATAGGAAAAACAATAAATGGCCTTTGTGAAATGGAGACATTTAATCAACTGCAAAGGTTGTTTGCTGCAAGTTTTCTCCTGCACCACATGAATTATTACTATCAAGAGGACGGTTTCACACATCATTGGTTTTGTGAAGATTTGGAGGGAATGTGGTATATTTCTGTCACTCTCTTCCTGACACTTTGAAAAGACAATGACATCAGGAATGTGTCTCACCCTGGATAAATGGGAAACCACATGGTCCATAAAACAGTAAAAGTAAATTTCTGATTTTAGGAGAGGAATAGTCATCCTCTGGAAGTGTTATTCCCAGTGTAATGGACACTGGAATAGAAAAGGGAAGATACACATTGGTTATTCAATGTTCCTTTTACTCTGTAGCAAAATAAGACACAATTACTTATTTCTAAAATGCTTGTTTTAATTTCTGAATACCTTGTAGTAAGAGTCCCAATCAGTATGTTTACAGCACATTTACTGTAGACATTCCTAAACTAAACATGATGGAAGTTGAAAAAACCCTCAAACCCTTACACTATAGTCAATTCTGAGAATTCTGTTTCTTTTATTCTAGTCTTTCCTTAAACTAGCCAGATTTTCAGGGGATATAGCCTTTGGCAATTATCTGGAAAGGAAGTCCTAAGACAAAGAACCCACAGTGTGAGCAATTTCCTTACAATTAGATTGAGCTAAAACATTTCTCTGCAGCATTATTTTGGACTGAAAATTGTTTCATGACTCATTCTGCTAAAGGCAAATATCAAAAATTTCAGAAATGTCTCACCCTAGACTTCTAACCAGTAAGTCAAAAGCCCATTTGAGACATTCACAAGTTCATGCATGAACAGGTTATAGCAGAAGAAGTAAAGAGAGTAGAACTGTCAGTCTGATAGAACCAGGAATAGAAATGACAATTGAATAATGGCCCACGACCAAGGTGTGCAGGTCACTCTTGACCCTCACTGGAGATATAGCCCTGAGAGCTACCTGGGGGTAAAAGGGTAGACCAGTAAGGGTGACACAGTTGTGAATGTTTGCTACAGACTGCCTGATCAGGAGGAGGAAGTGGTGAGACATTCCGTAAACAGGTCAGAGCAGCCTCAAAGCCACAAGCAATGGCCCTTGTGGGTGAATTTAACTATCCTGACATCTGCTAGAGAAGCAACACATCAAAAGAAGCATAGCACAAAGAATTAAGGAGGTTCCTGGAAAACATCGATGACAGCTTCATGCCAGAGGAAGAAGGATCCCACAAGGAATGGTGAGCTGACTAATGTTATTCTAACAAAATAGGAAGGACTTGTTGGAAACAAGGTGAAGGTCGGGGGCAGCTGCAGCAGGGTCACAGCAGCCTTGGCTGTAGAGGCCATGAGACTGTGGAGTTCAGTACCTGGTAAGAATGAAGCAGGCAATAAGTCAGGTTGCAGCCATGTATGGTGGTTTGATCCAGCCTGGTTCCCACAAAAGTCACTCTCTCACTTCGGTTGCCACTGGGCATAAGGAGAAAATATAATGAAAATCTCATGAGCTCAGGGAAGGAAGAGATCATTCATTGCTTTCATGGCCAAAACAGACATGACTTGGGGAAATTAATTGAATTTATTACTATTCAAAATCAGAGGAGGATAATGAGAAGTAAAAAAAATCTTATAAACACCTTTTTCCCACTCCTTCATCCTTCCTGGGCTCTACCTTCTGTCCTAACAGGGGTGCAGGGAGACAGGGAATGGGGGCTGTGGTCAGTTCATCACAGCAGAGGATGTTGTCTCTGTCACTGCTTTCTCCTCAAGGAGAGGAGTCATTCCCTTGCCCCAGTGCGGGGTCCCTCCCATGGGAGAAAGTTCTTTATGAACTTCTTCAACATGCACCCTTCCCACAGGCTACAGTCCTCCACCAACTTCTCCAGTGTGAGCTCCTCCCATGGCATGCAGTCCTTCAGGAACAGGGTACACCACTGTGGGTCCAGTATTGCCAGCAAGTCAAGGGAGGTGGTCTTGCCCCTCTACTTAGCCCTAGTGAGGCCACACAAGGAACCTTGTGTTCAGTTCTGGGCTCCTCAGTACAAGAGAGACGTGGAGCTCCTGCAGAGGGTCCAGAGGAGGGCAACAAAGATTACTAAGGGACAAGGATTGCTTTTATGAGGACTTGTTCAGTCTCAATAAGAGATGACTGAGAGGGGACCTTACCAATGTACATAGGTAGGGTCAGTGGGTGTCCAGAGGATGGAGCCAAGATCTTCTTAGTGGTGCCAACTGATAGAACAAGAGGCAATGGGCAGAAATTGATGCACAGAAAGTTCCATCTGAGCATGAAGAACTTTTCTACTGTGCAGTGACGATGCACTGGGATATATTGTCCAGAGAGGTTGTGGTCTCTCCCTCACTGGAGGCATTCAAGAACTGTCTGGACACAATCCTGTGCCATGTGCTCTGGGATGACCCTGCCTGAGCAGGGAGATGGGACCCAATGACGCCCTGTGGTCCCTTCCTATCTGACCCATTCTGTGATTCTGTGAAGGCTGTATCCATGACATTGCCCTCAGGCTGAATCTAGTAAGCTTTGCTCATTACAGTATGAGAGCAATACATTTGCTTAATTGGCGTTTTGGATAGTTTTTCTTACTTTTTCAGTATTTTTAAAGCAAGCATTTCATCATTACAAGATGTGTTTGTGCTTTTTAGGTTAATATTTTAGTTTAAAATATAACATTTAACTATTCATAGTGAATGCTTCTACTTCAGAGGACATTTCTTCTAAAAAAGATTTTTTTTTCCTTTTTTTTAGCATTGTTATTATAGTACATGGATAAGGAAGTACTTTTCATGGTTATAAAAGTTAGCCAACACATCTATTTTCAGTCATTTTAATTGTGCTAATCTTTCTTCTTCGTACTGATATTTTCCATGCCATGTATTTGCCTTAGGCTGGAATATTATTTTCAAACTTTTATATCAAGAGGATTCAGAGAAAGAGGAGAAACATACTATTTCAAAAATCTCTTCTAACTGTTTCATGGAGAACTTCTCAGCTGAGAAACTAATGTAAAGAAGTCCAGGAGAGTAATCAGTTCAGAAGGAGTAGTTGGCACAGCAACATTAATACTGGGTCAATATTTCTGGGAGACTTGGGACTTTCTGTTTTTTTGAAATATGCTTTTGCATGTATGTAATATCTTTAGGGTTTGTTTGTCTGCTTGCTTGCTTGCTTGCTTTGTTCTTTTTGCTTGATCGTTTTCTTTTTAATGAGTTTTCTGAAAATGTATTAAGACTGGTAATTACAGGAGTATGAAATTGCTTGAGAGAATAGATTGGTTATTTTAAGTAATTAAAATATTTTGCTTTGTCAGCAGGACACATGAGTGAGAAAAAATTAATTTTTTGTATGCCTAAATTAATAAATATCTTTAACCCAGAACAGCCAAACATGGGGTGTTAATGACTGTCATAGACAGTGACTTGAACTTGGTTTATATGGCAGATTGATGTAACTAAATACATTATATGTGACTGTGTTAACATTATCACAGTAAGTGTTAGCATGCTGGAAATTATTGTTTCTCAAAACATCTCTGAAGCAGCCCTGAGAATATTCAAATTCAGTAAAAATGAAAGTAATAGTGAATTATACTTATAATTTACCAAGATTTTATTCCAGGATAATTTTCCATTGATCATGTACATATGCTATATTTCAGAAGCAGCAAAATGCATTTATATTAGTTATTAGAGCACAGCAAGCTTAAAGAACACAGAAGAATTCATATCTGATAAAATAAAGTGGTTAATGTGATTTCATTAAAAACATAATACCAAGCACACTATCAAAGTTGGATAGTAGAGACTGGATTTTAGCAAACGGAGATATATGGTCTCCTCAGCTTAGTTTTAAGATTCAGAGAGTTTCTCACTGCTTGTACAATGCCTTAATATAGGGAACTGACTACATTATAGCATTTAAGTTTCTCATGTGAGAAACTTAAACTTGAGGGAACTAACACAAGAAAAAGAAATCTTATTCTCATTCTTATCAGATTTAGTACTAAAGCTGTAATCTTTCATATTTTTATTACAGTTAATTTGTACAGCTGCAGACATTCTCTATTCATTTGGTATCAGAACTACATGTGCCTTGAAATTAATGAACCAGAGTAAAACTCAGACTATACAAGGTTAATTTAAGCTTGTCTGACTCCATGTTTTCCTGTAGTTTTACATTATGCAAATTGCAGGTGATGATGTGAAGCTGACAGAAATCTCTAAAGGCATGAATCTGGGTCACAGCTATGAAACAGAAATTAGAATAGCTGATGATAAGAGGAAATGACCCTACCTAGTCTTCCTCAGCAACTGAAGAAACTTTCTTTCCTCCTAATGCAGACTTTTGGAGAGCTTCTGCTTTTATCTCCTCAATGAGATTATTTGACACATAAGCTCCTTTAAAGCTAAAAAGGAAAAAAAATCAGGCTTAAGATGTTCCTAAAAAGATGGGGGAAAATAGGGGAAAAAAAGAAGAAAGAAAGAAAAGAATAAACTTTATGGTATTTTAAACTCTCAATTGGATTCTGACTGACTGAAGTGAGGTGCTTTAATATAGTTTATTCTCTGTACAGATAATTCATTACATAATCACATTCCATTAGGAAAAAGATACTTTAACGGTAATTATTCTGTCATTCTACATTACCACTAACTTCACAGACAAAAGACCCATAAGGAGAAAAAAAATGCACCACAGGTCTCAAGGCTTAACAGTTCAGGCGAAGACCTTTCATTTCACTAGAAATGTTCCTACTTTTACCAGAAAAGAACAGTTCACTTCTCCTAAATTCCACAACTCATTGAAGATATATTTATCTCATCATGTGCAGATTGGATACCTGCCAATAGTATTTTTAATGTGACTTTGAAAGGCTGTCACATTTTAACCATTCTATGTAATGCACTGGAATGTATATATGTAAAATGCATAGGTATAGCTATAAATCAGTGTAGTTGATGACATGTTAAATAAACTACTATTATAAATTATTGTTATATACTATTTAGTTATTCGATTACCAAAGTATTATTAGAAATGGTTCCCTAATTTTTTGTGATGTCTGGAAATTTGATGGCTAAGCAGACTAAAAGAATGTGAAGAGCTGACATCTTTTAAGCCAATAAACCATTCAGACCACAATGATACTGTTTTGACTACATCTTTCATAATTAAATATTGCATTTGAATACTATCAATTTGTGCGAAAAGTGTTATAGAGACTAAGATGTGCTGATGAACCTTTTTCACACTTTGTGCCAGTATTTCTCCCCTGACTTCTTCTTTAATCTTTTTTATCTTCTGCTCCCTACAACCTCTAAATAATATACTTATCTTTTAGTGAATGTTTTGAACACTTCCTATAACCAGCCACTGCTTGCCAGACAGTGTGAGTGGCAAAAGTTGCATAGCAGCCAAAAAATAGCAGATATCTCAAGCCCCACTTGCACACCATTAGCAGTCATGATCCCTGCCTAGGATTCACCATCCTGGTCATATAATCAATTCCAGAAAATTTCTGCCACTGCAGGCCTAAAATCTTCAAGGCCTTTCCTTCTGTTTTACAGACCCATAATCCCTTTCCTTCATCAGCACAGAGCAAATGATTACCTCTGGTGGGTTACTTCTCATCTCCAGGCCAGATCAGGGGATGAGATATGTTTTCAGTCTTCATGGTATCCTGCTGCTGGATGCAGAGATTAGTAGGTCTGGTGAAGTGCTGTGATTCTGCGTGGGAAAGACTAATCTTCTGGAAGTCTGCCTTCTGAAAAGCATATTTAAGCAGTTTTATGAGCAAGCCTCTGCACTTGTACCATGCATAGGCAGGAATGAGTTAGGTGAAAATTTAGTGTGCAAGCCATATATTCTACATTGGTTATAGCCCTTATACACATATCCTGGTAGTGTCTCTTGCACTTGGGACTGCCTATTTCAAACTCAGTCTCCACCTCCATGATCTGCTTCCACAGGTATTTGGGGGGTTTTGGTACTGTATTATTCAGTTCACTGCATGCCAGAGCTCTCTAACATCCCACACCTGGTACCTGTAGCAGGAAAGACCAACTTTCTGTTTCACATAGATAAAATAATTTCCCAGTACAAGCCAGGATGCACTCATCAGACTTGCTCTAAAAGCTAAATCCCTTTCTCCCTCTCTGGCTTCTCTGCTCGTACTAGAAAGTGTCATCATCAGAATACAGCAAGGGACCAGAATCCTATTATTTGCTATTAATTATTGAAGCATAGGCTAGAAGAAATATTGTCTCACTATCTCTCCTTTTCCCACTGGAGTTTCCTGTCTGAGCTGTGTTACATGCCATAGGCTTGACACAGTTTCTCTGGCTGCTCTGCCACAGGAGAGAGAGGAGAGAGACCCAGAGATCTGCAGAAATGGGGAAGCAGATCTGTAACACAGCCTACCTGTGCAGTCACTATGGATTTGCCATGAGTGGATCTGTGTGCCAAAATGTACAGGACATCACCTGGAAGAACCAGTCAGTGCATATTTCATAGCCACAGGGCAGAAGTCTCTGGGTTGTAGTCAGTCCTTAGGCACACTTTGGAGCTAATTTTATTTTCTATTCTATGAACCCACAAAATGTTTTGTTTTTTTCCAGCTGAGGCTGGAGGAGCATTTGGAAATGATCTCCCAAATGCCTGGCAGCTCTGCAGATTTTGTCTGTGAGTAAATGCATTGCTGTGTGAACTTTCTATTTTAAAAATGTATTTGTTTTGTTTTGTGTAGTCTCAGAAGGATTGTACAGACATCCTCTTTCACAGGTCATCTTATTTCTTAATGAAAACACAGGGTTTCTATGTCCCTAAAGATTTCCTATAGTGGAGGCATAGCTTTTATTCAGTGTATTAGTTTTGACTTTGGGCTTTATGTTCCCTGTGCATACAAAAGATTTTCTTACACAGACCACTGTACAAAACATTTAAGTGATTTTGTTGTTGCTGTTCTGGATTTCATGCATAGAAATATTTTTAATTGAAAAAGACATCACACCAATACCTAATTGATGCTCATATATCAAGAGATGTTTTATTTCATGTGAGCAATTATGGAAGCAATAAAATTTAAGACAAAGAGCCATGAAAGTTTGAGAAAACTTACATGGCAGAAAGATTTTTAAAGCAGAAAAATTGTTAAGTATTCCCCTAGTATATGATGATGGACCTTAATTAAAGTCAAATGGGAATAAAAAGTCTTTATGTAAGGTAATGCATTTGGAGTCTATAGAATTGCAAAGAATAGATTCTGGTATTAAATAAGAGTTATTGTATCACTAGCAGCACCACATCATAGAAAAAATAAGCCTTTAATTCAACATAGAAGTCTACCTAACTATAAGGAAACTCTTATATGATAAAGAACTCATTTTCCATCTACAAGTGCTGACAAAAAATGGTTTGTTAGGAAACTGTGCTGCAGAGTGGCTTAGATCTGTGTTTGAAAGTCCTGCAGTACTCCTCCTGTTGTAGAAATCAGTTGTTAATTGAATACTTGCCTAATTTTTGGCCTCACAGATGGCTTGTGTCTTTTAAGGAGAAGCAAAGGCAAATTTTACAGAAATTTTTCATAGTTTTAAATTAAAAACTAGTCAGTCTTATTAAGCTTTTTTACTTAATCTGATCCGAGATCTGTTTTTGTAACTCTCCCACACTTTACACAGGTATTTCTTACTGTTACTAACATACCCCACTTCTTATGTATATAGATGATATTCATTCAAGGACATATTTTACTATTTTCACTTTCCTAAAATCCCCTGGAAATGCTGCATCCTCACATACTCATTTGGACTAAAAAAATAATCTCTGTGTACTTCCTTTTTCTAGGCGTCCAAGACTTCCATCACTTTTATCACTGAATTTAGCTACAGACTGACTCTAAACCTGGGTTTGCTCACCCATCTTCACAGTATGCTAATCTATTTCTGGATGTACTGTGAGAGACACTACTGTAGTATGCAGAATTCTTCAGAACGAGATATTATGTCAAACTGATAAGAAATTTATTTGTATTCTTACTTTGTCTTCTTACTTAACAGCATTCATTTATTCCTTGAATTCTCTCTCTGAGACCAGCATGGAGAAAATTAAATAAAATTGGAACTTATAACCAGAGCATATTTTAGTGTGCTTGTTTGGTTTGGTTTTTCATTTCACCAGCACAGAATCACATTTAATTGAAATCTAGTTAATGGCATTATGATTTTTATGATAGTGAAACAAAAAGTCATCTCCTTTGTAATACCGACCTCCAAATTTATCGTAATAAATAACCATCACAATCTGTTAACTTTTATTCTTCACTTTTTTACAGTACACTGATCAGTAATGGACTGCATTCAATCAGCTTTATGAGGTTGCACTCTTCTCCACCTGCAGATTCCACTAATCATAAAAAACATAACTTTATTTCATATTGCTTATTTCATCTGAATTATTATTTTCACAAGATCATATATGGGAAAAATAAATACATGCATGCAAGCACAAGAAAGAGGGAAGGAAGGAAGGAAGGAAGGAAGGAAGGAAGGAAGGAAGGAAGGAAGGAAGGAAGGAAGGAAGGAAGGAAGGAAGGAAGGAAGGAAGGAAGGAAGGAAGGAAGGAAGGAAGGAAGGAAGGAAGGAAGGAAGGAAGGAAGGAAGGAAGGAAGGAAGGAAGAAGAGAAAGAAAGAAAGAAAGAAAGAAAGAAAGAAAGAAAGAAAGAAAGAAAGAAAGAAAGAAAGAAAGAAAGAAAGAAAGAAAGAAAGAAAGAAAGAAAGAAAGAAAGAAAGAAAGAAAGAAAGAAAGAAAGAAAGAAAGAAAGAAAGAAAGAAAGAAAGAAAGAAAGAAAGAAAGAAAGAAAGAAAGAAAGAAAGAAAGAAAGAAAGAAAGAAAGAAAGAAAGAAAGAAAGAGAAAGAAAGAGAAAGAAAGAAAAGGAAGAGAAGTTCAATAAACATGATTTAGCTTCATAACTATGTAGTTGACTAACAACTACATTTAAATAAGAAGAAAAATATTATTTATGTCTGCACCAGTAAGTATTAGGAGTAAAATCTCAGTATTTTTCCCAATTTATAAGTGTGCTGGCACCAACCATATCAGGTTTTGGACAAAATCATTTGATATCCCTTATATGAAAAACTGTCTGGAGTAAATTGATCTTTAGCTGACTATCATTGTGTCTGCACTCCCGTATGAAAGAGGGCGAGGAAAAATATCAAAGAAAACATTGTATGGTTTCCAACCCTTATTTAAGAAAATGTCAGGTTCAAACATTAAGAGGCATACTGTCTCTGGAGAACAAAGGCAGAATAACCAGTTTTCCTATGAACTCGTCCTTCTCCTCATTGATTATGCAAGAGACTCAAACTTCTAAATTTAATTCTGTTTTTAAACATATTATTTCTGAGCTAATAACAATTTTCTCCTTACTAATGCAGGAGTAAGTTATTATACTGAAGGTGTAAAATGCAGGACTTCGTTAAGAATAGATATGCATAGCTGCAAGTGAATATATATTTCTTTCCTTTTTTTTTCCTGGTTTCATCAACCAAAGCAGAATTGGCTTTAAACTGATAAACCCTCACATGAAACAATAGCTCCAGTGTAAGTGATGGAAATAAACATCTACAAAAGAGAACAAATTCACATCCCAGGATAAAAACAGAAGTTAACTCTTCTCTGTGCTGGTAAAATCTGGAAAATAGGCTGCAAAAAGTCCTTAGAACTCATGAACTGATTGGATCTTGGCCCACAAAGTCACGTCACATTACAATTTTTATCGTTTTCACTAGAGCTTAAAAACAAATAAAAACACATTTGGAAACAGTGCACTAGAAACTGGTGGAAAATTAAAACTTAGTGTCACCATGGGAGCCTTAAGAACTGCTGAAATGAATGGAAATGTTAGTAGTAGATCTCCATGTCCCCATCTTTTCTTGAACCTGTTTGTACAGGGTATGAGTGTCTTATAAGGTATATCTTCAAGGACAGCTGGAAGGCCACATGAGGGGGTGAGATGTATGAGGGGTTGAGAGGGAGAATTAATTGAAAACAGAATACTACATACAGGAGTCTGATAAAACTTCTTTTAAAGTAAGTTGGATAGCAAAAAGCTATATTCTACATTGTCCCCTGAAAATATGAACAATCTTTTCTCCTCTTAACATGCTCTCATTTGAGCAGCACTAACCTAGAATCACAAAAGGAAGGAGCCAAATCAGGAAAAATCCTGGGTTCTTACTGGTTGGAAGGTTCTGATTGAATAGAAGGTTTGTGTCTCTGTATAAAAAGAGAAACAGAAGCAGCCCTTGCACTTTTCCAGAGAACTTGGTCAGATTGAGCATACGGACATTGAGGCAAGAACAGTGAGATAATTATTGAAACAAAAAAATCCCCAAACTTATGGCTTTCTGAAAGAAAACAGTCTTTCTAAATCCAAGGAAGAATTAAAACACCTTGACAGAACAGGTTGAAAAGGGAAAAATTATGTTCTACTGGAGGAAGTTTTATGTGCTTATGTAAATTTGGCAAAGAGGAGTGTCCTGAGTGGCATCAGGCACAGCATCACCTGCCAGGCAAGTGAGGGGATTGTCCTGCTCTGCTCTGCACTGGGGCAGCCTCACCTCCCGTGCTGGAGGCAGTTTTGGGAAAGACATTAAACAACTAAAGAAATGTAAGAAAGACATTGAACTGTTGCAGAGCATCCAAAGGAGGGCCACAAAGATGAAGAAGGTTCCTGAGGGGACGCTGTATGAGGAAGAGCTGAGGTCGCCTGTTCTGTCCTCCAGCCTGGAGGAGACTGAGGGGAGACCCCACTGCAATCTGCAGCTTCCTTGTGAGGGACAGAGGAGGGGCAGCCACTGATCTCTGCTCAGTGGTGACCAGTGATGGAATCCCAGAGAATGGCCTGGAGTTACTGTTGTTTGTTTGAATTTTTTGGTTTACCACTGTGCTAAGTTTAAAATTTGGGAAGAAGTTCTTGTCATCTGACTAAAGGGCTCAATTTTCATCTGTGTAGAAGAAAGCTGTCATTAATAGACAGCTTTCATTGTTTATTTTTTTCCACAGTATTGATTTCTATTATCCTCTCTACTGTGAATTCAGCTCAGTGACTGAGTCATAACTACAGCATATGTTATGAAAAAGAACAAGTCATAAACCACTGGGCTGGGCAAAAAGCCACCAATTTCCCAAATGCCCTATCCCAATTCTTTTTCAATCCACATTGGTTATTTTGGTTCATGAAGCTAACCTTAGTTAAAGGACCATAAAAACCATTTCTAATTAGTCTCTGCTGTAATTTCTACTCTTATCAGGGACACTTCTTCGCCAAGAAAAAGAGTTACATAAAACAGGGAAAAAAACCCACTACATAGGCTCAAGTTTTGTTCACGTGAAGAGAGGAGTGTTTTGAGAGAGTGGTCAGTCCAAAACAAGCTCAGACACCTGGAAAGCTATAAAACCTTTTAAAATATTTTAGATCTTCAATCCTACAAAAAAAAAAATTAAAAGACACAAAAACAAAGTAAAATAAAACCCCACAAAAAAAAATTCAGGCCCTTTTTTTCCTGCATTTTTCCATTTGGTTTTTTTTTGTATCTTATAAAAAATACTGTTTCTGAATAGAGCAAAATTCTATTATTAAAAAAATACACAACCTTAAAACTGAGACTATTCCTAAATAAGTACACTTTATTTGCACTTTTTTGCTACAGACAGCACTCTTAGAGAAAATTCGGAGATTCATGGCAAAATATGCTTCTATCTAATTGCAAGAAATTTAAAAAAACTTATGCTTTCCTGAAATTATCTACCTCTTATCAAGTTTACAAGCAATTTTAATCGAAAAATACTACAATTGGAAGCTGAATCATGTCTGAGAACAACTGATTTTAACCCAGGACCAACACCATTTAACTACTGCTATTACATCACATAAAAAGATTTGACATGAGATGGTGACAATATCCTCTCTTTTGAGAAATAAAACTTGCAGACTATTGTTGGTCTGCATTCAGTTTAATAGCCAGGAAAGTGCTCTTGTACTCCAAAATGAAGGAAATGGCATTCATCATTGTTTACAGGTATTCAAGTAAGATGTTTACTTTAACGTTTCTTATGAAAGATTGATAGTTTGGACAGTTTTAACACAGATGTTCAAGTGTTATTACTACATTATTGACCGTAATATATTTTTTTTTTGTGTTTGCAACATAGGGACCATATAAGAAGGATTAAAGCTATAAATGTTTATTTGAAGTAAACATGCTGCATGACAATTAGAAGAGATTTTTTAAAATGTAAAATAAAATCATGCCATTCATTAAAGTAGGAGAAAATTAGAAATTGGGATTCTGTATTAGGAGGTTAGCAGCTCATTAAGTGACATTGTGGCTGCATCCAATGCACTTTTTGAAAAGTGTCTACAAGTTTGAATAAGACTTTGTAAACAAAAATTGATTTTCAAATTCCAGCTGAAGTCATCTGTTTTTGCCACGTTTTGCATGACACATTTTCTCTTCATCACCAAAGGCTTTATATCATGAAGA
Source organism: Acridotheres tristis (assembly GCA_037013685.1). Taxonomy (NCBI): domain Eukaryota; kingdom Metazoa; phylum Chordata; class Aves; order Passeriformes; family Sturnidae; genus Acridotheres; species Acridotheres tristis. The sequence goes on along the minus strand of CM072884.1, from coordinate 59,859,046 downwards.
AAAGTATAACAAATTTACATGAGCCACTGATGTAAAATGGAAAGTTCTAGCTCATCAAGGCTTGTTGTACTGGTACAGAGAAAACACGGACAAATATAAGAAAATAATATTTTAATGAAATAATTTAACTGGTTTATATCTATTTATTTGTTTCCAGGAAAAGAATCAATATAAGAACAAGAAGATTAATGGTTTATTGCTCCATTTATTTGTGTATTCTTATATAGAACTTTTGAATTGTACATTTCACAAAATCACAAAAATGGTCAGGGTTGGAAGGGGCCACTGGAGATCATCTAGTCCAATGTTACTCTGAAAGGAGGGACATCCTAGAGCAGATTGCAGAGGATTAACTCCAGGTGGGTTTTGAATATATACAGAGCAGAAGATTTCACAACCTTTATGGGCAATGTATTCCAGTGCTCTGCCACCCTCAAGTTCTTCCTCTTGATCTGGTCAAGCTTCCTGTGCCTGTTGCTCCTTGTCCTGCCACTGAAGACTGTCTGGCCTCATCCTCTATATAATACATCTTATAGGCAAAATCATCTCTCATTCATCTCTTCTCAGGGCTGACCAGACACAACTCTCAGCATTTACTCATAAGAGAGGTTCCCCAGTCCCCTGATTACTTTCATAGCCCTCTTGAGTAGTGCCTTGTCTTTACTTTACTGTGGAGCCCGGACCTGGAAACAGCACTCCAGATGTGGTCCCTCCAGGGCTAAGCATAGGGGAAGAATCACCTCTCGGCCTGCTGGCAGTGCTCTTCCTAGTGCAGCCCAGCATACCACTGGCTTTCTCAACCACAAGGCTACACTGCTGGCCCATGGCTGACTTTTTGTACTACCATAATCCCCAGGTCTTCTGTGCAGAGCTGATTTCCTCTGCTGGTGAAGGGAGTTATTCCTCCCCGGTGCAGGATTGCACACTTGCCTCTCAAATTCGTTAGGGTCTCCAGCCTGTCCAGGTTTCACTGAATAGCAGCACAGGTTTCTGGTGTGTCGACACTTCATCAACTTCTGAATCAACTGCAAATGTGCTGAGGGTGCACTCTGTCCCTCCATCCAGCAGGACGGACAAGCTGACAAGTTTGACAAGTTGAATGGGACTGGACCTGACACTAACACTTGCAGTAACATCATTAGCTACAGGCCTCCAGCATAAATATTGTTTGTTTCTGTTACTAAAACCTGGTGGCATTTAAAAATCCTCGGGAGAGCACTAAAGCCCCAAAACACTGAAACAGAAGAGCAAGTAGGCTGAAGCACTGTTCCCTGAGCAATGGAGGGTCCATAAGGGAGAAAATATACAAAGAAATATTATGTAAGTAAAGGAATAAATTAAGTAGATGTATATAAGTACGACTGGAAAGACTGATAAGTACCCCTTCATGTGCATAGATTTTTATAGGTAGTCCTTGGAGATGTGCAGAGTATTTTCATATAATATAAAAGGGCATATTGTATGAAAAGTGCCAACTAAAACAGACAGAACAACTGTGTGCATGAGCAAGAGAAATATAGGTTAAATATCTCCTCATTCTTGCATTGCAAGTTTAGTAATGATCACAAGTGGCTATGGCAAAACACAGTTATAATTGTTGACAAAATCTCCTGGGTAAATGAATTGCTTTTAATGAAGTTTCTTTAGGGTATATTTTGTCAATGATATGTTTATGGTTGGGTAGTTTTTACTCTTAATAATAAAATGCTAAAAGTAATTTTTAAAAAATCATTTTAAGAGAAAGGACTCCTAAAAATTTCAATGCTAATTATTCTATTTTGAGGTTTTTTTGTTTGTTTTGTTTTTTCTTGTTGTTGTTATTTTTCTCTACAATTTCAGTGGAGAATAATGAACTCTTCAATATCAACAAAAGTAGGTAAATTGTTTTCTCATGTGTATGCTACATACCCACTGATGGCATAAAATGGCAGTTCATGTTCTTTATTTGCTGCTTTTAAATGTATTTATGCATTTTAAATCTTATTTTTATTGCTCTTTTTGCTAGCTTTACAGATTAATATAAAGTTGCCATTTGACCTCCAAAGCTTCTCCAATCTTCATCTTGATTACAGCAATTTGGGGATTTTATTGAAGTAATTTAGAAAAGTTGAGGCTATTATAAGACAACTTAATATTTGCTTTAGACATTTTGCCTTTATTGCTTTAAGAAACCAGTTATCTTTTTATTCCCTAAGGGAGACATAGAAGATGGATAAACTATCAAATATAATTAAGGAAAATGCTTTTGCCTCATGCAGTGCACAAAATACAGATTTTTCTATTAAAAAACCTGCCAAGAATTTTTAAAAGAGAGTTTAATCAGAAAATTTAAATACCCAGAGATATTCCTCTCTCCGTCTTTCTCTCTGTCTCTGTTTCTCCTTCCATCTCGTGGAAAACTTATGCAGAGCTGATAAGTATAGCCAAATGTGATGTTGTTTTTAAGCTGAGTCTGCCTAATTACTTTGTCTGAAGATTTAGAGGGCTTGAAAGGTCATAGACCTTTTGTTAAGTCTATTCCCAGTAATGAGTTTCACCTTTTCACCTGGGAAATGAATGTGAGAATTAAAACCTGAAGCTAGTAAACACAATTTTGATAACTTTCAGTGCAGCCCTAAGACTCAGAATACAAGCAGCATAGATGGCGCTGAGATTGTTTATACCACCAGTCAGTTTGGGACACGGAGTATTAATACATCTGGAACGTTTATTCTGGCAATTTAATTTGGTATTTGTGTTTAAAGAGATCCCTTAATCATTTGCAAATGTTTAAGCAGTGTCATGTAAAACCTCCAGATGGTAGTAGCAGTTGTGTGTCTGATAAGAAGTCATGACTGTCTTAACATAGGAAAAATCTGTAGCTGCAGTACTTCTTGTTCCAGTTTCCTTTGAAAACTCTTTCTAGAGATAGAAACCTGCATTTGCTTCTGAAAAAAAAATACTCATAGTCTATAAAAATCACTATGCCTTTGACGATCTCCTTTGAAGTCAATATAGGAAAGGAAAAGAAGTTTTTCTCATGTTCGCTCATGAAGTATGGGTTTTTTTTTTGTCTTTTTTTCTTATTTCCTACCTGCTCCTTTCTAAACCTAAAAGATCTTACATCAGCCAGTCTGCTGCACCAGAGCTCAAAAAAAAAAAATAAAAATGAAAACTTGAATGTCTTGACTGAAACCATCTGCCCTGTTCTGTACAAAATAAAGTAGTTATTCCTGTGAACTAATGAGATCTTATTCTTGTATTTCATTTCTGTCACAGACTAAGGGGATGTGCATAAAGTGGTAAGAAGTCCAAGTATAGAAGTTCAGGATGCCTTTTTTTTCTGAGGCATTGCTTTAACTGGAGACTTTTCTTCATACTTGACAGTAGCCTAATTCCCTTTTCATTAAAGTTAATCAGAGACTTCCATTTCAATGAATGAGTTGTGGAGCAAGCTGTCTGCTGGTCAAATTACATCTTCAATGAGGAGTTATATTCTGTTACATAAATATTTTTGCTAATTCACCTCAGGTTTTCATAACCTGATTAATGTCAGTCACCCTGCAGAACAACACAGCTACAGCCTGCAAACAACAATCTATTGTTTCAGTAATGCACATCTATAGTCTGGAGCTCTGGACTACAATTACTGGAGACAGGAGCAATACAAGTAATTATCACATACCTGTCATTCCCAAAACCATAGAAAAGGTCTGATAACTTTTAACCACAATTCAACTATGCAAAAATCTTATATAACCTGTACTTCCACTGCAACTTGCCCAAGACCTCAAATGCAGAAACCTTAGAAAGTATTGAAGTGTTTTCTACATTTGGTATGTCTTACATGGGCAGTGTGGGAGGCAGCTCCATTTTTTCTTCAACTTTATGATTATAGTAGTCAAGGAAGGTAAAAAAAATTTCATTTCCCTTCTTGACTTCAACTGGAGAAGACCCTGGAATCTCCAGCATGCCTGGGGAAGGACCTAAATAGACTATAGTTCTTCTCTACAGTGGCAGCATCTTTACAAAGTGTCTGTAGAGCATAACTCTGTATAGGCATCTCAGTCTGGGTTGATACAGGTAGGTCCCCAACTCTGAAGCTTATAATGAATTTATGGTAATGCACAGTAGGGCAGGGATAGTGTCTAGGAGTCTGAATCGGGGAAAAATGTACATATAGTGAAGGGCTTGCTTTGGGAAATGCTACAGAACTGTGTGAAGATCAGAATAATTTCTCATAATGTCTTGGTTTCATTTCAGAAACTTTTAAACCAGCACTTGTGGAAATATTTGCAATTCTCACCATTTTTATGAGAATTTTTAGTACAAGCGTAAATTCAAAAATGTAAAATGAAAAGGAATTGGAAATCATTTTGACAAACGAGAGTTTGTACACGAAGAGGGACAGAAACTTTAAAACTTTTTTTCCTCAAAACTAATGTAGAGATAAATAATAATTTAAAAGTTATTTATCTAGAGTTTTCTATTATAGGATATGAGTTCCGAACTCTTGAACAGATGTCACATTCTGCACATTTTTTTTTTTAAATGAGAAATCAGGATGAAATTGTTCCCAGATTTTTCTTACAGTTACAGGGCTTAGGGTTTGGGGGTTTTTTTAGAGAAGTGGCATATATTTTATTTTCTTTTGATCTCTGATATAGATCATACTTAACAGCTTACTATGGGTTCCAATTCTTTGTTTCAAGTTAATGAAACACAACTAAGTGCTTCAGTGAATGTATTCTTTCTGTTGCTGTCAAGCAAGGAATTTAACAGTCCCATTTCCTGGAAACATTTTTTTCCTCTATCATTTCATGCTGCCTTGGAGGTAAAAAGAAAACAAAATTAAATTATCAGGTAAAATTGAAAAATGAAAAGTGCTAACAGTTATGTAAACAGAATAAACCACTAAGGTGGTTTATTTGCTTTAGCCCTTAGGAAACCTATACCAACAATGAAATCTTACTCCTTAACGCTATTTTGCAAAGGAAGACATGCATTCAGATTATGTCTTGCTATCCACTGTGCTTAATAGATTCTGGACTAGTAAAGGAAACAATTTAACAATCCAGTTTGAAAAAAAGGACAAAAGAATAAAATGCAGTTTATCATGTATACTAGGAGGGCTGGGAAGAAACTTCATGATGATAATAATGCTGTTTCGGAGATTTGTTCATTTTATGCAACATCCGAATTAATGAGTAAATGTTCTCTCTGGAAAATAAGACTGAAATTGTATTTTACAGCTCTGGCCACACTTTTCTTCTGAACTATACTTGAAATAGAGAAGTCATTTTTATAATTACAGTTATACAGTATCAGAATATGTCAGGATATCAGGAATTATTTCAAAATTACTATACACTGACTCATTCTATTTCATGTATTGACAGCATGGCAGAATAAGATAAACCAGTTTCCTAGACTAGGATACTCTGAATATTTGCAATGGGGATGCAAACCTAGGCATGAATCATGATTTTAAAAAGTTAAGATTTTTGCTAAGGGTAAAAGTAGTTTCCATGACCAAGATGTAAGTTAGGTAGGTAAATGATAGGTTAATAATTACTAGATGCTTAGGCTAGAGCTAATTGGTATAATCATCTGCTATTATAAATTTGCATACAGAAGAACATAAAATAAGTAAACCATTAATCATGAAGCACAGGGCCTTGGATGGTGCCAGAGGGTCATGGAGACCTGATGAAGACTCTCCTGACTTCATCCTTCGAGACCACCGACCCAATTCGAGACCACCGACCCAAATTCAAGAGAAGAACTGCTCACGTGTGAAGGACTAATGGGCTCATTTTAATATGGGGTGGGGATGGGAGGTGCAGGGATTATGCAGATGTATTGTATGTAAGATCTTGGATAATAAATAGAGGGCAAAGAACCTTGTTCGGGGCTCTCACGCCTTTCGGAGGTGACTCCTGTGCCGCCCGCTGGTGAATAAACACACCACTGTCTAACTTTAATTAGTTAGAGGGTCTTTGTCCGTGATTATACCGGGTTTTTTAACGATTCAGGCATGGCAAATATGTTTCATATTTGCTGCTTAAAATCTCTTACTGTTAATTTCATTCCTCTTCCTCACACAGAGCATCACCTGACATCATAAATAGTTATTTCTAGAGTGAAACATATGTGAATCTTAGCCTTTAACAGTGTTGCTCTCTTAGAAGCATGAGTAATTTGCAGCACCAGTTAACGAAATAGAGATGCAGCTCAGAGAACAAGCAAGATACACTGAAGCTCTGTGCAGGTTTATGTATCTCAGGAGATTTATTTGTGCCCTAGGAAACAGCAGTGGAGATTATATACGGCTGAAAATAAAAACCAAACCAAAACAACAGAAATCTGTCAGTGCAACCAGATTCCTAACCCCTTCCAAAAAGTAGACAGTTACTAAGTAGGGCTGTATCTAATGGGTTTATTTTGAGAATAAAACAAGGAGTGAAAAAAACCTGTGGTAATCCTGTCAGATTCCTCATCCTGGAAGGTTAGAAGTAACATTAGAGAAATTTAAAGAAAATATAAGTGCTATGCTTAATGGTTCTACCAAGTAGTACAGCTCATTCTCTACCAGCAACCTGTTGAGTAGTTCTACAATTCTGGAACCAATAGTCCAACTTTAATATTAAAAAATATTTTTGGGCAGAACATCCTAAGCTGACATATTGATATCTGTATCACTAAGTATTCTGTTTTTACCAAGAAATTCTTCATAATTTTCAAGTTAGTTATAATTTCTGGCATGAAAAGTTAATTATCTCCTAGCATAAGAATTGCTTAGAAAATATGTCTTTTAAGTAAAAATTTTAAGATTTCTTTGTGCTCCTGTTTGCCGACACATCTATAAATGGAAAGCAAATATATCTCAAAGTGTCATTCAACAGAAAGAAAATAGAATAAATCCTTGGTAGCCTAACTATTATATATTACAATTTTAAACCAATGAATGACCTTTGTTTATTTATTTAGAATAGCTAGAAATGTAAAATATTTTAAACTTATTTTGACATATGAAGAATCAGAAAATAGGTTTACTTTTTGTCCACTGAATTTTCTTCAACCCCTTTCAATATTGCTGGGATTCATAAATTTCCTGAGCAATTGAGGCAATTTTTGTAAATCTCACAAATTTGCCAAATATCTATATAAACTCAGATTGAGTTTTTAAAGAACACATTATCAATCTAATCTCCTATTTTGTTGTCTAGTTCTGACACTGGTTTTCTGACTAGATCAGCACTGAGATTGTGATGCTCTACATAATACAACAGGCCAAAGCAAATTTTTCACTCATTATTTAATTTAATTTGATTTTATTATAATGAAACTCCATATTAAAAAAAAAAAAGTTTCTGGTTTTAATATGAATAATAACATAATATTTTAGCTCAGTATTAAAAAAATATATATTAATTAAATATATTTTGAAATTGATAATTTATATAAAAAACCCCAACAAAACAAACAAAAAAGTCAAGTTAAAAATTTTTGAACTTGGATTATATTCAAGATGAAGTGCTTTTACTTAACAAAGAATTACATGGTTCTTCTAATTGAACTATGAAATTTCGGAATCAAGACAGACTTGGTTTTGGGTGAGATCTTTCATTATAATTTTGAATTTTTCCCACCTGAGATGTATAAGAACTGGAAGTCATCAAAACCTGTTTGAAATTATTTTTTAGTGTAATTACTTTGTATGCCAAATTCTGGATTTATAGAAATGTGTACTGGTTTGAAAGCAAAACCAGTGAGAGACTCCAAGTCAGTAATACAATTAAGTAGGAAAAAAGAGAAAAAAAATAAAATACATGCAATAATATAAAAGAAACAACCACCGACAGAGTCAGAAATACAACCTGACACCCTGTCAGTCAGGGTGTTGGTAGCAGTCCGTATAAATGGTGGCTGCATCCTCCTGGATGACAGATGCGGTTCCATTGAAGCAGTGCTCCTGTAGAAGGTGCAGTTTTCCTCCGAAGATCCAGCGATGATGTGGAAATGATCCGACTTTCCTCTGGGATCCAGTAGAAAGGTCTGCCCTCGTGTCCCCAAACCCCAGTTTTTTATCTAGGTAGGAAAGGCTTGGCTCCTGCCCCTGGCTGGGGCATCTCCCAATGGGATGATGTAATCTTATCAGTCACACAATAGGACTTAATGGCCCATTAACGGAATATATCTCCTGGAGGAAGGATGGGTTGTGAAAAGATAACGATGATCATCCCCCGATCTTATCAGATGGCACATCAGCAGAGGATATCTCCCACAGAGATAAGGATCACCACCCCTCCCACATTTCAACAGATGGTGATAGAATACACATTCTTGCATTGTACCCCAGGACAAAATGTGACTAAAAATAACAGATGAAATAAGTTTATAATGAAAGTAATTTTGATACCTCAGATGCAATGTATTTTTATAACCACAAATGTATGAAACTTGTTAATGGATTAAAAATCATTATAGCAGAAAACAAAAGAGCAGACATTCCTCAAGAATAAAACTAATTGAAAAGTTTAAATATGAAAAATTGCTTATGACTTCAGCTTAATAATATTTTTTTACCTTTAAAGCTGTCCAGAGAAGTTGAGAGAAACACTCAGAAAATCAACAGATTTCTTCTCATACGAATCAAATAATAGAATATGATTCTAACGGAACATAATGACATTATATCCTGGAATAAATCTCACATTTTAATAAACTGTAATCATTATATTATTATAAAGAACTTGAACTTGAAGAAATCCAGGTAGGAATAATGCAGTGCAAAGTAAGATAAGCCATAAAATTATTCCTATGCTTAAAGGAAAAAAGGAAAAACATAAAAACAACAGCCACCTCACACACCCCATATATCCATCTCAGTGTGGCAAAGGTTTCAAATGTAATATGACATATATGCAATTTTAAATGACATCAGCCTCAGCCAATAATTCACGTAGCATAGATAGAAGATCAGATAGAAATTAAACAGCTTAAAATGAATAAGGTCAAAGAAAGAGAAAGGTAGAAGGAAATTGTATCTTCCAGATAATTCTGCAGTCTGGAATTACCAGAATAGAAGAGCCGCCAATGAAACAAAATGACTGTAATATGTCATTGGAAAAGAAGAGAAAAGAAGAACATAAAATGTTCAAATTGGTCTTTAAAATTGATTTGTATCTTTTTTTTCCAACTCATCTTTTGGCTCTGAAAGCCAGTGTGTGCACTTGGCATGTAAGAAATTAACTCCAGGTGGTTTAATGAAGGAAACATCCATAATGATTTGAACCAAATTTTATACTTTTCCTTATCTACAGGAAGACTTTTAAGCAGCCTTTCAGTACCTGAAGGGGCAAACAAGAGAACTGGAAAATAACTGTTTACAAGGATATGTAGTGATAAGGTGAGGAGGAATGGCTTTAACCTGAAAGAAGTTAGATTTAGATTAGATATTGGAGAAAATTCCTTCTTGTGAGTGTGCTGAGGCACTTGAAAGGGTTGAAAAGTTGTGGGCTCCCCATCTCTGGAGGTGTTCAGTGCCAGGTTGGATGGGGTTTTAAGCAATCTGATCTAGTGGAAAATGTCCTTGCGTATGGCAGTGGGATTGGAATTAGAAGAATTGTTTTGATGTCTTTGATATGCATGGCAGTTTGTAATTAATTACGTTCTGCAGTGATGGGAACCAAAAAATGCAAGAGGTGCACAAGATGCAAGGATCTAATTGGCTGAATTCTCTTCTTACCAAGAAGGAAGCTTCCTTCTCCAAATTGTATATCTTCAACTTTAGAAAGGACTCAAGAAAATAAGAAATATCTACTTGAATGAGCTGTACTAGGAATGTATACAAAAATCAAGACAAGGGAGCAAGAGAAAAACAGTATGTCCTAAATAACGATTTGTATTTTACCTCAGAACAAAAGATATTTCTATGTTTGTTTACAAAATAGCAGCAGAAAAAACATTTTTTAACTGAAAAAACAATCTAAGTTTATTCTCAGCATCATTCTAATGTGTCACTTCATAGAATGACACACAGAATACAGTGGATCCAAAACGTTATTTTGTGTTCTGTGGTGGTGAAGGAATTGACAGCTAAGGCCAAATGCCTGTGGCTGTCAGAGGAGACTGTGCTCGTTCAATGAGCTTCATATGAACATCTGAGTTCAGTATTTGGGCTTAAAGGAGGAGATGTTGCCACAGCTGCACTACTAGCGAATTTTTTTAAACTTTAGATTAGTAAGTATGAAAGGCAAAGAAAGGAAAAGAGTATATCAAATTGAGAATAAAGGATTAAAAAGCAAGGTTAGCTATCAATTATCTTTTCTTTCTACTGTGAGGCAAAAATTATTTTAAAATTTTAGTTAAAATATGCGGAGTAGTTGTGGGTTTTTTCCTTTGCCAGATGTAAGGAGCTATTTCTGACTTTGAGTAGCTGCAGAACACAGTATGTCATAGTTTCCATTACCAAGAGTAGAGACTAAGAAAAGGATCCAAAGTCATTGGGAAAGAAAAAGACCTCAATAAGTCTCTTTGCTTTCATGTTTCTGTCTCTCCTTCTGTTTTCCTTAAGTTGCAAAAGAGGTATTACATCCTGACTGCTCCAATTTTTCTCTGATGTTTGGATTTAAAAGGAGCCAAAAAAACAAAATAAACTATTTTCAAGAGGGAAAGGCAGCCAAATACTTAGCTCCCTGATATTTCTCGAAACTAAAGAGAAATTTAGGAATTATTTTTATTATCCATCATTTTTACATACCTAAAATTTCCATAAATTTATTCTAAAGACCTCTGGAGTTCAAGAGATGAAGGCATAAGAATCAGACCTGTGTCTCTTAATCTTTGTGACATTATCTTTAAAATTTGTAAACCCTTTCTGCAAAACTGCCACAGGTTAAAGCTGGAATTCAAATTTGGTAAAATACTAGAATCTGGCCAGATCCCATCCACAATATATTTTACTCCCTAAAACAAAACCACAGCATAAACTGTGTTGCAAGGTCGGGTTTGCTTACGGAGCTTGTCCCTTCTGCTCTGTTTAGCGTTGCTCATGCATGGTCAAACACACATCCTGCTCATCCATGAGGATGTCTTTACCCGAGCTCAGAAAGACAACAAATACACCACATCTGCATCACCACTAGAGGAAACTTTCCATGACACATTTGACTGTGTCATTTACTCTTACCTGCTCTTCAGCAATGATTAGAGGCCCACTAAATACCCTTTTCTTTATTATGACTGTTCCCTGAGCTACTTGAGAAATTCTCTAGCTATCACGGCTATTCCAAGAATAAAGAGTGCAATTTCACAGGCTTGATGGCTTTTCAAAAAGCACTGCCTACATATTAAAGTAAGGCTCCTAGAGCTTTTGAAACTATAAAGATTTTATTCTTCCCTTGGCATTATATGGAAGCTGCTCCAGGCTATTTGGTTGATGCCGTGTTTCTCAAGGATACAACCAGACATAAATCTAACTTTTTTAAAAGATGGACAAGTTAGAGTTTTGCGAAAAACAATAGTTATAAGTACTACTTTGCTTTTTGTGTCAGAAACAGGTTTGTTTCAGGTTTTGTTTTGGTTTTTTTGTGTGGTTTAGGCTTGTGGGGTTTTTTATGGAAGCAATTACCTTCTGAGAAATATTCATATTTTGTGTTGGTTTGTAACAAAAAACATAAATATTTCTTAATCCTGTAATTTTTTTTAAAGTTTGTATATGGCCTGCCATCTGAAAAATTCCTTTAGCAAACACACTTCTCTGTCAAACAAGGAGCCTGGCCACCATGACATAAATAGACTCATTATTCACTCCTAATTCATTGCAGTAAACACCAGAGCAACAATTTCTAAGTATCTCATTTGTGGCTATTTATAGCCCTGTGTAGCTTTTCCTTTCTTATTTATTTTTCTTCAAAGCAATCTTCTTTACTCTGTTCCAAATCTTTTTGAATTCACAGGCATTTCTGGTTTGCTGGCACTGCAATTTTATTCCAATACCCTTTAAAAATGCATGTAAAATGATTTACTTTTCCAAGGCTATTGAATCATTAAGTTATATTGCTCGCCATCATCCTGTTTGTTTGTGAGATAAAACACAAGAATTATTTTTTCATTCAAAAATTGGAAAATATTTATTATATAATTGAGTTGCTAATTATCATCAGTATATTTACTTACTGAATCCCTTAGGAAATGCAAACATTTTTAAATTAAATTATATAAGTTCAAATGAATTTTAATGGACAAATGATAGATGTGCTATTCTTACTGAACAAAAAGGAAAGCATATTTCATCTTAATGATAGTGACTCATTTAAATGTTTCAATTATATGAATATCGTTCAGTCAGTTCCTAGACATTTGAATTACGTCCAATTGCATGTCAAATGTATAGGGATATGGGTATAGAGAGCCATAGAGGAAAAAAAAAGATGAGAAAGAAAACAATACCAAACAGCTGCAAAGATAAGCACAGATTTAAGGCAGTTTGTGTTGCTGGTAACATTCAATAGTTCCATATGGTAGAACTTAATTTATCAAATAAAAAAATGAAGGTCACATCATTAACAATCACTTGTGAGCAGTTTCTTTGGAATGATTGTCAAGCATTACATAAGGACTATATGGCCAAGGGCCAGACAGAGTCTAGTTCATCAAAAAGGCAATCACATGCAGTAAGGATGAGACCACATTATTTTCATGCTATTTTCTGTCTTGTTCACTGAACATACATACGTAAATTCTGTGTTGCTCCCTCTGCAATGCATAAATTAGATCCACAAAGCAGAGATCCTGCAAAACTGCTTAAAACAGAGCACTGATTCATAATCAAAAGATAGTCATCATTTGATTATTTTTAGATGTCCTGTAAGTGAGCTGATATATCTCAAGAGTGACTGAATACTGGACTGGGAATATCCACATGGCTAACACCGATTGCAATAGTAACAGCCAGTCACAGCAAGATAAAATTCTCTGCTAAAGAGGACCTATGGTGAATCATCAAAGGGTATTCAAAATAGATATTTCGAACTATATTGTTGGCAGTAGGGAGTGTCAAAAGCAGGTTGCCTAAGGGAGCTGCAGTATCTCCAACCCTGAAGATATTCAGATCTTGACCAAACAGGGCCTCCAGTTGCCTGCATTGTAATGACTTCTTTGATCATAGGGTTGTGTTAGATGATCTCCAGAGCTCTCTTCTGATATGTATTACCCTAAGATTTTCTAACTTAAAGTATTTTTAACTGTGTGTAGGTGGTACCATGGGGTGTCTACAGTTAGTAAGAAAGTGTTCTGTCGATTAAGTTTTTTCTTTCCCCTGGTACTATAAGAAGGCCTATGGCAGCAGATACTGTGCTGAAGAAGAATAAGGGCCATCTCTTTCAACTTTAAAAATAAACTTCAACATGCACAACTGCACAAGATCACTGGTCCTCATGAAGAATGTTCTAAGTAATATCTTTTGGCTAAAAACATATAAAGAAAGGAAAAGAGCAGTTCTGAGATGTGAAAGAACTAAAGGCATTTTATGCCCAGAAACTTTCGTAGTATTCATTATTCTCAGAGTTATCACTTAACTATGGGTCACTTAAGCATATAGATAATTTATCTCCAGAAAGAGAATATATTAAATTGATTTTCTTTTTTCATAAAGAGATAATAATACAATTTTTTTTCCATGCCTTACAAAAATTAATAATCAAACATCAATATATACACACCATGTGTGTAAGTATATTTAGTTTGGGAAGGATAATTCTTTTCCATCTTGTCTTCTTTTATGATTAAAAATAAAGAAACAAGATCAATTATTAATGTTCACGGATCTTTTTATTGACTATGAATACAAAAAAATATTTACATTTTGAACAGAATTTTTAAGAGGCTTTTAGTTAAAAAATATATATATTTGAATTAGAAAATCATAAGAAAATGGAGCACTCACAGTACAAATAATTGGTAGAAGGATGAATAAAACTTTCTGTCAGATACTGATTTTTGTTGTGGTTTTGACTAAAGATTTTTAGTCAGCCCTGCTGACAACTCACTGCTGATTGCTGCTGTCCTTGTAGATTTTCAAAGAAAATAAATTAAGAAAAAAGAGGATATCCATGCTTATGGAAAAAATATCACATATTTACTAGAAACACTGCTTTTAACATTACTTTGTCAGTTACTGTGGTACATAGGAAGTAATGAGGGTTGTGTATGTATGAGTGTGTGTTGCTACAACATATTAATTAAGTTTCCACAGTTTATGATTAATCACACTTGTTAAAATTCTAAATCGTGACCTGTAATTGGATCATTAAATGTTTCAGTAAGTGCATTTGGCAAAAGGCTTTATAAGTTAAGAAACACAAAGCAATTTGATCTGTTTGTATTGCAGTAAGATTCCAAAAAAGACATCATGACTTACTCTCACCCAGGGACAGAATGATATAGACTGAAAGGACAAGGACAAAAATACTTAAACTGCTGACTGATAGGGTGATCATCTAGGTAACTATGCCCAAATTGCCTGCACATTTTGTTAAAAAACCCTTCTCCAGCAAAAAACTGTCATTTGTGTACTGCACCAAAACCCCTGCTTAGCCCCTTGAATTCACTATCTGGCTTTGTCTCCATAAGTAAAACGAGAGTAACCTTGAGGTGTGATGTTCCATGCTCATTGTTTGTGACTGCATGTCAAAAACAAGAAGAAAATGCTTTGTTTACTAAGGCAGGGACAGAGAACAATGACAGTCACATGGAAATAATATCCCTGTTCTCCCAGAAGGATGTTAACAGTTATTATATTGCATCACAAGTATGTGTCATCTCTAACCCAGCAATTCATTTACTCTTCTCTCAAAAATGAATGTACTGTAGCAGGAAATTTATAACTAGAATTTGAGGGGAAAGTAAATCAATCTTATCTTCAGCCAGCAAGCAATAATACACAGTAACATGGGCAGACAGGAGTTGTCCAACACTGCTGCTCGCTAAAGAGGAAGGTATTGATTTGTGTTTGCCTTTTTCTATTAACGGTAAAGTGTCTACTGCACTTTCACACATCATAGGATAAGGCTTAAGGGTGTCAAAAAGCAATATACAAACCTCAAAATGTTTTTAGCTTTGATTTGTGGAAGCTATGATCATTTTGAATGCTTATTTAAAGGTTTTTTTCTGCATCACCATCTTCCTTCAAACTAAGAGAACTTTTCTTTTGTCATTGACCTTCTAATAATCTGTTCTCAACAGACCAGTTTTCACTATATAACTGTTCCCTTTCATTCTTGCTGTTTTGTGATACCAGAATATACTGAAGATATTACACATACCTTTTACTTTATACAACCAATTTTATGTTTGATGTCCTTGGGCTTTCAGGTATTGGCTTTGATTTGTCAAACAAAATATGAAAATACCAGTAAGTTTGATTGCAAAAGGATTCTTATGGTAACACATTTTAGTATAAATTTTTAGGATATCATAAAATAGCAGGATTATTTCATGTGTTATATTTGTCAATTATACAATCTTACTTATCATTAAAAGTTGGATAAATGCAACGTCAATCTTCTGAAATGTGATTGGCCATGGACATCTATTGGCTTGCTAAATAAAAAAATCCTTACATTATTCCTAATAAACTCTTACATGCCATCATGAAGACATTTTTTATGTATATCTCAAGTTTTCTATTCAAATGAAAATCATTTGGTAGGTATTACATACTAGATTACGTGCTATGGTCATGAAGTAAGAAAACCATTAAGCAGATTTCCAAAATTCACCAATGTACTTTACCTAGTGCAAGATGAAAGAAGATGTCTCCAAAGAAACACTGCAGCTCAAAGATTCATAGGCAAGAGTGACAGTTTGACTAATAAGTAAATAGAAAAATACATCTTTTAGCACCCCATTTTTGTACAAAAAGAAAGAAAACTTTTGTTAATTAACAGATTTGCTATAGGATAGTCATGTCTGTGTGCTATATTAACATCTCAGACTTTTTGAGAACTATATATTCTAGTAGAACTGATATTCAAACATCTCTAATAGTAGGAACAAACAGAAGAAAGAAATACAGAGGGTACTGGGTCATATCCTCAGCCACAGAATCAACTAGAAGGAGTTATGTATGTATCTGAGAAATATCTAAATGTAAATCATTTAAATTAATATTTCATTCTTTGGCTTAATAGATGCAAAAAAATTTCAGTTTTATTTTCTTTATTTCCCTGGCACCTAACAGACATTGATGGACATTTTAGATATTAGATTATTCTGTCTAGCTTTCTGGTGGCCAGGCTGCCTCATTTTCCTAGAAATTCAGAAGGTTGACAAGCATGCCAAGGGATTTAAGGGAAAACCACTTGCACAGCAAATGAATGCTGGATGTCATAGTGTAAGGTACTGAAAATAACATTGAAAAATTATGTTTAAAAACTGAGTCTTACCCTAGGTGATTAATTTAATATGAGATTTATTCTCCTTTAAGCCTGGAGCAAAATTCAAATGCCCCGTGACCTTCTAGTGCATTTTAGTAATGTGAAGTATTCTGCTTGGTCTCAGGCAGCCACTCCAGAGAGTTAATGTGTGTCTTGTCTTGTGTCACAATTGGTAGACTGCAAATGCCTGTCTTGTAATATCACCCTGGCCTGTTTCACCTGAGTGTAGCCACCTACATTAAGGTAACTGAATCCTAACCTTGCTATTCTGCTCTGGCGGCTAAGTCAGACATATTCTTCCAGGGGTGCCAAATCATAATAGACTCCAACCTCTGGTCAAGTGAATTAACCTTCTGTATATCTTCTGCTCATACTTTCTTTTTACTGTCAGGAAACTGCAGCATTGTTTTGATGGGTTTCACAAGCTAGTACCATACCTAACTACATCTCTGACATAATAAATGAAAGTCAAGGCTTAGTCTATTTGTAAATGGAAAACTAATACCTTGAGAGTGTGGGTGGGTTTTGTGCACCCATATGAACAGAAACAAAGCAGAAAATTTAAATTGTTGGTCATGTATCCCATTAGCACGATTTACTCCAGCAAATGTTTATTTCACTGTCCCTAAAGGAAAGTTTTTACTGATATCTGTAGAAAGCACAAGTGAGTTGAATACAGAGTATTTCAGGAATATGTTTCAGACTTGCATTGAAATCACACTCCAAATACTCAAAGTCAAGAAGATTTTAGATCTATATGAATGAAATTTGAAATTTAGAGTAATGAGACTAGCATAATTCAATTCAAATGATCTGATCTTTGCATCTGAATCTCAAAACACTACTAATGTATAAATGGTGTAGATCTCGATATAAGGAAAAGGAGTCAAAACTTTAGACTCCTGTTTGACTGACTCAATTTTTCTCCTAAGTGGGAAGAAACTGAAAATGTATTATCCCTAATTATAATTGTAGCCTATGACCCTGAGAACACTTAGGCAAATGTATGCTTAGTCCTTTATGTTGTTTCATAGAAGACATAAAAATTAGGCTAAAAAGAAGTCTTTACTTGTTTATATAATTTCCAGCTATATATTCACCCAATTAGAGTTTATTAACTTTTTGTGAGCTGTGAGGCACATAGTGCATTCCACTACATTCTCCAGGCTCAGAAGTTGTGTGTGCTTCACATCAGGTGCTTGTCTTTGATTTGTCTGCATTTCTGAAAAGGTGACTGGCAAGAGACATTTTGATCTTGAATTTGGATAGAGTGAGCTGGTCTTATGTTTGACTGATATCTCACTTAAAAGCACTCGAGTAAGTCAGAGTTCTTTCAGCCTGATCTGGTATTGCTACAGCTGCTGCTGCTAGAACTTCTTTAGTGTTCCATTAATTCTGTAAAAGACAGGCTTGCTCTAGAGTAACACCCACCCACATACACGAACACAAAACCAAAGCAGAACAGAAAAATACCCCCCTGAGTGATTGTGATGATGTAATTTCACTTTAACAGGGGAAATCCATTTTTTATGATTAATCCTCATTTAAAATTTATGTTTGATGTCATTTTAGTATGTCTGTTGTAAACCATCCATCTTATAATGTTGTGATGTTAGTTGTCTAAGCACTTTATAAAGCAGGGAACTATTATTCTCCCCATTTTACAGATTTGTAGACTGCAGCAAAGATTGCTGCAGTGACTTGCCTTGTGGGGGGTCAGTTCTCTCAATATTGCCAGGGTAATCCATTTTGAAACATTGGTGAATTTCTGTGCTGGACTTGCCTGCGGCCATTAGATGTAAAAATGCTCCACTAATAGAGTTTTTATCAGCTTGAGACAGCCAAAGTGCTCCCTCTGCCAGTGTTCTGGAAGCAATTTAGTGAGTAACTCTTCATGACTGTGACAGGCAAAGGTAAATCCCATGTGGGAGTTCTGTTTTCCTTACTTTCTGCAGCAGTACAAATACAAGTAATCAAAAGAAGGTTAGGAAAACTGAATGATGGTTCAGAAAGCATCTTGCAGTAGCCCTCATGATCTGATGTGCCCTAACAGGCCATATACACATTAAATTCCTGTTGTAAAACTCTAAACCTGTCAGGGAAAATCTGTCATATTAAATTTAAAAGCATGGGTTTTCACAGTTGTTTGATACTTTCTCTGAATGCTAACTTGGTATTTTAATGCTGTCCCATACCATTACAGTGCCAGAATTGAAATATATCCCATGCAATATAGTGCCAGTGTTCAGTGCTGATCCAGAACTGAGCACTGCATCCCCTAGAACAATTATACCTATTCGTAGAGGACAGCAAAATTGTACAATGACTAATAGGTACCATGTTCTCTTGCGCTCTAATTTTAGGAATACATAGAATGACTGTGGTGCTTTTGTAGCAATATTAAACTAAAAGAACTAGTAATGTTTATCATCATGAGCAAAGATAAAAGTTGGAATCCAAATACCTTCAAAGAAATGGAAACACTTGTCATCCAATCCAAAACTTCAGGCATAAATCACATTAGTTGAGATCTGGCTCCTTTTAAAGCTGAATTAAAAATTGAGAGGCTAACTGTCCTCCTTGAGTTTTGGACAAAAATAGGGAAAAAGCTTCTGAAGACAATTGTGGTACAACCAGTAATCCATTTTGGCATTTGAGTTAAGCAGAACTCAATTCCTAATTCTTTTTCATAAAAAGACTGGACTACATAATTGGTTCCCAAAACACTGTGTTAGACTAATCTGTCTAAATAGGGATACCTTCAGGGTGCTTGAACACCTGTGAAGTATTCAATTCATTAAGCATAAACCATGCTGTCTTAGATAATGCACTAAATAATTCTAGAATATCACTGATGAAATATATTATTTCTGATATAAAGTGATTTTTATTTGTCTCCTGAACTTAGAATATCAACTTCTTTGCAGTTTCCACCACTTCTGTACTTTGTCATTAAGAAATATAACAGAGTGCGCTAATTTCACTAATCAGAACATCAATGTCTGTCTGATTTCATCTAAAATGTTAATGAAGATATCTGGTGGATCTGGTTATAATTTTAAATTAAGTTGGCCACGATGAAGAAATTAGTCCTAGTTACAGTAGTTTAAGGCAGGGCAAAATTTGCCCAAAAGAAATGGAAACCACCTTTTGCTAGAAAACAGTTGTTCATTGTTGATATCTTCTCCATGGGATCCAGAGACATGATCAATGGGAATGCCTCAAAATTCTGTCAGGGAAGGTTCAGACCAGATATTAGAAAATATCTCTTTACCATGACAGTGATCAAACACTGGAACAGGCTTCCTGGAGAGGGAGGTGATGATCCTTGTTGATTTCTTCAAA
The DNA here is from genome assembly GCA_037013685.1 of Acridotheres tristis. Taxonomy (NCBI): domain Eukaryota; kingdom Metazoa; phylum Chordata; class Aves; order Passeriformes; family Sturnidae; genus Acridotheres; species Acridotheres tristis. The sequence continues at coordinate 59,839,280 of CM072884.1, read as the reverse complement.
AAAATTAAAATTATTCTATTCTATTCTATTCTATTCTATTCTATTCTATTCTATTCTATTCTATTCTATTCTATTCTATTCTATTCTGTTCCGTTCTATTCAACATTTTCCCCTTTGTTTATTGATTGAATTTTATCAGTTTCTATTTCCACCATAAGTCCTTTCAAATAAACATATAACATAAATTTTCAAAGTAATAATAATTACAAGTCAAATCACAGGTATCACATTTCAGTGTGGAAAAATAAATTGGAACAAGAAAACTGAAGATGATTTTTTACAAAATAGATAAATTTTTACACAAATATATATTTGCTATAGAGATAACAACATTGTACAATGTAATGCTGCAGACTTTCAATAGATAACTTTGACGTGCACAATTTATTCTCTTTTTCTATGTTATTATTTCCTCTTGTATATTACCAAGTAATAAAAAATAAGTAATAAAAACACTGAGTTTTTAAAAAATCTGTACAAAATCTTCACCTACTTTAACTCAATGGCATTTGCAGCTGCAAGCATTGAGTTAAATATAATGAGATTTTAACCTTTTGTTAGAAACCAGATTTAACCAATGTGCTGTATGGAGAGTTAGATTAAAAGGATTGTGCTCTTATTTGGCTTGTTAAAATAATATGAAAAAAATAAAATGGGTTTACATTCTATTCTCCTTTATAATAATTTAAACATAGAATAACTTTGGAACATCAGAAATAAAGCTTGCCAGAGTAAGCCATACATTCCTCACCTCCAGGCCTTATTATTCCAACTCATTATGCCCAAGAATGAATCGAAGCAGATGTTGAAAAAGAAGTTTTGAAATTCATCAACCCATCCTTTTAGTGACACATAGGTCTCTGAATGCATCACCCCACATTATAGTTTATCTTAATATTCAGAGTCTTCCATAGCAAAGGACCAAGCTTTTCTTTTCAGAAATCATGACCTCCCTTGACAGCTGTTATAATTGAAAGAAACCTTAAAGTTTTCTGTCAAGAAGAAAAGACTTGCAAGCATAGGAGATAGAACTTTTGCAAGAGCTGCACAGAGATTGAGAAGTTTTCTTTTACATGTGATATGAGCTTGTGAAATGAGCTCAAATTTAACAGTTTTCAGATTTAAATGCAAAATCCATTTCTTTTACTCATCTTTCTCTAAATAGATTTTTCCCATAGTGATTTTTTATGACCTAGCTTAGGTTTCTTGACATCAAGGTGAGAGGTTAGAGGACAAACAAGTACCCAGACAGACTCTTGAAACAGTCATTCATCTTTTTCTCATCTCATCCACAGCCTTGGAGATTTTCTCAGCATAAGAACACAGAAGGTTTGTGACATTTTTCCCCTTCTCTCCCGTCTTTAGTGCAAAATTTCATAAAGATGTCCAATACGACTTTTTAAATTATCTGTCCCTGTCTGTGCTAGTTACAGATCCATGAATCACATGGATTCTAGTAGGCTCAGGATGGCTTGACATAAATCTATCCTGGTCTGGAGTCATTATGACTCTGTTCACATTAAATGAAGTTTACTGAAGACTGTACAGCAGGATCTATTAGTTTTGGAGCAGAACTACATAACTAAAATTTCTGGATCTAATTTGGTTTTATCTGCTGCTGTGCTGAGCCAAGTAGGTTAAGTGCTTGATAATTCATTCATATTTCCTCCAAATTCATTGTTGGAGAGCTATTGGTTGTCATGTGCAACTTATTTTTGATCTTGTTGAACAGTCAGTATATTTAACCACTGAAGAAAAATTTTTAAAAAGGGATACCACATCTCTTCACAATAATTTCATTCTAACTTCATATTCCTTTCAGTCTTACTGGCCAATATACTTGTGTTTGTATTAGTTTCCATATAGCTCAATTCTAGCTTCATTCGTCTAACTTATGAAAAAATTTAATAATATGGCTAAGGTTCTTTTTGCTTTTTTCATAAAATTATTATTATATAGAGAGCTTTACATTCCATTTTTCAACTCCAGGATATTCACATTTTGACTGTGAAGCTCTTCAAAACATGGATCATCAAGCAGTCTGTATTCATACAATGCTTATCTCAGAGTAGTTCTTTTCTTGTTTAGGCTTTGGGTAGTGCAACAAATACGATCAATAGTAATAATAATAATAAATACACATCCTCACAGCTGACTCTCAACATATATCAACACAAGATGAAATTTACTGGTTGCAAATATATCACAGACTTGACAAAATGACCCTATTAATCCTAAAACCTTAACCTCCATGAATCTTTGAAGATAATTATCTATCTCTCCCAAATTTAGTTTCATGAAATAGCTTCAAGACAACAGATAGGGAAATTGGATACAGAATACAATTGATAACTGTGTGTAAAGAACATGAGCTTAAGAACATGCTATAAAATATTGATAAAATTCTGAAGGAAAAAAAACTAAACAAACCCAAAAACTATGAAAACCAATATACTATGTCTACTTGTATTTTGAAATACTGTATGTGCAAGAAGACATGTATAACACTCACTTAAGTAAAGCCTTATTTCAGGATTAAAATTTAAAAGAGAGTTTTATAGCTCCTACTTACTGAAATGGACGAAACTCAAGTTAGTTGCGAGCATCATTTCAGTAACAACCTTAAAACAGTAGAACTGGATGTATACCAGTCAATGCATGTAGCAGAAGATGAAATTAAGGTTTACTTTGCTGCTGCCTAAATAGCAGTTGCCTGCCTACCTTGTCCATTTTGTTCACAGTAAATGATGATGTTAATGGAATAATCCCAGTGGAATCAAACAAATGGAGAAGAGGAAACGTAATATATTTATTTAATGGGGTGGGAGAGTGATCAGTGTAATCACACAATTTTTATTCTGCTGTCAGTGGTTTGAAAGCGTTCAGCAAATGCTTTAAAAGTTATCTAAAGACACAAATAGGATTAATAAATAGGCATGAAAGTTTAGACTGTGATAGACTAATTTGACAACAGTTTTCAGATGGCAGACTATTGATTTTTCTAGGCAACTGGAATGTAAATTAGCTTAATCTAGCTGTACTTAACGAAGTATTTCACATGGTTGCATGTGAAAATCTATTATCCAAACTGTCACAGGGGTATGCAATGACTGACTTTTAAAGTGAGGAAGTGAACAGTACTGAAAGAGAAAACATCATTGTACAAGGAAGTTACTAGTGTAATTTTTCAGGGACGGGTTTTAAGATTAGTCTTATTTTGAAATATTATTCATTTTTGTATGTGAAAAATAGATTTGTAGAGTGAAATTTCATATTGATTCAAAGACAAGAGGTTTATGTTCATCTGAGGGAGGAATAACTGCAAAGGAAACAAGAACTTCTTTATTGTAAAATCCATTCCCCTAGATAAATTAAAAAATTGTTCAGTCACAGAGTCTCAGATTTCTTTTTCTTTATATAGGTCACATGAGTTGAATAGAGTTCCAGGACAGAGCCAGTGTAGAAAGCTATTACTTTTAGATGGGCATATGCACCAAGGAATGGTAGATATAAGCTCATGCTTGCTGGAGAGCTGGCATCTCAAGGATTCCAGCTGAAAGTCAGATGAGGTGGACTATTTCAAATAAGAACTACATGTGGAGTAACCAAGTCTCATATTTCATTTCTTACTATTACAAATCCGTACCTCACCTAATTATCTGATAGACCCTTACATTTAAACAAAATTGAGTTTGTGTGTCTGAAATATGAAAATGAATCCTTTTCTTTGGGCTTGGTTCAGCTGCCCACGTACAGGCATCTGGAGTGATCAGAGAAGCCTGTCTCTAGATGTCACATCACAGTTTAGGTTGTATCTGCCAGTCTCGTGTGATGCTCAAGATAGCCAACAGTATTTGACTCCATCTCTCCATTACGTGATGTTCATGTCCCAAGTAGCATTAAAGAGGGATCTTCATATACTTTAGCTTTAGATTAATAAAAAAGGTGGAAACAACAAATAAGTTATGGTGATGGAAAATATTCTGTCTCCCATATACAAGCAATATAAAAAAATGAACTCACATAATGTTTCTAGTTTTTCTTGGCATTTTGGAATATTTTCCCCTGCAGCAAGATGGCTTGTGCAAAAACCAGTACTTCTTGTATCTTGTTTCTTTCAGATGAAACTCCAGTTCAACAGATAAATATGATACCTATATAAAATAATTTTATCTCCATACAAAAATAAAGCTACTGCCAAATTTTTCCTAGTCAGTCTTGTATAGAGTATTCATTTAAATACTGACCATGCTAGACATATATAGAGTATGTATTCAGTTTTGGGTATTTTTTCTCATATTTAAAATTATTTTCTATTTTTTATATATATTTTAATAAGATATTAATTGTTGAAATACCATCTCAGTAGTGGCATTTTTTACATTTTTACATAGTGATGCATTTCTCTTCCTTTCTCCTTTAATTTTGACCAAAAAAAATCTCCTGCACTGCAATCAGATTAGTTATTATTCTTGCTGCTATTAGCTGTTAGTTTGAGGCCAGGGAAGTTTGATTTCTTTCCTATTTTTCACTGTTTTGGTTTTTCCCACTGCATTAAAAAGTATCACCATACTTTATTTCTCACATTCATTATCTCTCTGGAGTTAATATAAAAAATCTATTTATCTCTAATAATATGAGATAAAAATTGATTATTTTCTATCCTAAAAAGTATTTACTGCAAGCAGAAAATTATAAATCAACCCTGCACAGTTTAAACTTGGTCTGACAGAGAGTAAATAAAGCTATATTTTGTGTTCTGATTTGGCCAAGCTCGGTGTCAGGCTTATTTTTGTTTGTCTTTTAGAGATTGGGAAAAGAAAATTAGAGAACTCATCTTATAAAAATATTCCTGGCTTGGCTGACACCACTGCATTTGATTAATATTGGCTTTGTCTACCTAAGGGATCTTCAACAATCATTTCACAGATAGGTCAAGATTCAGGTTAATTGTTATTCTTGGATAATTCATAGCTTAGCTTGAATTAGTTGACAAAACGGATGCTACCTAAAATCTCTTCATCATCACAAGAAGCCTCTTCATAAGGCATGGTTTTTGCATATAATGCGGGGATTTTCCCATGTTGTTGTCTACCCATCCCCAGAAAAAAAATCCACTGAAGCACATGTGAGGAAGTATTCATCAACAGGAGTGTAAACCTCCTTATTTATCTTAACTGATGAAAATGCAGTATAAAAGAAAGACTTTAAGCTCATATTATTAGGAAAGGAGGTAGAAAGGAATGAAACCAGAATAAAATAGGATTTTTACTGGTAGTAAATTTACAAAGGTTTTGTGGATTTGGAATTGGCCTCACAGCTAGTGGGCTAGAAAAAATTTCAGAGCTGCTGCAAATCCTCTTTTCTTCAGATCTGAAACCATTGCTCATTCAGTTGAGGTAAATTATCTTTTTATTTATTTTTTGCCTCTTAAAGAGTTCTTGCAGTGCTCCAGGAAAGCAACAGGGAAAATCTCTCTCCTAAATCCTTTCTTACTTCAGGAAATACCAGCACAGCTTGGGAAGAGCAGAGTAACTGGAGGCAACCGGGGCTGCCCCAGCCCCAGGCATCAGATACCCCCAGGGGATGGGTACGGGCTGGGCTGGGCTGGGACACGGTCCCAGGTGAGTCAGACTTGCAGGGACTGTGGCCAGGCAGGGCAGGGCTGTGGGGAGCTGGGCAGGCTGCAGTGTCATAGGTACACGGAGCTGAAAAGGGGCCCGGGGCCATGGGCAGGGTTGGGGGAGCCATGGAAAAAAAATGAAATATGCATCTTCAAGGGAGGAATCCTATAAAAAAGTAAATATGCATGAGACGCAGACGGAATGATCCTTTGAATGTGGTTATTTCCTCCCATCAAAACCACAAGGAAACTAGTTGGATAGAGCTAGATTGATTAAGTTCCATTTTATCAATTTATAGGAGATATGGATGTACTAATTTCAAAGGCAAACCACCACTATTAATTTTAAATATTTATTTTGGATGTTTTAACTTCAAAGAAACGAGATCTTTCAATTCAGTGGTAGGATGTAACATGGAATTTATTGCTGCCATCATTATTGTTATGAGAAATGCTGCAGCTAATGGTTTTTATGCCACTTTTAAAAAACATTAAAAAGAAAAAAGTATAAGTAAAAAATATTTGCATTTCAGTCTGAAACAGCAGAGATCATTCTAGCTTCTCTGTTTTATGGAACCTCAATCATATCCTATTCATTCTGAAATAAAATGTTAGGGTATCTTTAAAAGGGTACATTATCTTCACAAGGACTGTGTGCCTAGATGTGAAAATAATGCATGGCACCAGGGAGGCAACAGTTTTGGGAAAGGTTGGCAGCAAAAGTGCCCTCTTTTAATTGCTTTGACTTTTAAACTGTTTTAAACTATTTACCAAACTATAATCTCAGTGATTTCAGTACCTACCTGAAGATATTCCAGAAACTTTGATAGCGTTAATTTGTTTAAAAAGTGTCTAAAGCAAATAAGGCATCTAAAAATTACAAGTCTACTGCCTGTTTCTATACAAATAATTAGTAAAAGCAGGGCTGCTTCTCGGTCTCCTCCCAGTCAAATTAGCAGTTTTTGCAAGGAAAGCCTCCAGGCAAAATCCTGAAGTCATGTTTAAAAACATCATAAAAAATTAGAAATTTGCTGAGTTCATGAAATGGTGAAAATGCCAAAAGGTTTCATGATTTTTTTTAGTTCAAGTTAATACTTACTCCATTCCTATGACTGAGTAGAAATTCCAAGGCCGAGCTGATGTCTTCCAAATGGCCATAGAAGGTCAAAAACTGAATCATTTTGTGTCCTTCCTTTTATCAGTAGGAAGTTTGCTTCTGTGCATGTGTGCATGTGAGTGGGGTCATGCAGTGTTCATGCAGATAAAGGCAAGGTGGGAAAACAGAAGCAACCATGGCTGAAACACTTCCTTGTTTCATTTTCTAAATTTTTGCATAACGGAAAGCCAGTAGTTGAAAAGTGCCTGGCAACAGATACATGGGGGAAAATCAATTACAGAATGACATACTCATCTAGGTTGGAAAAAAACCTTTGAGATTATCGAGTCCAACCTATGACCAAACACCATGCTGTGAACTAGACCATGGCACCAAGTGCCACAGCTAGTCTTCACCTAAACACATCCAGGGTCAGTAAATTTGCCACCTCCCTGGGCAGCCCATTCCGTTGTCTAATCACTCTTTCTGCAAAGACATTCTTCCTAATGTCCAGCCTCAACCTGCCCTGGCTCAGCTTAAGCCTGTGTCCTCTTGACCTATTGCTGGTTGCCTGGGAGAAGAGACGGATCCCCACCTGCCTACAGCCTCCTTTCAGGCAGGTGCAGAGGGTGGTAAGGTCTCTCCTGAGCATCTGAGGGGGCAGATACCTGATGTCCTCAAACAGTGATTACAATGGAGGGCTCTGAGGCAATGCCTGGTGGACATTGGCAATTATGCCACATACATACTCTTCCTTTTACCTTAAAGTGAAGCAGAAGCTGTTCACATGAAGACATCTTTTTGCTCAGCACTAGAATTGATGGATAGAATTGTTTTCTGTTAAGAAAATCTTGTAAGAGCTGCAAAACCCAATGTATCCGCAAACCTCTCAATGGGTGTTCTCTGCACAGCATGATCTGCATCACTAGAAAGTCTATCTGATGCTGCAGAACCTGGAGTTCCCTGAAGAGTCATAAGATTATCTAAACTATCTTCTTTTTATTTCTCCTCATAGCTCAAATATGTGGTGTTTTAAGCAATACCTTACAAAGTCTGAACGCCCTTCTCACCAGGATTACTATAAGCACTAATACAAATTAATTAAATTGCCTTTTGAGATGATGGAAACTGATGACACTCACAAAGTCTAGAGCAGAATTGAGATTTTACTGTATGGCAATGGATTAATGATGCAGATGGCAGGAAGACCTTCTGTCTTAGTGACAACAAGCAGAGACAAGTTGAGAATCACCAAAAACTGCACCAAAAGTAGCTGAATAGAAAACCTGATTTGAGCCAATGTGACCTCCTACAATTTCAAAGATAGGATGAGCAGATTTCTTATAGTTTAGAGTGTAGCCACTGCATGATGTCTCTGCAGAGTCAACAGAGAACTTGAGGGCAAAATTAAGCCCTTTTAGCTTTTGTTTGACAGATTTTGCCTCCCAGCATAAAAATAGATATTAGATGTCCTTAAGTGAATTCAATATTAACTTTCTTAATACTTCATTCAAATGAATTAAAGTCCAAAGTGTTCATATAAATTTGAATATCTTTCATAATAATAGGAAGTTACTGTTTTTTTCTTTAGCCTCATTTTTATGAAAAAGCAAAACTAGAATCTCAAATTTTGTTTAATTTTCTGTGGATTCTTGCTTACAAAAACTCTTCATCTTGTCATAGCAAGAATTCTCACAAACACAATACAACCAACTTACTTATAATTTGGGTATTGAAATTAATGTCAGAAATGAACAAAAAGAAATACAGAATAACAGAGAGTGCCAGTGTAGTAGGTGGTAAGATGTATATTAGGTAAACATAGTTTGACATTCCAAAATTTAAAGATAAGCTTGAGAAACTTAGGTACACTCTGACTGGGACAAAGTTAATTTAGATCATAGCAGCCCATATAGTGCTGTGTTTTGGATGTGTTCCTAAAGCCATTGGCAGCATATTGCTGAACAATACTTTCACAGCATCAAGGCTTTCTTTTTTCCCACTCTGTCTGCTAAACAAATAATCTGAGGGTAAGCAAGAGGTTTGGACAGCTGACCCAAACTGGTAAAAGGCATATTCTATACCCTACAATGTCATGCTCAGCAATTAAAATTAAGGGTAGATGAAGAAAGTGTGGGTAAATGGGGGAGGGGTGTTGTTTGTCATCCAAGGTGGTTGCTGCTCAGAGATTGGGTGAGGATTGGTCAGCTTGGGGCTGAGAGGGTGTGATGGCATGTTTAGCTGTTTGCCTGGGCAAACCAGTATAGAGGGCTGAATTCTAGAATTTGGGAAATTGTATCTTGGGTTTAGTAAGACTGATGGTCTGATTTTAAGAGATCTTGGACAACTGGGAATGTGCCAACTGATGACCCCATAGATTTATTTTGAAAAAGTAATTTGACCATTGAGCTGTATTTTCTGAGGTACTTTTGGCTATTAATAGACATCTAATTTACTTTTTTTTCTAAAATGCATGAATGCTGCATAGTAATATGCTTGTGAAAATCATCCTTTGTGGGGCTTTGTTTTGTATTGATTTCAGAATCACAGAATCAGAGAATCTTCTGAATTGGAAGGCACCTACAAGGATCATCAAGTCCAACTCTTAAAGTGAACAGCCTTTCCAGGGATCAAACCCATGACCTTGGCAGTATTAGCACCAAGAACTGATACCTTGTTGTTGGATATCCCCCAAAAAACCCCGCAAAATCCCCCCAAAATTAAAAACAAAACAAAACAAACAACAAAAAATCCCAAAAAAGAAACAAACAAACAAAATCACAAAAACAAAACAAAAACAAACAAACAACCCACGCACACACAAAAAAAAACTACCAAAAAACTCTGTGGAAAATGGACAAATAATTCTAGTCTTGAGAAGGCTGGCAACAAAGAAGAGGAGCTAAGAACAACTGTAACTCATGAAAACAGTCAAAAGCACAATATGCAAAGAGGTTAAAGAGATGCAATCCTAGCAAATGTTCACCACTTAACAAAAGCAAAGGTTATCTATAGTACAGAACAGTTAATTCAAATTAATCTCATCAAGCAAGTCCTTCCTAAAGAAAATTAATAGTATCTGTAATCTCTTCGAAAGTGTAACAGAGGTGCCTGCATATATTGCAATAAGTAAGTTCTCAAAGCATCAAACCTTCTGCCCATGTAATACTCTTGATGGGCTTTGATGATTTCTGTTGCAAAGCAAATAGTAAAATAAGCTGAAACTGTTTAATATTCCTTTCCAGACAATAAGTATTTGCATTTCCATTTTGCACAATGTTTCATCTTGCTTGTTCTCTGTGTTTATCTGAACTGCAGTGCTCAGACATATGAGACTAGAAAAACATTATGAAGGAAAGGTAAATGCTGATTTATTTTAGGGATAGATGACTATCTGAAAAAGATAGGAAGGCAGAAGTATACTAAATGCATTAGGAAGACATAGGCAAAGAAACTGAGGAAAAGAAAAATTCACCCACTGAAGGTCAGATTTTATGAAGGAGGAAGCAAATTTAAAAAAGAATGAAAAGTTTGGAGTACACATTGAAAGGTAATATAGGCAAAGGACATACTATGGGAATGTTTCCCCTTATGAAAGGTCTTAAGTTAATTAAAACTAGTATATTTAGGCATAACTTTCAATTGATGTACCTAAAAGTCTATAAAATATTTCTTTCTATATTTCTGGGGTTTCTAAAAACATAGTAGACCATTTTCATCAGTTACCAGTTCTTTCTGAAGTGAATTACACTATACTACTTATTAGCAGACAAAGCAGACAGCAACAAATAAACTGCATCATGAAAATGTTTTTGAGAGTTCTTACTGTCACTGTGTTATTGACATGTTAGTATTTACCACAGTGATGGAAGGAAATTTGAGGTCAGTTTGTTTTCTGATGATGCAGTGTTCATGTAATGATTTTCCTACTGGTGATGACAGATTTTTATTTGTGTGTTAGCATTGATTTTTGGTGGTTTTTTCCTCTTAATTGAAACAAGAAACAGTTAAAAAATTATCCCAAAAAAACCAGGAACAGCACAAACACCCTCCAAAACCAGGAACCAAACAGTAGAGACTTGCATATTAATGGACATGACAGATGGAGCAATTTCTCCTAGGTAATCAGCTCTAATAGGGATGCACAAACTGAGAAATAAAAGACTAGGCAGTATGACTACCTCATGGACATGGGAGCAGAAAAGTTGACTACAGCTCAACAATTAAATAAAGGATGCAAAAGGTAGGAAAGATGCCAGCCAGGTCAAGGTGCAAAGTAATCTGCAACAGCGTTTCTGACAAGAGGGATGCTGTATGTGAGAAAGAAAAAAGCGTGTTCTATATTAAGATCTTGAAATCACTTTCCGTGATTTCTCCTGTGATTTATTATTCCTGCCCACATATGCCTTTGAAGTCTAGGTTTAACTTTTTAATGAGTGGGGGGGGTTAAAGAATTGCCTGAGTGTTTTGGCTGTGTAGGTACAGAGTACCTCACCTTAAAGCATCCATGGGAAGGGCAGGAGCACAATGGAGCAATCACATTCGTGTGTGTTTTTTCTCATATTTAGTAAACAATAAGTCCTAATAAAGAGGGGGAAAGAAATTAATGTCTTCATAACAAGTGAAGTAGAGAAATATTGCTGGTTGAATGCTTGAAGGTCTGAATAGGTTAAACACAGAGCCTCTAAATATGGGATTTACTAATTTCAAAAATAGGGCCCTTACTGATATATGCTTAAAGAGTAGGATCCAGATCTATGCAACAGTATCAATATTAACATTATTAAATTAATCTTTCTTATAAACTTATTTTTACTCTGTACTATAAGAGAAGATTTTGATTCATAGCCTCCTCTCTCTCCCCCATCTGAGTCTTCTCAGGCTCCACCTGCCCTTTTCTGTTCTCGCTGCCACAGAAAACATGCCTTTAGTTATCCAGCATGGGGGTAGGAATAGTTTGTGAATCTTTGCTTCTTTACTCCTAAACTCAGAAAGAGACAATCAGGATGGATATCCCTTGGTTCTATCTGGAGCTCCAGTTAAAAAAAGTTCAAGCCTTATGCACGTTGCTAAGTAAAGTGTGTGAAAATTCATTAGAGCTACGCCAAACAATGCAGATGATAGTTGTGAAGCTAATTAGTCAAGAGTTTGGAGTTTTCAGTCCTTTCACCTCTGAAGAAACGGTAAAATAAGAGTTCACCTGCGTTCCCAGTTAAAAAAAGAATTGCACAAGGATCAAGAAAATTCTGAGTAAAAAAAAAAAGTTCATATATTTATATCTGTATCTACATTTTAATAGATCTAATTGCTCTCAGTAAATAAAGACTACAAATATTATAAAGAGTAATAGTCAAAGCACTGAGCTTCGGGGCAATCTGAAGCAGCTGCAGGCTTTTAATATAACAAATCTTGCTCAGTATGGCTTTACTAGCACAGGTGGTACTGTACATTATTCTTCCTAGAAAAGAGTTATGATGTTTCATTACACCCATTGTTCAGAGTTACAGCATTCTTCCTTCCAAAGGAGGCAGCTGAGATGAGGTCTGTAACGTGAACTGGGAGGGTATTTGCTGGTACCTGGAAGATAATTAACAGTAATTCGATGCAACATGCAACATTTGCAAAAGTGAGAATAATAAAATCAGTGAGCCAAACAAATGAGCCATATGCGGAGTTATCTATCACCCAGGAGGTGCACTAGGAAAAAGGTGCTGATCATCTCACTGGGCATTTTCTGAGCAAACGTATTATCAGTTTAAGGCTAGAATCTTTATACGTGATGATCATTGATGATCAGCTTACACAATCGTTTTGAAAAATTTTTTATTATTATTTCTTATTGCTTGTATGGAGGAACATGAGCATTTCTCACCAATCTCTGCCCATTATTAGCAAAGTAAGGAAATTTGACTTGAAGAAAATAAGGTTTTACTTTAATGTTCAAGAGTTCATTTTTTATGAAGAGAAATACGTCTTGTTTTATCATAGTTTCAAATAGATACCCTGAATTGGAAAACAATTGACAAAAAAATGTAAATTAAATGGGTAAAATTACTTCTTATTTGAATTTTCATTGCTGAGCCTTGAGACAAGCAGCAGCTAAAGAAATGTCTTTGACAATTTTTGAATGCATCATGTTACTCATAGCAAAATTGCAGTATAAATAATATGTATATTATATATATTATACATATATATTATGTATTTATATATCTATATATCCATATAAATGTTTCTGGTTTTTTGTCAAATCTGAACAGTTTGAACTTGCTGTAACTGTTCTGCTTAGATAAAGTGACAGCTTTTCTTTTTTCCTGTGTCCATCTGTGATATTTTCTCTGAAAAAAATTGAGGTTCTTTTTCCTTCTTTTATTACCGTATACTTTTTTTATGGATGAGAAAACTTCAAATAAACTCAAATATTTTCTTGCACACAGTCAACAGCTTCCCTGCTCATAACAATTTCACATAATAATCTATCAGAAATTTGTTCACATCAGCTGAAAATATGCCATTCCTTGTGACATACCAAGGATATTTGTTAGAATTTATTACTTTGAAGCTGGAAACACTAAAAATTGAAAACCCTCAAATTTTGTGCATCTTTGTTTCGATAGGTTCTCCTATATTCACAAATTTCATCAGAAGAAATATTTGCTTTCACTTTACAAAATGTAAATTAAACTCCTTATATCTTGATTGCCTTTTACTTGCCTGTTGATTTTTTTACTTAGACAAAAATTACACGTAAAGCTTATAAACCTCTTCCTTTGTAAATACTGCTGTAAACTCCTTTTTCTATCGTGCTCAGCAGCCAAGAGCTGAAGACCCAACTATGATCTGGCCCAGCAGCATAACGTGGTATTTGACTTCTGAAAAAGTTCTTAATTTAGAGACATGTGAGAAAAGAGGGCAGAAAAACAAGAGATAAAATTACAGCCAGAGGTAGCTCTATTGAGACAAGATAATTAGTGGCTCAAGCATCCAAGGAGAAAAGCACTAGCATGAAAAACTATACTAATAAAATAACTCGTACAGCTAGTTGAGTAGTTAGGAATCACCGGGGCTTCAAATTGAGATTATCAGAATCACCAGTGATGAGAGAGCAGGTGAGACTCAGAGACTCAGAGCCACCTCACTGAGAACCTTTTCAAGGAATGATAGAGGCTGCTTTGAGCCTTCTGACTGATGACTAAATCATCAAATCTTAGCTATGTTCTGTGCATAATGAATTGGCAAATAATTGCTTCTTACTTTTCCAATTGAGAATATATCTCATGCAGAGTTTCTTTGCACTGTAGAAGTGATGACTCAATAAACTGATCCGAAAGAGAGGTAGCAGGATTCAACGAAAAATAATCACATGCCATGTTTTCCTCATTAAAAAAATGCATAAGGAAATCAGCCAATCAAAATAAATCTAAATATGGGTAGTAGTCAAAGCATCAAAGGTTTGGCCTACTGTGGAAGAATTTTTTTACTTTCTAAAACCTACTTTCTACATACAGTTTTGAGTATTTGTTTCTTAGTTACTTTACAGAGGGAAGATAAAAATAGGAGAGGTTGATGTATGGTAAGCAAAAGACAATTTAAAACTCTGGTGAGTTTTCTTCCCATCTATAACATTCCCTGGGGTTTCTAAAAGCTACCGTTTTAGCAGAAATGCTGGCAGCTAAAAGTTACAGGAACCTTAGCTTTCTTACTACAACTAGCTGAATAGTAAGAGAACAGAAATGGAACTGCTTCTTGAGATTCTAGACCAAATTTCAGCTCAGCCACATTCTTTACCTTTTCATATTTATTTTCCATGAATGTTTGAGTAGCTGAGATTAACTTTATCAAACAGGTAGAAAAGCAAAATTTCATAGGAAATATTATCAATGAATTTTGATAGGATTGCAATATTTGTAATTCATGTCCAGTTCATTGGTTACTGTGCTGAAAACATACAAAGTGATCCACAAAGTGAGGTTTTGTGCTGTACTCTGAGACTGTAATATGATACTCCTCTGTGTAAGGAGGAGGCAGATGTAACCCCAATTTAAGCTGAGTAGGCTACACAGCCAAAAAGCAAACAGTAATGCAGGAGCAAAAAGCACCAGCCCCCAGAAATGAGCATTTCTGCTTGAAATTGAACATTCCTGCTACACACTTACATTGGTTAAAAATTGTATGGAATGTAGGGGTACATTCTGGAGACTTGCAGCTACCTCTCCACTCATAATTCTTACCTTTGGTCTATTATTTAATTTAGAAGTCACATAAATTATAAAAGCCACAAGAGGTATAGACAGAGTTATCTGCAGACCATCAAATACCTAGGAAGGGACAGAGTGTACATGGACCACTTGTAGTTGCTGCCTGTGTTTACGGAGCATTTCTTGTAAGACAAATACAAGGATCACTTCTGAGTCTTCCATGTTGACCATGGAATAAACACATAGAATAAAAAAGGAAGGGCAGTGATAAGGATCTTATCCCTACTTAGTATTTTTGTGCCCATTCAAGTATGTGATAATTTCATTTATGGAGCTAATTCCATTAATTTTGTTTGGCAATAAAATTCAAAGCTATAATCACAGTATGACCTTTGCAATCCAATGTCAAATGTTTAATATATGTGTGGTATTACCTAAAATGTAGTTTCTGGCACCTAAATTGATTTTCAGAAGGTTCTGCTATGCCTCAAATTTCCACACTGTTCATGGAGAAAATATTTCCCATGGATGTACTCCTGTCTATCAGACAGTGTGGCTGCACCTCAACACCCCAAAGACTCAGTCTGTGCTTCTTAGAAGGTACTTGCTGACATTAATCTCTCACTGGAGAAGTGGCACAGCAACACAGAGAAGCACTGAAAGAAGATTTAGTTTTTTGTTGTTTTATTTGGGGTTTGATTGTTTGTTTACCGGTTTTGTACACCAACATAGATGTAACACTTACAAGAGGCATTGTGGAGATTCACACCATGGAGGAAAAATTCAATAATGTGATAGACTGAGCACCAACTGAGCATCCACTGAGCACCAACAATTTTTCTCTGTCTTCTAGGTTCTAAATAAAGTTTGAAATTATTCTTTCAAATTTTCTCCCTTCAAGCATATTAGTATCATTTTCTCAGAAGATGCAGTTTAGGATTGGGCAGAACAAGAATTTACCTTGGATGTCATTTCCCAAATGCATTATTCTCAGTAGCCAGCTATTCTGGCACAGCTGACAGCAGCATTAAAGCCTCTATTTTTATTCTTAGATTAAAAAAGGAGTGGTAACAACTAAGTTTGATGGCCTCAGGCTCTTAGATATGGATATACCTATCCATAAACCCCTGCCAAGGCTTGAGACCTTTATTCCCTGTCCTCACAAAGATAAAAGTGCATAAAGACTCTTACTTTTGTCATTGTGCTTGGCTGAACTTATCTAAGTTTTTGTGTATACGGATTGTATAGCTGTTCTTTAATTTCACCTCACAGGTTTCTCAGCTTTAGATCTAATAGCTCCTTCCCAGTTGATATACAGTGCATACAGAATATTTTTGAGAAGCCAAAAATGAATAAATTAGTACATTCTTCTGCTTAGAATAGTCTCTTGGCTATTAGTTCCTTCACTGACATGTGGAAACCATGAAAATATCTGACGCCATAAAACTTGTGAGCTAAGAAAGGAAAAGAATAAACATACATTTAGGTAACTTAATTAGTTTTGCAACAAGGTTTGACTTTTTTTCTTTTTTCCTTACCTAGGCCATTGTCATCCTCATATATTAGTAACCTAGGAAAACAATATTCATTGAATGCTAGTCCCTGCCATGTTAGTCAAGCAATACTCTTCATTTCAAATTTCTACTGAGACTAAAAAGGGCATCTTACAGCTTTCCAAGTAATTTAAAATCATTCTATGTTCATCTACATCAGTTCGATAGAGGAAATCAGCTTGTCAAAAAATAATGCCAGGTGACATTTTTTTGTCACAAAATCCCTGGAACAGATAACATTTTCTAAGCCTTACTACAGAAATAGCAAGATGTATTGAGTACTGTCATCTTATGACTTTCACAAGTCACAGCCTTTTAGTCCACGCAATTTAGACCTTCAGTAAGCAGCAGCCAACATGGATTATTCAAGAGCAAATCATTCTAAACCAGTTTAATTCTTCCCAGGATAATGAAACAGGCCTTACAGACAAAAAGGAAGCAATATATTAGAGACTTATATTTGGCTTCAGTGATGTTTTTTACAATTTTTTAGTGTCAACTAAAAATTATATGCATGCAAAAGAAAATTGTTTAAATGTCTTTATGATAAGTGGATTCCAAAACTAATTGGAAATAGGCAGTCAGAGAATATTTATGGCTCACTGTCCAAATGGAAGAATCCATCAAACTGAATTCTTATGGTGATGTCCCAGGACAGCTATTTTTCACTATTTGACATAATGACCTTAGACCAGGAATATGACTACTAGTTTTTCATGTTGATATCAAAGTAGGATAAACTTCAAGTATATTATAGGACAGAAATAGCATTCAGAGTGATTTTAGATACTGAAAGAATGAATATGAGGGTGAAAGTTTACATGACTCTATGAGTTTCGTGAAATACACTAACTTTAGGCAGAAATAACTGCTATCTACAGCAAACAACCTGCTAGCTAAAAGTTCTGCCAAGTAGAGGTGAAGATACATTAAATCATAAATAGTCTTGAGTCTTCATTGTCACTGTTAAAAAATTATGGCAAGATAATAAAACTCTAGTTTTTAGTGTGTCTCGGAAGATTCGGATGTACTATTGTGGAAGTGTTTAGGAATTGACCAACAAAGATGTAGGTATTATTTATTTGAAGTAGAAAGATGGGATAAGCACCTATTTTAGGTCTTTTCCAGCTTTAAATTTCTACAAAAGATAATATTAATGCACTTTAGTTCGTCTGTGTAAGAGGGGGACAGACACCCTGCTGTTGTGAATCTCTGTTCTGCTCTATTTCTGTGATATGGTTGACGTCAAGGGTACAACTAAATTACGTCATTTCAGGATCTTATGACAAAGATGGAGAAATTGTTGATAGAAAAAAAAATCTATTTCTAAAGTGAATTCAATTTCATACAGAGGTAAGTGCCACAGAGCCAAAGGAAAAAAACAAACCCAAGCGTAAATTAAACTGACATCTTATGAAACACCACATAAATAACCCATCTTGCTCTTAATAATAATATAAAAATAACTTCATATGATCTGAATATGCATATATATTGAAACACATTTCATTTAAGGAGAATAAATTTGTGAATTTATCAGCTCATTTTAACTTTATAGATTTTTTTATTAATACGTGGCTTTGCCAAATAGATTATAAACAATGACTGATACTCAGTCTTTGAGCAGCTGAAGATCTGATTCTTTTCTTCAGAAGAATATCCAAAGCTTTTAAAGCAAAATTTTCCTCCACCTTTCCAATTGCTTGTTTTTAATTTCAGATGATTTACAAATATTTTCCATAAAAGTGAAAAATAAGTACTTTTAGAGAGGATAATTTTTTAGTCCCATTAAGTCATATTTGAATCTATTTTCCTCTAAGAAGTCATAGACCAAATCAGTTTTTAGTATCCTAATACCATTGCATTGCAACACAATTTCCCAGTCTATTGATCCAGTTCTAGAAATGTGATGAACACAGAGCAGCACCCAGCAAAACAAAAAAGTGTCAAATGAAGTAAGGGATATATTATAAACAGAAAAACTATTCTGTAAATTAGTACTCTATTCAATTAGTCGGGGATTTGCATGTTTGTGTATCTGCTCAAATAATTTATTGTAACATTTTAGAGCGTGGGCTTTATGGTTTTTTATTTTCAACATTTTATCAACTTTCAGATTAAATTTCTCAAAATACAGAAAATCTTCTTAAACATGCATAAAAAATAGAATTTTCTATAAGATTGAGGTACTGCAGTTTAGGCATCTACAAGTGCAGTGTCCACCTATGAATTAGCCCAACAATGTCCCCTTGTAATGCTAAAACTAAGTCACTCTCTTGGTTAACTAAATCTTTTCCATAAAATTATGAGATGTTGGACCTTGTTTCAATTGTCTAGGATAGATATCTAATGCTCACTGAGATGCATCTAACACCCAGGGCTGGCAGGTATTACGTAAAAATGAAGGGAAAATTCTTTCCTTGGAATGGAACCTGGACATCCAATGGATGCCCATGTGTCCTACCCTCAGGTAAATACACTCAAGGTAGTATCATCTGCCAGCTGACAGAGGGGCACTTGATCTCTAGGATAGGAGAAGAGGTAATGGTCTAGCATAACCCCCCTGCAATGAGCATGAACGTATTCCACCAGATCAGGTTGCTCAGAGACCTGTCCAACCTGACATTGAATATTTTCAAGAATGAAGCATCCATCACCTCTCTGGACAACCTCTTCTAGTGTTTCACCAGAGTCACTGTAAAAACCTTCTTCTTTATTTCTATCTAAATTTACCCTCCTTCAGAGTAAAACCACTACCTCTTGTATTTTCATAAAAGGACCTGTTAAAAAGTTTTCCCTATCTTTCTTATAGGCCTTCTTCAAGTACTAAAAGGCCACAAGAGGGTTGAGTACCCCAGCCTTTTCATCCACTGTTATCAGCCTGCCAGTCCTGCTTATGGGAGGGAAGCTTTGTCTGATCTTCATAGGGATAATGATTATAATATAAAACATTATTTCCCTTATGTAATTTCATTGTGAACTCATGGTGCAGTCTTTTAAAAAAAATTGCTGAAATGAGGTCTCTGTCAAGAGGAGGGGAAAAAATGTTGGGAAAAGATACTTGCAGGTAAATAAAAGTCTCTTTCTTTGGCTACTGAGCATTTAGGATTCACTAAACGATTCCACTCTCTCTTGATTAAGCAGGAGAGCAAAGTGGGAGTCTCTGGGCACATTGCAAGATGCACTTGTTCCGCTGGCTTCTCTTGGCAGCAGGAGGTTGATTTGAAAGCATAAAAAATGCTGACCATGAATATTCATTTACTTTATAAATCAACTTGCTTGACTATACTTACGTCTGAGTTCATGTCCCAGAAACATTTTAATAAATAAGTTTACTTAAAATAAGTTTGTTGAAACTTGAATTGTTCTTGACTGTTTCAGGAATGATCTCGGAACCTGAGCTGCAGATCTGTAATCTTAACATTTGAGCAGAACACTAATCAAGAAATCTACCATGCATCTGAAGGAAAACTTACTGAATGATAAAAAAGAATAAAAAAAAACGGGGTCAGGAAAGTGATTCATCAAAAGAAATGTTCTACAATAAATAGATTAAGATATTTTAAAATTTGCTGCTATGTAGAGATATCGTGGAAAAACAACTATGAGTTGCTAGAAAGCAAAGAAACAAAAAATTACAAGACAAATATTAAGGTTTTACGTAATTTTATGCCTACTCTTTAAAGTCATTTTACTGCCAATAGGATTAATTCAGTGTAGAGCTGTAGTAAATGGTTAATTTTACATGAATTTTTCAAATGGATCCTGGAGATCTACAAAACAAGATGAGGGGGTATTTAGATTTTGGGCAGTACATTGAAAGTAGGAAAATAATTTTGCTCTTACTAAGTAAAAAATCTTCTATTAAAGCTGTATATCTTTTAAAATAATAATATGAACCAAAATTACTTGGAAAACCTATTATGAAAAGAGATACCTTTCTTGTTTTATAACTCCATAAGGTCTAAGACAATTGAATAAACAGCTTCACGCAAATCTTCAGCTTGTCTATCAAGACTCAGCTTATTTACTTTTACAAAATATTGACATCATAGAACAAACAGGAAGAGACAGTATTGACTATACATTTGTGGTCCACAATAATTTATTAATATTTTTGTACCTGTATTTCCATTGTAACTAAAATTATTGAAGCAGCAAGGGGGGAAACAAAAGAAAACAAAAGAAACAAAACTTCTCAAATACAGGAAATTAGATGAAACTGGGTTTTATTATATTGATAAATTAAGCTTGAAGAGCTATTGTTTTAATTATTGTACAGAAAAACAGAAATTGGCCCAGAAGACGAGTGGATAGAGACTTGCAGAGATAATGTGTGTTACATCTCCTTTAGGCTCAAATATTCAAGAAAGTGAAAGAGACAAGGGTTTCTACCTCTTAATAAAGACAGAAAAAAATGTATTAAATTAATAACTTACATTGTTTGCAGGGTGGGATCGTGTCTGGGCTTTTCCAGAAAAACAGAGATATTCTCAAAAACAAAGTTACTATGGAATCATAAAATCAAATTTAAAAAATAATAAAATAAATAAATAATAAAATAAAAAATAATAAACTAAAAAAAAAATTATTACTTGGAGGAGAACCCAAATTTGTTTTTTTACTGAAGTAAAATTCATTTAAGAGTTTAATAGGAGTTCTTCCTTCAAAAATCTTTGTATTATCATTTTTAAGTATCAGTGAGGAAGCAGATACATAACAGTTTTAATGTTCTTTATTTTTCTCATAAAGAAGATATTTACTGGGCATAGTAGGAACCATATAATTTATACCTCTACTAAGGGTAGTTTCTCTGTCAAAAGTCCAGGGATGGGGGTGTCTGCTGTTCTACCAGGAAAAAAAGAGAGCAGAGAACTGGTTAAATCTCCTTGGTGTCCAGTTTTCCTAGACATAAATTTTGTGTTGAGCTCCTGGAGAATTCCTTTGCCAGACCATATTACCCAGGTATTATAAACTGGAAAAGATACTGGCTCATTACTCATTTCAGAAAATGTAGAAACTAATCACGCTCTTCAGAGAACTGCTGAGATTTGTAAAATCATTTATCAATTTTTTTTTGAAATATAGTCTACTTTTGATTCATTTGTCTTTGTATGATCCTCCAGAAAGTAATCTTCCCCTCCCTAACAGCTCATGCTTAAACTCAAGCACAAGCCAAATCACTCGCGTAATGTTTTAAGCTATAAAAAACAATCCAATTACTGCAAGAGTGAGATGGAGGAAGACAGTGTTAATTACTGATAAATGACAGTAATTAATTAGCTTGCAGGCATGGTTTCAGTAAGCTAACAGTAACTGAAGATGTTTGTTTCTTCTCTAGAGAAGCTGAGCTGCTCTTTTATCAAAAAGGTTGAATCTTTCTGCATATATGCACTTTTTTTCTGTCATTTTTTTCAATTTTTGAGAAACAATTAACTAAACTTTGTCAATCACATAACTGCTATGTTATCTGCAGATCCTGTCAGCTACTGTCTGTTTCTTTGCAGATTTCTTTTTATCTTTATCGACATTTATTACATATGTACCTGAGCTTTGTGCCTGAAAATACATAAAATAATATTTTTATTTCTGGAAACTTTCCATTCATGTCCATAACTGTCACCAACAGAACGGCAGCAGACCTGACAGAATTCCAGTGAGCTTATATTCTTCCTTTCTATCACTGAACATCTACAAAATTGATGTGAGATTGAATTGCTCATACTATCCAGATGAAAAAAAGTTTTTAACTGTATTTACATGAAATATAAATTGAATTCTCTCTTAAGTTTTTTGTTAGGTTTTATTTGTTTGTTTGGTTGGTTGTTTTTTTCCCAGTATATAACTTAGAAAAGCATTTCAAGGAAAGCTGTGGAATGAGGCAGAAGAAAGATAAATTTGAGTGATGGTAAAGGCAACATATAGAGTAGAACTTTATTTATTACATTTTCTATTGCTGAAATTTTTCTAATGACTATACAGCTGCCTGAATCAAATTTCTCTGTGTTTGTAATCCTTTTTTTTTAAATTTTTTCCCTTTATGTCCTGAGGTGCAGATCATCACTAACTGCCACCTTCAGGCATTCTTAGATCAAACCTCTTATTATGCTGTCAAAGTTGAGATGCAGGAGAGCAGAACTAAATTTTGCAAGTGACACCTCATTGTTTCAGACCAGAAACAGCCACATTAGAACAACACGTATGAAATTTTTCAAGACCACACACGAAACAAGAGGCCTTAGAGGACAGATTCTTACTGTTTCAACAAATTAGAACTTTCTTTGATTGTTTAATTTTTCCTGAAAGGCTTTTCACAGCATGTCAGATTCATGGATGTAATGATATTGTTTTTGCTTGTCTTTAGCTTACCTTAGTAGTAGATAGGATAGGATAGGATAGGATAGGATAGGATAGGATAGGATAGGATAGGATAGGATAGGATAGGATAGGATAGGATAGGATAGGATAGGATAGGATAGCCACAAGTAAGTGAATTAAAGGTTTTTTAACATATTTTCTGTTCAACATATTGCTTGCATTCTGAACAATTTCGATAACGTTCCACAGAAGAAACATCCACTGAGATTATAATCATCAATTTTTCAAATTATTTATTCTATCTGATTCTCTTCTAATCCAATTTCTTTGAAAAGAGAAAATTGGAATTTTTTTCTACCATTTCATATACTGATTACTAGACCCACAAAAAAAAAAAAAAAACACAAATACAGGCATGACCTTTTCCACCCCTCTTCTCCTTGCCAAAAATTTTCTGGAGTCTTTAAGATCAAAAGCTTCTCTTTGAAAATATAGTTTTAGCTATCTATTCAGCTATTATCACCATTTGTATTAGCATGGGATATGTTTTTTGTCAAAGAATGACAATCCCTTTTATTATTATGCTAAAACAGACTCAACTCTGAAACAGTTTCCTGTGAGTCAGCTTCCACTGGCTCCTTTCCTAATTTGTGTCATAAAAATCTCATTAAAATTAACTGATTTTATGAATAAATTAAAAGCTTCTTCTGCAGTATATCCTAATTCTACCAGCTATAGATTGCATCTGTAGAAAAATGATCCTAAAAACTAGTTATGAATAACCGAGGTGATATTAAGTCTCACAAAATCAAATTGCTTGTTGATCAAATTGTTACAGCTGTAGGATTTGACCCTGCTCTGCCTGCCATACCAGACTGTTTTCAACTTCAGATGAAGTTAACACTACTGCAGAAGTCTCTCTATGCTAAACTCTACACAAAGCTTTGTTTCATGATAGCATCTATCAAGAGGAAAAAAAAATAAAAAGAGAGAGAAAGAGAGAGAGAAACAGCAAAAAAAACCAGAATCCTTGCATGAAAATCTAAGGATTTATTCAAACTCACTATGGAAGTGAGTTCCTATGTAAAATCTGAATATCTGAATTTTAACTTGACAGTTGCTTGCATGAAAATGGGCTCTTTTTGATGATGTGTTCTGTTCCCTGTGTGTTTAAAGAGATATCTTGTATTTTTACCTAAAAATAGAACTAAGAAAGGAAAAGTAGAAGGTGAATTCCCTTTGTTTTATTTTCTTTCCTATGCACAATGACTAAAGTGTGTAACATTGCTCCAAAGAATGAATAGTTACAGAATTGTTACTGAAGACGCCTTTTAAAGAAATACATGTCAACTTAGTGTGAGGGATTAATTTGATGTGAAAATGTACATTACTGATAATTACTTTATGTAAATAAGGAAGGACAGTTCAGTGATTAAGGTTTTGAGTAACTGAAGATAAGAGGATTATATTTCTTCTTTATTGAAATCTAATTTTTTGTGATCTTCAACTCCTCAGAGAAACGTGTGAGGGTTGATTTTAAAAACCCTCTTCAGTCATTTATCTGAATTTTATATGTGAGTAAGTACTTTTAAGACCCTGAGTGCAAGGCTTTCAGGGTGTATATAGATTTTGCAGTAAGGCATCTAGATCCACACCTGAGCAGATTACAGCCATATGAGCATAACAGGCACTCTGATGGGTGCAGTCAGTAACAAGGTACCACGCCTGGGTTACCAGCTGGGATTTTCACATCATGCTGTGTGACTCTGATCATACGTGTTTGCTTGGAGAGAGAATTGACATTTTGGTGAAATAGAATGTAATAATACTCCAAATATCTGTTTGCCGTGTGTGAAAGAGTAACAGTAAATCTTGTGAATTCAAAATGCTTCACTGATGTGCAGCATAAAGAGTTTTGAATATCAGTTATGTTTCATGTAAAAAAACAAATAAATTTTTGAATATATGACTATATAGGAAATGAAGCCAGTAAAAGGTGAATACAACTGTTTTGTGTCATAAGTAGCCTCATAAACATGATTCTGTTAATGTCTGAAATTTGTCCACAGGAGAGATTGACTCTCATCAAACATGTAAAATGTGATAGCATCCCTTGTGTGTTTTGTGTGTGCTGAAGAAATTCACAATGTAAGCACAATGAAGAATTTATATAAGTAAATTATATTTGTTCCAGTCTGTTAACATTATAATCAAGAAATTACTAATTTTCTAGCAACAATACATTCTAACAGCTGTAGTATTCTAATTAATGTATTTCTTAGTAATCTAGTAATTGTTAACATTTGCAAACTAAATTACTATTGCAGCTAATTCTCATTTAAAAAAAACCAAAAAACAAAAAACCTAAGAGTTATTTGGGCAAATCATTAGTCCAAGTCATTTTCCAAGAGGCATTGGATGTGATTTTACAGAGCTGTGAGGTATCTTCCTCCTCACTCTTGAGGTTTTATGGGATATTTTTGTGTGTTTTCTAACAGCACTTCCTGAATTGGTCTTTGATTCTACCTTCTGTCAGATCTACTTTATGTGGTACATTTTCCATTTGTTGGATACTTATTCTTTGTTTCCTTTTTTCATCTCTAAAACCACCTCTACAGTTTATACTCCAGAGGTTACCACTAATTGACCACTGCTGTAGCACTTTTAGCCTTGGGCCTCTGGTATCATCCTGTGCTTCTGCTATCAAGCCCTCTGCCACCTTCCCATGCCCATATTCTTTTATGCTGCATTTGTATTGCAGCTTCATAGAGAGTTCACACTGCACACAATGGCACAGTCAGTACAGATATAAACGTGGGAAATCCTAACTCTGAGGTTTTGTCATGTTAAAACAGATCTGTGTCACTAAGCATAACATAAAGACCACTCAACCTCATCAGAGTGAATTTAGATCATGGTACTCTAAAAGACATAATTCAGCTACAAAATATTGTTGATTTACTTATGGGCATCATCCTAAAACTATAGATAACTCATATTGCCATGTGTACAATTATTTCAAGTCTAAATTCTCTGCTGAGGTCAGTGGCAAAATTATACTAAACTCAGAGAGATCTGTGCCACCATACGCCTCTCTTGGAGTAAAATACCTCTTTGGTATTCAGAATGAGCACGAGTATGATGCACTCATGAAGTATCACCCCAGAGCCTGAAAGTGCTACTACAGCCTGTACAATAGAATGCAATAATTTTCATAGTCTTCTATGTCTCCCACTGCGTCTCTGTAAATGGATGAAGTCCAACAATAACAGTAGCTTTAATACTTTTAAGAATCCTTTGGGATTATTTTTCATGTTATTCATGCATTACAACTGTCTCTGCTGATTTCAAATGGAAAAGATTAATTTGAATGTTTATAATAATATGTTAATTTTCAATTTGATTCAATTTCACTACACAACATCGGCTTCTGTGGCCGCCTCTACATATATGAGCTCAAGCAAACTCCACAGAACATTTATTATTGTTTCTAATGCTGAATATAGTATGCCAGAGCGCCTTTTATTTTTCATTTAAATGGAAGTAATGAAAGTAAGCCTGGATATCATTAGCTGATGAGTTTTTAGAGTAGATGGCATAAATTACACATCAAATCAATTTTACTAGCAATTTGTTACTCTACAGACAGAATTAGGGATGTTCACTCATTTTATGTCATAATACACATTTCTGTTTGACCTGTAGTGTGAAAAAACTTTTTCAAAAACACCAAAGTGAAGAGATAGGCAGACGCCTTTTATTAACACAGGTTTTTTTCTCTTATAAGTATGAATAAATTTTCATAATCAAAACAATTTGCTTTTTTTCACAGCAATTTTCTGTCATTTTGTGAACTACTTGAGAGAGGTTAATTCCTATGCAACAGAGCTAACATTTTTTAATGCAGAAAAAGATTTTATCAAAGAATCCTCAGCTCAGTTCCTAGCACAGACACCTATTGAACCAGATTTTATTTTCTAGGAAAAAAAAAAATTAAAAATCACTGTGGCAGAATGGCTATCTAATTTTTCCTCTCAGAAAAAAACTACGCTTACCTACATGCAGTTACTGAAATATTCACTGACTGTTATATCAGTGTTTTGCAAAAGACTATTTTATTTTTTGTAGAATACCATTGAAAGATTTATTTTTACATGGGTGCCTATACTGGCTTTCATTTTTTGAGCCTTAGTTATAATATAGATTATATTATATTGTCAGCTACTAAAGTATGTGTTTCGCTTAGTGTTAACTGTTCTTAGAGTATTAACCTGCACAGGTGTGACACAAACTAGAATAGGATGTGTATCTCCTTAATTATGAGTACTCTTGTGTTTTAAATTAGTTCTTAAAAATTGCAGTCTAAGATTGATATAGAAAATGTATTTCTGATAAACATGCAATTCCAGCATATGCCTAAAAAGAAAAACCTGAGAAATCTCAGTGCAAAATCCAGCTGCATGATTAAGTAGTGACTTTAGTAGTGACTTTACCTGTCACCTCTAGAAGTTATATTTTTTTGACACAGTTTTATCACTGCATTTACAAGTTAGTTTGAAATCAGATGCCAAGTTTGGGTAAAAATACAGGAGATACATAATATTCATAATACATAATATTCAAAATAATTTCACAGAAGTATAATTGTGTTATTCATATCCATAGGCATTTATGGCAATAATAGTCGTCTTACTGAAGGGCTGAAAGCTCCAGTAAGGGTCAATTCTCTTCTTTTTTTTGTCCCCTTTAAGTTTAAATTACTTTTCCATTTGTTTACCTAATTAGTTGTGGCTGATATGTATTTTATCGACATGTAATACGTAATGCCAGTTCTAAAACTTATTTTCCTATCTCAAATTATATTAGTCTCATTGCTTTTGTAGTCTATTCTAGTTAAGAGACTGGTCTAAGGAACAGAAAAATATCTGTGAATAAGTATCTTTCTCCTTGGTTCAGGCATTTGAATCTTTTCCATCTGCAGTTGTAGATATGCTTCTGTCACCAGCCTAAATGCCTGAGGATAATAAAGAGAAAAGATTTAGTTAAGGAAAGCTTTGTATGCTGAAGTCAGTCTTCATGATACTTTTATCACTTCAGTGCTGACTTGGAAGTCAGGAGATAAGGGCTGTGGGTAAGAAATACGTACCAATAGAAAGGTGAGTATGCAGAGGTGCTAAATACTTTCAGCACTTCAGAAGCATCTCTAATGAAGACACAGTATGGATTAAAATCACTCACAGGGCAAATCTTCTGAGTGTACTAGAACTCCACCAAGTATGAAATTGTCTCCTTGCCCTGGCACCACAAAATATTCCATTGTACAGCAAATAGATTTATCAAATCTGTGTCAAAAGCTGCAATTCTGTCAAGTGTTTCACAGCCTTATTGAAACAAAAGCATTATTTTCTGTGTTTCTCTGTGTAAAAAATCCATATGGACTTTGACATTGGACCCACTGTTACTAATACCGGTATTATGGTATTTCTGGGAAAGTGTTATGAAGGACAAAAGAAAGAGATATCAAAATGTGTTCCTTCAGATTACAGAGGATTAGGATGATTTGTGTTGGAAAGTCACAAGCAATACATAAATACCATTTACAAGAATTTAGTAACCCATATAAATGTGTAATGCTGAAACTGACGGCCCCATTTTATAAGCTTATTTTGTGGTTTTAAGACCAGCCAGAGATGAAGCACCTCACAACTGCTCACTCAACCCCTCCTCTTCTCTGCCACACAAGTGGACTGAGAATTGAAACAGAACTTGTATGTTGAGATAAGAAGTTTAATAATTCAAAATAAAGTAAAATACAGTAATAAATTAAAATTCAATAATAATGGTAAAGGATAAGAATAATAATGATAATGAAAGGAACAGAACAAGTGATGCACAATGCAGCTTCTCACCAAAACACAGCACTATAATAGCCACTAAGGAATTAACTCTATGCCAGCTGAAACAGGACAGCTTAGTACATGACCATTCACATGTACTTTAAGTATATCTAGCAAAGGATCAAGCTGTTCTTTTCTTCAGTACATTAACTAGGTAAATAAAATAACTCAGAGGAAACTATGTTCCTCATTCAATTGAAATAAATATGTGTGTTATGAGTCAATAAAAAAGAACTTCTCTCTTACCTTTCAGCTTGTGATATTATGAAGAATTGGCTTGGCATAAGTAAGGTAGAAGAGAGGGAAAAATCATTACTGAAATAATTACAAAATGACACCATCCCTTTTACAATTTGTATATTTGTGCTTTCCTGCAAACTATGTAAGTTGATCACTCAACTTGCTTTAAAATGACACAATACTAATTTGTAAAGTGACAAATAGGTATTTACAGTTACTACTAAAGACCATTTGAATACTCACAACTGAAAGATTGTAATCTTACCTAGATAATAGCAAATATCTTCTAAAATATTCCTATTTGAAACAAACAAACAAGGAATACAACAGTTCCTACAAGTAGTCTTAAATATCCTAAATTTTCCCTTCTAGGAACTTCATTTTACTATAGACATAGTTTTAGTGTTCCTGATCTTCCTGAAGACAGGTAAGGTTTGATACACTTTCTGAGTGACTTATGAAGATTAAAGTATTAGTAATGATTTATTCTGATGCTAAGCCATCAGAGAATATTTTTTATTTTAACCACTTGGCTCATTATGAAGATATAATTATGTGTATAACAATCTAATTCAATAACCAACAAGAGAAAGATTTTAATTAATAACTCAATTTCTGGTCCTTCTGAGTGGTCCTGTGGATGGAATGTTGAATTGCAATTTGCCATTTAATAATATTTCTATTTACAGGAAAACAAATGTTGAAATTCCTTTTGCATTCTTGCTCCTGATCTGTAGCAACTGAACACCTGTATTTTTAAAAGTGAATTTCATATAGTTAAATTATTTAAGTACAGAATCTTTCAGGTATTTTTATTACAAAAATAATCAAAAGAACTGGGTAATTTCTATTTCAATTACTAATTAGACTGAAAAGAAGGTGAAAATTTTCAGAAAAAATAATTTTCTGACTCTCAAGAATCAAATTTGCTTTGAGAGAAAAAATCCTATTAATCACTTATAAGATCAGGTCTTCTTTATCAAACTTGAGGAATAAATACCACAGGTGTAGCACTTCACTATTTTAATAGGCAAAAACAGACTCCCTGACTATGCAATTTAAAAATATATAAATGGATTAGGCAAAGTATGTTGCAAGCAATCTTTTCAAGCCACAGAGCCTAAGGGAATCCACTGATTGGTGTATGAGAAGCATACAAGATCAGCCACAGCTGAGATGCTTTAAATTCAGCTTTAAGATCCTTTCCGGTTAACAGATACAAGAATTTCAACAGCATCCTGCAAATTTTGTCAATACTTTATCCCCAGCCTTTTTTCAAGAACAGTACTCTGGTTTCTCTAGCTATTTATACCAATGTAAGTCTATTTACAGGGCATTTTTTAGGGTCTTGCATGGTAAAAAAAGAAAAACAGATCTGACAGATAAAACTGAATTTGATATAAGGAAGTCTAAATCATGTTTTCTGACAACTGCAGGTTATATTCCCAGATATGTTAAATCACAGGATCCAAATATATGCTTCTGTTCCTACTCAGAAACTAAATTTTAGAAAAAGTTTAATCTCACAAGTGGAATGTGACTGGAAGATAGATGGTTTTCACAGAAAGAAATGTAATCTTCATATATTTCAGAAAGTTATTATGTAAATTAGTTTCTTGTGGTCTTGCTTTATCAGGAACACTGTAATTATGTTTTCATAACTAAAATATCTTTCCCCTTGCCACTTCCTTTCAAGAATTTAATTTTGTTGGTTTTGCCATCCACTAGCAGGAAAAGTTGCTGAATCTGTTCACTTCTTTCTTTGTGAAGAACACATATTCTAGAAAATTTGCCCTCAGGATGGATACCGTCTAAACATCCAAAATGTTTTGCGTTACCATGGCTTGAGAAGGATATGGGAAATTCATCAATTTTAATTTCAAGGCTAGACCAGCTATTTATAGCATTTGGCTCATAAAGGCAGTGCATCCCCTAAACACATTTGTATTCTTGTCATTTCCAAATTCGTCCCTCCTGCATCTTTTTGTCTGTCCTCTCCCTGTCAGTTATGCCTAATTAATGGGGGAATATTGGAAGCAGTGAAGCCTATGGACACTACATTTTGACTTCCTTAGATAGAAGGAAGTCTGGAGAGTATTCATATGCATTCCTATATCTTGTACCTTCCAGAAACACAGCAAAATAGTAGTTCCCACAGTACTGAAGGAACAGGATTTGAAAGTAGCAAGATATCTGTGTTCCACCTTTTCAGAGCTATTTGACTGGATCATGCTGGAGTGAGATATAAAGCCTCAGCCTATTGCATCATAGAGACTTAGCAAAGTGTAAGTTTGTCAAAATGGCTTTGAGGCAGCAAGGTTGGACATGACCAGTAAAAAAGGGAGCAAGTCCATTGAGAGAAGCTGAATTAAAGTGTATGAATTGGAATAACTCAAGTATATTCTGATGGGCTGTGTGGAAATGTGGTGGGATAGATGGCAAAGAGGGTCGCTCACCTGCTAAGAGCTCGTGCCTTGTGTCTCATGTACTGTCATCAGAGAGGTTGGTTATTCCTGCATTACACTTCTTGTGGTTTCAGTTTGCACCATAGGTAAGACAAGGCTTTTAAATCAAATCTTTTATATTTAACCTATTTTCTGTAGAGTTGATTCAGCTTTTACAGAAGATATATTTATTCAATACATATTTTAAAATATTTATTTTTATTACTGCCTAAGTCTCACAGGATCCCTAACAAAAGTTTATGGCTGACACTTCAAAAATGTGTATTAAGAAACTAACCCCAGTGCCTCAAGCCTTACAATATAAAGTGTTATGTGCCCTATCAGTGACATAGGGAACTATGATGTGGAGAAAATATTGGGTTTGTTTTTTGTTGTTTCGTTTGTTTGTTTGGTTGGTTGGTTCTTTTTTGTTTGGTTGATTTTTTGTTTTTTTTTTTTTCTGTTGATTGGCAAAAATTTCTATATAGAGTGCTTATTTTATTCAGAAAAAAATGGAAGATTGCTACACAGAAACAACCAGGCATATTCTGAAATCCTCCTATTTCTGTGTATCATGAGTATTAAAGCTACAGAAAAGGTCAGTTGTCTCCCCTAGCTCTACTTATTTGCTTGAAGTTTTATAATGCATATATAAAATGAAGAATGGGTTTACTATTGCTTTTCTCATCTTTTGTCAGATGTCATGCTTGAACATGTGGTAACATTTTAAATTTTTTTTCAAATTATTTTTTTCTTATTTCAGATTTGAGAACTGATTGAAAAGTTTTAATTTTTCCAGTTCCCACTTTATTTTAATCTTCATGTAAGTCATAAGAAAAGTCTGTGGTGTTTGAATAATTTACTAAGTAGGAAAAATTGGGCACACACACATTTCTTAACACAATAGCTGCAATTAGAAAAATAAATTCCACTTGAAAAGTGGCCTGAGTGCTTCCCTTTTTTAACACGAAAGAACGAACACTCCAAGGATCAGTTCAGTATTTAAACTGAAATCAGCTCTTTAAATGAAAATTTGTTAGCAAAAGTTTTGTCTGAATTTTTTTCCTTTTTGATAAGTACAAAGTGATACATAAGGGGTCATTTCAGCCGGTGGTTGTATGTTCTTCCCATGGGCATTTAAGAATTCATATGTAAACTTATTTACCTGTCATAAAGGTTTGTACCAAACAAGACAAGAAAACGAATGAGTATAGGATTTAAATGGAAAGGGAAACATGAGTGAGTCAGCGAGGACTTAAAAAAAAAAAAAAAAAAAGCAATTATTTTTCTGGACAAGAAAAGAACAGAAAAATTGAGAAAGGCACTGCTGCTTTAGGTAACCGTTTTGGTTTATAATCTGTGTTTGTTAGGTTAGCATCTCAGTTTGCCTTCATCTGTGAAAATTTCAGAATCCTGACATTTTTACAGGATTTCTGATTGTGAACAGCATTGACACAGAACCTGAGGGAACAGTTTGCCACCACTGCCCAGAAATTTCCCAGAGTCTCAACTGAACTGTGGGACTAAATTATCTTCCACCATGAGTTAGAGGGACTTGTTATGTAGAGTGTTGTGGGCAATTGACTCAAGGAAGTGAAAGTGTTGAAGAGATCACATTATTGACCTTATAGATAGGTAATAACTTGTAATGTTTTCCTCTGTTAAAAGGAAATGGAGTTATTTAAAGTATTAATTTCCTTTATTTGGGCTAAACCAACGGAAAGAAAAATACACTAAAAAGAACAACATATTTTCTTTCTTTGTGAAATTTGTACACAGTCATTTCAGATCAAAAGCATTTTGCACTTTTGATATTCTCAGAAAGAACAAATGATGGGAATGATGAGATTGTTAATAACAATGAACAAATATCAGTTTAGAATGCCATTTTTTTTCTTATTATCCCGAGGAAAAAGTCCAAACATTTCCTGTAGTAGGTAGTATATTTGTATAAATGTTTTCTTTGTGTACTTTTGAATAGAAAAACATATATTAAAACCACAGGACATTGAGTGTGTAGGGACCCAGACTTGAGAACTGTAAAGTGTAAAAAACTGTGTCAAGACTGAAGTGTCCACTAATCAAATCAGAAAATTCCAAAGTTTTATTCCTCTATTGGCTAGAAAATGTTTCTATCTACCACTCTACAATTCTTTCTACAAACATTATATATTTTTGCTATTTTCTTTTCTTTTGATCTTTTTCGAAATAGACATATAAAGAATATACATTTTTCTATAATTATTGGGGTTTTTTTTAATCTTATTGCCTATCTGAACAATGGTTTATTGCAGGCCTGAAATCTGACTTAGGATCATATTTTGACTCTAAATACATGTGTTCAGGGACTAGGATGACATGGACAATTTCTTGTTTCTACTGGAAAAATGTATTCTCATGCATTCAAGAATATCTGCTTTTCCATTGTCATATCCTGTTAGTGATTCAAACTCATCCTGTGTTCAGACAATCTTTTTTGTCCTTTGATGTCTTCAGATAATAATTTCTGGGCCAGAAACTATACTAACTGTTCCTGAATTGTATGACCAGCTATTTTGCACTATTTTACTCTACTCTATTTCTAATATTTCAGTTCTTCTTAAGGTCATCTAAAAGACCACGTAGAATTCTTACAATGTCCTCTTAATTTATTTTATTACCTATATCCATTAGCAAATATTTAAAGGTCATTGCTAGAATTCTCCAGTAAAATTTAGTTCAGGATGCCTTTTTTTTTTTTTTTTGTAAAGTAAATCCATCCATTTCTCTTTCCTTTCATGGTTTTGCATAAAGCAGATCAACATTCCCCTGAAAGGAAAATGAGGACCTAGTTAATACAGGTAGTGGAGCTTACGGGTAGAGTCTGTGCTCTTTAAGGCAGACAAGAAAGATGAGATTTGGTTATTAGATGCCTAACAATACTTTGAGGTTTTACCATTCCAACCACATCTTCAGCTGTCACTCTGAGGAAGCAGATCTCCCATAGATTCGATGCTCTTGCAACCAGTTACACATGAATGTCATGGATGCCCTATGGATTTCAGAAGAGAATGAGGCATTTGAGTTCCACCCTTACACAAGTACACCTGGAATGGATTATCTGAGCTTTAAAACAGCTGCCACCCTCTATGGGATGTTTCTCTGATTAAATTTCCAATATACAAATCAGTGAGGTTTCCTTCATTTAGTAAATCTAGAAAATCATCCAACTCGTTAGATAAAAATATCAAGTTGTATTGAAATAGTCAGTTTTTGTATGAATCCATGCTGTATTTTAATTCATTTTACTTAGGAATACATGTGTTCAAATATGACTAATGTTAAAAATACTGCTAAAGCTTACATGTTATTCAGGGCAGCTTTAGGAGACTTTAGCTGCTCAGAGTCTCTAAACCTGCAGTACAGCCTCTTATTTGCCTTCTGTAACCAGAATTCCTGCTGCCAGAAAGTGTTTTCCAGATGGAACGTGTGATCTGGACTGAATTAGAGATCATAAAGTAAGATGCCCAAAGAGGCCTAAAGACCATCTGTCACAGCCTTTTCATTAGAAGTTTATAGGAAAGAGAGTGGCAGATCAATGATTTTTAAAATGTATTTCTAAGGTTTTCATTTTTTTTTTATTTAAATCAACCTCTGAAATAATGAAAAAGAATATCTGGTTATTCTGCTCTATCTCATTATATTTTTTGCAGGTACGGTTATGTGTGACCCATCTATTATGTTTAGTGTAATTTGACCTCAATTTAAACCCATATATTTAGCTGCAAATCCTTTGAAGTCATCCAACACTTAAAAATATACCAAAAGGAGAAAAATTCTCTTTCTACATTCTGCTTTCCTACCATAAAACAGCTTCTATTTCATTGTTATCTTTGTCTCAAATCATATTCTCCAAGATTAGAAGATCCTGCTTGTGACATTGAAGGCAATAAGCATCGCCTGTATTTTCTCATGAAGGACGTTTCTTTCAAAGCCCTAGATAAATTAATAAGGACATTTGTTCAAGTACTTCATATGCTGTATGCCCAGATCACAGATAGCAATTAAGATTTCAAATTTTTCCATTAATTTAAGGTAGTTTCTCATATAAAGGTTCTTATTAATTAGGCTTAACATTATAACATAATAGAAATTTTTGCTGCATTTCATGACAGCAGTGAATTAAGTGCTTTCAGTCAAGAGTACTCTGCCGTGAAGCAGGTTAGAGAAAACATTAAGGAAAAGGTTGTCTTATCTTCAAAACATGCTGCAAAAATCTTGTTCCATACCATTTTCTTTTTTAATTAAATTCAATGTACATTATTATAGTGTATAATTGTAACACAGGAATTTTTACACCAACATAAGGCTTTCTTGTTTGGTGTCCTATCTGTGATATGTGTCACACCAGGCATGCTACAGAAAAATGCAAGTGATTCATAGCCTGAATAATTAAGTTACAGTAAACGCTTCTTAGATTCTGCCAATAAAATTAACCAGAAAAATATAACAATCAGTCGAAATGTAAACATTTATGCCTCTGAATATTATGTAGCATTTTACTAGAACATTTCCTTAGAGGCTGGCTTCAAATTGACTGGTTTTCCACCCATTTGTTCAAGTGAATGCTTGACAATGAAACTGAGTAATGTGTGACAACATGCTGAAGTGTTGTAGAGACAGAAATTTCAGCATTTCTAGAGTTGTTACAGAAGATTGAGAAATTCTTGGATTTTACTCCAAACTAGCTAGAAGGGGGGCAGGAGGGGAAAGTATTATAAAACTTAATTTCTTTATTGCAAACAACTCTGTCCAAAAGTATGAGGGTTTATCTACTTACTTTCTAATATAACTGGGTAAGCTTTGTGATTATCTATATAAATGTTCAATTAGCCTTAATGATGTTTTATGGTGATTAGATTCACAGGCTGAAAATTATTATTGTTAGTGATACTCATGGGGAAAAATAACGGGAAAATCAATTCTAACTTTGTATGCACAGTGAAGGACTTTACACTAGCTTGCACTACAGAGGAAAGATATTTCAGACTTATAATACATTAGTCTATGAAAATAGAGTAATCATCTTAATGTTCAGAAGCAGTCAAACAAGCAAAGTGAGTATTACAATTTATTAGGTAAGGAACAGAGAACTAATCAGAAAGCTATGTTGTGGCACTGTGGAATACACAGTGTTCCTGGAACTGAATATTTGGTTAAAATAAACTAAAT
Source organism: Acridotheres tristis (assembly GCA_037013685.1). Classification (NCBI taxonomy): domain Eukaryota; kingdom Metazoa; phylum Chordata; class Aves; order Passeriformes; family Sturnidae; genus Acridotheres; species Acridotheres tristis. Next base: position 59,802,700 of record CM072884.1, on the reverse strand, counting down.
TATCTTATTTCAAACAAACAAACAAACAAACAAACAAAGACAAAAACAAAGCAAAGCAAAACCTTGAGAAAAGTAGAGGGAAAAGTAACATGATGATCAAAAGAAGAACGATAACTAGTGATTAAAATAATGTCATTTTCATCATCCTAAGAAAAACCTAAATAATTTTTAACACAATAAAGATTTATCAAATCACAAATGTCCAAGAAATTTGAAACAGGTTTGTTGAGGTTTTTTTGCTTTGGTTATTTGTTTTTTAGGGTTTTATCATTTGTTCTTTTCCAGTGTCTCAGAAAGCAAAAAACAGGACACAGCAAATAAAATTGTTAGATGTCAGTCTGAAACACTCTCTTCCACATAAAACGCAGTTTCATCAGAGATGATGGAACTCACTTCAGTGAAACATTGTGCATGAAAAATTGTATATCAAATCAAGAACAATTATAAAAACTCATGCAAGAGTACCAAGAGTTAATAAACACAGTTCAGCTACTCATATCAGTGTCAGACTCCACTCAGGAGAGTCAAGAAAAGTACAACACAAGAACATTGCAGAACACTTGTCTCATTCTGATATTCTTTATAAAATGTTATTTTAGTAATTCTTGGTGGTAATTCTGATCAGCATATGTGAGGATGTTGTTATTGCAGGAGAAAGAGGATGAGAAGGAAATAGTTTTACAAATATTATGCAATAATAGTATGGAATGCTATTTTTTCTACTTAAAATTATTATATAATAATTATAACACTACTACTGATGATTATACTAAACCAGCAGGTTCTATTGATTTTCTCAGGGAATAAGAGGATCTGCAGCATATTCTGGTGCCTTGGAGCACTGGGCAACTATCAGTGACATGACATGACAATGGCCAAATACTGGACTCTACACCTGGAGAAACACCAGGAACAAATATAAAATGGGAGAGGAGTGGCTGGAGAATAGACCCACAGAAAGTGATATGAGGATGCTCAGTATGAGCCAGTAGGGTGCACTGGAAGCCAAGAGGACAAATCTCATCCTTGGGTGCATCAAACACAGCATAACCAGCTGGATAAACAAGTTGATTGCCCTGCTGTATTCAGCATTGGTGTGGCCTCACCTGGAGTACGGCAAGGGCCCCACAATTCAAGAAGGATATGATTGTCCATGCATCCAGAAAAAGCACCAGACCTAGTGAAAGAGCCTGAAGCAATGTCCTACGAGGAGCAGCTGAGCACTTCAGGCTTGTCTACTTTGGAGAAAAGGAGGTTAAGGGGTGACATCATTGCTCTTTTCAACTTCCTGAGGAGGGCAAGTAGAGTGGGAAGTGCTGAGCTCTTCTACCTGGGATCCAGTGACAGGATGCATGGCTATGGTTCAAAGCACATCAGGGGATGTTTACTGAGAGCATGGTCAAACTCTGAAACAGGTTTCCTGGAGAGGCGGTCAATGGCCCAAGCCAGTCAAATGTTTAGGAGGAATTTGGATCATCATTAGCATTCTCTAACATTTGGTCAGCCCTGAAGTGGTCAGGCAGTTGGTCTAGATGATCACTGGAGGTTCCTTCCAACTGTAACTATTGTGTTCTATTCTATTCTATTCTATTCTATTCTATTCTATTCTATTCTATTCTATTCTATTCTATTCTATTCTATTCTATTCTATTCTATCCTATCCTATTCTATTCTATTCTATTCTATTCTATTCTGTTCTATCGTATTCTATTCACTTTTGATCAAACAGCTGCTAAAGCTGTGGTCATACTTAAACTATGCATTCTTCCACATACACCTTCATAAAACTATTATAGGTTTGGAAAAGTATATTCATCTTCTTAAATGTCATATAGGAAACTTGCTCTTTTTTTTTAAAGTTTTTCAAGGTCTTGTCTTTCTCAGATTAACATGCATATCTTTAGAGACTTGTATTGAAAGTCTGAGGACTTATTTATTGATTTATAGAAAGCAATAATGAAGTAAGTTGCAAAAATTGTCTTCAAATGGGAATATATAGTGCACAATTGCAACTTTTAAAAAGACTGTTTTCCCTCACCTCAGAGTTTGTTCTGTCTAGCCCCTCAAATTGTCAATATATGCCAGTAGATGTTGTCCATATTTCTTTTTACATATTCACATCTGTTAAGTTTTGTCCAATTTTGACTTTAAAACAGAGAAGTCAAGTAACAGAAACTGTACAAATCAAGTCAAAAGTCTCTGTTTCTAAAGGAGCAAAATAAAAAGAGCCAGCCATGAGTTAGGCAGATGAATGACGATGTGTCCAGACAGCAGATGTATGCTCAGTGTTGGAGGTTAGGGAGAAGGAGCAGGAAATGTGACTGATTACCAGCCAAAGCATTCACAAGCAGTATGCAGGCATTGCAAGAAAACTCATGTGCCCATCTTTTGCCTTCTGCTATTGACTAATACTACTAATCCCTCAGAGATGAGCAGCTGCAGAGATAAAAGCCCAGTCTCAAAACAAGTCTATGCAATTTAATTTCACAAGACAAACCTGAAGATGACCTTGCCTACTCATGTCAGAGTTTGTTCCTTCAGGCTTGATACTCACTGTGTGCTTCAGACGCCATTTGCTTTCAGAGTTAACTCACTCCATGAGACAGATGGACTGAGGGGAAAACTGACTAAAAATTTTAGCTTCCAAATATACTGTTTCAGTCCACTGAAAGACTTTTTAATCACTCTAAAACTCTAAAGCCAAAAACAGTATGTGAATTTTCTGGGATGAAAACAGAGAAAAATGTCAGATCAGACACTACGATTAAAACCTAGAAAAGAAAGTGAAAATATCAATAATCTGAAGTAATTATTTATGGTACCTGCAGCAGTCTGTCTATGACTGATGTAATTTAACTGAGGAGGATTCTCCAAAAATAAAAGATGTTTTTGCTTCTGATGTTTAAAGATTCTTATGTCCATAACATAATTGACATGAAATAGCATGTATTTTCAAGTGATTGCTTAAATGCATAAGCTTCATTTTTCTCTGATTTTCTCAAAAGTTTAGTTATTTTGTGCTACAGAAAAAATATATGGAGAACAGAAAGTGGAAATATTACAGGACACAAGCTAATGCAATTTTTAACAGTTGTAATAAATATGCTTGCAAACCACTTGGCAATGTAAAACTTGCAGTGAATTGCTTATCATAAATACCTGTGATGCTATTACAATAAGCCCTCTTTTCAATGCCTTGTAGCATTTACATGATAAATCAGCGGATTTAAGTGAGTGAATTAAGCAACACCAGAAGGAATTTCTATCAGAGTCAAAGATAGAACTTTACTGCTCTGTACTGAGGCTGTTAAGCTGTAAATTTAAGTGATGCTCTATGTTATCTCTTTAGACACTTTTCAAGTGAATTTGAAAATAATTCTATTTTATAATTTTACTTCAATTTTACTCTTTTCTATTCCAAATGTATGTCACTTTTACAATCAGAAAAGGGATTAGCAACTAAGCTATCTTGAATCCTGATATCAACAAAGCTGTCCTGATTCAAGGAAGTGTGCATGTATGATGTCCAGAGATATACACGGTTTTTTTCAATTCTTCAGCTGGCAAGATAAAGACGACTTTAATATTCTTGCAAGTGTTACAGCTACCTCCTCTGAGAAGAGATTAATGAGAAAGGTTAGGTACACTTCATTATGGAACAGTTTATTTAATAGAGAAAAAATAACTTGTAAATCAGGCATAATGAAACATCCCTCAACAAAACCATGATGTGTCTTGTCGCCCCTTGGCAAACTGTCTTCCCTTCCAAAATAGCTGGCTTGTTATTCCTGTGTCATCCCCCAGTCAGGCTCAGGCAATGTCTGGGAGAATATTTCCTTCACAAGCCAAACCTGCATCAAGGAACTCGTGGAGACTTGAACCTGTTGGTATTTTTTGTTTAGTTTGAACAGACATCATACAAGTGCTGGATGGCCAGTTCCTCTGGTGGTATTCTCCCAGCACTAGTTAACCCTGGCTTTTGGGTATATCCAGACCCACATCAGCATAGTCAAGAGAAAGCAAGACATTCAGAACCAGAGATACAGAGCAGGTCAGATTTGTTAGCAGAGCAGTGAGGAGACGGGTGAACACACTTGTAAGAGTTTGAGCAGTGGTGATGAAATAGAACTGAACTGCACGGAGATATGCTACAAATTTGGCAAATCATTGTTATTCAGTAGGAAAGTGTTTAGAAGGAGATTTTCTGGCCAGGTTTGTCTCTGAACCAAATCTCACAGCTTTGTCTCACCAGCCCTCCCCTCTTCTGCTTTTCTGCATCTCTGCAGCAGCAGAGACAGAGAGCTGCCACTGCCCATTGAACAGACCGTGACCTCGTTCCACTGCCCAGCCCATAGCACCTTTCTTAATGAGTGAAGAAAGCCACTTTTGGTCCATGACTTATGAAGAACTGTGGGCATGCAGCAGCTGCTGCTGCACCAGGAGGAGGTTAGAGCAGCACAAAAGCCCTCAGTGTCTTCTGAGCTGGGGAAAACTGAGCCCTCCCACCCACAGTGTAAGCTGCTTCTCACAAAACTCAAAAAGCGCCAAGGGTGCTGATGTTCTGTCCTCAAGTTCTGTTGAACATTTTTGATAAACATGCTTCAGGAACTTCCAAGTAGTAAATTCTAGAAACTCACTATTTCATCATTATTATTAAATATTAATATGTATTTTTACTCTTACTGCTCTTATGTGAGCTTTGCTTAAATAGGTCAAAGCTGCTATATATAAGACGTGATAAACAAATGTTTTTGTTTTTCTTACTCCTATATGATAAATCCACATATTATCTTCTGTTTTCTTTTGGAGAAGGTATTTCCTGTTTGCTTTCTCACGTGTTTCCTTGTTATATGTACATATATGCCGTGTTCTCATTACAAATTACTTGGAATTCTATATTCTCCAAAAGAATTTTTTTTAATATCTTGAATGTTAAATCCACATATAATTATAATTTAATTTAAAATATGAATTAGACAATAGGAAAAAACTGATTTTTGAGCTTATAAAGACCTGTGCAACACTAGTCTTTTCTACTACAATTAATATGCAATCACAATAATTTTCTTAACATATCAGCTGCAGTGGAAAACTTTTGTGTTAAAGAATACATGAATTAAAGCTGATGTTCCAATGTGCCAAGTAGACTTTCACCAGAAAATTCAAATTAAGAAAGACAGAATCTTTAGACATCAAATCCACACCTGAAAAATATGAACTGAAATCCATGGGAACACATGGATATGCATATATGCCTTTAGAGATCAACAGATTTCACCTGTTGAAATCATTTTCAGCAAATCTTTAAGGGAGTAGAAGTGCCCTAAAATGGTATAGAAATTACATTAACGTTTAAAGAAAGATAACCTTAACCCTTTATTTTTAAATGAAAGCCAAGAAATAAATTACAAAGTAAGACTAAATGACATGATAATGGAATATTGGCTTCCTCAAATTTAGGCCACCTTTATGTCTATGTTTTGGGAATGTAAGAATTTATTGCATATTACCTGTGTCTACCCACTGGCTCACGTACAGCACATGATTAAATAGATAAAAGTGAATAACTGTTACTAATATATAAAGCCATAACATAGTTATGATTTCATTTTTAAATAGCTAAGGAAAGTTACTGCTTAACAAAATTGCAACAGCCTGTCATAACTGAATTGACATAATAAACCAGAAATTTAAATCATAAATTACAAAATATAAAATTTTCCATACTTCCAGAGGCAATCAGCTGTAAAAGTCCATATAATAAAATAATTTGGAGATTATAAAAATAATGTAAAACCCCAAAATAAAGTAAAACATTAAATAAAATGCTGAAATATTCTTAGATTAAAACATTGAAGAGAAAATAACAGAAAACAAAATGTACATTAAAAATCAAGTATATTTTTAATATATGCATTTCAACAAAAGTGAACACTTTATTTTGGAAAATCCTGCTAAGACAAAGTCTTCCTGACATCTGTATCTGGCATTGGGAAAAAAAAAAAAAAAAAAAAGACCTAGCTCTTGAAGATAGCTGAATATAATTTATGAAAGAAAGGAGATATTCACTTGTGGAAAATCTCTCCATGCACAGAGGTCTGAAACACACTCTAGCTTTCTCTTTCCATTAGTTCAAGACAAAACTGCCAGACTCTGCTAAAGCATTGATTTAGCATGCACAAGGGAGATTCCTCTTTCTCCTAGTGGGATTCTTTTTTTCATCTCTGCCATTTTTTGATTGCTAAATTCTTGCAGTAAATAGAGTAATGACTACTGGGACCTTACAAAATTCCTAGAAATTCAGATGAAGTTACAAATGTATGCTTTAAAATTTGTTTCTCATTCACTAATTTTTTGAACTACTGTATGTTACTGAACTAGAATATATGCAGCAAACTAGTTTGGAAAAAAACTTTAATTAAGAAAAAATGTAATGCCTGGCTTTTTTGTGTGATTTTTCTGTTAAAAGTAATGATAATAATGAGAGCAGTGTTTTGGAATTTAAAAAAAATCAGTTGTACCATATTTATCCCACTGTAAGTAGCACTGTAAGTGCTAGTTTTTATTTTCGTCTCTCTTTGCAGCAAATGCAGATGTTAAAGGAAAATGGATTCCTATTTAAAAAAATATATCTGTGCAACAGAGGAAGAACAGTATTTCATATTGTATTGTATCTTGCATTTTACTTTTCTTTACATTATTGACATTATTATTTCGTTGCTTAAAATAATGAAATTTCTGTTAGATATCAAAGCACAGATATAACCTGCATACAATGAGATATGAAAACAATTAAATAAGATAATTTAGTAATAGCACTATATTATTTAGAATTATTCTGCCACAAGATGGTAGATTAAACTATTCTGACTACAATACAAATTAGAGTGAAAGAAAAGAGTATAGATGAGTAATAGTCTTCCATATCTTTTTACAACCTTTCTGCGAAAGAATGAATATAATTTGGCAAGCCAAATTGCATTGGCAATACAGAGAAAAACTGGACAAAATAAGACTTTATGTTCTGCTTTACAGAGACTAACAAGTAAATGAATACTAAGCAATATTCTTATAAATACTAAAATTATTGCATGACATTTTTGCTAACTCATTGGAAAAGAATTACCCACAATGTAAGACACCTAGCTTTAAGCATGAGCACCAAGCTTCACCAAAGGGCAAAACAAAATGATTGCAGACTGAAATTACCAAGACCGATTCAGATTCACATCAATCCCAAGATTCAGAGTTACACGTAGGACACCCCAACTGTAAACCAAAGTAGGTAGTGTGGGAAATAGAAAAGGTAAAAAAGTCTCAAAAAGCTGTGTGAAAGCAAACCTCAGAATGGAAGAATGCAAGAATGCTGAGGATGTAAGCACAAGAAACAATAATCCCATGAGCTGTGTGGAGATAGGCCTTAGGAAAACGTTAAGCAAGACAGTAGAAATATGTAAGTTTAATTATGAAGCTTTATCCATTTTTTTAAGTAACAAGTAAGCATTGTTCAAAGCAAGATGTACATGTAGCTTTATTAATTGGCTCAAGCAAATATTTGTCAGCTTTTAACAGTATGCTATTGGCTAGAAAGTTGTTAAAATACTTTTTAACAAAGAGAATTTCAGCTGTGGTTGTTATGGGGAGACCTTTCACCATCTCCCATGTCTCACTCTGTAAAATGAGGCTGATGACATTGATGAAATAAAAGCTCTAAGACTGCCCCACAGCCCCGTCCTGTTGTTGCTGTATATAAAATGTATATAATATCACAATAACCAGAAAATCCAACAGGTAGCACATGTTTTTCAGATCAATTAATTAGGTCAGTGAGGAAACAATATAGTTTCTAAGTTGTAGAATTAAAAAATAAAAACACAAAGCACAGATCAGGGGAATGGTGGTGAACAACTGAAATACTAGTGTCAAGAAATACTGGTAAGAGCTGATCTCCTTTGGATCACTTCACTGAGAAAAACCCAGTGCTCATTCTTGATCATCACACTCTTGATGATTTCTAACTGTCTAATAGGCTGGTCAGAATTCTCATATGTCAAGTAATAGGAAAATAGGGTGAAAGATCTAATGAAGAGCTGACTTTGGAAGCAAGGAGCATAGATGACTCTATTTAACGACCACAAAGTGTACATTTTGGTATCTGGGATGCTTCAGGAAGTCCCACTAATTATATTCCTGGGAAGAGAAAATCTGTTCCAGAGCCCTCAATAACTGCTACCTCTTTATCAAGGGCTGTGAATCTCATCAAGGCTAAAACTCTACACAGAGTGCTTCCAAGAAACCCAAAGTGCTTCTCACCTCTGTCCCATCCAAAAACTGTGTCGTGGCTTAGGACTGGTACTCCCAAATTTAGTGCTGACACCAAAAATCTTCCAACAATGTTCTGTTTGCTTGCTCCCCCTCTCCTCTTCGCCTTCCCCTGCAGCTTGAGAGGAGAGTTGGAAGTACAATACATAAAGATCACAGGTTGAGATAAGAACAATTCATTTAAAACACTAATGAGACAACCCTACCATGCTGACCTAGAAGTGACCTCTTCCCTCATTCCTGTAAAATAACAGTAGCTCCTCGCTACTGCAAAATTTAACCATCCTGGCCAGAACCAGGACAACTTGTTTCTTGCAGCAGGAAGAAATCTCTTTTTGGGACCACCCAATCCCAGTGAAGGAAATAGGCTTACAAGAGGGAAGCAGAACTTCAACAGATTCACAAGGTCTAAAAGCAGCACAACTAAATAGAGAGATTAATCTTTCCTCTCTTCCCATCTCTCCCCATGCCGATAAGGCATCACACACATATAAGAAATTCTTTTAGCTTTAAAGGCGCTGGTTCCCATAAAGGTTTTCTGCTATCAATGATTAGAAGTTTAATAATTTAATTTTCCGTGAAAAAAGGAGCATTAGTTTACTATTTACAATTCTAATACATTACAACTTCATTTCCTGGGTCCTTTCCTTTTGCGTTTCTTCCTCACTGTTTTCAAGTTTTCCTTAACTAAATGTTAAGGATATCTGTTCACAGATGTTTTCAAATATATATCCCTAGTTTTCATCAGCTCATGTTCTGGTTCTTAAATTAGCCCTTTCCTCATTTTATGTCTCAGCCTGAAATAAATTATGGAAAGCATATATGGCATACCTTTTTCTGTTGTTATATTCTCTCAGCAAAGTGCTAACATCAAGTTTATTTCATATGAAAGTGCATCTGTTTTAATTAATATCAGGGGCACAAAATACACCCTTCAAATATCTTCATAACAGATAACAGACAGACATTCATTTTCTTTTTAAAATTACATCAAAATTAAGCTTAGAGTAATTGCACATTGCTTCCTAAGCACTAATCAAAATAACTGGAGTATATGAAGCAAATAATGGCTGCTAAGCTCTTGTTAATGCCAAGGACTTCTCCCAGAATCTCTAATTTTATTCAGTAGTGAGTGACTTGACATTAATTGACACTGCAGGAATCAGAACTAATAATTAATACCTTGTATTTATATTTTGATTTGTAGTTTGCTGTGAAATCTTGAAAAGAAAAAAACCTAGGACAAAATAAGCTAACTATATGTGGAAACTTACATTATCTGTGATTAAACTGTGCAGAGTGTGAGCTATATAATTTAATCTGAAAAGAGAGTTTGTTACCTCTGAGGAGAAAGTGTTCTGGTTCATTCCAAAGCTGCATAGTTTGCTTTCCAAAATATTTCCTATGGGGTCCAAAGCTACAGAGTTATGTACTTACAGAAGTATTTTGTTATTTATCTGTACTCTAAAGATATACTGGCAATATATGTATCTTTATCAAATGAGTCTAAGAGCTTTGGCCACAAAATATGGACATCTGAACAGAGAAATCCATTAAAATGCTACTATAACTCCAAAAATAAATGGAGCTGATGTTGTGATGACTGCACCTCAGATCAGTCAGTTGAAATTAATGTACGTGATTAAGTTTTAAATGCTACACTTTTTAGTCTATGTATTTTCTAAGAAATTATTTAAATAAATTCCCTAAAACAAATGACCAAATTTCTGTACAAATACTTTCTTTTATATATGAAACCACTGTGTAGAAGAGTGGACAACAGTTATATTGGAAGCTCTGTGAGAACATTTTGTGGGAAATGACATCTGCAATGAATATTCCTCCCAGCTGTCTGCACGCAGCCATTGTGGAAAATACCAGTATTTAAATATCAGAAATCATGTAACCAGCAGAGAACATGAAGGAGCCAGGAAATAAGATCTTACAGTCTCATCAAACGCAACTAGGCTAAAGTTTGCTAAAACTCAAGTAAACCACAACTGCTTGAAATATTCTCCATATTCTGTAACTTCTATCAGAGAGCACCCAGAATATTTTCTCTAGTTGGCAGCAAGGATCAATCTACCAGGAGCTAATGCTGCTGTTTATCCTAAAATGAGGGGCCTGGAAGGGTGTCACTATGCATATATACTCAAGAGCTCACAATGCTTCTTGTACAAACTCATGCAAGCCACTAGCCCCTGAAGCCTTTTTCTTTCTTTTCCCTGAGACCAATCTACATCTTCTCCTCAGCAGAGACTGAATGCAGCCTGACAGATGCATTTCAAAATCTTTGTGCATATCAAGCAGAATTTAAGTTTAATTTTCTATCTTATAAACTATAAGAGACAAGAAGTAGAAATAGAAATAGATAGAATTTTCTGTAATAGGACAAAGTCATTTCATGTTCTTACATTTATTGAAGGAAATAATTCTCCAACAGCCTGACTATAAACTGCATGACTAGAATTTCATGACCTAATAGGACTGAAATGGGCACAGTGCCTTTTCTATATGCAAATATGTATAAAACATTACCATTTGCTTCTACAGAATGTAATAAGGGAAATATCTAGTGACAGAGCCAGCTTTAACCAGCTTTATCAATTTATTCCTGGAAGTTCCCACTTCAAGAGAGAACAGAGGAAAATAATTCTAGGAATAAGATGTGTTCATACTTTCTAGTGGTTAGAGCACTAGCTGGAAGAAACCTAGATTCCAAGCACTGCTCCAAAAAGTACTTGTAAATTAACTGAGTTTCAGTGCAAATACAGAAGCAGTCCTGAGACTAGAGTCTAGAAAGGTAGCACAGAAGAAATAGAGATAACACAAGGTATCTAACAGCAAGAATTTACTAAAAGAATAAATTAATTATATAAAAGAATATTTTATTGATATTCTTTTAAATTAATATAATTTAAGAATATTAAATTAATTATATAAAAGAATAAATTAAAAATCACAGAATCACAGAATGTGCTGAGTTGGAAGACACCCACAAGGATCATCAAGTCCAATTCCTGGCCCTGCACAGGGTACCCCAAGAATTTTACCACATGTCAGAGTATTGTCCAAATATTTCTTGAACTTTGTCAGGCTTGGTGCTGTGACCACTTCCCTGAGGAGCCTGTTCCAGTGCTCAGCAACCCTCTGGGTGAAGAACTTTTTCCTGATATCCAGCTTAAACCTCCCCTGACACAACTTCAGGCCATTTCCTTGGGTCACCTGTCAGAAAGCAGTGCCTGCCCTTCCTCTTCCCCTCACAAGAAGGTTGTCACTGCAGTGAGGTCTCCCCTAGGTCTCTTCTCCAGGCTGAACAGACCAAGGGACCTCAGCTGCTCCTCACACGGCTTCCCCTCAAGGCCCTTCACCATCCTCATGGCCCTCCTTTGGACACTCTCAAATAGTTAAATGTCTGTCTTACATTGTGGCACCCCAAACTGCCCCCAGCACTGGAGGTGAGGCTGCCCCAGCTCAGAGCAGAGCAGGACAATCCCCTCCCTTGCCTGGCTGGCCATGCTGTGTCTGATGGCCCCCAGGACAGGGCTGGCCCTGCTGGCTGCCAGGGCACTGCATGTCCATGTTCAACTTGCCATGGACCAGTTCCCCCAGGTCCCTTTCCATGGCACTGCTCTCCAGCCTCTCATTCCCCAGTCTGTACACCGGTGTTGGTTGTGAACACTTGATGGATCATCCAATCTAGCTTGTCTCTTCTTATACCAGCACTAGCCCTACATACCAAATGCTACCAGTTCACTTAGGTTGCATGTTCCAGTAAGGTATGGGGACCCACACAGAAGAGCTCCCATTTCCTCACTGCCGATCAGGCACAGCAGGAAGAGACATTGAGAGATATTTGCCTGGAATACTGCCCTGTGCTGGCTGAAGAACACAGTACTCCTAAAGATTCTGAATGTCAACTCATTCTTTTTTTTTTTTTTTCATTTTAGTTTGCAAGCTTTGTTATCTCAGTTTTGCCTGAATTTAGATTTTTGTTTTTTATTGACTCTAGCCTCATGGGCTTTACTGGATCATGACATAGATTTGACACAAATTAAATGGATTTAGATTGTTTGAATTAATGATAAACTGCAGGCTTTTAAAGCTTCAGAAGCCAATTTTCACCTACTATGACTAGTGAAATTTAATTTCTGTACGCACTTTAGAAAATTTCCTGAAATTGGACTAGTAGTGGGGGAAAAGAAAGTGAAGAAGAGCTCCAGTTCAGTTAGAATAATAATAAAAAAGGTTGGGTCCACTTTGACAGAATTAAAATAGATTATTAAAATAAATGCAGCAAAGTGGTAAGCTCCATCTTTGAGTATCTTAAAGAAATACCTATATCCTATGTATCTGGAGTGTTAATTGGTAAATGTACTTTACCACACAAGATGTTCCTGGCAATGGAAATTCTAGACAGTGAGAGATAGTCAAGGGAATTAAAAAAAAATAAAAAAATAATAAAAAAAAAAACCAAAAAAAACCCAAAAAAAAAAAAACCAAAAAAACAAAACACCAACAAACTCAAATATTTTTTGAGCCAAAATTTGTGCAGTTTTGAGTGTGAAGAAATGGCTGTGTATGAAGAAAGGGCTTCTTTGTCAGCTGTGGACTGTGTCCTTAATGAAGACTCTCCTATCCATTTGAAAATATCTGTAGCACAGAAATGTACTATATTGCTGCATTTCTCTTCCTTAAATTTCACTAAAGGACAATGGAGAATCACAAAAATTTCTGTGTAGGAAATGACCCCTTGAGAGCATTTTGTCCTACCCTCTACTGAAAGCAGACTTAGCTCAGTATGTTCGAGGCCCTGTGACTATGAACTTTTGATCTTAATATGAGTGCAACTACTAAGTTGCACTAAGAGGTAAGTTGTATTAAAGAGCAAGAAAAGCACTGATTTGCAGATGTACCATTGCTAGCACAGGTAACTTACTGAGTTATTAAAGACTAACTGCTTTTAGAAACACCAAAAACTACACAGTTCTTCCTCTGCAGTTGTCTTCAATACTGTTGGACATAATTTAAAGCTTTGATTTTCTGAAAAAGAAAAATTATCCTAATGAGATATATCCTAGCATAAATGTAGGTATGTATGCAAATTGCATGCATTATCCCTGAGAGAAAATCCTTGCATTTTTTCATGTGCATACAAAGTGGGATTAATTTTTGACATACTTTTTCTAAGCATATTTATAAGATTTTTTTCTTTTACTTTACAAGTAATATAGGAAAATAAAGTAATCTGGAAAAAAGTATTGGAAGACTATGCAGAAAATTAATAATTTTTATTGGTTGGAGTTTATGATGAGTGTTTTACAGGAAAGCTATAGGAAAAATATGAAAATACAGCTGTGCTTGCAAAACACAAATGTTCATTATTTGATGGTTGAGCAGAAAGATAATGTATGCTGTATTACAGTAAAATTTAAACTACTTGTTCCTAGAGGGCAGAAAAACAACAGAATAATCTTCATTTTAATGCAACTCTTATCAGAAGAGTAGTATGCTCCTTTAAAGTCACAAAACTTAAAGTCTCATAAGCATTACAATAAGTCTTGTTAGTTTTGTCTCAGTAGGTTAAAAGAGTGTTTTAAAATCATTATTAGTTAAAACAGACTACAATATATTAAGGACATAAACTTTTTTAAGACCCAGCTCTCAAGTGACATCAAAATCCTGAAACATGGTGTGGCCTCATCCAAAATATCTAACAATTAAATTGGTAAAATCATTGAAATAAGACAAGGTAACGCATGACATGGAAAAAAATTCTTCTTAATTCAGTTGGAAAATGGTCTTGATAATTCAGAAATAGAAATATTTCTGTTCCAACAAAAATTAACATAAAGTTAAGAAACTGTTGTTTCAGTACATATATAGAAATTAATATAAAGAAGAAATACAATAATCTAATTTTCAAAACAAATTTAACGTTGCTTTCATCCATATGTAAAAAAACCTGGAGTATATTCTGATGGATTTTTCAGCTCTGACTTGTGGAGTTAATGGTGGAGTAATTCCTAAAATTAATCATAACATTTTTCTGTTAACTTTTCAGTTGAAAAAGTAATATGTAGTGTTAGAAAATTAAATTTCAGAAAACTGTCAATTTCAGCTCAGAAAATATCTTCCATCCTCTCTAGAAAACTGTTCAAGCCATCCAGTTGATGAGGAGCTATAATCAAATGTTGAAGAACTTTTTATAAGGTTTTACAGATTTGAGCAGGGGAAGTCAGAAAAAAAGGAAAGGAATTAATATTAAGGTGTAATGAGTTTAAGTTTAGCCAGTCAAGACAAAATCTCTTCAGGACTTCAACCAACTTTTAAAATTTCACCTTCTCTTTTATTCCCAAACCTTTTCCAGCAAATTGATCTGAGAGTTAGGCATGAATTTTAATAACTCAAACTTGTCATTGTGGGAGTGAAATTACTCAGCTGGTTTTGAATTTTGGTAGTAAACCACCATAAACCCTTCTTAATTAAATTAAATTTATCTTTTCCATCACAGAAGCAGCACTAATTATGAAAAAACATATTTCTTATCTGTAGAGTTTTTGAGCTTCTGAGATCAAGAATCTCTCTTTGAGCAACTGGAATTTTAAACAACTAGTGGTAATTTAATAATTTCCTTCATTATCAGACTCTCAATATGTGATGAAACACATATTTTCCCTATTCATCCATTTGCAAAAAGCGTATCTAATCATGCAGCTATAATGCATGTTTCAACTGGTTTAAAGAATCCTTGAAAACAAACAAACAAAAAAACCCAAAAATCTCTAAACAAATGTGTTCTTTTGTAAGATGACAATGAATCATGAATAAAAATGAATCCTTGATGTGCTCCACAGACATGACCAGTATTACAGCATTAGAATTAATGTCACAGAACAGCTGTCAAACAAATGACAGTTTATGGCAGCCAGGCAGCTCTGAAAGCTGCTAATATCAGCAAGGTTGAAGAAAAGGGCACAGAGAACACATGGTGAGCTTCATGTTCAGTGTCCTTTAGTTTTACCTCGTCTGCCTAGCAAAATTCCTCACTTAGATCACTGTCCTAAACTGTGTCTTAACAAAACTGAACATTTCAGTTCAGCAGCTCCTTTTTTCCAGAGGATGCATTCTTAGAGGAAAATACACAATCAGATCCACCTGAGTGCACTGGCCACAGTGAAGTGGCCTGTAACTCATGTCTATACAAAACAGGGGTTATAGGGTCACATTCAGATGACCTTTCATAGATACGTGCCCTAGAGATTCCCTTCAGTTTCCTTTACAGTCATCAGTCTCAAACATAAAAAATTCCTTAGACTATTTCGCTTCCCTTTGGTAGCAAGCCTACTTTGAACATGATGAAATATTAAGACATTTAGGGTTTTGTTTTTGGTTGCTTTTTGTTCACTTTTGTTTGCCTGTTTGTTTTGTTTCTTATAAACTGTAATTTCAGAAGCACATTGCCTTCATCTTAGTCTCCAGATCACTCATATTTAGGAGTACAATTTCTCTATAACATTTGCTAGTTTTCACAGCTTTTCACATTGAAAATTATTTGACCACCCACCAATTCCTCTTATATACTCTCATACTCTCTCTATAAAGCACCTCTGTTGAAAATTGCTAGAAAGCTACTTAGCATAACAATGACTTTGCTGTTTCACTTCAGCTTTGTCTCTCCCTGCCTCCAACTCTCTCGACGTGGCTCATCTACTTGATCAACCTTGTTGAAGGCCAGACTATGAGTACTTCTGGATACACTTTTTATTGCGTGTCTTCTTTCTAGCCACCACAATGAGGCTTTTAATCTTGATTTGACCTTCCATTGCAGTATAGTGGTGAGGCACAATGACAGAACTCTGCAGCTGGTCTCCTATTCAAAAGAAGCCAAAATAATGTCTTCAGGGCTATATGACAATTTGAAGAACAATGCCCATCATAACCAGAGATTACAGCCTGCAGATGTCTAAACCTGAAAAGATGGAAATCAGCAATGCATTATCTTGAAGCATAAGTTTATGATTAAAAAAAAATAAGAAAAAAAACCAAAATCAAGGTTATGGTGGCCTTTGTTAGTTGTTCCTCCACATCTTTAGAGTTAAAAAACGCTGCACAGAACAATCTTTCGTTAACAACCATACCAATTGTGTATGTGAAACAAAAGTGTAACTAAGGAACTATTTGGAGTTTGGCACAAAGTGTAGCCAGAGTTCTGCATTTTTTGCTTCAGTATATCTATTCTCCACCCAAAATCTATTTCTGTCTTTCTTTCTGCATTTGCCTTCAGGAATTGTAACTCTTTTAGGGGATAGCATGGAAACTTTTCCTTCAAATTTATTTCAAATACAAAATAAATTAACCAAAGTAAAATCATAGGAACACTACTGGGTAGGCTAAGTAGTAATGTGTTTCAAGCTGAGCAAGCAGATGGCACTATTTTCATTCTCACTCATTTATTTTAAAGTATTTTGTTCAATATTTATAAGGAAAAAAACCGCGTTTTCTGATTTACTGAGAGTAAAACTATAGCAGTCAAACAGTTTAGGAAGAGGTTTATAATTTTTCAGCATTTTAATACATACACAAAAATATCCATTTTAAAGCTAACAAAAGACCCTTAATATTTGAAAAATATCCTTATGTAAAAACCATAATTTTAGTCTCAAATTTAAACTTTGCTATTAAATTAATTAAGATTCGCAATTCCACTTTCATAGAAAGTTTTACTCAAACAAAATTCAGCGTGAAAATCCATGCTTCTGTACTAGGAGGTAATATTCTATAGCATAAGAAGTCTTCATTTATTCAGTCTCTTATACCCTTATTGACATTCTCTGATTACCACATGTAAGTTTAGAATGCTCCCTACCTATTGAGCACTGAGTATCTCAACTAATAAAATGTGTTCCTTAAATTTTAACAAAATCTTTCCAGATAAAAGCATAATAATAAAAGGCAAGTGAAAACCAAAAAAAGTGTCTCATCAGTAAGCCCGGGTCATATTATACTCAACAATCAGGGACAGTTACTCAGTCCCACTAATAAGTGACAGAAAAATTCCTAAATCCACTGCAGACCTCTAGTAACTTTTTTTTCTTTACTCACACTTCTTCAAAGTTTATGACTATAGTAACAAACCTTTGAATATGTATAATGTCTCAAATCTTCTTGTCTTGTATGTGACACATCTCACAGACTTCATTTATCTGCCTAATATTACCTGTCCTAAGAAAAATACACAGAAAACTTTGCGTCTACTTGAGTTAGTTTTTCAGCTTAATTTCAACAAAATCATAGAATTCCCTGTTCGAGATGACTTGAATGAGGTACTAACTACTAAGAAGCAATTATTTTTTCACATATCAATATGTTCAAGTTAAGATTTGTAGGTAACAGGTAATCTTTTATATATACTCATCGTGACTCTAAAGGAGAGATCATCTGATCGTGCTGGTGTCCCAGTTTAATATCATGCCTAGAAACACTAACTTAGATGTTCAATACTGCTTCTGAGAAAGTAATAGATACCAATTAGTTTTACAGTAATTATATAGCCACTGTAGATAAAGGTGGAAGAAAATATATATTTCCACAATTAATTTCTGGAATGTGGGAGAGAATGTCAAAATAGCATTAGAGTCCAAACTGCTTTCTGAGCCGACATTAAAACTGAAACCAGATTTATTTTTTTCTACTGCAGATTACTATGCATCAATATATTCCAGTTAAGAAACTTATTTTTTCTTTCTTTCTTTGATTTTTTTTCTCGGTGAAGCCTGTCTTTCAAACAACTGAAAGAGATGTTGTGTCTTGATAGTTATTTTGACTAATCTCGTTAGCTATCAGGAAAGATAGGGCCTGCTGCTCTTTAAAATTTTCTGCACAATTCCAATTATTTAATTGTCTGAAATCACCGTACATCCAGCATATCCTCTGGGCTCTTAAAAATAAAAATATTACAGCTTTGCAATATTATTCAGTATTTCTACATGATCTATATGCAAGAACAGTTTCCTTGTTATATTTGTACTTCATATTGTCTTCCTTCCATAATTCACTAGACAATTCCCTACATAAACACATAGAGGTAATTTTTCTACCTGGAAACATTTGCTTTCTGTGTATACAACAGTCTTTCCCACTTGTGGTTTGTTAAGCAAACCACATCTGTATGCACATGTATAGGTGTGGATATGGGTATATGCAGTATTTTAATGTTTGCTCACAGGTCATGGAATAGTTCTGAATCAAAAACTTTCAGTTCACTAGGACTGAAAAGGAAGCAGATAATTTTTGACTATCACAAATTGGTAATACTGTCAGCACATGTATAGAATTATTTGTAAGAAGTATACATTATCTATTTTTCTGTCACATATGCCATTGATTTTCTTAGTGCTATGAAGCCAATAAAAATAGTAATTTATTTCTATTGATTGATAAAACATAATTATTTAGTGAAAAATTTTAAATTCACTCTTCAGACATATGGGCAGAAATATCTGGATGGCATCTGGATGGGCCGTGTCAACAAGTCGGGGCCATTTGGACCAGATCAGGTGCTGGGTCCTGCACTTGGGTCACAGCAACCCCACACAGTGCTACAGACTTAATGAAGAGTGTCTAGAAAAATATTAGTTCATTGGAAATTTGCATTGTTATTAGATAATGAATTATTGAATAAGTGGGAAAGATATTATTGGGGTGGAAAAGGTAGAGGTTTGTGATTTTGCTGTGGCACAAACTCTCTTAAAGAATCAAAGGGATTTTCCTGCTCCGCTCCACTGGTTATCGAGGAAATAGTAATTTTCTACAGTCCTACGCTCTGCTAACACTTTTCTGAGTCAGGTCACTAGAGACCTTGCATTTGACAGGAGTATTTGCCAGTTTCTCTCTTTTTTTTTTGAATCACAAAAAAGGTCATTATTCTGAATAATAGGAATAATTCTTTTGTTGGGTGTTTCAAATATTTTGGAAAACTGCATTTCCTAGGGCTCTAAGGGGTTGGTGTGACAGTTTTTTGTGTTTTGGTTTTCAGAGGGGCAGTGTTTTCCTTTGTATATTTTTGTGACCCTTAATGTTCAAACGAAATGGCACAGCAAGGTGAGCATTGTGGTATTCTAGTGACATATTCTGGTGATTATTATATAGAAAGAAGAGGACAAAATTCTGGGAACCTCACAGATATTTCATTATTAGTTCATAATCATAATTCATTCCCTGGAGTATCTCATCATGTTCATAAGCTCTTTAAAAAAGACAAAGAATCAGAAGAAAAATACCTGCAAAATTGTCAGGGCTTTTCTTTTTTTTTTTTTTTTTAATTGGTCAAAGTATAGTTCTAGAAAAAATAATTACTGATACTTTCCAAGTGTTCATTATATTTTATGATTGCAGCGAATTTTTGCATATTGTACATAATAGTTGAATGTAATATCTGTCATTTTTTAAAATGTGCAAATGAGACAATATATATTCACAAGAGATACAAACCAACAGAAGTCTCAACTTTTAGAAATAATTAATACTGAAATAAAGACCTGTTTTATTGCACAAAGGGAATAGGATCTGTCTTCCTCAGGTTACTACAATTCCTTCCAGGAACTTCCATCAGGAGCTGATGTTTGATGTTGGGACATCACATACGCCAAACTGAACTGTGTACTCAGTGCCAGAAAAAAAACCCCAAAAACATCTCTTTGTTCCAGGGCAACAAACATAGTTGAAGACAGTGGCTGCCTCTGCACTCTTGAATGTACTACTGCAAGAAGCCATTCCTGGTTCTCAGCTTAATGAAGCAATTCCTCTCCTTGTCACTATTCAGTATAGGATACCCTATAAAGTCATACTCACTTTAGCTAAGCAGCCATGTCCCAGCTTTATAGAACTTGGCCTTAGGCTTTCTTTGGTATCTGAATCCTCAGACATTTTCCTATAATTTTCATTGCTGTGGTTTTTTGAGTTCTCAGTGGTTGAAAAAATGTGATGACTGAGCCACAGCTCAGCTGTTGTTTCTTTTTTTAGCATGCAAAATGGCATTACATATTTCTTTCCAGTCAACAAAAATCAGGGTAAAGCTGACCCAAACAAGCTTGCTTCTTTCAAAACACTGCAAAAGTCATTATTATAAGACATATTTTAATTAACAAAATGCAATTACACTGTCCCTCATGCATATGTGTGTTACTACGTCTGCCTGTGCACACAAGTTAAATGGGCCTCTTTTTTTGCAATTATAAGTATATACAAAATGAAGCAGAAAAAATATCACTCCAAGAGTTTCTTTTTCCTGTGAATTTCCCTTTTCCTTTGAATGTTCACCTGAGTGTATCGGAACTTCTTTTGACCATACATACAGTTTGGCCATTCTCAAAATATTTATAACGAACAGAATTAAAATGTATTATTTGAGTCACAGTGCTTATTCTGTTCTCTATGGTCAGAATAAGTTCAAGTAGCATGATAAATGGATGGATTTTCTCGTAGCAAGAAATGTTCATTTTCCAACCTATCAGATTTTTCATCTATTCAGAGGTGAAGGTGGAGGATTTTGAAGACAGATGCCATTTAGGGATCTTAGTTTCCTACTTTTAAAGCATCAGGAGTTGCTCATATAACCACAATACTGGTTTACAAAAGAATTTTTGACAAACTGATTTTTGTTATAACTGGTATTTTCAATGGATTGTTCTGTTTTTCTCAAGCCCAAGGTTATTTCTCTCCAAACTCTCTATTGGGAAGTCTCCAGCACTACCAGATGTGTTTATTCCACTTAAACAGCAGCACATGTCTGACCCCTTGGGACATAACTTCAGCCTCCATGACATTGAAACCATGCAACTCTTTTCCCCATCTCTATCCACAATGTTTCCATTTATGAATAAGGTAGATGAAGATATTGTAAGCCTTAATTTTTACAGAATCACAGAATATACTGAGTTGGAAGGGACCCACAAGAGTCCTCGAAGTCCAGCTTCCAGCCCTGCACAGCACCATCCCCAAGAGTCACACCATGTGCCTGAGAGCATTGTCCAAATCCTTCTTGAATTCTGCCAGGCTGGTGCTGTGACCACTGCCCTGGGGAGCTCTTCCAGTGTCCAAACATCCTCTGGGTGAAGAACCTTTTCCTGATATTCAACCTAAACCTCCCCTGACACAGCCTCAGGCCATTCCCTGGGGTCTTGTCACTGGGCACCACAGAGAAGAGATCAGTGCCTGCCCCTCCTCTTCCACTCATGAGGAAGCTGTGGACTGAAATGAGTTCTCCCCTCACTCTCTTCTTTTGTTGTATGTAGTAACAACTTTTGGATGCCTGTACACATAATTTAAGCATCTACAGAAA
This sequence comes from Acridotheres tristis, assembly GCA_037013685.1. Lineage (NCBI taxonomy): Eukaryota > Metazoa > Chordata > Aves > Passeriformes > Sturnidae > Acridotheres > Acridotheres tristis. The sequence continues at coordinate 59,781,036 of CM072884.1, read as the reverse complement.
CAGAACTCAAAAGTGAACTGAAAAGTGAATTCAAAAATTATTGGAAAAATTTGGATTGTCTATTACCTGAAAACTTGAAATAATTGTGACCTTTAAGCACAGAAGTCTTCATATCAATTGTTTTTGATGCTGGAGTATTCCACAAATTTGTAACTCAGAATGTTGAAACACAAAGTTTTGGCAGTTATGATCAAAGAGAGCTTGGACTTAATGAAATTACTCTTTCTTTTGTAAATTCCTCAGAATTAAAAACTCTTGATTTGAAAACTCATAATGTGTTTGTTTTCTTTGATTTTTCTGAGATCAAAGTACCATTCGAACATACAATTGCAAGAGAATTTTTATTTCACATTTTCCCATTAGATATTTCTAGAGCAAAAAGCTTCAGCAAACCCTAGTTCTCACTTTAGAGGAAATCAAGGCTTCCACAAAGGCCAGTGGAGTGTTCCTTATGAGGAACCATAGTGATAATAAGCCATGAAGTTGTCACAGCCTGCTTGCACTAGGAAAAATGAGTGCCATAACTAGATTCTGACACCTAACCACACAGCAATCCATCCTTTGCTTGCCTTTCTTCTGTCATCCCCTCTCTTTGCACAACCAAGTACAGGAACCCCCAGGGATGTGTACTTGCAGGAGTACATTATCCCAAGGGTGGGGGGCCACTTGCCCACTTCTCATTCTGTAAACTTAAGAGAGGCAGAGGATTGAGCATAAGAACACACCTTATGCATTACAATTTTTCCTTCTCTTAAGTCAGCAGAGAAAGAAACAAACAGGAACGTGGGGGAAAAAAAGAAAAGGGATGATTTTCATTTCCACATGGAAATAATTTAGCAATAAAGATATGGCAATACTAAAAGATGTCCAGTATCTGTTGAACTGATGGGCATGTATGTAAAGACTTTTTTTCTCTATTTGTTGATTTTTTTCTTTTTAAAGGAATGGAACAGTCAAGAAAGCTTTTTTTATGGCATTTTTATTATAAAGTAGATTACCAGTTTTAAATATCTACCTGCGATTAAATAAATTGTCTTAGCTGATAATACTGGTTTTCCTTCTAAGCCTTGAAATCAAAACATCTTTTGAATTTCTAGCATGTTTATAGTGTGTTGCTCTCCTGCATAACATAAAATAAAAACACCTGATTAAAAACACTGTTCACTGTTTCAATGGATCTCACACCAAATAACCCCTATGATTTATGACAGTGACACAACATTAACTTGGCACACACATTCTAATATTAAGCATATGTAGGAAAATATTTATTTTTAAATGTGTCTCATATTTTCTGTCTCTTTTTGAAAGTCACCTTGAATCTCATTCTTTGATAATATAGTGGTAAATATAGATGTTGCCAGCAAAAAAAAAAAAAAAAGGAGTCAAACAAAAAAAAAATCAACAGTCCAGACACATCCTTCATTATGAAACTGGTAGATACAGGCAGTTCCAATGAACAAGAAATTTTGCATATATTCATGTACACAGTCCTATTTCAGAGAAAGAATATTTAACAACTGGATTCTCAAAAAATCAGAGATAAAGGACAGACTGATTAAAGAGCCTGTGGGTAGCATCCCAGCTATAATTGTATGTTCAGCTGCTTCACTAGTTGCCATTGAATTTTTTAGCCCTTTGATGAAGTCAAAAATGAACTCTCTATGAGAGCTCTCTCACAGATCTCTGGCTGTTCTCCTCTGACATCCTCTCACTGTCTACCCATTTCTCCATCAATTATATGAAGAGTCTATGACAACTTACTTAAAGTGTCTTAATTTAGAGTGGCCAAGTAGGTAGAATTAATGAATAGTCTGATGACAGCAGCTCGTCAGGTATTTCGTTGGAAAGTTTAGCTATTCTCTAGAAAAGCCTTTTTGCTGTTGCTGTTGTTCCTGGCTTTAGGACACTGAGCAGTCAGCATATGAATATATCATTTCTCTTCTTGTAAGGAAGAACACCATTACATGAAACTGCCTGCAAACTTTCAAAAGCTATTAAAACGATAAAATATTAGACCAAGCCTTGGTTTAAAGAAAGTATTCAGCAGTGAAATGATGTACTGTTTTCTATAATATCATTGCTAATGACTGGGATTACAGATTGCAAGTGTAAAAGAGAAACTCCAATACAGCAATAAAAGCAATTAGATTATTCAGCTTTGAAAGTACTCAGGGCACAGAGAAGTAATGCAACAGAGTGCAGGTCAAAATCTGCAGAGACATTTTGGCATCCAGTTTCCACAGCTTTAAGAAGCAGATAACACTCAAATATCTGCCAACACTCAATTCATAGAATATGTAATAGCACAGCTCTGTCTCACAGTAATAATTATCAAGATCCTGTGCAGCCTTTACTTTAAGAAATTCCAATGATAATAAATAGGAAATTTATTTCAATAAACTAAGTAGAGATCTCATCAACCTGTAGAGGATAAGAGAATTCAATCTTTGGTGAAACCAGCTAATTCATCTGAGGAAAAAAAAGCAAATCCACAATCGAATACAAAGAAATTCAAACAGTCAAACAGCTATTCAATAAAAAGTGAAGGATTAAAAAAAAGCAGAGGTTTCTACAGATCCTTGAGAATATTGAAGAACTAATGCAGCATCAATGCACTGAGATAGCCCAGACTAGGACATGTGATCCATATGCCCTCAGAGAAACTGCATGTATGTCATTCTGCAGATATCTAAGAACTCCTATTCTATGACTACCTAGGGAAAAAAAAAGTCTTTTCTAGATTTGGACAAGATAATAGTAAGAATTATTAGGATCAGGAAAAGAAAAAATATGTGAAAAGGCTAAAATATGGACAAGGTGTATCACCAGCTCTTTTCTATATTTATTGGTGAGATTTATTTTCATATGCATATTTTATTATGGATTTAATACTTTATTTCAGACAAAAGAAGACAAACTCTGCTTTGAAGATGGCAAAGTAGCATGGACTGGATATATGTATGAAACATAACAGAAAAGAGTGAAAAGATTGTATAGAATGATCTGAGAGACTGAAACCAAATTATAAGAGATCAAACAAAGAACTTTTAATATATTTAGAGAAGAAGTCAGCAGCAGCAGGTGTGATATGGCAATTCTCCATTAATTTTAATGATATTTGTAATGTCTATAAGTTTACACTGAATTTTCCCACGTAGCTTATAAGAACATCTGCTGAAGCTGAACATACTCTTAAGGTGAAACTCCAACTAATTTCATCAACAAAAAAAAAATTCATCTGGTTTTATCTGGTCATTTAAACACCATCTCTTGAAAAATAATGATAAATTAATTCAGCAGATCTTCACTATGCATCTAAGGATGAGATCTCTGCACTGTTTATAAAGGATGTAAAGACAATTAATGCAGTAGTTTCTACCATTGACTTGAAATTAGAAACAATATTATAATGATAGGCAGGGATATCAGCACCAAAAAAAATGTATAGGAATTTCTGCATTGTTTATGATTTTCCTAGCTACTGTTTCAAGAAAGAGACCCTATTTTTTCAACACTTCTTATCCTCTTTCATTCTGAATATGTATTTCAAACTCAGTATTGACTTTGGATTGTTTTCAGTATTTGCAGTCATAAAGCTTTATATGGTTTTTAATACACTTTAAGTTGTATAATTTCTCTCTCGGGTACATGAGATAAAACGCTTTTCTATACTATAGATTGTGGAGGCTCTGAGTCACACAAAGAGATATAGAAATGACTGAATGAGAATGAAACCCTCTCCTTCCTTCCATTTCACAAGAATGATGATTACATAGCAGTGAGAAAAGTATAATCCACACTATGGAAAGACTTAACCCATGGAAAAAATACATATCAGTTATATCATATACAATTTTTCCTTCTTACAACCACACATTAAATTGACTTGGCATTCATGTGTGCAATATCTGAAGGACATGATAATGTTTTTTACTTCATGAGATTATTTTCATTTCTATTAATAAAGAATGATACTAATTTATTTAATTTATTTTCAGAAAATTAGGAGGCACTTAACATTTTATTTAGGCTGAAATTTGCCCAAATTTTGATTCTTAATTCTTGAATAATTTTCTAATTTACACAATTTTTATAATCTTGATTATTTTTCCCCTTTTATTCCTTTTGCAGTACTCTGAGAGTTAATAATGTCCTGACTAGTTTACATTCTCCCTTTTGAAGAGTCCGAGTTTCTATGCTGTTCGCTGCAGATAACAACACCATTTTAAACATTCTATTGTACCAAATCCACTCCTTTATGTGCAAGATGAATACTAAAAGCACCATTAACAGCAGAGACAGTTATCTATCACTTATTGGCAATTACACAATTAATTAAGTAGCTGCTTCACATTAACATTTCCAATCCGCGTGTATATTTTCTGTTATGTATCTAAAACAAATATTTGTTGAACTGGAGGACAGGACCAATCTTAGTCGCTTCCTAACCAGAGATCTGCAGAAAACAAGAAGCAAGCATTATGCAGCACATGGCTTCAGTCTGCATTCATGACTCACAATCATGCTACACTTCTTCTACAGCAAAGGAACAGCACGTACTTAGCCATGCACAAGAGACTACTGTCTTCTTCCTTGTGCTAAAGCTTCTTTCTGCTGCTATGGATAAAATGCACTCAAATTATCTTAGAGCAAAAGATGCAAGAACAGAAATAAACACATGTATCAATCAGCTACGCTTCTCCCAAGGAAAGACCCAAATATTTTTTTATATATGTTTATTTCTGTTTCTTGAGGCTCTGTGAAAGGTACTGCCTATTTAACTAAGCCTTTGATCTACAGTGTTTCTTCTGGAAAACACGGGTAACAACAGCATCCTAAAAGTTTTCAAAGGAGAAATATCTTATATAAAACCTTGTGCCAGCAGGATAAGCACCATATACTTCCCTCACACCTCCTTCCTATTGATCTTACAAACAGGCAACAGAAATGAACAGTTGCCTCTTTTGTTTGTATCACAGTCTTGCTACTTCACTGTTCTGCAGCTTGAGAGAAAGTGATTTGGTGGATGGTGTGTGTGCAATGGGTGTTGTGTAACAATACTTCATAGATTGTATTTACAAAGCAATGTGGAAGTGTACTGAATGTATTTTAATTTTTTCCATAGAAAGGCTCTGTAATATTTATTTAAAGGTAAATAAAGCTTCATTATAACACATTTTTACACAGCCAGCCCTGGAATACATCTCAACACAGGTGTACAACCAGATAAATCAAAAACTGTTTAATTCTTCACTTTCAGTGCTAACTTGACATCAAGAAAAAGCTCCCTCTGTAATAAACTGAAATGTTTCTCTGCAGCATTTACAAGCTCCTGGAAAAATCGCCTGAAGGCTCAAAGATTTAAAGTTTTATGTCTAATAAACATTTTAAATAATCCTAATAATTTAGTAAATCAATTAAAAAATACAATGGAGACTCCTTTACATAACTTTCGATGGAAAGCTACTCTTTATTCTTCTTTAAGCTGATACCATAATGTATTCTCTCTGTCAGACAATTATGAGTACACCTGTCACTAAAAATCCCTACTGGCAAATGGAAGGCTAAAAGAAGGCAATGAATCTAACTGCTCATGATGGAGGACTTATCAAGGTAACTACACAGACAAGGGAGGGGGAAAGCTGGTTTACTAAAAATGCTTCTACTATTGCAACTCAAGGGAGAAGGTCTTTTAATCCAAGAGCAAATTTTTGAAGTAAATAAAACCATTTGTGTTCAGGTCAGTGGCCATGCTGTCAATAAACATCACTCATGCAGGCCCACTTACCTCTAACTGCCCATCTCTCCTCCAGCCACCTCTCATTTCTTCCTCACAATTCCACACAATGTATTGCTGTCTCTGTAATATTCCCCTTCTTCCTGCCTCTTCCTACACACATTGTTCTCCTTAAGATGAATTATATTCCCGGGCACAGGATTATATTAATAGGAGATAGACTGGAGAGCTTTGATCTCTTCATCTCTTTCAGTCAATGAATGACAAATTGTAGATTTTTTTTCAACTTCTTTTTTCTTTTCATTTTTGGCTTTAACTTACAAGTGTTCCCCAGGTCACAATGTCAGAAAATTAAAAGGATAAGATGGCAAACATGCTACCTCCTCTATATTGCACACTATCATTCATAATTTCTTATTCTCACATAGCAGGTCTCACAAGCACCCTGTGCTCTGTGCACCATGCCATGTGCACAGCCTGGATGCCAGAGTGTGTGAAATGGAAATGAGAGTTTTTGTTTAGTAAACTAAGCTTATCAACATATTCTGAGATGTTTAGAGAAGTTTTCAGCTGACCACCATATGTGTCTCACTTGCAAGGAAGTATAGAGACAAGGAGGCATGGAAACTTATGGCTATATTGACTCAATTTTCAGTGGCTGAGCAAAATTCAATTTATGCTTCTAATATAAAGCTGTAAGTAAGAGGAAGTTCTAGCTTTCCTCTTTCCAAGATAGCCTGGGTTTGTGAAAATAATATTTTCTGGTACTCAAGCCTCTGCTGTGGCCTTGGAGAGATATACAAGCTTAGCACCTTTGATGATCTTCACTGGCTCCTCAGAATGTAATGCTTAAAACAAAAACATGAGCAAATCATTTTGTGAGGTTTTTTTGTTTGGTTTTTGGTTTTGGGTTTTTTTTGCTTCAGAGAATCCTCTTTTTATACTGGACACTGGTACTAGGGTGCAAGCCTGTGCCACTATCTTTACTATGTCTATGCTCATTCATATGATGTAAAAATATTTAGATTCAGTTCTTGACAGAGACCATAATGGAACTAATTGTGATACTCTGTTGTGGTACAGAGATTTATCCTTGTTATGAGCAGCAGAGGAATTAATGTGTTATGCAACAGTAGAAATAAAGAAAAGAAGAAAACTGCAGAGAGCTTTACCACAGAACAAATCTGGAACCAGTCCTGGGAATCTAAAAAAGCTACAGCAGCGTTGCATTGCAGAGAACAATTCTGAATCAGCGTTTTACAAAGGAAAAGACTTATAGGTAAAGGAACTGAGGACAGTAAATATTAATGCAAAAGACCAGGTTTATGTCACTTCCAATTGTTTAGCTTATTCCCTTCAAGCCTTTTAAGAGAAGACATGAGAACATACTTGTTGGAGTCAGTAAGTCAAGAGTCTCTGAATCCTTCAGAGAGAGATCAGAGTGCAGGGATTAAATTAAAAACTTTGGATGAACTGAAGTATGTTAAGCCACTCACACATAAGGCAGACGTGAAAAATTAAGTTATAGCATAAGTGAGCAAGCAAGCAAGTAAGTAAATAAATAAGTTTTAAGTAAGTAAAAAGTCTTAGATGTCAGAAAAGTAATACATGTTCTAGTGAAAGTTGAAAAACATAGTCCTAGTGTTTCCAAGGAGCCTAGCCTCAAACATAATACAGTTATAGTTAAAAATAGTGCTTACATTTTTCAAATAGAACAAGATAGACCATGTACATAGTTTATATGTAGCCTGGCGTGCTAAAAAACTAGAATTCTAATAAGTTAAAAAGTAGTGATCTGAGTTTGTGTCTTAGCTAGTTTCTATATAAGAACACACATTAAGGAAAGCTAGGGCATTTTACCACTGCATTTTGCCATTGCCTTTTGCTTTATTCCACTTGCTTTCATGCCATTACTTTTTGCCATTGCTTTGCTTTGTTTTTGCCTTTAGGACTGATGTGCTTCTGCAATAAACAACTCTATAGTAACTATTAGCTTCTTAGCTCATGGAAGAAAATAATCTGACAACTACCGAGAGCACCTGGAGGACCTAACCTCACACATACTCTCTTTGTACAGTTTAGTCCTTCCAAAAAGCTGAAGTCAAAACATTTCATACCCTGCTGTTAAAACCATGACTGCTATGCCACTTTCATTTCTACCAGCTCACTTATTCTAAAAGCATCTCTAAAATATTAAAATATCAACATCATAAGATGCACTGATAATGAAGGAATTACAAGCTGCTTTCATAACAGGACTTGAGGGGTCTGAGATCCTTTTTTTCATTTGTCACCGTATCAGTGAAAACACGTCTGTTAATCACTACTTCTAAGCCAACCCATCGTGCATGAGTGCTTCTCTCTCATTTCCCTGGAAAGTCAAACTGTCTTAAATTGCAGGTGAGCCAAGCTAACCTCTGCCTTTTCAGCAAACCAGAAAGGAGTAATATTTTCTGAATCAAACAGCTGTTTTAGCTGAAAGGCAACAGCTTACTCTCAGCAAGCAGTTGAGTTGCTGGCTGCGTCAAGACTTAAGACAGATCTAGGAGCAGTACATCAACCTCCCAGGCTGACAACTGAGGTGCAAGGCAGCATTAAATTCTGTGAATGAAAGATCTGTTCTGGTTGAGCAGATTCTGGGACTTTGGTGTTAATACACGTTGCAAAGCAATAATCAGAGAGATTATATTCCTGATGTGCTTCATATGACAACAGATGATAAAACAAGGTGTAGGCTTATGGAGAATCAACATCTTGAATCCGTTTATTTAGGCAATAACTAAATAATTAGACACTTTTGAAACTTTTTTTATTTTAATGCAATAAAGTGATTCAAAAGATGCTTTAGCCTGAAGAGGTTTAAAAGTATCCAAGATGGCATGTTGCTACAGTTCAAAATATATAACCATTTATTATAAATCGTGTTTTCACAGGTTTGTAACATTTAAAAACATACTCAAGGTTTGTATTATAAATTCAGTACAAGAATGTGTTTGGCGGAAAAATCAATAGAAATCTTTTTCTCACTTCTAGACTATATATATATATATGAAAAATAAAAATTAAAAAACCCAACAAAACAACAACAACAACAACAAAGGAAAGAAAATCATTGTACCAATTAGAATGTGTCTTCTGTGAAGTCCATGATTTTCATATGTATATTTGCACATTCTGCCAGGGAAGGTGGTGAAGTCACCATCTCTGGATGTGTTTAAAAGAAGATTGGATATGGCATTCAGTGCATAATGTAGTTGAGGTGTTAGGGCATGGGTTGGACTTAATGATCTTAAAGATCTCTTCCAACTTTGTGATTGCAAAATCACCTATGCAAAGCCTTCTTCCTTTATCTGAATTTTTCAAGCCTGTACAATAACAGATGACTTTGGGCACTGCACTTTGGGCAGGGAAGGAAATTAATGAGACATAAGCTTTATTGCTTACAGATATGCTTTCTATGTAAATACAGCTTCCTCTTTTTTTTCCTGTAAGAATTTAACAGGGAACTTTCGTTTGTGAACTAAGAGTGACTACATGGTAACTTCACCAGTAAATATAAAACCTTACATCTCCTGAATGTGAAAAAACATCCCAGACAAACCTAAGTCAAAGTTCTGCTCCTTAAGAAGTCTTTATTCGTTCAGTTTTCTTGTCAGGCTACAGGTTTTCAGTGACCATATGTTCTTTTGATGATTACATGAGGAAGGCAACTGGCGGAAATATCAGGTGCAATTCTCTCATAACCCATAAATATAACATTAGTAAATATCTCCTGATTCCAGTTAATAGCCATGTGCATTTGGGTCTATTATGATTATATTTCCTTGTCAGACCAAATTCTTGATTTAGTATTTGTTTTGATAGAGTATACAGTGAAATTATTTTAATATCCAGATTTATTTTAAAGCAAAGGAGAAAATAAATACCCTGTAAATGTAACAAAAAGTCCTCTACTTGTGTTGTTGACTTAAATGGGAATAAAATAAAATGAAAAAATTGGCATATATGCTCAATTATCAGTAAGCTAAGGCCTGCCCTTCAAATCAGTTCTGTGTAGATGGGTCTTGGCATCTTTTTAGGATCTCTATTGATTTTGAGGGTGTTCAAACTAATGCTCAAACATGCAAAGCACCGAATAAGATATTAAGGAAAAACTGTAAAAAATTCTATGGTAAGAATATTAGAAAAATAATCAAAAGCATTTAATATATAGCTGGTTTATTTACTCTAAAATTGCTTGTTATATAGTAGTAGTTAAATAAAATTATTATGCACTGCTTAAATTGAAATTATTGTTATTCTTAAAGATCAGCAATTCAGAAGAAATTACACTGCTTTATATTTATAATTCATAGTCAAATTACAGCTTTCTGTAGTCTCAAAAGCCAGTTTACCTACCTGCTGATAAAAGCCAGTTTTTACAAATTTTCCTTGAACTGCTTCCTACTAATTTTTCCCTTCTTTTGTTTGTGTTTTCCCACCTTCAAGGAGTCTGTACTAACATAATCAGTCCTATTTGACAATGTTTAAGGCAAAATAACTAACAAGATGCTTATCCCATAGATTTTACTGAACATTACGGAGAAAAGTGTTTAGAAGACAATTTAGAAAATATCCATTGCATCCTCTTACGGTTTCACACTTTACTGAACATGTCATAATTTCTTCTAATTTGTATAGGAATATAGCTGAGAAAGGTGCCATTCAAAAGTCAAGTCCAGCCAAAAGCTTCAGAGACACTGAATATCTGAAAAACAAATTCACATTTTTTTTATTCACTGTTTGTATTTTCTGTTTACATCCTTCAGTACTCCTTTGCTATTTTGAACAAAGTTGGCAAATTTTCATCATCCGTTATTCTGATGGCATGACATTTAGCGTCTTTCCAGATCACCCATGAAGACTTTAAATGCTAAATGTACTAGGGATGATTAATGACTCTTCGTCTGTACCATTGTACCTATCTGAAAGCATTACCCTTCAGCACAGTCTTCATTTATAGTTCACAGCTAGTTCTCTATACACATGAAATTCTAACGTTTTCTTTATGTGCATGAAACTCTGAGTTAATGTTTTCAGCGATAGAAGTTGTCCTTATCTACTGCTTTCTCCTTTCATCAACGTTTTAAATGTTCTTTATTCTTATAATCAATACATTGAGTGAATTTCTTTGTGATTGGATACTGTTCACACACCACAGTCACCACTTCTTGAAGTAACTTCAAACACTTAAATTATTAGAATGTATCAAGATATTGTGTAACATGCATTGTTAATAAAGCCAGGCTGCCTTTTAGTTAAAAATCTATTTTAATATTGAAGGTTGTTTTAATTCTCTAGCTGAGTCTAGCTAACAGCATATCTATAGATTAAATAAAAACCTAAATCCATCACAATGTTCTGAATACCATGATGCAATTTCAGGTGAAATTTGGTCTAGATCATTTAGAGTCTTTTTACCCTAAAAACTGCTTATTTGCATACAGAGTTGTAGTTAACTGTAATAATTATGCACTGTTTAACTTTTAATTTCTTTAAAGATCAGAAACTTGTAAGGAAATGACACTGATTTATCAATTATATGCTTTATATGATTATTAAAATAATATTAGTTGTGATATAAGAAGTTGAAATCTCCAACAACGTATCAAAGTATATGATCAAGTGTCAACACAAACTTATAACATATTAGATAAATTTCAAGGACAATCTCCGAGGACAACGTGCAAGAAATGGGGTTGCAGCCCTTCCCTTTATTGCATTTAGTCCTTGAATTCCCTTCTGACCCTTTTATTTAACTGCAGAAATATCCATATTACAAGAGAGAGAAGGAAAGTACTTATTATGCACCTTAAACTCAGCTTGGAAGTGTAAGTACAGCACTGTACCAGCAAATAATTCTGATCTTGTGCTTGAGTTTGATAAAACTATTGACAAAAGTTCCCTTGAGGATATTAAGTACTGATACTGCACATCTTTGGAAGCACTGTCAGTTTATCTGAGCTGTATTGAGACACATTCTTATCAAAGCCCTTTTGGGGCACAGGTAAAAAAAAAGGTATCCTTTTGCCTAGATACCATAAAGGACTCAACTGGCTAGATACATGCAGAGTGTCCCTACCAGCTTACAGCATAGCTGGTGTATCCATCTTCTACAGAATAATGCTCTAATTAAGGCATTTGCTCTGAATTTTAGGCATGATTAAACCTAAGGAAATTTGCCTCTACAACATTTTCTTCCAAGAACCCTGTTCTAGCCACAAAAAAAACCCCAGAGCCACGAAACACAACAAACCTCTCCTGTGTCAGAATGCTCTGTTCTCTTGAAATTATACTGCACTTCTGCTAAGACTGAAAATGTGTGGATACAGAATAAGTGAACCTGCCTTGATATCCTAGTGGATATACAGTGAATTCAAATACTCTCTTACTGTATTATATTCTATTATTTTATTTTCATAAAAATGCAATCTCATATTAAAAAAAAACCCATGAAATTTAGAGAATACAGGTCATCCCTGCTCTTCTGTTTCAAATTGTTTTCTGGGGCTGTGAACAAAAAACTGTTGAAAAATCACAGTTCGGTCTCGAAGATAGTTCATATTTTTGTGATGAATGCAACTGCATACTTTCCTAGATTCCAGCCTGGGAAAGTGTAAGGAAAAGCAACCTGTTTTCTAGTATTTAATATTTGAATGTTCCACGAGCCATTGAATGGATTACACACAATAAGTGCTCAAAAAAAACTGCTAAACAAGTTTTAAAAAATGTTTGCAATTTGGAGGAAAAGACTTTATCTTACAAAAATACCAAGAAAAAACTTCAAGATAAACAGTTAAGAAAGCTCCAGAAGTGCCTTTCATAACACTTCTAATGCAGCTCTATAGAGGTAGAAGTTTAAATCATCCTTGCATTCTGATTAACTTCGGGTCTGGTTTGACTTCTGATGAATAACAGAGCTGCTTTAGGTTTATTTTATTCAGTATTAACAATTAAGTCATGTAGCTTCCAATTCTTCTTTTTTTATGGAACTTGTCAGATTATAGCAGTACACCTCCATGTGTACCTCCAGTGCCTCATATAAAATTCCTGACAAGACAAATCTAGGTGTTCCACAGGAAAAAACATTTTGATTTTACATTTTCACAAAGGGGAAATTCAGTGAAACGTAGGCAAAGAACTACTGCAGTAGTGCAAAGGCATAGAAGAACACAACAGGTCCTGGATATGTATTCTACAGGGATATCTTTCGGACATATTTGAAGCATGCATGTTTATTAATTTCAAATAGCTTGGGATTCTGCCCAAAGACAAGAATGAAATAAGGACTGTGATTTTCTCTGTCTCAAAATCAGACTCAAAAAATTTACAAGTGTGTTAGAGAAAGATCAAGCAAAATTAACTACATTTTGCTTTTGAGCCGAGGGGGAAAAAAAAAAGCTTTTTACTTTTAATCTCTATCTTCTGTTAAATCTTTCATAGAGAAGAAGTACTAATAGTCTGAACTCTATAATCTCTCAGTGATGGGCATGTAGTATGTGAATAGGAAATTACCCAACTCCAAGAAGTCCCAAGTGTGAAAGTGTTTACTTCTCTTCTAACAAAGGTACTTCAGAGAAAAGAAGCCTGACATCAGTAATGTCTGCTTGGGGTTGTATAACAATATGGATTGATATCTACAAATTAGTTTTGTTTTAATTTGAGAAAATATTTTATTCTTGTTCAAACAAATTGGGACCTAGCTGACAGATAACATGCAATGATATGAAAGTGCTTTTGAATAAACATCATTGAAAAGTTGGAGCTAAATCCATCTTACAATGACAGGTGATTTTAATGAAGTCTTTTAATATGATCAAGAGAAGTCTAAAACTGATTTGAGAAATGTTCTCATCTTAGACAAAAAACACAAAAATTCAAAGACTGATTCTATAATTAGAGAAACACCCCCCCAAAAATAGATAGGCTGAGTGAAAAATGAGCTATTGAACTAAAGCATCTTTAAGAGACCTTTGAAAAGAATTTACTAAGTTTCTAAACACAGCCTGCGCTGAGAATGAAAACATATGCTAACAGAGATGATTGAACATTAAAAGATTCATCTGGCTTTTTCTCTAGGGTTTAGGCACCTTAGATCTAATCTTTAATAGATATTATTTCTGTATTGAGTTTCATAAATCTCCACCAACTTAACCAATACTTGTCTTCAAAGAAGATTTCAGGTTTTATTACCGTCATTGCTCAAGGGTTACCTTTGTTGCACTAATTAAAGGAAAGCCAGAAATTGATGCAAGTGCAATTGAATGACTCAGGCCAGCTTAGTGCTTGCTCCATCTATACATGATCTTCATAGCAAATAGCTACTTGGAAGGATTCAAGGCAGCTGGGGATCAGGGGTCTAGTACTCAAGCTCTGTCTCCATCCTATTTTCATTTGACAATATTTATTCTCAAATACACCCATAAATCTTTCCCAGTATCTTGGGAAGTGCTCCTGATACAACAGATTGGGCAGAAAATCATAAAACCCTCATTGTACAGCAGTAAATATAAATAGTGCACATCCAGTACACAGTTACTACTCATTGGGCAGGGCAAACTCAGGCCTTCCCACTGATAGCAGTTTAATGCCAGGGACAGCAAGAGATGCACAGATGCCTCTCCAGAGCCTGGAGAGGGATCACAGGTCAGCAGGAGGACACCCAGAGAGACACACAAAGGAATTCCAGCCGTTCCAGCCCCTGAGTCAGCTTCATCAGGAGGCCAACATAAATGCCTCCATGCAGACACATGTAGTGCGGGAAATAAAAAAGACAGGTTACAGAATATGCACAGCAAGTTCATTTCCCTGGCCTTTGTGAAAGCAGACCTTGGCATCCTCAGGGACCTCTTATTAAAGTACCATGGGGTAAAGCCCTGGAGGGAAGAGTGGCACCAGAAAGCTGGTTAATATTCAGGGATCACTTCCTCCAAGCTCAGCAGTGATGCATTCCAGTGAAGAGAAAGTCAGGCAAAAACACCAAGAGGGCTGTGTGAATCAGCAAGAAGCTCCTGGACAAACTCAAGCACAAAAGAGAAGGAGTGACAGGTAGCCTTGGAAGAATTCAGACTTTTTTCAAGAACCTGTAGTGATAGGACAAGGAGGAAAGGCTTTAAACTGAGAGTGGGTTTAGATGAGATATTAGGGAGAAATTCTTCACCTAAAGGGCAGAGAGGCACTGGCACAGAGAAGTGGTGGTAGATGCCCCATCCCTGGAAGTGTTCAAGGCCAGGTTGGATGGGGCTTTGAGCAACCTGGTCAAATTCAAGGTGTCCCTGCCTGTGGCAAAGGGATTGGAAAAATATGATCTTTAAGGTTTGTTCCAAACCAAACCATTCTATGATTCAATCATCTTTGGAAGAATCCCAAGTACTGGGTTAAAGCATACTTTAGTACATTTGAGTGCTTAAGGTCATTTAGTGTCAAACAAGTAGGGAATTTATTTTAGAAGTACCCTGTCAAAAAGTTTCACTTTGATGAAGCATGTTGAAAAGAAAAAGCACTAACTTCCTGATAGTACAAACATGAGATGAAACCCAGAAAACTCCAGTTCAATTTTAGTCCCTGGATACTCATTTGAACTCAGAGGAAGTCTATTCCCTTCACAATCTGATTGCACATGCTAACTAACAAATTTTAAAAACTCCTTTCTTTCTATTTCTTCCTGGTTCAATGTTTATATTTAATTATATAAAGAATGCTGAGGAGCTTTCCTGGAAGAAAGGAGCTGATTTTTATTCTGAATAGTGTATGCCCAAAGCTATCAGATCTGTTCTCTAGATTAGTCAGAGTAAGAACCTGAAATCAGATTGTATCTGTCCATGGCAAGTGCCTTACCAGTTGGCCCAGCTGGCCACATCCAATTAATGCACACTGGTGGATCATTTTTTCACAGACATTTTTCAGACACATACCATTTGTGTAGTGATAAGAGAAAAATCCTAGCTTGTTGCTTTTTCTTCTCCCACAAAACTGTATGTTTGCTGTTAGGGCAGGACTTATTGTGGCATCCTTATTGTTATGACCTGTTTGTGACACTTTCCTAGTGGACAATTTTTTACCATTGATGAGGTTTATCTCATATTAACCTTCAAGCTATATACAAAAATTAAGTAGGTTTTTCCTAACTTTAACAGGGACAATGCTCCTGAAGATGAACTTCTCAGTTGTTTTTGTTGTTTTTTATAGTGAATCTGCTGCCTTTCTGAACACAGACATATTCATATCCCTAACATCCTTCATGAGTTCACATAAAAAGTATGTTATTAATAGTGCATTCTTGTCTTCACCACTCAAGCAAGCAATCCACTTTTGCAGAGTACGAAAGGAAGTTAATTTTCTGAAACCTGTCTAAAATAACGTCAACAATAGCAGAAGTATTTGTACTGAAAAACATTATCAGATCTGAATATCTGCATTGTGAAGCTCTAATAGTTCTCATCTGGGGCTCTCTCTCTTGCTTCTTCATTATGGAAAAGCAGCTCAAAATTAGAGAAAATTTGGTTCTGTTCATAAGCATCCATTTCACAGCTTTCAGTGTCTAGCACAGAGTGCTCTTCCAGAGACAAACAACAGGAAAGGATTTATCTGACAGATGTAAGGTTAATTTAATTCATGATAGGTCACAGCTACTGGGGTATTTACAAGGTCAGAAAAGCATGAAAGGATTTCAAAGTCTCGTTAGTCCCTACTGTTCTTTCCATGCTGCTCTGTAACTCAACATTGCTGGAACAGATGATCAAGGTTGTTTTCTTAATATTCGGGGTGGTGGGAACAAAACCAAATGCAATGCCTGTGTAAAGCTGCTATGGTTTTGCTCATCTGACTGAAATGCTACACATCTATTAGCTGAATTCAGATATTAAAAGCTGGCTCATGAGAATGTCTTATAAGGCTTATTAGTCTGGGTGGTTGACTCAGCTGAAAACATAGTGATTCACATCCTTGTAATTATCTTTTGCAGACAAAACTAAGCAAGCTGAACTGCACGCTTCTGAATGAATTGAAGACCAATCTTAAACGAGGGCTTATTTAAAATAGTGCTTCTTTTGGAACTGAAGAGAATGCATGAGATTTATTGCAGCTAATAGTAAGCATCTACAGTGCAAAAGATATGAAAGTTACTTCTGATAAGAATTCCCAGTAAATATTTCTGTTGTATTCCTGAAGTACTGCAATTCACTTTTCTCTTTAAATGGGATATACTCTCTGAATTTCTGAATTTCTCATTCTGAATGAATGAGCCCTAGGTCTTGAGAATTTTAAAATTAATTTCCCTCCTCACTCTCACACTTTTGCTCATACATGCCTGTATAACTCAATCAGTTCCTCCCTGTGTTAGCTTTAAGACTTCCTCAACATGACCTGGCATTCTGCACTTGTAGTCCAGAAATCCAACCACGTCTTGGGCTGCATCCAAAACCACTGTGGCCGAAAGGGCTTCTCTGCTCTGCTGAGACCCCACCTGAGTATTCTGTTCAGCTCTGGGGCTCCCAAGCTAACAAGAACATGGTCCTGTTGAGCCTAGTGGAGGGCCATCAAGAGAAGACAATTCTATAAAGAGCTGGAGCACCTCTGCTTACAGAGACAGACTGAGAGAGTTGGAGCTAATCAGCCTGGGGAAGAGAAGGCTCCAGGGAGACCTTAGAGCACCTTCAGCGCCTGAAGGGGCTGATACAAGAGAGATGGAAAGGGACTTTTTACAAGTGCATGTAGTGATAGAACAAGTGACAATGGCTTTAATCTGAAAGAATAGGTTTAGATCAGATATTAGGATGAGATTTTTTTACTGTGAGGATGCTGAAAAGCTGGCACAGGATGTCCAGAGAAGCTGTGGATGCCTCATCCCTGGAAGTGTCCAGTACTAACTTGGATGGTGCTTTGAAGAGCCTGGTCTGGTGCAAGATCTTTCTGCACATGGCAAGGGGGTTGGAACTAGATTATCTGTAAGGTCCCTTCAATCCATAGCATCCTGTGATTCTGTGATTTTATAAATTATACTTAATCTTTTTCAAATAAGAGCATGAGTTACAATAGCAAAAAACAATTGGTCACTGTCCATAAAAACTTGCCAGTCTGATAGAAAAATTTTATAAAATAACATTTAAAAAATAAAAAATTTAAAAAAAAAGCAAAAAACAGGAAAAATTATATTGTTTAGATCCCAAATAAAGATGCTTCAATGCAAACAAGATAAAGAGCTAATATTCACCTGCTAAGGAAATGAAGCTTGACATTGAAAGAAAAAACAAAATAAAATTTAACTCAAGAAATACTAGAAAAACTGGATATGTTCCTAAGTGTATGTTTACAAGTCCCCTTACTTACCCACAGTTAAACATCTGCTTAGGATGAGATTAACTCCAGTCTATGTCAATGTTTTTTCTGTTGAATAAAAGTCTGGGCACTAATCCTAAGTGGCATTAACCAGCCCATATCAATACTTCTTAGAGTTTACTCCGTACATAGCAGAGCTGTGCAGGAGAGATACAGGTTCAAGGCAAAGACAGAAAGCAAGTTAAAGTTTTAGGGCTGATTAGTATGCAGTCTTCCTCCTTAAATTTCTTTAATTCAGCTGTAAGGAAAAAATGCTCTATAGGTGCCTGTTTCTCTCCATTGACTACCGCAAAAGGAATGAAGGATACAGATATCCAGAAGCAGTTATTTACAACGTATTTAAAGGGATAAAGTGAGACGAATTTCTGTTTCACACTGCTACCACTTGTGTTATCAGCTCATGGAGGCACCAGAAATATCTCTACACTGAATGCAGTATCCCGTGAAGTAGGAGATAGCCTCATTGTTTTCAATTTGAGATACAACAGTGGGTCTGAGAGTAGAGATTTAATTGCTAATGTGCCGTCTTTCAAGTGTGAGGGAGTCTGACTTTTATATAATCATCTCTTGAGTAATTCTCGGTCTAAAGAAATTAGCTGTTAATGAAACACTACCATTACTTCAAAAGAAGTCACAACAGTTGATTAAGTAGGTATATGTCTTCACAAATGAGCAGAAATTGTCTCAAGGCTCTTTTAGAAGGGATTAATGTGAATAAAAAGTGTACCAATAGTACATTTAAAAGGCTGGGAATGCATAAATTGTTTATAAAAGATTCATCTTTCTTTTCGTAGTTATTTAATACTGTATTCATTAGTACTGTGGAATAAAAACTGCTAATAATTCTGTAAAGTACGATGCAAAAAGCAGTATTTTAACACAATTGCATAGGAAAGAAAATTTAATCTCTGGCTCTATATTTCTTCTTCTACTACTTAGAGTTACAAACTGGGAATTCAGCAAAACTGAAAATGTTTGTTGCTCAGCTGCCAGTATAATTGCTCAGGAATTGGTTGCCAAGGTATGTCCTGCATCAGAATACTGTGAATCACAGAAACTGGGTGTTGATCAGCTGATATAACTACCTTCTCTTGGTTAAGTCTTGACTGCACCACTCTACACTCCTCACAGTGCAGCTTACTTAGAGCAGAGTTCAGTTCTTTCCTGTTCTTGTAGCTTAAGCCTGGTAGGCAGTTCAGTTCTACACAGCCAACACTCCCCTCCTGCCAGTGGGCTGGAACAGAGAATCAGAAGGGTAAAAGTCCAAAACCATATGAGTTGAAATAAAGGTGCTTTAATAGGTAAGACAATACCCAGTACATCCTCATTAATCCCCCAACACCCTTTAAGCTCAGGTTAGTTCACTACTGCACTTGCCCTGCTTCCTATGATGCTCATCCTCCACTTATTCAGGTGGTTGTTCCTGTGGTATACAGCAAGCAGCTGCATAACATTTGGTGGCTGACTGAGGTTAAAGCATGACAAACTCCCAGAAAAATTGCTGGACAAATTAGACTACATACCAAACCCCAAAACCAATTTTTGATTGGTTTTTTGAATCATTTTTTTTAAGCATTAATTTTCTCAACATAAAGAAATTCAAGATATGTTGACCACTTAATAAAATACTCTTTTTATTCACCAGACCATCAGCTCTTTTGGGACCACACTATTGTTTATTCCCACTGTTGATACTGAGCTACTCTGCAGAAAGCGATCACAGATTCCATCAGGGTACAACAAGGCCTTAGGGGCTCTCCCTGGTCTCCCCAGGACCTCTCCTTACCCCTGTCCATGGACCTAGGGGAATATACAAACCCAGGTCTGGGCACCCAAACCTGTCCTGAGCTACAGTGTAGATGTACCTGTCTCAAACCTTGACTGTCACTATTTCCTCCTGCTCTTGACTGGATCTCATGATTTCCCCTTGGGTTTGGTTCATCACCTACCACAGAGGGCTGCTGTGGACCCTCTAACCATCCCAGCCCACCATGCTCAGACCCCACATGAAATTATCTGCTTGTCTTCCCTTACCATGGAGCCCCACATCTGCAGATCCCTCTCAGATTCACAGGGACAAGGGAAGAGTGTGTAACCCAGCTAAGCTAGTCAGGAATTCACTGTTTTTGCTATTGTTTTTAAATTTTTATCCAGTGGTACATAAAAATGCAAGTTTCTGAAGCAACTGAAGTGATTCTCATCAGGTCTCAGTTTTATACTTCCTGGACTATGATACTTTGTACATAAAATACAATTTGGTAGGGGTTGAAATCTACTCTGCCAGAGTCTGCAGTGAGTACCCAGTGGGACTGGAAAGAGAGTCAGGGACCCATAGAGGGGATAGGGAGGGACCAGAATCCAGGAATGTTGGCAGGAATGTTGGGGCAAGGCAGACAGAGGGGCTGTGCTGGCGCTCAAGGAATCCGAATGTGTGATGGTGAACCTGGGGAGAGTGGTGTGTGTGCTGCACTTGTGACCTTCTGCCTCTGCCTGCCCAGGAGCTTGGTTTCCTATTCCTCTCTTCCCATAAGTATCCCTGCAAGGGATAAGTATAGGAATTTCTGGAAGATATTGATAGCACCTGTGGCAGTGGTCTGTAAGTGTATCTCCATCCCTAATTCAAATCCCTTTGTAAGTCCTTTTTCTACAATCTATATCATAAAGCCATCCATAAAACCTAATAAAAAATTTTCAAGAATTTTTAATACAAAAAAAAACCCATTATAACACCTTCATGTCAACCTTTCTGATCAAGAAGTCTTCCCTTATGTAGTCCAATATGTGGTTAATCTCTACTTTGGTAGCTGGAAAAATCTAGCACGATTTAAGTCCTCTCAGAGTTTAATAAACAGTAATGAATAACATCAATCACACTTGTCACATTTATGCAACAGTACAACGAAGGTCTCAGTTTCAGATCACTTGAAGTGCTTTCTAAAATAAAAGAAATGCAAACTATTAAATGGCCATGTCAAAAGACCCCTTCAAAATAGTGCAGTGGAGAGAGAGAGGAAATTCTAGTAAAAAATGCAAGTGTTTTGATTCAAACCTTAAGAATCAAAATGATGATATTAAAATTGATTATTTGAGTAAATAATCTAGAGATATCTCTAGAAACCTTAAAATCATGTTAAGTCACTTATGAGAGTATTTGTCTTGCCTGAATTTGCACATCAAACCTTATTTGTCTAATCTGATAATCTCCATATGCTCCCTCCTTAATAAAAAGTAAAATGCTCTTGTCTTGGGTAGGAATTGGTTTTTTTTCCTCAGTAATTTAGATGACTAAACTTCGCCTGTTAATTGCTTGAATACTCATGTCTGAAGAGTATTTGTTTACATTTAGATACACTGCAGGGAGGATTTGACAGTAAGGTGCGAGTGCCAGTGAATCAAGAACCTGTATAAATAATGTCAGTGTTCCTATTTTCCATTGAAACAAGAAGTGCTTTGTAATCAATATCGAGGCAATGCTTGTGGTACATGACATAAATGACAATCTTGTTTTTATATTTGTTATACACGTCTCCTAACTTATAGCAGGATTTAAAAAAAAAAAAAAAGAAAAAGAATAAAGCTAGAAACAGCTAAGCTTTCCCTAGGAGAGAAACCTTTTTTTTCCATTTGAATAGTAATAGGAGACACCATACATTTTTCTTGAATATTTGATTGCTTTTTCTTGCCTTTTGAAATTGTGAGTTTTATTTGTGAGTTATATACATCAATACATAATGATGTGCAGAATAAATTCTATTTTGTTAGCAATTCCTAGTAGCTTTGATCCATTACTGTATGTATTAACTGTGTAGCCTCACATTAGTAATACAATAAAGTTGGAAAGACACCTTCAAAATTCCTTTTACCCTCCAGATTTTACAGGCAACATCAAAGTATGCAGTTTAATCAGACATCCTCCACAAATTCTTTCAATTTATGATCATTTTACAATAAAATATAGTTTAATTGGTGCCAAAATTATTTTTTGTAATTGGAACAGAAGTGGACAGAATAATTCTTGAAGAAACACACATAGATATAACTTTCCATAGATATAGCAGTGATGGCAAAGATCAGGTATTGATGAACATAAAGATATTAAATTCAGATTGCTTGCTTGAATATGAATGCTTCTTGATCCTCTGTCTAAACTTGAGAATTGAGGACACGTACTGCAAGCCTCAGCAGAAAGTTTAGGAAAGAAAGGAAACAAGTGTGCTCAGAAATCTAGAACAGGCTTTGCCTGACCTAATGCAGAAATCTACTTTAGACAATTTCTATCACAAAATTTATTTTCTTTCCACCAACTCTACAAGAAGTGCAGAAAAATTGCTCAAAAACAGGTGTTTATATTGCAGACATCTAAAGTGGGTGTAATCAACACGATCTCAGGCATACAAGCATCATACTGGCCTCTGGACATTTAAAGAAGACTTCCAATTCTCAGACTATGACTATAAAAATGGATTCATAGAAAGCCTCATTCATAGCGACTTTTTCAGTCTTTCAGGAGTCAGATCACCTCAATGTCATTGTAGAATGACTCCATAATATGATCTATAGCATTTAAAAGAGCAGGCAGTTCCCTCCCCAAAGATCTGGGAGTTAGCATGGAGCCTTTACATGATATACTAATGGTTGTTTAAGGAAAAGTTCTTCTGCATAGACAACAATAATTCTCAGACTTTTTAAACAGATTTAATAATATTGTATAAATGTAAATTATTAAGTGAAGCTTCCATTAATAATAAGTATCACTGGTGATCTAGCTAGAGTTTACACTCAATTTTGCAGTTAATAATAACCTGTCTGAACATTTTTTGTTATATTTCTTCAAAAATAACCTTTTCTGAAGGCATGCATAACGATGCATTTGTATATAGATATATATTATTTATGTGCACAAATATATATGCATGTTATTTGCACCTGTCTTCCCAACTGAATAATTTTGGTTGTTTAGGAAATTGGAAAAAATGAATCCTATCCATTTTCTAAGTTATTGAAAAAAAAACCAAATAATTTCTACTCAGGACAAGAGAATCGTTTTCACTCAGAATTGAATACCTGCATGCATAGATGATATGAATATGCTGAATGAATATCAAATCTCTTAGAGGTTTATTAATATCATTAGCAGAGATAAATTGTGATTTTGTGATTCAGAAAATGAAAGGCAGTGTAGAAAAGACGTTTGAAAAGTATCAGTAACACAGTCAGTAAATCAGAGACCAAATGCTAGGAGTGCTTAAAACTGATGACACAAGAAAATAAGCATTTATGAAAAAAATCTACAACTAAAACACTTTCTCCCACAGTAGTTTGTAGATTTTTGGTCTTTTCTATTGATTTTTCTATTTCTTTGCTGTTAAACAGGAACTAAAAGTTTCATTTGTACATCCCCTTAGATGCTATCTCCAGGTTCTTTCAAATCAATGTGCCTTCAGAATCACATTATTCCAAGTATTCAAGCATGCTGAGGTTTTACAATCTGAACAAAACTCACTTGAAAGGGACATAAGAATACTAAGTTCGTAAATTTGTGATTCTGAAAGTTCCTGATTATAATTCAGGAGAATTATAATTTTCAGGTCTGTTCTGTAAAGGTAGACTGTGGTCTCACGAGCTATTATATATATTCAATACAGCATAGATTTGGAATGGTGATCAGAGAAACACTTTTATACATAAGTTTTTCCCATCTATCTATCTATCTATCTATCTATCTATCTATCTATCTATCTATCTATCTGTCTCTAGGGTTTTTTACTTTGACTTCAGCCAATAGAAGCAATGAATTCTGACTTATCTGAAAGCTTTACCAAAAAAATTCCATCTTAAATGAATCATTTAAGTGTTCACATGATGTGAGTCTTATCATCTGGCTGGAAATTTCATTTAATGAATCATGTTGAACTGTTCAAGTAAAAGGAATAAAATGCATAACATTTCCAGGTATTCAAAGCAGCTGTGATTCTTCATATGAGACAGCTACAAATGATTGCCTATGAGCAAAAACCAGGCCAGCTGTTATTCATACTAATTGCTAAGATCATTCCAAACAACAAATATATTTGAGTAAATGAAAATGGTTTTCTGGAAAAATAATTTATGTAAGAACAGGTGAAATTTCCCTCATGATGGTATTATTCCAGTCCATTTTCTCAAGGCTGTACAGTGTACCAGAAGAGTACTAAGATTGCTTTTTATCCTGATCTCTTGAATGTCAGTAACAGACTACTATAAAAAAATAAAAAGACGACACTACTTGCCAACATAGCTCAGATCATATGTGCTTTGCTTTGGGCATATTGTTTTCATATACATGTATATATAATAATGTTAAAAACTGATAAAAAAATCACTAACCCCACCAAATACCAAAGCACTCTTACTATAATTTTGAGTTAATTTTATCATTCGTCTGGAAAATATTTCCCTTTCCTAGAATTTGTTTTTCAGAGTTTATCTTAGGGGACAGTGCATGGAATCAATGTGCTATGCAAGAACTAGCTGACTGCATGATCTAATTAACATTAACTTGTTATTTCTTTCCTTCTATTTTTGGAATATGGAATGGTCATCCCTAGTATTTCCACATACTGCAGATATACTCTTCAGAGCAGGATCTGTGGCATCTTCAGTGTTCATGATTCATCTGTTACATACAGCTGCCAAACCTTGTAGAACTTAGCTATCATTGATTTGAGTAGTGAAAACTAAAAAAAGTCCATCTAAGTAACAAATCAAAATAATCAGACATGAGAAAGAAGTAAAAAGGGGGGAAAAAAGAGACATTCATTCATTTTTACCTTGAAGGCACAAAATCTTCTTATAAACAGATGGAACTGATGCTGTAGCTACAGTGTAAAGCTTTGTTGCTTTTTTCTTATTCTGAAAAATGATGCACTTGTTCCTACTATGTTTAGTCCGTCTGATAACCCATATCAAAAGAAACGAAATATAAGTGCTTCAGTGCTGAAAGATCTTTGTTAATTCATTGATAACCAAATGTGGAAGACAGAAAACATTAAGTGTTATAATTTAAAATGTTCCAATGTGCCTTTTTATAGAAAAACTAATTGCATGGATGTTAAATATTCACACTGCAAAGTAGTTTTGAAAAATTAGCCATCCTAAAGTTGTCCCCCACCAAATTTCTATTTTCTAACATTACAACACAGTCCAAGAAATACTTAAGTTTGACTTGTTCTTTTGATATTAATGCAGGCTATAAGAAAACCATCTCAAAGAATCATCAAGTTTATTTTTCACTCTTGCTACAAGATGACCACTCTATTGAGACTGTGGTGACCTCACTGTGACTATTCCATGAATCTGTAATGCTTCACAGTGAAGCTTTTTACTTTATGCTAATCAGCATTCATTATTTGCAATTAAAAACATGTGCTTTTATCATTTCACAAACATTTGATTGTGACAGCTAATTCAATGCTGGCTTTGTCTTCAGTTTAAAAGAAGATGTGTAGACCGATTGAATCAGAGATACTGTGATAACATGAAATTACTACTGCAGATATAGACAATTATCCTGTTGCAGTATTAAAGGATCCATGTAGGTCACACTTTTAAGGGGGTTTAGATCTTGGCACAGTAATGTCATATAACTGTTAATCTACAAACTCTGATGTCTTTTATCTAATGGTCTCTGTAGTGATCTGTCATGACCATATTAGACTTTTTATAGTTTTTCAAAGAAAAGCACTTATTCATCTAACAAATGACATCATTATGCCTTGAGAACATGAAAAAAATCTTTATTAAATAATTTCTATATTTTATTTCAGGAAATAATTAAGAGTTTAAAAATATTAGACATATTTAAAATATTTATTTGCTGGGACAATTGGTACATGTGATTCTATTTTCTTTGTAGGCATTTATAATTTATTTTCCGCATTTCTATTTCATTTATAAAACTAAATCTTGGGCACAAAATGTCATTTTATGGGGTCCTTATCTTCTTCACTGTCAGTGAGTGATGCCAGAAAGTTTCTAAAATGTTCAACATTGACACGAGCTCTATTATAGTCTTCATCTCTTTGTATTCATGTGAATGTAATAACGCCTACAAGGTGTTTTAAATTTCAAGTTTGTCTGTCAGCTAGTTCAAGTAACCAGTTAGTTTTTCAGAGATTACCTTCTGCTTCATTGGATTTGAAGTCTACAATCTCCCTTCTTTCTAGTGTTTTGCAAAGATACTAGCATGGCTGAAAATCAGTGAAATAAACTATACAGCTTTTTCTAATCACTTGAAGAGGTTGCATATGGGCATATTTTACAGACCAAGGAAATCCTCTGTTTTGACATTCAGTGTTTATGTAGTCAATATCACTCCAATCTGTACTTAGCTGAATAAAAATCAGCACAAATACAAACATTTGCTTTTATTTATGGATACTTCTACTGTTGAAATCGGTATACATAATTAGAAATAAAATGCCTATCATTTTGAAAAGGTGGATGTTTATGCACATATTTATTGTCAGATTTACTGGAAAAGCAAAAGCATGTCCTTTGCTAATGAGTTATTCAGCTTTGTTTTAAAGGCCCACAGAGTCCTGGTGGGACTATCTTCTGTGAGCTATAACAAGCTGTTAGGTGAGTACCAGCTTGACACCAAAATTCCAGAATCTTAGTAAAAATATTCTGCTGGGGCAGCACTGAAAGAAATGCTTTCACTCTAAAAAAATTCAGAATCTCCTTTGTTCTTTTTAACTTTAATGTAACAATCTCTATTGTCCTAAGGCAAATAAAATAACAATTAAAGTCACCTAGGGAGACCTTGTAAAGTGGTTGTTTTGTGGTGGACATAAACTGCTAACCACAAGTCTTTCCTAAACTTCAGCCAATATTTGAGAATAAGTGCCAACTGCTAATTATCCAGTTTAATGAGTCCAAATGTTTTTTCAATTCGGTTATTAAATACTATCAATATTGCTTTCATGCAATCTAGTATAGTTTCAATGGTTGTCTAAAAATACTGTGTCCAAGAAGATACTTCATGGATCCTAACAGCAGTGGAAAAATTTACCATCTCTTTTTCATTGACATATATGTTTTTCACAAGTTTTACAAGACCACTTTAATAATAAGACTTAATAATATTTAATTTGTATGTAGAACTTACACTAACTTTTTTTGTTAAATTGTTTTCTAAAGAAGAAAATACAGTGAAAAAATAATGTAAGAATAGAGAAAATAATTGGGAAGGGTTAAAATATTGGTGTAGGAATATATGTGCCACACCATGGTTGCCCAGGCCAAAACATTAAATGAAAGAATTTAAGAAAAGCACAGTTTAGGAAAGACACGGACTTAGTACTAAGTTCTATTGATTACAAAAAAGCATTTTCTGACAAAAAGAGATCTCATAAATATTTAATTAATCAAAAGTGTTTGCATTTTTGCCATCTTTCCCAAATTTCTCTCAGCAAGTACCTAATCAAATGGAAAAATTACACTGGTGGCTGTCCAGAAGATTTTGTTCCATCATTTCAGTTGATGATTCATGCTTTAATGACCCCCATGCTGGATGAATGGGCTTCAGAACTAGCACAGATCTCTCATCATAATAGAGTGAAATGGCTTTCTTCATCATCAGTGTTGTCTATGGCAAATGTCACAGGAGTCTTCTACTCAGTTCTTTTCATTTCTGCAGAACCTGGAGTCAAATTGAAAGTCTTACTATCATTCTCTAAGGAAGTTCATGCAACTTATAAGGTTTCTTTCATCAAATTAATCCTCCTGTCGATTCTAAAAGAAAATGTAAATACTATGCTTACTCAATTTAATTTTCTGTAATCACAGCAGATATTATAGGCATGAGGAGGAAAGAAGATAGAAAAGAGGAATCAAATAATCAACTCACTACTTCAGAGTAAAGAAAAATCAAAACTACACCATAAGGAAAAATTTGAAGCTTAGATGGCAATAAGGAGGTAGTGTGAAAAAAAAATCTGAGGATCCTGTCAGAGGAAGAAATGCATATTACTAGTATGTATTACCAGTATGTCTCTTTTTTCTATAGAGACAGTGCAATCATAGAGGCACTACAAATGACTGCTGCTTGGAGACTTCTTCAAGCCTGAAAAATATCACTGGCAGCAGATTTTCTATCTGCATTGTGTGGGCATGATTGTTTCTATTTTATTTTGCTAATAGTTGATCTGGAAGGAAGGGGGTTGATTTTAAAAGGGTAAATTTTAATAAATTAAGGATATTGGTTAGGATATTGTGATGATATTTCTGGTGAGTTTCCTGGGCCTTGTACGCTCTCTCTTGAGCTATTTCTGAATAGCGAAGAGTGGACAAGTGTAAGGATCTATATACATGAACTGCACATCACAATTAAGGGAGTTGGTTTTTTTAAATCTTTTCTATTTCACCTGTCAGAAAGTATTTTCATCTACTGAGCATGCCTGCATACCTGTGACACTCAGAGCACAAAGTTCACAATTTAGTCTGACTATTGAGTCTTCAGAAGTCTATGAAGCAAGAAGCAGCCTTCCTGTGAAGCCATGACTAGTGGTTTGGAAGACTCTTAACAAAAGGTGTCCTTTCTGGCCTGATTTTCCAGGAAAAAATTATTGACTGCCAGATGCTCTCTTTGCAGTGCCTGATGTTGAACATATTACTTTTTGCCTTAAAATAAATGTGGGAAAGGGGAACTCTACTCTAGCACAGTCAGGAATGAACAGAACATTGTGCATGGAAAAGGTAAAGGTGACAGAAGGAAGAGGAGTCAACAGTAGGAATGAAATGAGAGCTTTTTATCAGCCCACAGCTCTCTGTCCAGCCTAGGCAAGTCAAAAAACAGCACTCAGGCAGACCATCAATTCACCTAAACATAGTCCCTCAAGCATAAAGAATAATTTCACATTTGGCCCGTGGGGAGTGAGCTGTTGCAAAAAGGCAAGCAATTCTTTGGAAAAATCTATGTAAATGCACTTCGGGTAAGTAAATTAGGAAAGAGGAGTCTGGGTCTGAAAATTATCTGCTGGCCTCTAGAAGGTGATGTCTCTAAGGTAAAAAAAAAATACTGCTAATGTTTTCCTGTGAACTTGGGTGCTGTTTTAAAAGAAAAACAGACATATATTTAGCCACTTTCTTGTCACTAAACAAACAACAGTTATTTGAGTTTGGTTTTTTTAACTAAACGATGGCAGAATGGAGAAAGTGTTATCAGCCCAATGTTATTTGTACTTTTCAGCTGAATTTTGTTGTAGAAAACATTTTTTCCTCCCAGTGAAACCCCTTCCATACCACTGTCTGTTCATAGTTGATAAGCTATGATAGTTGCAAAATTTAATACCCTTGAAATAATTTTGGGGGGGAAAGATAAAAAAGCATAATGTGAGAGGCCTAACTCTTTACAGTGTATAAAATATAGTTGCTTGTGGTGTCTGGGGATTGGAGTCAAGGTCCCTTAGGTCTCTTCCAAACCTTTCTTCTGGAGGAATCACTTTGCTAGCTCACAAAGATGTCAAACCTAAATAGAACCTGGCATGTTCTCATTTCCTAGCCACACCTTGGTTTCCCTCATCCTGTGCATTCTTTCCAGGTAAGCCAGAACCGAGACTGCTGTTCAGAATAGACTTTTACACTATATACCTCTTAATAAATACATGTTGTCTTGCTTCATGTTTTCACTTGTGGAAACAATGGCTCAGATAAAATAAATTAAATAAATTCATAAGACCATCCTATATATTCTCTGTTCTGAAGGGGGAAAAATACTGGAGCTAACACAACCAACAATATGCTTGGAAAAGGCGTATATTTGACATTAAATAAACTCAGAAACAAACTTTCTTTTTTTCTCCCCTCACAAATAAACTCCATATTTGGTTTACTGGATGGGTGAAAAACAGATGGGATTTTTATTGTCACCACTAAAAATGTCTCTTCCACTGACTTTTTTTTTCATTACTGTTAGCAAGATCAGGAAATTTTGTAGGCTTTTTGGAATGGCCTTAATCACATCTGTGAAAGCAATAGAAATATTTTCTTTCGGGTTTCATTTGTTAGTTCTTTCTTTACTTTCTGGGAGTCAAGTACTACATATCTTTCTTCTTTCTATTTAACATATTTTTAAAAAAATCTAATCAATTAACTCTTTTTAAAGTCATAATCAAAGCTCCATAAATTCTCCTGTCTGGAAGAATTAATTCTCAGGTTAAAAAGAATAATTAGCTCAATTTTGTCACATATACATGAGATCCCAAAGCATCAATTATCTTCTGTCTCCAGAAATATGCTGAAACCTCACACATAGAAGTTGCTATTAACACCTCCTGCTGCTGCTGTGAATTGCTTCAGCCCCATCATATGCAGTATGTTAAAGTTTTGAATTACGATCTACATGAGCAGTACAAGCCTTGAAGACAGCTGCAGAACTCGTCTTCAGGCAGTACCCTCATTCAACATTGTTATACACCATTTACCTTAGAGTATGAACTTTAGGGATTACATTTCTTGGATACTGACAGAGACGGCTTGTTATACACAAAAAATATGTAAGTTTTCCTAAGACTATGATAAGCTTTCACTTGTGGAGGAAGAAACTCTGCTTATTTCTGGAAATATAACAAAAATTCCCCTTTTAATACAAATTAACATATTACTATCACAAAATTTGTTAATAAGAATAAGCACTATACATACAAGTCAGGAGCAGATAACCACCAAAATCTTGATTACATGAATATGAAAATATACATACACATATGCATATGAATGCATACTATCAGTCATTCCAGAGCTTCCACAGTACTGGAAGCTAGGCTCAGAATTTCCTGCAAAATGCAAGGCAAGTATTCACTGATACTACTTGTATCAGCGGCACTATTTACAGGAGCGGATTTTTTTACTTCAACAACAATCACAATATAACAGATATATATATATATATATATATATATATATATATATATATATGTATAAGATTGCACTGTTCCTGCTCTGTTATATACCATGTGAAGTGATCTAAGTACAACTCTTGATTTACATCTCTTGATTTAGAAACAAAGAAAAATTTTCTTTCTTTGCACTGGTGCATAGAGCGATGATGTTGAAAGTTGTGCAGAATTAGCCATCTTTGCACAAAATGTTGATGCTGAAAGTCATGCAGTTCTAAACTTCCAAGACAAATCCCATATGTTTTCTGATCCTTTCCTTGTCATGTTTTCCTCTTCCAAACATTGCTACAGCTTTATTAGCGTTTGACTGTCTCAAAACATCTGATGTAAATTTAAAAATAGGACTCTCTTCCTGTGTCTGATAGTATATTAAAAGTTCCTTCAGGAAAGTCAATAGGGAAAGAGACATTCCTACTAGGTGATTCACAAGAAGACTCAGGCTCTGTCCTGGAGAAACAGATGGCTCCAATTAACTCTTTGCATGTATGATTAAATACACAAGGGCCTGCAATCTTATATTTTTCAAAATCTGAAAGACATAGTAGAGTTTTCCACACAATCAAGAGGCCTGAATCAGGTCTACATATTTTTAGAATGGGGAAAAAAGTGACAGTGTAGGATACATCTTTCACTTTTCTCTTGAAAATATCTCATGGGTATATTTCAATGTGGAGTGCATTTTCACACAATGTAGCCAATAAGGAATAAAATATCTCTGAAAGGGTCATGCATTGCAAAACTGTCTCCAGCTTAGACACAAGTATGTCCAAGGTGATATTGGCCAAAAATATTGAATATCAGAGAGGTATCTGAGCTCTTAGCTGACGCTTAAGAGGGATTTAAAAGCCTTTGTAATTGTAAGCATCTGGGTATTAATGAATTAGAGATTTTCAAAAGTAACTTAGATAATCAAAAGTCCAGGTTGAACAGAATTCTAATTAGTCTGAGGTTCCAAAGGGCCCTATTTTTGAAGCTATTAGAAGATTCTGAATTGTGGCTTATTGGTTAGTGAGATTTCTAAGTGAAAAAAGTGTAAATGTACATGAATATAGTGCAATACCAATCTAATTTTCACTTCTGAAAATGAATCTGTGTCCTATATTAATAGAACACTTTTGAAAATATTATTAGAAAGCTAGTCAAAAGTTGTGTTGCTCAGCAATACATACCTATCCTGTACGGCCTTAGA
The DNA here is from genome assembly GCA_037013685.1 of Acridotheres tristis. NCBI lineage: Eukaryota > Metazoa > Chordata > Aves > Passeriformes > Sturnidae > Acridotheres > Acridotheres tristis. The sequence goes on along the minus strand of CM072884.1, from coordinate 59,748,794 downwards.
ATATTGATTATTTTAACCTTTATATTCAAATATTCTGTTTATGTTTTTCTTAAGACACAAATTGGTTTAAAATTCCAAAAGTAAAGATCATAATTTTAAAAGAAAAATGTGTGGGACTGGTAAAGTGCACACTGCTATACAGGGATCTGGTGAAGTGTAATTGCAATAACTTGTAAAATTCTTTATGATCTCAGTTAAAAGAGGCTACAGAATTGCACATCATGATGATGTTGTTGACAATGATCATTATTGATTCTGAGAGCTACTTGTGTTTTCATATAAATTGTACTGTTTACAAGGTCTATGAAGTGGGCCTCCCAATAAATTTCCTCGCTTGTATTCAAGCAAATTTTTTTATGAAAGCTACTTGTGACATAATGTTCCAAACTCACTTGGGTACCATCTACAGTAAAAAGCATACAGTCCCTGAAGAACTCAGAAACAAAACTAAATGTGCTGTTTTATTTAAAATGGTAAAGACCAGAAAACATTCTTTTTGTTGCCCACAGAATTTATGCCATTTTCACAGCAAGACAACATCTGCTTTCTCGTCCTACAAATGACTGAATCATTTAAATGTTCATTAGTCAATAAACCATTGAGATGTGTATTGCTATGACTTCATCAATAATCACAGAATCACAGAACAGCTAAGGTTGGAAAGGACCACTAGGAGTCATCTGGTCTCTTGTCAAACAGGGTCATCCCAGAGCACACAGCACAGGATTGTGTCCAGACAGTTCTTGAATATCTCCAGTGAGGGAGAGACCACAACCTCTCGGGACGATTTGTTCCAGTGCATGGTCAACCACACAGCAAAGAATTTCTTCCTTGTATTCAGGTGGAACTTTCTGTGCATCAGTTTCTGCTCACTGCCTCTTGTCCTATTGCTGGGCCCCACTGAGAGGAGCCTGGCTCCATCCTCTGGACTTCCTCCTACCAGATACTTACAGACATTGATGAGGTCCCTTTTCAATTGCATCTTCTTGAGGCTGAACAGGTCCAGCTCCCTTATCCTTTCCTCATAGAAGAGATATGTTCCAGTCCTTCAATCATCTCTGTAGCTCTCCACTGTACCTGCTCCAGGAGTTCCCTGTCTCCCTGAGGAGCACAGAACTGGACACAGCACTCCAGATGTAGCCTCACCAGGGCTACACCAGGGCACCCTCAACCTGCTGGCAGTGCTTTTCAAAATGCACCCCAGGATACCACTGGTCTTGGATCAAAGACAAAGGTAGTTTTAACATATTTTTGCACTGCTTTTCCACAGGAATTATCTGTCATCTTACTCTAAGGTTTGAACACCATGTTGCAACAGCAAAAGTAGGTGTCCATTAAAGAATCAAAGCTTCTTTATAGCTCACAGTACTTTAGATTTCATCTTTATTGTCATTTATGTAATTATATACACTGCTTCTGGTATGATACAATTTTCTGGAAAACCAGAAGACAGGCGTGTATATCAAGAAGAATACCCCAAATATTTGCCTTTGAAACTTCATAGATAAATATTAGGTGAAGATACATTCAGTTGGCTGTGGTCCACAGATTCAAGGAAAATGTGAAAAGTGCCTATAGTCAGCTGTAGTAATTTCTTTTAAAAAATTAGGGAAAGGGCTAAAATTGCAGAGATTCAGCATCCTTCTCCTTTATTCCATTTCCTGCAACATTTACTAATTTTTTGAAGCAGAGCAAGGCATATTTGTCACACCCACAAAGTGTCCAAGGACCAGGAAAAACAAAGCAAGGGCAATTGCCCCCTGACAGAAGTCTCACATCTAAGCCTTGCAAGCTAAGAATGCCTCATTCTCTATTGCTGGTCCACCTGGTCTGGTACTCTGCAAGATTAGTGCCTACAGATAAAAAATAGATTGAAAGAAAATCTCCTTATATTGAAGAATCAATGGTTTGACTATTTGCCTGAAAGAGAGGATATATACATCAAATTTATCCTCCTGCTTCTAGAAATTTGTGTACTACTGTAACCAGGAGGCAATAGGTATAGGTATTATAGCATAAGCCTAAGCTTTTTATGATCTAATCAAACAGTCATCAAATCAGACAGAAAATTATGTACAATCTTGTGGCTTGGGCACTGAGTTGAGCAAACATGAAGTTTATAATTATCAGTTCTATCCCATAGTTTCAATTTCAGAATAATTTTTCTCAATTTTTCCCCTGCTTTTCCTTTCTCTCCTTCATTATGCTGTCCAGTGAGGGTAAGCTTTCAGAGGAGAAACAGAAAATATCTTAATACCAAATAACATTCTAAGTCACTGTCTCAATTACATAAAGCAAGAAATGAGAGAAAAGGTATAATGGGACCCATCTTTCTCAAATTTCTCTTCTATCTCAATACTAGATTTTTAACTAGGTAGAAAGGTAAAATACTGACTTAGAAATAAATATATTACTCCCTTGTAATGTTCTGAAAGAAAAGAGCAGAAAAGAGGCCAAGGAAGAAGGAAAAACATTCTTATGAGTGTGTAAAAAGCTAGGTACTTTCTAAATAGACATTGAATTATATGATTATTCTAGGGATAATGTAAGTATTTTCCTAGCAGTTCTCACAGGATAATGCAACTGGAACTCCTAAAACTTTTGTACCCTTTCAATGCCTAGACAGCCCAGAGGTCAAGCTGTAGAACCCACCTGGTCACACAATGCATGAAACACATCTTTTAAAGGGTACCATAGCACTCAGTACTGATCCAGTCCTATACTGTCAACATCACATTTTTCTTTGAGAAGGAAAGCAGACACAAAAATCATAGAATAAAGATTATGCATTGTGTATTTAAAGTAAAGGGAAGTAATGTAGGTTACTGAAATTCAGCTTTCAACTGAGAGAAGAGTCCTCAGCCTATAAATCATGGGTTCTCCAAGGCAAAATGAGAAGCTGCCTTTGATTGCCTGTGATCAAGAGCTATTTAATGTGAATTGCAGGAAATAGTCTATATTGCAGTACATTGGAATGGAAAAGATAGATAAAGACCCTTGTCACTGAAAGACAAAAGAACAAAGGCAATTATTATTAAATTACTGTGATATCATGATAAAGATTGAGTTCTGCAAACAAGAAAGAGATTGGAAAATGCAAAATACAGGACAATACAGAACTCTCAACAAATTACCTGATGTTGGGCAATGAATCAAGTAAGAGAAAACATTTTGTAAAACCAAATGCATAAATACAATAAAATTTTGTCCACAAATACACCCAGCATTCACATTTTTTCTAATTCATGGACCTTTATCAAACTGGGTCATTACAATTCATATGATATTCATAGCTATTATTATGAGCTGTAATGGCTACAAAAAACAAAGTATACAATGCACTGGAATTTTCTATTCAGTGATCTAGTTAAAAGTACCTTGAGTCCTGAGTGATTCAGTAAATTATATATTATACCATTCACTATTGAACACGGCTTTGCAAATAGCATCTACCATGGAAGGCATAATTTTCAGTATTATCTACATGTAGACCTGAAGTGTTGATGCTGCAAATGGATGGAGACAATTCCCAAAGGATAAAAAAAGAGTTGTTCATGTAGCAAATGCTAATAACAATAAAACTACTGCATAAGTAAAAGTACTTTGAGAAAGTAATGCAATCAATCTAAACAAAAACTGTAGACATTTTTTTATTCCCAAAATATACATAAATATTAACATGTTTTATTACTGCCTTAGTTAAACTGACTCTGACATGACAGAACCAATAATTCTTAGGAAGAATTCATTAGAAAGACTTTTTTATGACTATTCCTGCTGGTTTTGACCAGGGTAGAGTTACTTTCTTCACAGTGGCTGGAATGGGGCTGTGTTTTGGATTTGTGCTGAACACGGGGTTGATAACACAGAGATGTTTTTGTTATTGCTGAGCAGGGCTTGCACAGAGCCAAGGCCTTTTCTGCTTTTCCTGCTGGCAAGGAAGTTTTGGGTGCCTGGAAGGTTGAGAGGGGACAAAGCCAGGACAGGTGACCCAAACCGATCAAAGGAAGAAGAGGGGAACATTTGGAGTAATAGCTGTTGTCTTTCTAAGTCACTGTTATGTGAGGTGGTGACTGGAGATGGCTGAACACCCATGCCTGCCCATGGGAAGAACTGAATGAATTCCTTGTTTTATTTTGCTTGTGTGTGCTGCTTTTGGTTTTCTTATTAAACTGTCTTCATGTCAAACCATGATTTTTCTAGATTTTACACTTCTGATTCTCTCTCTAGTTCTGCTGGTGGAGGAGTGAGTGAATGGCTGTGTGGGGCTTGATGGGTGGCTGCAGTTAAACCACAACAGCAGTTAAAACGGTCTTTAAAAAGTGGACAATAAAAACACAAGAACAAAATTGTAACATTTTCTATAATAACATTTTAAAAAGCCTGAAATTCAAAAGGAAAAATATTTAGGAGAAGGAGAAAATAAAAATATATAGGTATCCAGTTGAAGTATCAAAGTATATTAATGTAAAACATTATTCTTGTTAAAAACTTGTACAGTAAAAATCAATGCCCTTAAAGAAAGAGAAATAGGAAAAAAAAGGGGGGGGAGAAAAACTGATAGAAGAGAGAAGAAAGAAGCAAAAAGCAGAAAGAATAGGAACTAAAAGAAACGGAAAAAAAATAGACAAATAAACTAGATAGCAAAACCATCCCTGACAGCAAAAGTAACTGCTGCTAATTTAAATTAAATTTATGTCTGCATGATCATTAAATATCACCCTTATACCCTATCATGAAAATAAGCATGGCATCATTTTGCCTCCCTGAAGAGGAATATCTGCATCCCATAGGTACCTCTATGGTATAACTTGAAATGTGCAAAATGTACTCAGGAAAGAGCCTTATCTTCATGCTTCTACATGGGTTTGAGCAAACTTTCAACTGATATTTTGCCAGAAGAATAGTTCAGTGAGAGTGTTTATCACTGTATTCATCAAAATAGCCAATACTACAGCAAGAAGAATCTGTGAATCCAAACTTCTTTGCCACAGCTGGAATCACCCAGCAGTATAAACTGAGATATGCAGAAAATTTATGATGACAAATTATTATGCAACGAATTTCTGGACCTTTTAAAAAACATACAAAGCTTAGATATGTAAAAGATGAAGAGTGTGAATTTCAATCTCTGCATTGAAATATGAGTGGACATCTGGGAAAAGAAAAAAAGTAAAAGGCCGTTTCAAACTAAATCTATGTTACTATAACCAACCATTGTTAACTGTAGTAAATTGGAATGACATCATTATCTTTATTCTTGCTTTTCTTTTCTGATAATATTGGTAGAAGGAAAGTCTGGAGCACCGAGTTTTGGTTGAAATCAAACTTCAAAGTCCTGCTTCTGAATATTTAGGCATGTAAACTATCACATATATCTGGCTTCATATTTGACACGTTTATCCCTTAGCATGGTTCTAGCAAAAACAGTTCTGAGAAATTCTTTCTGCTTTTTAAAAGCTTACCTACACATTTGATTTCAGTATTTTAGCACATGTTAAAATGAGCTATTTTACAGAGATAGTGGAGGGAGTTATAAGAGTTTCCACCAAAGTAATTACGAAGTTTTCATGTCTTCTTGTCACTAACAATAGTACCCAAAATGAATGTAAAAGACTACTAATGAAAATAACAAACAAATAACTTTAACGAAGAGAAAAATGGCATCATGGGACAGTAGTTCATTTTTTAAACTCAAATGCTGGGGAAGAAAAGTGAGTTTACGTATATATATGTTCTGATTTAATAGTCAGTGCATTGCTAGTTAAGCCACTAAATCCTCAGTGTTCAAATGGATGGCACTGGCATCAATTCTTTTATCACTTACGAACTTGTGAACTTGACTAAACTCACAGGGACCTAATTTGAAATAGTGCTCTTATCTTGAAACCTCCATGGTTTTTCATGTGAAACATTTTGCAGAGTTTGAAAATAGTTGAGAGATAAGCCATAGGCAATACTGTTTAAAGGGCAAATGGAGATGTCAAGACTCTGTATCAGCCCAAAAGCAAAGTGAAGGAGGGGAAGAGAGAACAACTTTGGTTATATGTAAATTGACACATCTTTGAGAAGATTTCGGGCTTCAGGTAAGGGAGGTTATTACTTCAGTTTTGATTGCTGCTGCAGCATCCTGAATAAATAATAACTTTTCATTTTGAACAAGCTGTTCTCTTTGAACACTGAAATCTGCTGCTGTCATAATGTGTCTATAGGAAGACTAAACAGGTGCAAAAATACCAAGCCGAAAGTGCAATGAATAATCATGAGTATGGTAACCTGATAAGCCAGAGTGAGGATAATTAATATAATCACCTTATAACACTGTACAGCCATGGATTCACCACTTAGAAGAAACATATACAAAGTCAGGGGAAGAAGCACAATTCACACAAAAAAATGGTGGAGAAAAATATACTGATTGATCATGAAAAGGTTTTCCTTCTAATTTATGTCCAGACACCAATACAACAAATGCTAAGAGTTGGGAAAATCATCTTTACAGTCAAACCAGAAAAAGAGACAAACACGGATGTGTGGATCTGCTTCTAGATGGTTCCTAAGGGTCAAATGGGTCATACTTAAGAACTGAAAAGTTCTGAGAGAGGAATCCTACCAGTAGAAGTTAGACATCTTGGTAAAATCTCATAACAGTATTGTGCCACAGTTTCCCATTACTTAAAATAATATATCACTGTTGGAATAATTCATGCACTAAAGCTCTCCAGCATGAAGATGCTGTAAACAGTAGAATATTATTAATTGTCTTTATAAATATTAAACAATGTGTATCTTTCTTCAACCTATCAAGCTCTTACCCTTTTAGCTGCCTTATACCCACTGCACAAATACCATAAGAAAAGAGATGTGGAATGCAGTCAAGAAAGAATAGGATGCTAGGTGAGTCAAAATATCAGTACTTAGCCACTGACTCATCACCTCATTAAGTACATCCCATTAAGTACACTGTTAAACACATGTTGCATGTCAGTAAAAATATTTAAAATTAACTAATTTTTTTGAATTTCTGCTATGATTTACAGTGATATTCGAGATGATAAATTTACTGACTTTGTTCTATGATTCATTCAGTTTCCTAAAGTAAAAGATTGCTTTTAATACCCACAGTATTTTTGTCAGTCTTTATCTGAACATTCTTATATATTTTTCTTACATTTTTATTTCACATGTTCATCAGTCTTGTTATATAAATCATAATTGTTTGATTTTTTTACAAGTGAAATCTGAGGTGAGGAATCATGTGAGCAATTTCTGTAACCTTTTTTAAGCAAAACAAGGTGAATCCTAGAGATACATAAAAAATGTAAAAGGATACTATTAGATTAAAGTTATCACAGGTATGATCACTTTAACTTAGAGATGAGTTTTTTTAAAGATGGATAGTTCCTCTGCTCCAAGCTATCTGAGTAAAGTGCAAGCAGTCAAACCATTTTTGAATCATAACCTCCAAAGCTATTTTGGTCGTGGATGCCTATAAATAAACACACCAGTATTATAAGAAGTCACAATGCTTCTCTGAAAGTCACAACATTTTCCTACCTATGACTCAAAGTTTTCGAAAAAGTTTAACTTACTAGTGTATGCAGGTGGTATAAATTTATCCACCAGAGTCCTTTCCCACAGTGCAAAAAGAAATAGATTTCTCCTTCTGGTATACAGCATGAGTGGAATAGATAAATATGTTGTTTATCTTCATACTTATTTTCAAGAAACATTGTATATGAGGCTTTACATTATCTGGAAAATGAGCTATGCATGTGACAATATAGCATATTGTTCAGTCAGCCAGTTTCTAATGTCTACTCTGCCTCTTCTGACATCACATGCTGTGATCAAAAGTAATCTTGTTTTTGTGGAGTTGCTTTGTTTTGGATTTTTTCCTATTATCCCTGTGAAAGGAATTACTTTAACTTTCTCCCTAACAAATGCTATTTGCAAACACAATGAAGTTGTATTTAAATCACCAAAGATTAAATGAAGCAGCAGGAGGCCAAGGGAAGGTGCCGTCTCTTCAGAAAGCAAGATAACAGCTTGAGAAAGATGAAGAATTTGCAGGCTTTGGATTTCTATATTTTTAAATATTTTTTTAAGTGCACCAAAGGTCAGAAATTAGTAATGTAAAGATATTTTTTAGTGCTTGTCTTTCTCAGCTTGACTCCTGTGTTAGTTATGGTGTTTATTTCACAGTGGTGATTTTTTTTATGGATGAGGTAATATTAAACCTGGTCAGCTTCAGCCAACTCATACTACAGCAAGACATTAAGTTTGCTCTTTCAGGCATTTTAAGATCAGGCATTTTAACATTATAACAAATTCTTTAGCTCACCTGACACCAAACCCCATTCTTTCTCCTGAAGCTTTCTAGGTAGGGCTGGAGCATTTTGTAACACAGCATAACATACTGGCAAAGATGGCATTTAGTTGAAGTTAATTGGCTTTCTCTTGCTTCTAATGAGGGAAGTTTTTCTGTCTGTTTCCCAACATAAGAAGTTTCTATCTCTATATGGAGGTCTGTGGAATAGCACATATGCTGCTTTGAGTCAGCTTAGAACCACTTGTCCTCCCACATGCCCAGTCTTTTGAAGAGGAAATTAACTGAGTGTCTCCATCTGTGCTGATAAATACAGAAAGACCAGGGAACAATCAATGTTCTATCTCTCATGACGTAGCACCAACTTTATATTAATTAACCCCAGCAACATCAGAGTTATCTTTTTGGTTCCAGTAGTCCAAATCAGAGCCAAGGTGTTGCTTGTGGGGTGCAGTGTTGAGTTTGCCCGCTGATCCTCCTGGGAACCTGGTAACACCCAGTTCTGAGACTAAATGCACAGCCATTTGAAGTGCTGCCTTGGGTTTGCATGGCAAGATTTTGGCAGTGGGTGTCTACAGTGGTAACTTCCATTAAAAGCTGCCAGAAACTTCCTCCATGTGCAGCAGAGATAATGCCAGTCAGCTCCAAGATGGACCCACTGCTGGCCATCAGCGATGGTGGTGGTACCTCTGGGATAACAGATTTAACAAGGGGGAAAACTTGCCCAACAGCAACTTCAGCCAGTAGAAAAGAGTGAGAATGTCCAGGATAAACAGCCCTGCAGAAACCAAGTTTGTTGCAGAAGGAGGAGGAGGTTCTCCAGGCTTTGGAGCAGAGATTCTCCTGTAACCCATGGCACACACCATGGTGAGTCAGGCTGTGTCCCTGCTGCCCATGGTAGGGACCCACTCTGGAGCAGTTTGTGAAGATCTGCAGCCTGTGGGAGGGACTCACACTGAAGAAGCTCATGGGGGACTGTCTCTCTTGGAAGGGCCTCCCCAGTGGAGCAGTGGAAGGGTGTGAGGAGTCCTGCTGAGAAGGAAGGAGCGGCAGAGACAACATGTGATGAACTGACTGCGCTGCTGGAGGGGTCAGGTAGATAATTCAGGAATGAAGCTGAAGCCAGGAAGAAGAAAGGGGTGGGGGAAAGATGTTTTAAGATTAAGCTCTTATTTTTCATTACCCTAGTCCGATTTGATTTGTAATATATTAAATTGATTTTCCCCAAGTTGAATCTGTTTTGCATATTATGGCAATTGGTGAGTGACCTCTCTCTGTCTTTATCTTGAGACACAAACCTTTTGCTACATCCATTTTCCCCTGTCCAGCTGAGGAGGAGAAAGAGCAGTTTTGGTAGAGCCCTGGTATCTAGATAAGGTAAACTCATCGTAGTTGCCTAGGTCTCGATCAAGAAATGTAATAATTAAGTGTCTGCCTGGTGTGAAGAATACATGGGCTAGAAAGTTAGGAAACTCATCTGGACAAATGCACTGAGAAGCCAATCACCTAAATGCTACATATAATGTGGAACCAGCCAAATATAACTAAACAATAACAGCTAAGACTTTGCTAACTCCTTGGCACTGTGCCCCATACATCCTCATTACACTCCTATGAACTTTCTCTTGGTTTAAATAGTAGTCTCAGAAGAAAGTCCTGAAAGTATATTCCTTAGTAAACCCTAACATCAGCCTATTTTACAAAAATGGATTGACAGCTCATCTGCCTTTAGCAGAGTCTTGAAAGAAAAAAATATATTTCCTATTCCTTGATCCCTCAGGTAAAGTTGAGGCCTCTTTGCTGAGTCAAAGGCTCTTTTAATGCTTCAATGTCCAGTTATGGCAATCTGTGGCTTTAGGCAAGTGAAGCCAGTTGTAAGACATATTTCTCTCAAGTGAGCTTTGGATACTTCAAGATAATTTTAAGTGACTCCCTGATCAACCAACGAGCTGTTTTGAATCCTACCCTTTGGACTGAACTTTTTCTCAAGTACAGTAAAGGGAGAAAAAGCATCCATTCTAAGTTGGTGAGAGGTCTTGATGCTGTAGCTTTCACTTTAAAATTACAACAACCTTGAAACTTGAAATGGGTACAAATTACTGAAGAAATAAGTTCATGAACTTGAACTTCTTTTATAAATTCTAAAAATAGCTTCCGAAGACTGCAAAGCCACTGATGTTGCAAAGTTCAGTGACCTGTAATCACTATTAGTATTTCCATTGACCCATAGTAATGATTGACCTGCAGTGGAACTAGCAACACTCAATAGCACATTTTCAATTTTTTTTTATGCTACATTTTCCAAGACACACACAGACATACAGACACACACACACACACATATACACATACACATACACATACACATACACATACACATACACATACACATACACATACACATACACATACACATATCAGTCTACATCAGACAGGCCAGATTTTAATATGGTTATGCTTATGGTGACAATAAAGCTATAATCATAAAACCAGAAGGTAATATATGAATGTCTAATAACTAAATACAAATCAATAGAACATTGTGAAGAAAAAACAAAGATCATTTTGTTTTTAAAAAAACACAAAAAATCAATATTCATTACACTATGATATATGAAAATATCTGTGTTTATGTTTATAAAAGCTAATATCAGATTGTGCTGAAAGATGAGTGATGGATGCTACTGTTGCAGAAGGTCAAACATAGCAATCCAGGTCTGAGGAGGAAATTTGCTCACAAAAAATTGGTAACATATATGCTGGAAATATATACAGCATACATATCAGACATTTTAACACTTAAGAGTCTTAATACATCCACACAGCGGTTTCAACATAAAATAATTTGTATTTAACACAGTGGTGACCATGTTTTTACAGAAGTTGATCTTTCTACTTTCACTCAGTAAAAGAGTAGACATAACCCTTAATATTTCAGACTGATCAGAATGAGACCTGAGTTAATACTGGATAGGAGGAAAAAATGTTTCTTTTCAATAGTTCACTTTGCAAGTATCTCCTCCTGCATTGATCATTGCTTAATATTTTAAAAAGGCATACAAAACAGTTATTATCAAATGAAGGATTAATTCAAGAAACGTATTTTATTTTCAGTGACCCTATGTAGACAACATTGAACAGCATGCAGACAATATAACAGAGACATTTTAATTTTTCTGTCTTTGCAACACAATGAACACAATTCAAATCAGGATGTATTCAGTTCCCATTAATGTAGGGTTTCTCGGATTGTTAATTTTTGCTCTCCTTTAAGATCTCAGTCAATTTACTTACAATCCATATTCTATATATAGGTGTATTATTTATACATATATCAATTTTTGAAGAGATGCACCAGAAGAGCAATCTACCATGTAAAATCTATTCCAGCTAGCAATTCTATGCTCTTGTTCATTGGGTAGACAATTGAAATTGAGCTTTTTATATCCCTAAGGAATAGGAAAAAAACTAACATGCTGGTTATGCTGTTGACACTACCATATTAGACATACACATTACTACAATAAAATTTGAAGCACAAATTTACATTAATTGGAATTTCCTTCACAATCCCGTATTACCATAAATAAAGATAAAAAGGTTTTACCCTTGCATAGAGGCTTCTCATTTTCCCACGAATTATGCATTTTCATTTTTAAACAAAATAAATAATTTTTTTTCCCTGAAGAAAGTCACTGTATGAAGAAGTAAAACACTAGATAATTTTATTCTATGCTGAAGGAAATGCATTTTGACTTTTATTGAATTGCTTGCTGAGTTTTTGATTTCTTGAACCAAATGAACATGGAGTTATAGACATGTGCAGAGCTAGGAATAGAGATGTTGTGAAACATTCAATATTTCAGAGCTGCTTAAGGAAATATAACCTCAAATTTGTCAAATGAAAGTGAGTTTTTATTGAGGATAAAAACTTCAAACGCCAACTTCCTACAAATAATTTTCTTCACTATCTGAGCTACACAGTATAAGTATAAAGAAAAAGTGACATCTGGTGAATAAAGCTACTACTGAAAAAAAATAATGTATATAATGAATTTTACTTTCTGAAACTCTCTTAGGGATAGCTCACCTTTTTTTCTCTGTGAGATGTAATTATTGTGTAAGATATGGCATCTGTAAAAATTGCTTGATTGATAATTTGTGAGAAGCAAGGTGCTAGTGCCCTACATTTAGGATTTTTAGACTTTACAGTGGTGTCAAAGAATATTGCTGATTATTTTAAGAGTATGGTCTGCAATGAAATTACTATGCCTGCACACTCAGCATTCTCTTTCTCCATTATCTACTTTTAAACAGATAAAATTTAAATATCTATATCTAAGCTGCCCACTCTAGCCTAAATTTTAAGTTGAAAGAGGAACAGAAAACAATTTGTCTCACTTGTTTTAGATACTTCTGCTTTTCACATACATATCCTGGAAATGTCTATATCTCAGGAAGAAAAAAAAAGGCCTAGACTGGATGCCTGATTTTGGGACAGCAAAGTTAGACCAAGCAAATCCCACCCTTTCTAATGAATAATACTATCTTTTCACTACATACAAAATTTGAACAAGACAGAAATACGGTTTTGATCTGACTAAAGGTTTTTACAAACTCAAGAAAATCCTTATTTGGATGAACTTCAGAACAGGTTTGTTCAGCTCTGCCAGCAAAACCAGGGCCTCTGCAGAGAAACATTATTGTCTCTTATCTCAGTATGGGACCTGAGTGATCAGAGTAACAACATGAACAATAATGCTTCTATCAGCTGCAAGACTTCTGAAGAATACAGCCAAAATGTTTTCCTACAATCTAAAAAAGTAGCTTAAGCTACTTTGGTTGTGTTTGGTTTTACTATCTTCATTTCATCACAGACATAAAAATTGTTAAATCCCTCTGGGAGCTTGTCAATCCACTTGTCTAAATAAAAGATGCAATTCAACCCAAATCCCAGAACATGTAGCAATTATCCTGCAGTCAGTAAAAAAATTTTGGGTTATTTAAGAATTTTGGTGAGCAAGGAATAAGCTAACATTAGGGAATTACAGCTAACAGCTAATTAAGGATTTTTACCTGAATATAGACTGAGGGAAGATGACAGAATCTGGTCCTTGGAAAATCCATGTAATAATTTACTGTCAAGGAAGCAAATGTCATCCCCTATGGCCAAAGAGCTCAGGTTAAGCTACAACATATTGTATGTTTTTCAGAGCAAAGCTAAGCAGTTCCACTGACAAGGAAAAATACATACTGACTGGTTCAGAGGAACAAAGAAAGGTTGAAATATCATTGGAGCCGCTGCAATCAGAGGAAAAAAGCACAGTATTGCTGCACTATATCCACTGTCTAACCATTTCCATCACAGAAAAGTAAGCGGGATCGCAGGCTGTTGGTAGTTGGCCTAGAAGAACTATCTGAAACTCATGTCTTGACATCTTGGCTACCTGGCATATCACAGGGCTTCTTCAGTGCATTTCCTCCATTGTTGTGAGCAGTGTTCTCCCCTCAGAGGTGGCTTCTGGCACTAAAAGGTTGTCACTTCGGCTCAGAAGTCATGGCTTAATGTCAATGAGAAGTCAATTAAGAAATATCTACATATTCATGACACTCTCATAACTTGCAGATATTATGTACACAGTGAGCTGGCAGAAGCTGAAATGCTGTCCCTGAACTAATGTGATAAGGACTGTAATGAAACACTTGTGATATTAATAATTTTTAGCAGTCATATTATTTCTTGTGCTCTGGCTTTTACTAAACAAGAGTTGTTTCATTATTATTTTAAGCCTTACACAAGAAGTCAGTGAAAGCAAATGTTCATATGCTGTGTAACACAGTACAAAAAACTAGTAAAAAAATGTGCTGGAATATAATCTGAGTTAAAGCCTTCTTCCTATACTTAATTAATAAATTTTAAATTAGGCTTTCTTTTGAAAATGAAGTTGTGATCAGACAAAAAATATATTGAAGGTAATTTTTCTCACTGCTGTACTATATTTCACAAAATGCATTGAGACATACACAAAACATCATAACCAAAGAACTCGTACTTCTATGAAACTCAAAAGAATCTGAGGAAAAGTCGGTCAAATGTGTCAAATACTTGGATTAGAGTCTGCAGGAGGCTTTTTTCCCCAAGTCTCTTTTCTCTGCCTGTGTTTATCAGCTCTGATTTGTGATACTTCAACACAGCAGTCCCCAAAAGGCACTAAGCTAACCAGACGGGAAAATCTCATCCACCTTTGTCAGCCTCTTTGCCTCATGGGGTATTCCTTCAAAAGTTTAAAAACTGCTTTCACATGGTAGCCACTTTCTTGAAAGGTTGTCATGACTGCAGCTGAGTTTTGTTCATGAAAAGCTGCTGAGCAGAACCTTGCAGGTTCTCCTTGCAAGAGCTTGCAAGAACCAGCCCTTTGAAAGGGTAACTGGAGATTTGAGTGATATAAACCCCAAAGAGTCGTCCACTTTCCAGCTCAACTGTTGCTTTATTCAAGCTGGACCCAGAGTTTCTGCTGTCTTACAGTGACACAAGGGAAAGCAATGCCAAGGCCCCTCTCCTGCTCTGTGCTGAGAACAGAATGATCATGCTAGGTCTGATCTACAGTGACACAGAATGATCACAGCTTTCAGTAAAGTGCGAGTACCAGATGCTCAGTACTTCTGCAAGAAAGGTCACTATCTAATATTCATAGAGTGGTTCACACTGTAATCCACTATCCTGCACAGGAAGTTCAGCATGTCAGGCATTTTCCTTACTAAGCAGAAAAACAATAAAAAGTGTATATTGCTCTGTATCTCCCGCAGTTTAAAATCTTCAGTGAAGTGGCAGTCTACTAGTCATTTGCCATTCTTATTTTTCTTGTGAATAGAAATCAATATTCACCAGGGCTTTCACTGCACATTGTGACTGTTTCCCCACTGAAAAGCACCTATATCAAAGTATCACAGTGACTGGAGTCCTACAAAGTTTGTTATCTGAATCAGTTGAATTTCACTGATGAGAAAATCTCATGCCACAGTCTTCCTCTGTACAACCACAGGTTGTAGCAGAGACCTTTTTCCTAGACTGAGGGAGAAACGTGTACCTACATTCCTATCTCTTGTAAAAGCCGGCCTTAGCTGCCAGTCATGCCGAAAGATACTATATGATATTCTCTTTCAAAAGTGATGTTCCTGAATGAATCACCTGGGAAGTCTCCCATCTGCCACTGGAACTCTGCCCACAAAAACAAGGCATTTCAATTGAGTATCAATACCTATATACTTCATTCAGGATAAAGTAAAATAAATACTCTATTTTACCATACCAATAATGCACTTTTTCTGATCTATTTGTCAATAACTATGACACTTCTTGGAGGGCTTGTAGCTAGATCTCAGACTGGCGATTTGTGACATACTTGAGGCAATCAGGAATCCCACAGAAATGCTCGTACTTGTTACTTTTCAATCACTAATTGCAACACAAATATTGAATGCAGCAATAATCAGACATTATGTAGCAAAACAAAGGTTTAAAAGATATATTTAACTATTTGTGGTTGAATGGAATTAGACTCAAAATTTGCTAACATCTTTGTCCCAGCAAACATTTCTCAGTATAGAAATATAATTAAATCAGTTCAATCTTTTCCTGTTGTTTTGGAAGGGGTTCTTCCCCCAAAATAATGAGTGAAGGAGCCAATTTGGTAACTTTTCTATACTGCTGCTTCTCTCACACCCTTCATACCATATCCCGCACACAGCAGACAAACATGCTGGAGTACTTCTTAACCAGCAGATTTATTAGACATATTAGTCTTCAAGGAGCCTTTAAGACTTACAAGATGCTTCTGATGTCTAACAAAATAAAATA
Organism: Acridotheres tristis; assembly: GCA_037013685.1. Lineage (NCBI taxonomy): Eukaryota > Metazoa > Chordata > Aves > Passeriformes > Sturnidae > Acridotheres > Acridotheres tristis. The sequence continues at coordinate 59,732,607 of CM072884.1, read as the reverse complement.
TTATAGAGTTACCAGATGCTCCAGAAAATTTTTAATTCTGCTGTTACACCTGTGCTTTAATAAAACGAAAATCATTGAGTATAATGAAAACCTGAATACTATAACAGTAAAGTCGTCATTTACCCTATCAGTGGCCCAAGGGAAATGCAGTGGCTGTAATGGTATGAAAAATGGTGTAGGAATAGGTCAGTAATTCCAAAAGCATAAGGGGAAGAAATAACTCATGAGGAAACTGCAACATCAAAGAAACAAAAACCAAAATTTAGAGGCAGAATTTTTTAGAGACTTCAGACTCATTCATGAGAAGACTATTGATTCACTAAAACTAAAATTATAATGTCTTGAAATTCAGTCTCCACATAAATCAGTGTCAAAATCTGACTGAAATCCAAATGAGTCAATATTTCTGTTAAAATGAATAAAATTAGAGCAGATGTGAGTCAACTAAAAGCATCTGTCATGCATGTCCAGACAAACTAACTTAAACAGGATTGAGTTTATGGGCACCTTTAAGACCAAGCAGTGTTCAGAACAGTGCACATGGATGAGAATTTAGTAAAGGACTTGGGTAGTTTGATTTCTTACTTAAATTATACATGTTTGCTCTGAACAGTATACACTGCATTGTCTGTTCTATTTGTGCTAGAAATGAATGGCGAAGATATAAACAATTTATAAGGGCGGTACATACTGAGTGGTTTCAAAACCCTAGAGATTAATGAATAATAAATAAAGCCAGGCCTTTTGTTAGTACCATAATGCTTCACTGTTTAGGTCACATATGATTATTGTGCCAATGTAATTTTTGGGATGAAATGGTTATTAAAATCACAGTATACTTCCAAGAGCTTCACTGAATAAAGCAGAGCCTGATTCTTGACTTTAGCAAGAATGGGGTAAAGCTCTAATTCAGACAAACAGTAATACACTGTTTATATTTTAAGGATGGGGAATATGGGACAAAGGAATTAATATGGTTTGTTTACATTCCCGGAGAAAGTCAGTCTTGGAAGTTTTTGTTTCTATTCTATTCTATTCTATTCTATTCTATTCTATTCTATTCTATTCTATTCTATTCTATTCTATTCTATTCAGCTTGTGCCACTGCTCTTATCCTCACAACACCCAAGAACATCCCAAGAGTTGCCCGACAATATGTTTTGCATGTTTCACTTATTATTTGCTTTTGAAAGATGTAGTTTTACACAAGACTCAGGCATTAAGTTGGTTTTGGATAGGGATTTTGCTTTTTGGATAGGGGCTTTTGCTTCAGATTGGACATGGTGTTTGTCTCATGGAATTGTAAAAGGAAAAGGGAAGGGTAATTTTTGTTCTAACTGAAGGAAAATTTCATGCTGTGCGCTATGTTTTTAGTGCCTAGCTGAGATCAAATGCCTGCATGGAACATGAAGACACTTGAGGTAGTCTTCAGGCCCTGTGATTTAGTGAGTTTCAACTCCCACACAAACGTTACCTTTGTGAAGGGCAGCTCCACTGTGCTTGAGAGTCCCAGTACTTGAGCTTTCAGCAGTAGCCTGGATCCAGACTACTGAGCACTTTCAGGTTAAAGACGGACATTTAAAATTCTGTTTGGGATGTTGCAGACACAGTGTAAGTAATGCTTAGGAGGAGGTATGCAATCCTTTTGATAGTCCAACATGTTAAATAAATGTGTAATTGGTCTTGTGCTATCTAAAGTTTCTTGAGTTCTGATAATTTCATTCCCTCTTCTATGGCAGGCTTATAGTCTAGCCAATAATGACAGAAGACTATCAAATGAAAACACACAATTTTCTGCCAGGACCTTTGAGTTCTTAGACAACAGCAAATCGTAATTGCTACTCTGATTCAGCAGGACACTCTCTCCATCAAATCAAATGCTTACAATCCCCCCAAAAACATGACTTTCATTTCATGCAGGCACAAGCTGCTCAACTCATCAAGGCTCTGCAATGCCAGTGCTGTTGTTAATTCTCTATTTATCTGCTGACACTCGCCACAACACAGAATATCAAAATGGTTTGGGTTGGAAGCAAATTTAAATATCATCTTAGTTCCAACCTCCCCGGTAAAGAGTAGGGATGGCTCCCACTAGATCGGGTTGCTCACGGCTGCATCCAATCTGGCCTTGAACACTTCCAGGGATGGGGCACCCACTTCTCTGGGCAACTTGTTCTAGTGCCTCACCACCTTCGGAATAAATAATTTCTTCCTTAACACCTAATGTAAATCCGTCCTCTTTTAGTTTAAAACTGCTCTCTTTGTCCGATGACTATCCATCCCTGTAAAAAGTCGCTCTCCCGTCTTTCCACAGACGAAGAACAAGCCGAATTTATTTTATTTTTTTTAATGTATTTTTCCCGCCTTAGTTTCCAGACGGGACTACCTTCTTTCTCTGGTCCCAGCGCTGCCCAGGAGAGCACATACACTCCCAATAACCCAGCTCTCCGCTGTGGCCGCGCCGCTGGGCTCAGCACAGAGGCCGCTTCGCTCCCTGCCCGCTGCTCTGCCTGCCCGCTTCGCCCCCCGCCCGCTTCTTCGCTCCCCGTCCGCTTCCCCGCTCCGTGCCCGCTGCGCTCCCTGCCCGCTGCCCGCGGCGCTGCCGCAGCCTCCGCGGACGCGCCCCCGCGTCTCGCCCGCCCGCCCCCCTGCCAGCCGAGCCCGTGACTGTTTCCCCGCTCCGGCCCTTCCCGCGGCGGAGGGGGAGTGTCCTGGGCGGCGCGCACATCCCAGCCCAGCCCAGCGCGGCGGCGGCGGCGGCGGCGGGGGAATGGGCAGCCGCGGGGAGGAGAAGCGCCGGGCGGGCGGCGGAGCGGGCGGGCTGCCGGGGCGCAGCCGGCGGCGGCAGCGGTGGCCGGGCATGGGGCCCCCGGGCGGTCGCGGCAGCTCCGGCGCCCGCGGCAGCCTGCAGGTGAGGGCCGGGCGGAGGGAGGGGGGGACGCGCCGCGTCCGGCCGCCCGAGCCCGACTTCGCACGCAGCAGCGAAATTGGCAAGAAATTGGCAAAAAAAAGCACCAAAAAAGCAACCGAGCAAATCAGACCGTGTATACGTGGATATGTTTGTCGGGTCTTTTTCTCTCCAGTGATCAGGGCAGCCGCGAAAAGTTTTTGTTGCTGCTGCCGGCGCGGGTTGTGGCAGAGAGCCGAGGAAAAGCGAATGGGTGATTAAAAAGAGGGGACGGAGGAAAAATTTCCTCCGTGGAGACGATGCCTGAAGTTACTTTCGGGGAGCTCCTTTCCATCTGTGTATAGTGGGCGATGCGCTCGCCAGCGAGGGCAACTCGCTCCGCGCAGCTCCATCCGCTCCGCGGCTCCTCTGCGCAGCTCGCGTTGTCCACCGGCAGCGGAGGGACCCTGCAGGGTGGCCAGGGACCCGTGACGGCCGGGCTGGAGCCGCCGGCTCCGCGGCCGCGGGAAGCAGGGACCCGCTCGGAGCGCGGCACCTCCGCGGCGACCCCCGCGATCTGCGCGGAGCGGGCCGCCTGGCCGCTGCACCTCGGGACCCGTGAACATGCGGGAAAAACAGCTTTCGGGACGGGGCTAGGGCTAGGGGCAGCGAGGGACGCGTTTCGCATTGCTGCTGTAGAAGGGAAGGGAGGCGAGCAATTGTTTGGCTATGTGCAAGGGGATGCCCTGTTTTGGGATGCGCTTGTGGTTGGGAGGAAAGGTGCCGCTGGTGAGAGGGGGCGAGCTTGGGGCGGGGGCAAGAGGGAAAATGGCACGTAGGGGCGCAAGTGCTGCTGGGGGGCGGGGGGAGGCAGGGTGCCCCCGGGCCATCCTGGCAGTGCATATTTGCTGTGGGGAACGCAGCTGGTGTTGCCTGGAGGGTACAGATGGTGATGCCCTGGCAGTAGCTGCTGTACTGGGAGGATGGTGGGGAGAGGAAGGATGGCTTCACGTTGCAAATGCAGCACTCGCTGCTCGAAGTGGCAGTGAGGGAGGCAGTGAGCAAGGGGAAGCGCCAGCCCTTCCTCACACCCCTGTGCTTCTCTCTTCTCAGCACTTGCTCCTCTTCCTGCTCTTCGTTGGGCCTTTCAACTGCTTTGCCAGTTACAGCCGCGCCACTGAGCTTTTCTACAGCCTCAATGAGGGGCTGCCTGCTGGGGTGCTCATCGGCAGCCTGGCCCGTGACCTGCGGCTCCCAGCGGCAGGTGGTCAGCACCCTGCGTCTCTGCAGCCCCCACTTTCCTTCACCCTGGCCTCCCATGGCTTGGGGGGACAGTATGTGCAGCTGGACAACCGCTCCGGAGAGCTGCACACCTCAGCTGTGGAGATAGACCGGGAAGCACTATGTGTGGAAAGCAGTGGGGCCACCATCTTCGGGGGATCAGCTGCTGTCTCCTCTTCCTCCCCCTCACCAGAGTCATGCCTACTGCTGCTGGATGTGCTGGTACTGCCACAGGAGTACTTTCGCCTGGTGAAGGTAAAAATTGCTATCCGTGATGTCAACGACAACGCGCCCCACTTCCCTGTGCCCCACATCCGTCTCTCGGTGCCTGAGAATGCACCTGTGAACACGCGCCTGGCGATCGAGCACCCTGCCCTTGACCCTGACATGGGCACCAACGGTGTCCAGACCTACCGCCTGCGAGATAACTACGGTGTCTTCACCCTGGATGTGGAGGAGAATGAGAACGGGGAGAGGACTCCCTACCTGATCGTTATGGGGGCACTGGACAGGGAGACACAAGATGAGTATGTCACGGTCATCATCGCTGAGGATGGGGGGAGTCCGCCGCTCGTGGGCAGTGCCACCCTCACTATTGGCATCAGCGACATCAATGACAACTGCCCCCAGTTCAATGACTCACAGCTCAACGTCACCCTTTATGGGAATTCCAGCCTAGGGACACACGTGGCTACTGTCCACGCGGTGGACATGGACCTTGGATCCAATGCCCAGATCACCTACTCCTACAGCCAGAAGGTCCCCCAGCTATCCAGAGACTTGTTCTATCTGAATGAAAGCACAGGAGCCATCACACTCTCCGCTAAAGTTGATGGGGACACTCCAAAGCTACACAGGCTGATCATACTAGGCAACAGTGCTGGCTGTATTCCTGCTGTGATCACGGTGCTGGTGACCATCATCAAAGTCATGATGAGGCCACCTGAAGTTGTTCCTCGTTTCATAGCTAATGAAGTGGAAGGGGTGGTCTACTTAAAGGAACTTGAGCCTATTAACACACCTATAGCATTTTTTACCATCAAAGACCCTGATGAAAAGTACAAAGTCAGTTGCTATTTGGATGGTGATGGGCCTTTCAGACTTTCACCGTATAAGCCATACAACAATGAATACCTGTTGGAGACCACAAAACCTTTAGACTTTGAGACACAGCAGCTGTATGAAATCTCCGTAGTTGCATGGAACTCGGAAGGATTTCATGTCAAGAAAGTTGTCAAAGTACAGGTTCTGGATGACAACGACAATTCACCAGTTTTCTCTGAAGAACTGATAGAATTGTCCATTGAGGAGAACAATGTTCCCAATGCCTTTTTGACCAAACTGCATGCTACTGATGCTGACAGCGGAGAAAGAGGACGAGTGTCCTATTTCTTAGGTCCTGATGCCCCTTCCTATTTTGCTTTAGATAAAACCACAGGAGTTCTTACAGTTTCCACCCAACTGGACAGAGAAGAAAAAGAGAAATACAGATACACTGTCAAAGCTGTAGATTCTGGATTCCCTCCAAGAGAATCAATAGCAACTGTCACCATCACTGTATTGGATAAAAATGATAACAGTCCAAGATTTATCAATAAGGATTTCAGCTTTTTTGTGCCAGAAAACTTTCCAGGTTTTGGTGAAATTGGAGTTATAAGTGTCACAGATGCTGATGCAGGGCAAAATGGATGGGTTGCCCTTTCAGTTCTGAACGGAAGTGATATTTTTGTTATAGATACTGGAAAAGGAGTTTTGAGAGCTAAAATCTCCCTGGACAGGGAGCAGCAAAGCTCCTATGTTCTGTGGATTGAAGCAGTTGATGGTGGTGATCCTGCCCTGTCTTCTACAGCAAAAATAACTATCCTTCTTCTGGACATAAATGACAATCCTCCTTTGGTCTTGTTTCCTCAGTCTAATATGTCTTACTTGTTAGTCCTTCCTTCTACCCTTCCTGGCTCTCCCATCACTGAGGTCTATGCTGTTGATAAGGACACTGGCATGAATGCAGTCATAGCTTACAGTATCATAGGAAGAAGAGGCCCTCGACCCGAGTCATTTAGGATTGACCCCAAAACTGGTAACATCACCTTGGAAGAGTCACTGATGCAAAATGACTATGGCCTCTATCGGCTGCTTGTAAAAGTTAGTGATCACGGCTACCCAGAACCTCTCCATTCCACTGTCATGGTGAACCTTTTTGTCAATGATACCGTCAGCAATGAGAGCTACATTGAAAGTTTGTTAAGGAAGGAGCCTGATATCAGTGTAGAAGAAAAGCAGCCACAAATATCCATAGAGCCTACACATAAAAAAATGGAGTCAACATCCTGCATGCCTACCTTGGTAGCTCTTTCAATAATAAGCTTGGGTTCAATTGCTTTAGTAACAGGGATGGGAATTTACATTTGTCTAAGAAAAGGGAAAAAACATCACAGAGCAGATGAAAACTTGGAAGTACAAATCCCATTAAATGGAAGAATTAACCTGCACCTGTTGGAGAAGAAACCAATGGAGATTTCTAACATTTGATGTTTCTTTGTGCATAAGTCCAACATCTGAAAAACCCCGGACGACACTAAAACACCTAGCTGTAGGTTATATTGACAGAGGTTGCAATGAAGGACTGCTAATTTATAACTTAATAATATTATAATTGTAAATAGCTGTTTACAGTTTTTTTAAATTCAATTTCAGTGTACAGCTTTTTTATGAAACGTTAGTAACTAACAGCTAGCACCCTGACTATAAAAACATGGACATCATTTCCAGCTTTCATAAATCAGTAAGATCAGTGAACATAAAAAGGGTGAAGGTAAGATGATTCTTTTAAACTCAAGTTTTAAAAGTCTTTTTAACCACGAGAGGGCATCAGATGCTCCTGAGCAGGGAACTGTTCAAGGTACTGTCCATGAGATAAACAGAATATATTTTAAATATATTGATTTTAATATAAAATACCTATAATACCTATTGGCATACAGACATTTAAGCACTACAAAAAAAAAATGTCTGTCCCGATGTATGTATAATTAAAAAAATAAATATATTAAAATGCACTAGTAATGAAAAACAGAATGTTTATTACCTCACAAATAAAGCTTATACAGTAGGATAGAAGAGGCATTAACAAGAAGTGCAATTCCTGTTGAGCAAGAATGCAAGAAATTGTAATGAAAATCTGTACTGCTGTGGCATATCATTCATTTTTCTCCAGATTCCTCTCTCATTATCATTTACTCCAGCAATCTGCTGGTCATTTTTATGGAAAAATTATATTTAATATTTCCTAAAGCAAATAATGGCAGAGCCCCATCCTCATCCTCATAAACATGCCAGATGCAAGGAAGCAAGGGAATGGCAAAATCCTTAGTTGTCACAAAAGTAGTGGTGTTTTTTTGTACCATGAACAATCTGTCAGTAGTACTCCATCCGTTTGGTTGTGCAGTAGATTTTTGTTATGTGTTACTTCTGAGTCTGATCTGCCAGATGAAAACAAAAATCACTTCACATTCTGAGGAATTGTAGGACTTTTTTTCTGACTATTGCTCCTTTCTGGATTGGTATTTCATGTGGAAGATCTTGTTTCTGACTTTTGGCGACCATTCCTGGCTCCTTTTCATTGGCTTGATTTTGGATTAGATCCAAAATCTAACTTGTAAGACTGGTGGCATATTTTCTTGATAATTTATTCTTTGCTGTATCCTCTGCAACAAAGCAGCAATTTTATCAGTGATGTATTACTTTCACTTCATTTTAAGAGCTGAGAACTATCTTTTGTATGATGATAGCATCAAATTTCTCTGTGTGAACAAGATAAATTAGTGTTATGCTTAAAAGTTATTATTTTGGTTTCTCGCATCATATGTCTGTAATGTACCAAAAGTGTTTATATGTCTGCAAATTAAAGCTATATATTTTCATAATAACTATTCTCTCTCTCTTAGAATTTTAATTATAAAGTTAAATATTATTTCAGTTACAAGAAATGCATTTTTCACAATTTCTTAGGTGCTGGCTATCTTGTCTGACATGTCATAATACTTACACAAATTAGTACATTTCAAAATCATTAATGACAGTTTATGCTATGCTTCTTGAAGTTACCAGCAAGGACAACTGTATGTCCCTGATGTAAGTGGTGAGGCAGCTCGTACCTGTTTTGAAAGTAGGGAATGCAATTTTAGGCAGTTCTTGATTTTTCACTCTGTGACTGGCACATTACTTTACCTTGAACCTACTGAAATGTTAAGGCTTCTAATAGATACTGGTTGTACTTAGTCAAAGTAACAGTATTAGCTTAATACCCATAATTTTGCCATCCTGGCTATATAGATCCTGGAAATTTTTTTTTCCAAGTTAGAATGTTTTCTTTTTGGGCATGATTTTAGCTGTGTTTCATGAAATTTAATTCAGAGCTTTCTGGTCAGTCACCTCCTTTCCTTTATTTTCATCATCTTATCAAAATATGAAAATGGTATGCATCCTTGAAATGCATTTGCCACAAAAAGGCATTGTTTCTTATCTCTGAAGAAAAATTATGAAATTATACCTTCAGAAACGGCTTCAGCATTACAGAAACTGTGTATTGCTGTGGTGATGAAGCTAGAGCCTCTGCATTTTTCTCTTCAGTAAGGAAGCAAGGTAACTGAAAGACAGGATTCTTTTCATTGCTCGTCTCTTATTTCAATTAACAATTATTTACAAGTCCAATATATTCTCGAGACAGGTTAAATAGGAGCAAGTCCAAGACTTAAGAAATAAAATTAAAAAATAATCCTGATCCTTCAGTGTGTGTTCATATAAAACTGGGCAGATACTTTTATTCAGGTTTGACAAAGTCTTGACCCTGTTTGATTAAGCTTTGGTTGAACATGCTGTTCTTGTTGCCTTTTTTATTTGTTTGTTTTTTTAGATGAAGCATGTTCCTAATGTGCAATAAAATGTAATTTTACGAGCCTGTTAAAGCCAAAGTACTGCTCGTGAAGCATTTCACTCATGATTTCCTACACATTTAAAGAAAATGGGTTTAAAAATCACACCTTCAGCCATACCAACACTTACTTGTGCAAAGGAATTTCTACTAAGACCTCATAGAGCACATTTTTTACCTTCTGTGAGTAGCCTTTCAGTGGGTAATGTCACTGCAAATGGAAAAATGCACAGTGACCTGGGTATTTTATTCCATATTTTGTGTTACTTAAAAAACATACAGCTAATTGCACCAAGCATAATAGTTAAACCTGCAATATTGAGCCTAATAATGATTAAAAAACAACAAAACAGGAGCCTTACATTCACAGAACCTAGGAATTTCTTCCTAAAAAAATGCTCTTTCTCAGCTGTAAAATTCTTGATACTGGCTGTATAGCAAACATTTCTGTGATGTTTCTGTTTCCAAAGTATCCCTTCCTGAAATTCCTTTCACATGAAAACACATTTTTAATGAGTATAACTGAAGTAAATTAGACTCAGATATAAAAGGCCTATTTTATTACCACCTTGTGCAGTGCACTTGCCAAAATATATGCAAATCTTGTTGACACTGGTAGTTGAGCTGGCACAAAAATAAATGTCTCATTCATTTACAGTATCCACTGATCAATCTTCGAGTGGGTGGCCTTTGTTCATTTATATAAAAAATGAGATTGTCCTAAGTTTTGTATTGCCAAAGTCTCCTGAACTTGCTATGCAAACACTTTTTCATTAGAATTAACAAATTAAAAAATGAAAGACATGAAATGGGCAGCGAGCCCAGTGGCAGAGGACAGAGAAAATCAGTCTTCTCTTTCTCCTTCGTTTTATTCTTTTTAAAAGAACTCCTTGAAGTTACTGTTTTTGATGCAAAACTAACCTAATACCTGCCTGAATATTAATAAAGGATGAGATGTAAAAGTGTGGAAAGGGAATTAGAGCTATTTACTTTTTTTGTGTCAAAACTGAGAAAACAATCTTATGGTCATTTGTTTCCATTTTTCAGTATCAGGGTTCCAAAATGCAACTCTGCCACAGTCCACTGAGAAGAATGTAAAAAGCTGCCACTCTCTTAGCAGGACGTCCAAGGAGAGGTACAGTATTAGCAAAACTTGGCCTCTCTGACAGCAGTGACAAACCTTTGACTTGACTGCAAATTTTCTGTCCCTAACTGCTGCTTTGGGAAGATTGCATTAAAATACTGAAACACATGAATATGATGGATAGTCCATGACTAATATTTCACCTCAAGGTTCAAAGCAGTGAACTTTCTGGGAGCAGTGGCAGGCACCACAAAAATACCTTGCAGTTTGGTGGGAGTGGACATACAAAGCACCTCTGCCACAAAGAAATCATCAGCTTAATATGCAGTGTTTCTTTTCATGATTCGTGTGCATTATCAGAGCCATGCTGAAAGCTGACTGCCACCTTCCATATACTGTGCTTCTCAGCATCTCCTCGCAGACAGTTGTTTCTTTATACATTCCTCTCACCTGTGTAACTTAGGGAGAAAAACAATGCAAAACAATTAATTATTAAATATTAGAGAGCTGAAAGTAACAACTATGTTCTTGATTTAGAACATTCTTCTTCAGAGCTGAAGTTTGAAGAGCTAAGCATGTTTATCTCCATTACCAAAATAATTTGAGTTTAAAGGAGATGTCTAGTGAAACTTAAAGTGGAAATAAACGTATTTGGCACTGTCATTTCCTACAGAGTAGGTTCATATAGGTTTTTATATGAGTAGTAGTTGCTCAGTAGGATAAAAGTTGCAGAAGTTAGTTTTATGCTTTATTTTAATAGTGTGGGAAATATTTTGAGGAAACTATTTAAAAGTTATTTGCAACATGTCATAATTTACACTTTTCTGAGTTAAAACATACAAAAAGTACTTGTGCAGGCAGCATTGCTATTTCCTTTTCACTCTCTGTACCAGACTGAACCAGCAGATAAGATAAAACTGTCATCTGCATTCTGAGATGATGGGATTCAAGGATTTTAGCTCACAAAGAAATCTAAAGTTATACAGCTCTGTTCTTCTCATTAGGGATGAGAAAAATACTTTTATTCTTATACCACAGATTGGTAACTTGCACGGTTTTTCTGATATATCCTATCTGAATGTTTCAGTAATTTCTGCTATATTTGCATTTAAGTTTCATTACAGAGTGAATTTTAAGGCCAAATTTCAACTCTTAATTTTTTTCTGATGAGAGTACTTTGAACAGGTGCTAAGAAAACGTTGTTTTGCATGAAGAACTGTTGAATCATTTATAATGCATTCAGTCATTTATTCCACTGCTTGTAAAAACAAATATAGGCTTATGTGTTGAAGTTTCAGGTTTTCATATTGCTACCTAGCACTGCTGGTAAGTAGAAAACACTTAACTAAAATACATTGTAAGGAATTATTTCTACTGTTCAAATCAAGAGGACTTGCATTTTAAGCATCAAGTTGGATGTTTGTCTACTCCCAGCAGCCCTGGCAGTATTGATTTAATGCAGTGTACTAACTATTTTGTCCTATTTTCCATCTTAAAAGTTTCGGTTGAGTGTTATTCTTCAGAACACGCCAGTGAGATGAGAATTCATCTCTTTGTGCATAATAGGAGTGACAGAATATCTGTGTGTCAGCATCTAATGATACCTGAGATGCCTTAAGGTATCTCCCCTGCCTCAAGCTGCTCCTTGGGAGGGGTGCAGGCTTTCTCTCAATGAGCTATCATATATGCCAGCTCAGTGCAGATGTTTTGGCTATTTCAGAAGGTGTTCAGTAAATGCAAATGTGTGTTGAATTGAATCTTTGATGTGATTCATTTCCATATTTACACATCTATGTGTACAGACATGTCTACAGACAGGTGTTGACCACTGAGCTCAGAATCTGAGCTTCCACTCAGACTGCAGGTAATCTGAGTTTCATCAGCACAGGCAATAGAACTAGAGAGTGCTTCAGTTTGCACTAAAGTGGGAATTCAGGCAAGGTTTAGCTGCTCTGAAAATCAGTATCAAGCACTATCTAGATTGCCCTTGAGCATCTCAAGATTCGGCACAGTGCTGTCAGGAAGTCTTGTGCCTTTCTAGAGTACTAGCCAGGTGCCAGGAGAGCAAAGCAGCTAAGAAGACATGAGAAAACTATAGGTAGCCATGTAGCCGGGTGTATCAACCTTTCAACTCCACCGAGCAGAGCCTGACAGACTATAAGGGGAACATAAAACATAGATCAGAGGCATCCGATACTTAGTATCAGAGTAAAAAAAAAAAAAAAAAAAAAAAGACCTGCAAGCCTAAAATGTAATCACTATCATAACTGACTGATAAGTTCGGGAACCTAAATTCATTCCATGTAGTATTGCATGCAAGTCACTCCTACAGGATGCAGTAAAAGAAGGTGCACCTTTGATTTATATGGTGGCAGAGCACTCACTGATGAGGAGGTAAGAAAAATTTTGTTATTTTTCAAGTGTTTTCAGTTGTGTATTTGGAGCTGATGTTAAAGACATCTCTTGGTAAGGACATCCTTTAGCCTTCTTTTGGAAACTGAGCTATTGTTTTTAATACAAAGACTCAAATGTCAAAATCTTCCAAGGCTGAAGAGACACAGTCATGCTTGTCTACTAGAGGAGCATTCCACAGAAATGGAGATACTTGGCCTTGAAACAGTTTCAAAACTTCTCTTTAAACAACAGTGACAGGTGAGGGGTGAGAAAACCAGGGACAACACAGTTCTGTGCTTTTTCTTCCTGGTGAGCAGATTCTGATATTCACACACAAAAAAAATTAAAACAGTTGCCTTAGATATTTTTTAGACATAATAGTCTCCTCAAAGTTCAGTATTATTTCAAACCTATTAACTTTATTTGTGCTGTAATCTTATTATAATTACAACCTCAAGGCATTTATGGGATAAAGATTGGTCCTCCTCTGTCTAAAGCTCTGTTTTCTGATGAATGTATTTTAAAGGATCTGGCTGGCAGGGTAGAAAGGAGAACTGCTTCTCAGGATGTGGTCAGGACAGATGGAAATAGAAAAGAACAGAAAGAACAGAAGACAGCAAGAATAAATAAATGCAGTCAAAATGAAAGGGTCCTTTTCTAAGATTGCATGTGGGAAACAAAAATAAGTGGTCAGAAGCAATAAAAAGAATTTTTATGGGTCTACTGGATTTAATGTGTCATCAACATTGTCAGGAATCCCCTTTCAGCAATCGCTCATACTTTTTCTTAACCTCTAAGGATGAGAGCTTGTTGCAGAGCTTTAGGACCTTTGACAAAATCTAGTAACAGAAAATACATTGAAAAGTGATTCACATTGTCAGCAGGTCATAATTGTATAGAGAAATCAAGGCTTTGAGTAGAATAATTTTTAAGTGTCTGTTTTATTATGATAACAGCATTCTCTTCTCATGGTGCTTTTCTGCAGTGTTACTATATTGGGTGCATTCATTTTTGCTAACTCAGGGCTAAACCATATTATTACAAACACTTGCATCTTCTCAGCCAATATAAAGCTGATACTGTGACATAATTTTTCCTGTGAATCCTATTAAAGTAATGAGAACTTTTTTTGCCACAATACAGAAATAGCAGATGTGCTTCTGTCCTCACTTTCCTAAAGTGCATAATGATAGGGTAACCTTCACCTTTATGAATAGAATAAATAGTTCATTACAGTAGGACAAGAGGGTTCTGATATAACACTGTGTTAATACAGTGTACATCCTGGAGATGTTTTCTCAAATGGTTCCCTTGCATGTCTCTGTAGATGTTCTATAAGTCCTCTACTCATTTTGAGAGTGTCTTTTATTTTTTCGTTTTAAGTCATAAGAGAAAAGCAAAGGCCACATAGTTGTACTGGTGTTCTCTTTTATTTATTTCTGTTTACCTAGATAAGTTTAGCTGAACTGAAAACACAAGGATGCTCATGTTTAACTGGCTTTTCTTTGAATTTGAATTTTGAAACATCATATATAAAGTAGATATGCAAATATCTGAAAAAGCATTAAAGGAGGGAAGCATGCAGGAAAAAGAAATGTATTGAAGGAACATTCAATCTTGAAAGTTCAAAATAAGGTAATTAATGTATTAAGCTCCTCAAGGATGTTTTTCAGTTTGCTCGGACACAGCGAAAACAATTCAGTCTCCTCAGCTGTGTGTACACGGGCCACACCTTCAGTCTTTGCTGCAGTCCTTTCAGGAGGACACTAAGGCAAATACAAATTAAAAGTGTTCAAGTATTCATATAAAACTATAATTTAATATGGAAAAACATCAAACCAACTAATACTGTCCATTCCCATTACAACTATTTTGAAGGCATCAACAATTAAATATTACAGAGTCAGAATATTTGTATTGGTTGTAAATTCCATTTTGTATTGTCTTTGATATTGACTATCAACATCTATCCACTAGTAATTTTATTTGACTGAATGTATTCAACAAATAGCTTTATCAACAATATTTTTATCATTTATAAAATATTGGAACAAAATCCACAAGATTTTTCCCCCCTATTTTATCTTCTGAAATAAATTACCAGCTATGATATAGAGTTGTAAGACCATTACAGAGCAATCAAAGATTTTTCTCTTAAGATTTTTTTAGAGCCTGGTAGTATTTTGTCCTTTTGTCATTTAAGCAAGCTTTTAGACTTTGGCTTGTAATATAATGAAATTAAAAACTGCTAAAGGCTGGGATTTCAGTATTAACAACATCCAGAAATGCCAAGTCATGAGTGATTCCCAACACAGATTCATGTAATCCAAACTTCATAGATCTGTATAGGCAATTTGGGAGTACACACATCTCAGATTGCTTCTATAATCAAGGCAACCCTACAAGTCTCTTATTGCAATGTGGGTGGCTTATGACATATCTCTGCTCTCATTTCACAGTAGAAAGACATTACAGCAGAGCAAAGGCACCACGGTTAAATATCTGAAATTAAACAGAGCATATCTAGATTATGCACTAGAACAAGTGAGAGACAAGTATCATATTTCCCTTTCCTGGTTATAGGGGATAGGAAACACTCCTAAAGTGGTGCCACATATAAAATCTCTATACATGCTGAGACAACTTGCTTTTCCAAGTATGGAAGTTTTTATGCTAGCTTTTGCTTGGTTTATTATTTAATCTTTGTCAGTGTGGAAGTAAATTTCTTTAAAGTGATAGGGACAGCTGCATTTGATGCAACTGGCAGGTTTTTGCCATGTCACTTGCTGTTTGAAAAAATGAAAACCCACAAATCATAAAAAGAATGAAATATAGCAGGCATAGAAGCAAGGAGGAAAGGAGTCTCTTTCCTACTCTGTCTTCTCAAGTCTGCATGTGCTAGATGGCAGTGTGCTGAGTATGTAGTTCTTCAATGGAAGTTGTATGTGTGATAAGAAATACTATGTGGGATTTACAAAACCAATATGTGTAAATCTGCTCAGGGTGAGTGGAAAAAAATCCTTCTACCCTAAAAAGATGCACAGATTGCTAGTAAGATATTGAGTTGTTGCATGGGTCAAATACAGCACAACGGCTTATACATCATTGCCTCTTCAGCATCATTTTCTTCATCAGAAAATAATAGGCAAAACTAGGTGAGTCATTTTTCTTTTATAGCAAAACAGTATTTAGAAATAATTTACTTGAGTTAGGGCTACTTTTGAATTGAATGTTCTACAAAGTGATCTGGGTGAAAAAACCCAATTTGATATGTGGCACTGGTCTTCAAAAGACATGCAATTTTTACAGATTCTTTTCAGATAATGATTAAGCTACTGTAAAATTGAAATATTTTTCACAGTGTTACGGGGATTTCATCACTTTCTTTCAACTTTCATGAACTAAAAAATTAAAATATAGGAATAGTAAACAATTTTAACTAACTGAAATTTATTAAAGACAATAAAAGGAAGGGCCCTTTCAAGCAGTTCCACTAGGGGTGAAACTGAAATTACTTATTAGAAATAGTAATATGCATTAGGCCATACTTCACTGAAATTTGGATGCATGAATACTTTACAGATGTATTAAAGGAGCTGTTATAATTTTTATTGAGCCAGATACACCTCCCTGTCCTCCTCTCCTCCTTCCCCCTCCAGAAAAAAAGGAAAATAAAGGAAAATATTTAAAAGAATACCAAGAAATTAGATGTACCTGGGAGCAATAAAACAAGTTGCCATAGTGGCCAAAAAAATAGAGGAAAAAGTATCAGCAGAAATTAATGTAGAGAAGGTACCAAAACCTATCAGATGAACAACTGTGGGTGAAATGAAATGCAAAAAGAAAAATAAAAAGCATTTTTAAGAATTCGCATGTAAATAAGAGAGGAAAAATTCCAAAAATTATACAGCCAGATGCACGTGGTTTTGTTCCTTCTTTAGTTTATAAAACTGATGTCTATGACTCCAAGTGAATATCACCTCAGTTCCAAGTGTTCTATATATTAGTTCTTCAGTATGTTCACCCTCCTTTGATTTCACAGAAAGGCTTTTTTTATATATATATATAGTGGTGTGATCGCTCATAATTTCTTAGTGAGATGATTGTGACCTTTTGCTGGCAACAAACATAGGGGAAGATTGAAAGATAAATATGTGTTGCAGTGAAACTCCTGGCATATGCTTAAGAGCTGAAGATCCCAGGAGAAGAGAAGGTAATGTGTGGGAGAGTTAACGCATGAGACGTGTAACTAGAACAGAATAAAGATGCTGCTGTAAGAATTCAATTAATTATTATTAATGTTGGAAAACTAATAAAATGTTAGTAGAGCATGAAATGAAAACAAACCAACAAAATTATGGTAGAAAATTGCTGGGTCCAGAAAGATGCATTTTCCTTTGAGAATATAACTACTAAATAGTGAATTTGGACACCCAGCTATTAATTCAAACTTGGTAACTTCAATTTAGCTCAAATTTGTAAAACAAATTAGTCTGAAAAGTAGGTTTTAAGGCACAGATACAAAAAACTTCTGGAGGACAAACTGGTTCTCCTTTCCACCAAAGAGCACAGAGATACTCCAGGGTACTCTTGTAGCTTTTGAATAATGCGTCTCAATTTCATCTGCAGTCTTTGAACATAGTCTCTATATCAGGGATTTGAACCACTGCTTTTCCATAAAAGAATACTTTATCTATTGAAGTGTATTGAAGTGAGGAGAGAAATCCTCATTCATCTGCTAATGAGTGAGTGGGAAAGAAATCATATTCTTTAATTCATAAGGATTAAACTTTATTTCCCATACCAAACAGAATACTGAACAACAAACACCAGACCTGAACCTTTTTTCTAGATTTGTTGGTGGTTAATTTGTTTAAATCACAGAATAACTAGAAGAATACAGATGTTATACTAATATTGAGAAAGGTTATCTGTGGTGACCCAAATATTTACAAGTAAAATAATATATAAAATTTAGTTAAAATAAAGGAAAAGCTGTTTTGCAACTAACGTGGTAGCAAACTGGGGCCTCTAATATGAGGACATGAATGTATTAGATTGATTCCAGAGGAGAGCCACTACGTTGATCAGGGGGCTGCAGCACCTCTCCTATGAAGGCAGGCTGAGAGAGCTGAGGCTGTTCAGCCTGGAGGAGGCTTTGGGGACACCTAAGACCACCTTTCAGTACTTTAATGGGGCCTACAGGAGAGTTGGGGATGGGGGGGTCTTATAATGAAATAAAGTGATAGGACAAGAAGGAATGCTTTAACCTGAAAGAGCATAGGGTAAGACTGAAATTAGGAAGAAATTCTTTACAGTGAGGCTGGTGAGGCACTGGAACAGGCCGCCCAATGAAGTTGTGTGTTCTCCATCCCCAGAGGTATTCAAGGCCAGGTTGGATGGGGCTTTGAGCAGCATGGTCTAGTGACAGCTGTCCCTGCCTGTGTCAGAGGGGGCTGGAACTAGATGATCTTTGGGGTCCTTTCTAACCCAAACTGATCTAGGATTCTGTGAATTAAAATATAAGGATACATAGCAATTAATCAAAACACAAATGATCCTGTGAAAAGTTCATCTTTTAAATGTAGTGAACCTGAATTTACTCTTAGATTAAATTATAAATTTTGTGAAGTCAAGATGTAACAGTCAGACTAGTAAAACATATTTGAATTTTAAATGAATTATATACTTCAAAAATTAACATTAGGTGACTTCAATAAAAAAAAGTTTAGCAATTTCTAAAGTTAATGCAGTTACTACCTCTTAATGACAGATGTCAGGCAAAAAGTCCTCAGTGAGAAAATGTCCTTTAATGATGGGTTTTATGGACAAATTATGTGGATAAATGTTTTAATTTTACATTCCTTAAAAAAATTCAAATTAATAAACAAGTCCCCTTGTAGTCCAATGTAATGCCATAAAGATATGAAATAGAAAAAGAAAAAGCAAGAAAAATATCCTAGGTTTTGGGTTTGTTTTTGATTTTTTTTTCTGTTGTTGTTCTATAAGCATAAAAGTAAAGACAGAAATAGAGAAATAATATTATTCTGTACCAGGCATTAGTCAGAATAGTGCTGAAACGTTGCATCCAATTTTTTATTTATATTTTAAAAAGTCATTTAAAATGGGAGCTATATAGATAAGTCAAAAATTTATTTCAAAATAGAAAATAAATTGAGATCTTGGAGACATTCTATTTTATTTTCCTTAAAGGAAGTCATGTACTGATTGCATTAAAAAGAAGTTCTAAATACAACACACACTTTCTATTGTAGAAAAAATAAAGGAGTAAAAGTAGGCATTTGGTATCTCTAGATCAAAGCTGAATGACATTCTGAAATGTAGTCCAAAACTGTCAGGCACAATTAATTGAGATAAAAAACATACCTAGTGCATTAAATATTGTGTGTTTGTAACTTCTGATGAGCAAGGGGCAGACTAGATGTAGTGATGTGGTGCTAGACCTTTTGGAACTATGACATAGATTGATTTTATATTAACTTGATTCACTCCTTTTCCTCTCTTCCTCTCTCTATGTTACTGGAATTGTTAGATAAACAAACTAAAGTTATATGTTAATGTATCTGAAATCAAACACAAATAATATTTTTAAAGAATTTCAAAGAAAATCACTTTATTACAAAGTATCTGATAGGAACTTTGAGCTGTAGCAATGACAATAAAGCCTATAGCTGTCTAGACTACAGGGACAGATTTTAAAAAGTGAATACTCTTTATATATTCTTTATATATTCACTCATTGATATGACTACTAGCTAAACAATCCTTTATCACTGTAATTATTGAATACTTAGGGTAAAAAAGTAGGCAGTGTGGAAAAAAAGAGACCAATCATTGAGAATACTCATTGGAATAAGAGAAAGATAATGAAGGACATGGTTTGTCATACATGTGTAAAATTACCTTTCCCCATAATAATCAGTAGTAGAACTACTTCTAGAGAAGTAAACGGAATACAAATGTGTCAATATAATTTTGCACATTATTGAAGTTTTCAATTTATTTAATCTTTTTAAGCCAAGTAATATCTTTCTGTCTCTTCTCACCCTGCAGTAATTAGCCAATGGAAAATACAAGCACAGGTGTCTAGTAAGCATTAATGTTCATGCATGTTTATTTGTGCACACATATGTGTGGCACACATGAAAACTATATGGCATGAAGCCTGAATTGTAAACATACATTTCAGGTCTGCATCTAAGTCGTACAACTTTATTCTAGTCTGTCTGGAAGCCTTGTCTCTTGCACAAGCAACCCTCCTACTGCGAACCCATAGTTTAATCACTTTTTCTGAACAACTTGGCCATCTGATATTTTCATCTACCTTGGTTAAGCTGAGGGGAACCACTCTTTGAAATTCAAAACAGAGGCCATACAAAGCAGGGAGGATCAGAGCAAGGATTCTTGCCCATCATTCATGTGGAAGCACCTCATACAAGGCTTTTCTTTCTCAGCTCTGTAGGTGAGGCAAACTGGTGTATTACGTGGGAAAACAAGGCAGGATAGATTGGAAATAAATTTCTACTCAGCTGCATCTAATTGGACAATTGATAACACTGAAAAGTTCAGTGGAATCTTAACACTCAGTAATTATTGGGCAGATGACTACAATGAATGGATATATTAGAAAGAGAAATTTAAGCAGTGCTCTGTAACTGACCTGGTTGGCTTGAACAAACTCAGAAGTGATAGGTCTAATATCCAACTATTGCTGTCATGGGACTGTTATTTCTCCCACAAGCAGTACTGTCACTGGTTATCTGTTACTGGCCTTATCATTGTCCCTTTAGCAGTTCTGAAATACTTGGGCGATCCTCAAGAGTTTCAAATTAAACAAATTACTACAGTTATACAATAAAATCTCGCTCCTACTCATCTATTATCCACTGCAGATAAATCATGGTTTTAAATTGGCATTAAACATAGCTAGGTCTTCTTTTTATTGAGCTATTATAACAATTATTTAAAATTTAATAAACTCCTAGAAGCCAGCTTTTAATTATTTTCATTTGAGTCTGTGCCACCCTCATGGCTGATCTGTGTAAGAGGCAATTTGCTTCCCTTTGTGTTGTAGGTGAACACTGGGGCTTTAATTTTCCTAGCAGACATGGTGAGAACCCAAGGAAGTAAGGTGATAAGCACTTTCAAATGGAAGTGTGTATCTTGGTTTATCTTCGGTCTGCAAAGGGCATCAGGCAGTTCTGTGATTTTCAATAATTGCTATGCATTCTAGAAATTGCTCAGATTATGGCAGGGTTTACTCACTGTATTATTACTTTGGTTTAATAAAAATGGGATGTTGCAACAAAACCCAAACAAACGAAACCAAACAACCCAACAAAAATCTAATATAAAACAATAAACCAACCAACTAGTCAGAAAGTTCTCTCCCTTCTCCCGCACACTGTGTATATCCATTGAGAATACCTGGAAAAAAGTTGTCAGAAGCACATTAGTGGGAGGGATGGGTACATCCTATCATTTACATTCACATCCATCCCATGTAAATGCCACGAATTTCTCAGTTCCTAAAACAGTAATAAAGCCTCTAAATGTTAAGATTCAATAGATTTTAATAACCTTTCTGTCTTAGTTGAAGCTTTTTTTTCTCTGAAAATGAAACTATATTTTTTTTTGAGTGTATTGCTTTAGTTATCAGTAATCACACAATTACTAAGACAAGACTCAGCATTGCTGAAAGCAGTCATACTGTTAAAGTTAGTGCACATATCCACAATACATCATAGACAAAGACTTGGTCTTCCAGAGGAAAAAATCATGTGCTTAAAGACTGCATTAGCTGGGGAAACATGCTAGAAATCAGAAAGGATGCATTTAGAGAAAGAAGATATGGGACCATCAGTTCCATGTTCCTGGAGGAAACAGGTGTGCACCTGCCTGACTTGAAGTCTTAAAAGGCAAGATGAGAAAAATGTTTAAAAAATACAAAATTTGTTTTGCATTGACCTAGGATTAAAAGGCAATTTTCCACACAAGCATGTACTAATAGAATAACAATTATTTCAGAGTTCATGAAAGATTGAAGTTTTGGTTTATTTCAAAAAAAGTTAGGAAGCAAGGGAATACTAATGTAAGAGCTGTTACAGCATTGTTTTTTATTTTTTATTCTATTTACTTATTTTTCTCCCTCTCTATGGAAGACCTGTATTCACATCCTTTCTTTACATGCAGATGTTTAGATCCATATCTAGAGAAAATAGCCTAATGCTCACTTTATTTAGTATAGCTGGGTGTTCTTAATCTCTTCTACTGATACTCTACTTTGAATAAACTATTAAATATTAAATAGAGTTCAGATGTCTTATCTGCTGGGAAAGAATAGTAACAATGAGGTGCTTTATTTGTTTATCCATTCTTGTTCCTTTGTTCGATGACAGTGAAAGCTCCTCATTTGCTGCTGATTTTTGTATCAAATTAGTTCTTCCTTTGTGGTTGGATAAATAAAGGATATATTCATAGTTTGTATATTAGAGACTGGAATATTAAGTGATTTTTCTAAATGAAGGAACAATGGAAATATTAATGAAAAGGTTAATGAGTAATTAAGGCCTAAATAACAGTAATAGCTAGCTTTTACATAAAATAAAAATATTTTGTGTAATCCATAAACCCCACACATGGTAAAAGTCAGGAGGAAGCAATCCCACAATCTCACATGTCTGTCTGCAGATACTGTGGAGTGATTCATCTATTGTTCTGCTTGTAAGAGTTCTTTGTAAGACACTGTATGATCATATGTGTGTAGAGAAAAATAAGTAGAGAACTGCTGAGGATCTGCCACATTTTCTGAGCCCCATCATCCCCTACAGTGTTGGGCGGGCTGTAGCATTTATTTTCCTTTAAATTCTTAATAAGAAGAAGCATACCTATTCTTCAGCTGACAGACTCATCAAAAGTTTTTACTCTCTTTGTCTCTGTTTCGCTACCAAAATCTAAAATGTAGGCCTCAAATGTGCTGCCCAAAACTTTGTGATACCTTAAATCCCTCCATTAGAATTGAAAAGAAATTGGTTTAGAATGTAGATCTTTAATGATCTTAAAGTGAGTGATCTGGCCAATGGACTCAAAGAAGTTTCTCTTACATTTTATTTCTTTCATAGACTCATAGAATATGCTGATTTGTGAAGGATCCACAAAAATAGAGTCCAAATCCTGGCCCTGTGCAGGACATCGCAAAAATCACACCTTGTGCCTGAGAGCATCGTCCAAATGCTTCTTGAACTCTGTCAAGTTCAGTGCTGTCACCGCTTCCCTGGGGAGCCAGTGCCCAAGCATCCTCTGAGTGAAAAACATTTTCCTAATATCCAGCCTAAACTTCTCCTGACTCAGCTTCAGGGCATTTTCTTGAGTCCTGTCACTGGTCATGAGAGTGAAGATATTGGTACCTGCCCCTCCACTTCCTCTCATGAAGATGCTGAACAGCACAATGAAATCTCCCTCAGTCGCCTCTTCTCCAGGCTGAACAGAAAAAGTGATTTCAGCTGCTCCCCACAAGGCTTCCCCTCACAGCCCTTCACCATTCTCATGGCCCTACTTCCAGGAATGAGTGAAGGAAGAGAAGAAGTTTTTTTTTAAACCCATCATTCTGATCAAATGATGCAAACAATGATATGCTTTCTTTAGATTTTACTGTGTTCTATATCTGAGATCTTGGTTTTCCAGCACATTGTAAAAACCCAGAGAAATGCTCCAGTTTCAAGGAATTGAGCAGAGCAGTCAGGGAATGGATTGTCCCATGTGAAAACAATGGATTTAAATGTCCTTCTGTGGATTTAGTTAATATTTCCTCCCAAACAGATCTGTGGACTAGAGAACAGGTGAAGCATAAAAGAGAAACAGATGTTTTCCTGTTCTTCTACAATTATCTAATCATAAAGTCAGAGATAGTCTCTTTTTATGAGTCCTTCCTTTCTTTCCTGCAGGGAACTTGAATTAAAGTAGTATGGCACTCTGGTTTATCAAAGTCAGAAATTACAGATAATAATAGAATTTTCCATTATTCATATGAGAAAGAAAAAACAGTGAGGTTTCTTCTTTAAAGGTTTTTTTCCTATCTTGTATTTATAGCTAATAAACTTGATGCCACTTAAGCTCTGTCCTATGACATCATGTCATCAGCTACAAGTTGTGCACATCAACTAAGTTACATCACAGTGTTTCCATATATTCTTTCAGTTGATTAAAATGGACTATTTTGCTCAATGAACCACCATATTTCACTTAATTATAATTCAATTCAATATTTTCAGCATAACTCGTAATTGCTAAAGTATCAGGTAGTTATGTATTTACTATTTTATATGTGTTAAAAGTTATCAATTAATGATTTAAAAATGCACACAATTTTTTAAGAAAAGAACGGATGTAAACTATGAAGCAATTTTGGTAGGCAAAATGTCTAGTCTTGTTAGTGTTAAGATTTTTCACAAATACTATGTTAATCTTTAAAAAAAAAGAAATAAAGGGAAAATTTTCCCAAGTATGCCCATTTTCAATCTTGAAAAGAGTGTAGAAATGCTTCAAAAATCACATTTTCTTTGTAAGTTTTCGGTTTGGTAATGAACTTTTATCAATCAATCAATTTGAGAGTAACCATCTCAATGTATTGTTAATATAATAATAGAATCAAGGAATATGCTGAGTTGGAAAGGACCCATTGGGATCATCAAGTCGAACTCCTAGCGCTACACAGGACTCTGCAAGAACCACACCATGTGCCTGAGAGCATGTTCCAACACTCCTTGAACTCAGACAGGTTTAGCCTGTTCCAGTGTTCAACCACTGTCTGAATGAGTGGCCTGGACTGTAAGGAACCTTAAAAATCATCTAGTTCCAAACCCTCTGGCATGGGATAATGACATTCTTCAATTACTGAATCAGCAGAGGCAGGTGTCTAATGGAGAAAAATGAAGGTGCAAGATAAGGCATTACAATGAGGCTGTAATATTATAGTATTATAAAAGCTTTAGAGGAAATTGAGTTTTGAATCTTACCCTTAGCAGCACTTTTCTTCTGTAAGCCATTAACAGTCAGATGACTTAACAGCCAGTCCATTCACTCTAACTGCTATTTAAGACTAATTAGAAGTGAATTAATCTAAAAGTTGGACAGGACTAAGGGTGATAGAAAAATCCATTCCTGTCTAGCCATACTCTAGTTCTAAATCATGTACTCAGAATCTTTGTTACGTAAAAGTCTAACTTCATTCAGCTGAGGGACATGATGCTAACTAGATTTAGAGATTTACACCTCTAAATCCAAACTTGCAAGTTAAAACATTGCTGTTCCATTACCATCTCCAAAAGCAACCAGGTAGCTCTCTTCTGGATGGAGAGCTCCCTAAAATTTTTTTCACCATGGCAACCTCTACAGCAGTCTAGATTCCAGTATAGTTAAAATGAAGAGGATTAGGCACATATAAGATGCAGTTCATCTGAGGAAGAAGATACCAAGAACAGGTCAGTCAAATCACTCATTCAAATTGTTTGTGTGCTTCTGTTTGCTTTAGCGAGAACTCGGCAAATAACTCAGACTGGGATCTCTACAATTAGAGAGTCTGAATCCTTTTCCCAAACCCCTTTGTTTTTTCTTCATGTTTAGAGCATTTTTTCTATTTTTTCCTTGTTGAATGTTTTGCAACTGCAATGACAAGGAAGCCCAAAGAAAGGAGATACCCTGAAACCCCCCGGTCCAAGCCCAGACAGTCTGACAGTGGTTTCCCCGGGAAACGGCTCTGGTGATTTTATGGAGAGAGACAGCTTTGATCTGATTGTTTGGAAACAGAACTTTAATGAGGAGAAAACAACAAACAGGAAGGCACACGGTGTACTAGAACAAACCAGAAAAACGCAGGGTCCAGGGTAGAGCAGAGATATTTATACACTTGGGTGCAGGGAGGGGGCGTTAAGGCGGAGTCTGAGGGAGAGATCCAATGGGAAAGAACAATTAAGAATAATTATTAGTTAATTGTTAATTAATTAACAATTAAGAATATTATAATTTCTGCGGCAGAAAGTAACCATTAGTAACAAAGAGAACTGAGAACTTTCGAGTAGCAATCTGCATAGCTGAACAGGAGGATCTTGGGAGTGAGCCTTTTGCTCACCACAACTACAAGGGTTTTCCCACAGCCTTAGGGCCAGGTTTGCTTCTCCTGCTGAGCCAACACCAACAATACTCTTTAACAGTGGAATTTCTACTGACTTTAATGACAGCAGTATTAAACTGGCATATTGAACTAGGATGCTCCAAAGCTTTCCATTTCCAATACTCCACTCCCCTACAGAAGGAATGCAACCTTCTAGCCAGTGGATTAAAACTTCAGAAATTCAGGAAAATTCTGCATCTTTAAAGGTTTTATCCTGGGGTTATTATTCGAGGTGGTTGTTTTTATTTTGGGTGTTTTTTTAGTAAATCTCACTACTTGTCCGAAAATTAAAAATTAAATTGCTCCCTCAAGGATCAATTTACATCTGAACTTTATTGCTTAGCCCATTTGGAAAGTTTGCATCTATCATCCATCAATGCTATTTTTACTCACTAGTAGAACCAGAAGTTTCAAAGGAAAGAGTATATCCATGTAAAATTAATTAAGTTCAACCATGACCTCATTACATTGATGGAGTGTACTGCTGCTACCTGCAACCAAAACAAATTTATTTTGACTAAATATGCTTCAGGTTATAAAAACAACATATCTCACCCAAGTCCTAGGATTTCAGAAATATACAGGTTTTATTCTTAAGTTATCAATACTCACAAGATAAAATGAGATTTCTGCTTTCTCCTGTTTTTTAAGGCCAAGGCACAAATATGTGGTTTGTGCAAAAAACCACTGCATGATCAGTTCCTTGGCAGAAGCTTAATATAATCAGATTTCATTTTTAAATTCCTGTGTTTTAAAATACATATTTAATCCATCAGAATATGGTCTACTGTCACTTTTAATCTTCTGAGAAAATTTACCTTCATTCCTTACAGGGAGGAGTGGGTAGGAAATACTGTTTCAAATTCACCAGAACATTTTGAATTTTAGAAAAATTCTTGGTTGGTAAAAATACATTGCACAGTGACTCTGGCCTCTGAATAACTAAATTGATAGGGCATATAAAGTATGAAAGTATTAAATCCCTTAAGAAAGGAATTTAATCCAGGTCTTCTACATCTCAGTTAAATATCCTTACTACCTGGTCACTTATTATTCTGGGGTGTCACTTATCCTTAACAGATATTCTATCCCAGATTTGCAAAACCTTTCCTAGAGTGTTTCATTAAAATCAATTCATTACAGCAAAAAGCCTGTTTTGGGGAAAATGGTATTTTCTGAGAACAAAAATCTCATTATTAAAACTTTCTTAGTGGATATTCATCACCATGTCCTGAGACTTACTTTGATTATTAGACAAGTAAATTTCTTATTAGGTTTCCATATACACAAATACAACCAAACCAAACCAAAAAGAAAACCCCAAAACCACAAACACCAGAGTGAAAAAAAAAAATCCACAGGGAAATCAGTGGTTCTAGCAATACTTTGCTCATGAGCAAATCTTGCTGAAATAAAGGTTGTCTCTGTTTTACAGTGCATGCCTCAGGTTATTTTTTATAATTTTAAAAACATTAAACTTGATATTGAATGATATACTTAGCATGATATGCACATAAATTCATTTTAAAATCTGGTTTCTGACTATGTATTTTGAAGAATGAGAAAAAAAAAAACATAGTCTGATGTTTCAAAAAGGATGAAGAAAGATTTAATTGTAATCCTAATTCTGCTCATAATTTTTTGCTGTGTCCTGAATAAATTACTGATAACTTACCTTATCCTTCCGAGAGAAGAAGATGATAATACAAAACGCAGAAAGGTAGTGAGATGGTTCATTCACTGATGTGTATTTGTGCAGGAAAATATTTCCCTGAACAGCTCTGCATATATGTAAAGTGTTATTCTAAAATAATTGTATCAATTATCAAATAGTATTGATATGGCTTTTTTTTCTGTCTTTAAAATGATATTTTAGCAACACAATTGCATTCACCTCAAAAAATTCATTTTTTTTAACTAGACCTTAGATTTAGATAGGAGAAAATGTAATTATGGAACGTTTTCCATGACACACAAAATGTGTCATCTTATCTCTTATCACAAAGAGGCATTAGAGTAATAATTATTGCATTATATAACTAGTGCTGAAGAGCATTGTGAGAAAGGTGCTTCCAAATCGAATAATTATTATAATTTGCATCAGTGAACTTCCAGCAATCATACTGTATATTTATAGACAGCAATGAAAATAAATGGAGTGCTGTTGTTACTTGTCCCATCAAAAACTTTCACAATGGCAATGACAAGAACATTACATTCCTCTCACTAGCAAAAACTAAAATGTACACCTTGAGACAGATAAATGTTCCTTACTATATTTTACTGTGTAATTCAACACTCACCATACTTCAACTTTTCTGTTAACACTTGCAAATTACTCCAGGACCAACCGGTATTCATGTGTAATATTCATGTCTAATTTGCTGCTTATTTGCAAGAAATCTAAAAAGGCAGCTTTTATTAAGAAATGCCACCATTAGCTTTAGAGCAAATATATCTGACAGCTGAATAGTGGTTTGGTGTTTTTTGGGTTTTTTTTTTTTTGAAAGTACATCAAGTGTAAAAAGAATTAAAGCAACTTAGTCTATTATTGCTTCAAAGTGGAAAATTTCTTTCTCTTCTGATTTTGCAGAGGGCTTGATATTGTCTTACCTCTGACCAAACCATTCTGGAAACTAGAGTATCTGAAATTACATTTAATTATTTAATTGTGTGGATAGCAAGTAGTTAGCATTGCTTCTAGACTGCTCACATTTCTAGATGAGCATTATTGTTCTCTCTGTGGCATGAACAGAAACAATTACCACATCAATAAAGTAAGAGGTAGCGTTACATGGGATTGAAATCATGATTAGAGCAGTGACCCGGCTATGACACAAATTAACTTACCCTCCTGCTTTTCCTCTTTTTTAATAATTCAAGAATCCTTTCTCTGTGTATGCTTGTGTTCGTTCTGACTTTGCACTCTTTGCAGTCTTTATTTGCTATTGTTAATGTGCTCTTTCTGACATTTAAGTAATTCTATTAAAAAGAGCTTGTAAATACTAAATTGAACCCTATAATGTAAAAGAAAATTCTCTAGGCAAATATGTTGTATAACTGAAAATGTTTCTTCTTTCTTTTGCTTTTTTCCTTTCTTAGCCTGTTTACCCTCAAGTCTTTGATAACATGATTACTTACATGAAAAGGAAATTAAGTTAATTGAACTGCTTGGGTTTTTTTCCTTAGGAAAATACTGAAATTCACAAGTATTCACAGCAATACTTTCCATATTTATAATCAATAAATATAAACCAGAAATATAAAATTGTGGGATATTATCTATGACAAAGGGTACAGAAGTGGGGAAGGAAAGGGGAAGAAAGGGAAAGGTAGATGGGATGAGTGGTAAAATATCTGAACAGAATGGGATTTTTAATTATACTGTAACTTACATATAAAAGTATCACAGAAATCTCTAGTAAAGACATATTCTAGATTTATGTGTTGTTAAATATAGTATACTATATGAGTCATTACATTCCTTAAAAATGGGGAAAAAATGTGTCTTCCTTAATCCCATGAATTTTGTTCTACTTCAAACTTCCTTTCTGGTTTCACTTACTTCTATATAAATATGTTTTTTCCCAGTCTTAAAGTCTTGGTAGAATTTTTTTTTTTTTTTTGGCTTTGAGCTTTCTGTTTATACAATTCCTTTTCTTTACAGATTTCTTAACTGTCTTTTACTTCTAATGCTCAAAGCAGATTAGTTACCTCTAGCCCATATCAATCACTTCTTTGTCATCTTTATGCACTTTATTACCATTTTCTAAGTATGTTTTATAAAATAAGGTTTCATATTATCTTAACCACTGTAGTTTGTGGTAAAATCTGAAAGGCCGTAGAAATATTATATTTTTCTTCTCCATATACATTCTCAGATCAGGGTGTTCATAAACTATACAGAAAATGCAGAGAAGAAAATATTGTATTCTGCATTTCTAGATGGTGATCTTATAAAAACAGTGATGAAACTTAAATACTCTGAGTTAATACTACTATTAAATAAACAAGTCTCATGGGGTAAGTGTGATTCTTTCAAACAGAACCCTGAACAAGATAAAAGTGTTCACCTGAAATCCAAAGTAGTGAGTATTAAGACTCTGCAGGATGTTAGAAACACTGAACTTCAAACTCATATATAAATATATAAATATTTAAAGGATTTTGGCAAGGTTAATTCTCACCTTACTGAACTCAAGTTTCAGGGAGCAGCATGAGTGGGGCTGGTCTCCAAGGGAGGATGAGCTGAGAGCCCAAGGCTCCCAGGTTTCCCCAGCACAGGCTGCATGCTGCCTTCACTGCTAGGTGCAGAACTGCAGGATCTGGGCAGGGCATCAGTGGGGACAGCGGTGGGAGCCATCCACAGTGCCAGGCAATCACTGTAAGCAGACACATCTAGGGTCCACCCAGGGTGACTATTCTGGAACAGCTGGATACAGGGTCAGAGACAGCATTAGAGACAAGGCTACCTGTAGCATAGTTCTGTGCTCCATCTATGGGAGAGCAGCAGAGATAGGACTGGATGCTAAATTACCCATAACATAACCCCAGGACCCAAGAGGTCTTTCTTATTCCTCTGTCCCTCTAAAATAAATTCATATTAACTTCAACATATCAGCCTGTAGGAGAAGAAGAAATGGCTCTTAAAGGCCATCATTAAAGGCCATGTAATGTACCCCTTAAATACTAAAATAGTTAGTTTGTCCATAATATAAGAAGGCAAGAAACTGAAATGGAAGATGTTGTAAGCTCAAAATAAACAGAGATCTAGGTAAGATTTCTATTTCAAAATCATGTCAGGATACTGAGGGTAGGTGGAAGGAAGTAGAGGATATAAGAAAACAAATGGTCTTTTCTAAGTCAAGAAAAAATGCATTAACCTCTTTCTGCAAATTCTGTATGCCTCACAAAGCCTTTAATCTATAGTCATGGCGCTATGCATTTCATTTTTTAAGAGAATGACTATATACAGATACCACTCCAAAAACACTGACTCACCGAGAGACAGATTTGTCATGCAGGCAGTGTCAGAAAGAATTGAGAGAGCATACCAGACATGAAATATGGGGATGTATGTACTGATTAAACCAAATAGCCTTGTAATCTCTTTTGTCTCACAGTGGCAACATAGCAGATACCAGTGGAAAAAACCATGAGATTAGGATAAAGATAGATTTTTTTGGCTTATTTTTGGTCTGATATATCACCTCTCTACCAATGTCAGTTTCTGCAAGCAAGGGATTCCTAAGATTAATGTATTTCTGTCTCCTTGTGCAGAATAGCTCTTTCTTGCATTAATTTGTCTGACACTCCTTTTGAACTCCCTTGAGGGTTTTGGCATCCACATCTTGTATCAATGACTTCCACAGTGTAAGTATTTATTATATGGCAAAGTAATTCCTGGTCATTCTTCAGAACCTGTCAGTTAATTTCATTTGATGAAATAGTAATTGCCCCCAATCCACGTGCTATTCACTGCTTTCATACCATTCATGATTTTACAAGTCTTCATCACAAAAGTCTGTTCAGTCTTCTATTTTCTAGGCTACATACTCCCTGCCTGTTTAATTGCTTGTCATAACAAAGTTTTCTATATATCCTCTCATCCTTGCCAAACCACCTTTTCAAGTTTCCTATATTTTGAAGTTAAGAAAGCAGAAGCCTGAACAGACCTTCACAGAAAGTTGTAGATGTGTACTCATCATGGGATTATCCACTGATATAATGCTGTTTTCTCTTGTGTTCTTTAATCTTTTCATAATAATTCTTAGCATGCCTTACTGAGTGCCAGTGAGCACAAAGCTAACATTTACAAAGAACTAATCACCATGACAGCAAGAGCTCTTTCCTGAATGGTAATAGATAATTCAGGTCTCAGTTTCTTGTATATAATAAATTTTTTTTACCCAAATATTCACTTTTTTGTAGTTATTGACACTGAATTTCCTCTCACATTTTATCTTCCAGCTATTCAGTGTTGCTTTTGCTACTTTACTATTACAATATCCCTTTTCCAGATAATTTATGAATAGACTGAATAGGACCAGGAAAAAATTATTTGTAGTGTTGCTTTTTGTTTCTTTTTCCTTGTGCCTCTTTCTTATTTTTTGTCTTACTAGTTATCCATGAGAGGATATAACATTTTAAACCGACAGCTTAATTTCTTTCAACTTTTTATGTGAGCCATTGTTATTATAGAATCTTACAATCATAAAATACCAGGTTGGAAAGGACTTAAAAGATCACCTGGTTTAAATTTCCTTGGCAAAAACAAAAGCACAATCTAGACAAGATGGCCCAGTGCCCTGTCTGAACTGCAAAAGTATACAACATTTGGGAGCCCACCGCTTCCATGGAAGATTATTACAATGGCTGGGCATTGCAACGTGAAAAAATTTACTCTCCTGTCCAATCAGACTCTCCCCACGAGTAAATTGTTTCCATTCTCCCTTGTCTCTTCTTTGTGACTACTTGTGAAAAAGGCAGTCTCTGTCTTCTTTGGAGCTACCCTTGAAATACTGGAACATGGTGATAAGGTCTCCACTAAGCCTTCTTTTGTCAAGGCTGATCAAACCCAGTTCTCTCAGCTTTTCCTCACATGTCAGGTTTCTAAGTTCTTTCATCATCTTTGTGGCCATTATCTGGACTCCCTCTAGCCTGTCTGCAGCTTTTTTGCATAGCAAATATGATGCAGCCCGACAAATGCTGAGTAGGGTAGGATGATGACCTCTTTGTCTCTGCTTATGATGCTATTTTTGACACAATCTAGCATCCTGTTGGTTTTGCATCAATACCTCTGGCCAATTTAAATTCTAACTGAGCATTTACATTTCTAATTGCAGCTCTGGACATCCTGATAATGTCCTTGTAGCTTTCAATAGGTATTTGTCTGCTTTTCCATCTCTGGAACACTTCTCTTATAAACCACTTCAATGCAATAAACTCTGAAACAGTCTACCAGTCTAAATATAAATTCTATCTACCAAAAAGGAAGTAACATGAGAAAAAGCCGTGACATTTCACACTCTAGGAGTATTTCTTGAGGCAATCATCTCTGCATGCTTAGTAACATGTAACAGGAAAACTATGCAGAATAAGAGAATAATTCCCCTTCACTCCCATGACTCATAAATTTGCAGATAGTATTCCAACCTCTGTTACTTCCTTTCTGAGTAACGAGGATTGCTCAAAAGATCAGGTTAGTCAATCCATCCTGTGCAGAAACAGAAAATAGAAAATAGTCTCAGAGGGGAAAAAGACAAGAAAATGTTGCTATATTGTACATAGTACGGTACTTCTCTAGTCAAGAATTTTCCACAGCATCCTCCAAATATTGTTAAGATGGTGTTAGATCTAGAGTTTCCGGGTCATTAAGAAAAGAAGAGAAATAAAACAAAATAAACACCCATCCTCCATAGAAGTATAGGAGAACATGAGGAGATCAGGGTCCTGGAAGAGTTTGATCACACGCTGCTATCATTCCTACAGAGACAAGCAAGAAAAGGTCTGACCTGCAACAGATCCATGGCACAGATCTTCTGACAGTAGGAACCAAAGTTAAAAGCACTAAGAAACAGGTGAGAAACTGAGCTGTTGTCAACACATACTAAGGAGCAAACCAGGAAAATGTTAAACCACCCCAGCAAAGAGTACTTCATGACTAAACATAAAGATACCCAAACAATTTGCATCTTTGTTTTTTTCTATCCGGCACTTTAACTGCTACAGTTCACTCTGTTCTTCACGTAACCAGTAGCAGTTTGGAGACTAAAGGATATGCAAGTTTGCACATTAGTAGAATATCTGCTAATATATTCCATGATCACAGACAACAATCTATTTGTTCAGGGGGATATCTTTAGCTTTGCCCCCAGCCAGTCTCTCACATGGTGCTGAGAGCAGGAGTCAGAGAGCAAGATCAAAGAATATTTAAATGTGGTTAATAAAAAATCATAGTTTTGGTGGCTTGCATTATTTATCTCATTCTTTATTCAGTCTGATGCAGCTCCTGGGTCATGGCAAAGTGGTTTTACTTTTCATCTTCATGTAAAGTGAAACTAAATTCTTACTTACCCGTTGGCAACAAAGTACTGCTATTTAGCCTCGCTAATGAAGGGGAAAAGCCAAAGTGATAATTTATTACTTGATGATGAGAAACACTAAGGGATTCCTTCTTGGCTTTGTTTTCTGTGTCTGTTGTTTTGGATTTGACTTAAATTCTTATGTTCCTTTCTTTCTTTGTGCAGAGTATGAACAATGTGGACATGTGACACTAGATATAGCAAGACACAAAAAGAAATACCAGGCACTTACATTAATAGTACCAGAAAGAATTTACAAAAAGCAAGATACATGAAAAATAGTGTCACCTTGGATAAAAGCGTCTATAAATACACATTTTTAGATCTGACACTTTATTCCATTGTATGACTCAATATAACCCTCCAACAATGAATGCCCTTCCATTTAAAAAATGATCAAAACATTCAGAGCTGAATTCTGATATGCTTATTCTGACTTAGTAGAAGTCTACTTTGAAGAGAAATCCATTAACTTAGAACAACTTGAGGAGCTAGTAATTCCAGAATAAATGGAAGCATCATTCTACCAGTTAATTGCACAGAAACCTCTGATTTTTTCATTCTTGCTGGTTTAACGCTGTGTTTCTACCTATTTCAGAAAAAAACATTAGCATATCAATGTCTTCACATATCAGCTAGAATGGCCACATATTCTTTGACAAACAACCTTTATTGGAAATATATGAAAGAGAAAAATATGCCACCCTCACTTCTGACAAAAGAGCTTCTGGATCTTGCATAAAATCATTTCTACAATTTTGTATTTATGTGAGGAAAGCACCTTCATTGTATAAATTTTGATTAGTATTTGAATGGTTTTTAAGCAACATTTCAAAGAGATGCTAAATGTGATTCAGTATGCCAAAGCAGGTGGAGCATAAAATGAGTCAGAACAGAGTAGATGACAGGTCTATCAAAACCAGGATACTTTCTCCAACAGCTTCGTACACCAGATGTTTCAGAGGGCTAAAAAAATAAATAAATCACTAGCAAAATGTGTGAAATTTGAGAGGTGTAGAGAGCGTTACTTTTAGAGCTGGGAGGTGTTCTGTTATATCCTGACCAAAATGGATTGATGACCTTAAGAACATCATCTGAAACAGGTTATTCACAAATCCTATTCTTCAGATGGCTGCTTTTCCCTTTTCTAATTTATTTGCTTTGAAAGGCTTTGGAAACAAAATATAAGTATTTTAAACATTGTCTTACCCATTGAGTCTTTCATATAGGCTAGTTTCTTCCATTACTGGATTACTGGATCACTGGCTCTGTTTTGTGCTCCAGGTACGGAGTCAACAACTCTGATTTCCACAGTTCAGTTAGTATACTCAGACATTTACCAAAAATAAATCAGAAGAAAAAATGCTATTACACGAATTACACATCCTTACAAACAAACAAAAAAAAAATTATATCTAGTATAGAGTTAGAAATACATTTACATTTATTAATAATTTCATTTGCAAATGACTGAATAAAAATATAACTTATAGCTTTCATGTGATACTTGGAATAAGAGATGACCACCATAACAATACAAGGCTTCAGCTAAAGAACTCAGCGGATTTCCTGAACTAGAAGCCAGGAAGTTTAGTGGCTCCTGAAGTGCTGCAGAACTCAGAGGCTGAAGTATAGCTGTGCATCTGGTGGGAGTCTCTATTAATATTTATAATGCATAGAAAAATTGTGTCCAATTCTGTAAGTTTTTTCCAAAGGTAAACATCACTATATCCCATTTCTATCCAGCAGAACAGTATAAAATAGTCAAACAAAGGTACTGATGGCTCTTCTACATAACTATACTAATGAAACAGAATACAGGCATGGTAAGTAAGCACAGTAGGCGTATAAGATGGTTTATTTCCTCAGTACTACCCTTTGCAGATGCCAAAAGAGGGTGAGACAGGTCTAGCCATGTTGGAAATTAAATTGACATTTTAACACCTTGGAAAAAATCTGAATGTTATTCACTTTTGGACTTTTTTCTAATGAGTTCCAGTTAAGTTCAAGTCTAATATATTTGCATATTGTGGCCATAAAACTCAAAATTTACATCTCTGATGAACTACTGCCTGTAGCTGAGAAATAGCTGAAGGCAGAGACTCCTGCAAAATACAGCTTCTATCACTGAAAACAATTTTCATTTGTTTTGGTTACAAAACATTCTGTCTTCTAGCTGTATTTTAACACATTGCTGTTTTGTTCCTTTTCTAAAGTCTTTAAACTTAGCAGTCCACATATAGCAGTCCACCATCAATCCAGGCTTTTACTTACATAGCTGAAGTTAGACCAAGGTCCAAGACTTCTGTGACATTTTTACCACACTCAAAAAAGTAAGTACCTTCAAATTAAGCTAGAAAGGCTTGAAGTGGAAGCATTTAAGCATAGGGTATACCGGTTCAACCTGGGAGGCAGAAAAGACACAATGTGGCCAATGAATTTTGAAGAATCTGCAGGTTTCAATATGTGCAGAAGTGCTCTGTCCCAGCTGTCTCCAAAATAAAAAAAACTGGCCATGCTCCAGAAAAATCCCTTTGAATTTTAGACTTAAGAGAAAACAAATAAATATACTATCTTCCTTATTTTGCACAAGTCCTTCTCACTCTAATTGTTTCTCCATTTTGAGGATGTTGCTTATACTGATGGAGCATCAAAAGAAGTAAACAGAGAGAAAGATAGCTCCTATCCCACAGCTTCTTAAGAATGGCAGAAGTCAATACTATTTGTAATGTTTCAGTGTGATCCCTAATATTCGTAAAAGGAGTAGGGTAGGTCTGTGTGAGACTTGTTTCCTCAGAACAATTTTACAGACATCCAAACTTTTGGAATTTCCTTTAAAGAACATCTAAGCAGAAAATTTTTGGACTTCTGAAAATTGAAGGCATTGTGGTTTTGTCTTTTTATTTATCTTTCTGTCAGTCTTTTATCTGCTACTATTTTCTACCTACTATCTTAATTTTATAAGGGTGTTGCTGACTGTTTCTGAAGTTAAATACTCTTAATATCAACAATTTCTGTGAAAAGCAGCAGTGTTTCTTCCTCTAGAAGTTTAGGATTACAGAAGAATAATCCATTGCTACACATTACAGGAAAAAAAAAGTGGTCACTTTTATTATTAGGTCACACTTTTATGCACAGTATGTATGATACTGAATGACATATTCCTTAAGATGTAGAGGTGAGAAGTTTAAAGAAATTTTATATGCATGAAAAACTATTAAATAATTATGCTGATTTTTAAAGGTTTTTATGCAAAGCAAATTAATGATGTTTACTCTTCATATTTCATATGAAATGGGCATTAATTACTCATGCATGCTTTGCTGATTTGCAGTTCATATGGCAATACTTATAAATAATCTTCTGAAAATGCTTGGGGAGATGCATTCATTTGACAGAATGCATCAGAACTCTGCTCTCAGCTGATAACTTAGGCAAGAAGTGCATCTGGGAAAAAAAAAAGAAAAATGTCAAAGGCTGGAGAGAAGGAAGAAATGAGCATTGAAAATTATTCACAAGCTGGAGAACTATTCCAGACAGTGAAAAAGTTAAGAAAATTATTCTTTTTAGGTGATCAAAGACAAGAGAAATGTCTTGATTATAGTAAGTGGAGTTTCTCTGGAGAGGAAAAATACTGAATACAGACGTAGTCTTTTTAACAGTGTAAAAATAATCCTAAAATGACCCAAGAACTAGATATTGAAGAATAACATTAAAATTACCACAAATTGAGTAATATTTTTTTTTTTTTTTTAGCATTAAGAATTATTAACAATTGGAAGAAATTTAAGCAGCAGCTCTTGATGGCACCAAATCATGATAAAATTCATTTCCAGAGTGTATACTTTAGTGAGAAACAGCTAGGAAAAAGCTAATAATAAGACAGTTGGTATAATAGCATCAAGATGGATAATTTAATAGTCAATTGTGATGTCAACTTTTAAACATCTAAATTAATATCTTGATCAGTTTTATGAGTATCTTGAGTGTGGTGGGTGATTCATCGGAACAGTCATTCCTACTCTGCAGAAGGCTATGTTTGGATAAAAGTCTGCTTTAGAGCTGTCTTCCATAACCATTGCTATTACATCTCAGGGCCTCCCTACTTTTCATGGTATTACATTTGCAACCATGTCAAAAGAAATGTGGTTTAATCACCAAAAACACTTGAGGGCAAATAAATATTGAATTGAATATTTTCATTTAGGTATCTGAGAGAGACTGGACTATTAATGATTAATGACTCCAAATATTTGCCCATTTGTTGAGGTTCCAGGGTGTTTTGCTGAGCCAGGTTGCATTCCTCCAGGGAGAAGGTGAGGTTTGGGTGTGTAATGACTAGCTTGCCTTCAACAGAGGGGGTGAACCATCACCATCTGGAGGCCACAATGAAGAGGCAAATCCTGCAAGGCAGGATGGTGACTCTTATCATGCTAATTGCCCTCCCCTACACAACTCAGCTGTAAAACTTCTGCCCACCTACCCCTAGGGAAGGTCTGATGGGGCATAACTACACTGACTGAGGGGCAGCTGTCATGGCTTACAAAGTGTCATAAATCATTAAAGACCCCTAAAGTGTGCCAAGATTAATTTCTGAGGCCTTCCACCAGAGGAATGAAAGCTCCACCCCAGGGGAGGTACCTGGGCATTCCAACCAAGGCTGAGTGTATTTTAACACATCAGACTCTCTGTTTCACAGGCTTCTTCCCTCACACACAATGGATCACAGCATGTCAAGACCATCACTTGGACCAACAGACAAACTGCAACAATCAAGCTTTGTCATAGCTCCATAGGTGATTATATCTTCCTTCCTTCCTTCCTTCCTTCCTTCCTTCCTTCCTTCCTTCCTTCCTTCCTTCCTTCCTTCCTTCCTTCCTTCCTTCCTTCCTTCCTTCCTTCCTTCCTTCCTTCCTTCCTTCCTTCCCTCCCTTTTTGTACATTTGCATAAGTGATATTTTTATTCTTTAATTTATTCTATCATATTACCATATCACTATAGATAATAGCAACCAAAACAGCCACATACCTGCTTTTAATCACAAGCAGATTCTCCTAAAATAAACACAGATTATTCTAAAATACACATATATTTTTACAAACAAGATCATTCAGAGTCATTTTACTCATCTGGCCCAAGGGATCTATTAACAAGAATCTGGGTTACTCTCGCCTGCTGGGGCAGGTCACAACAGTATCATATCACCTTTATAGTCAGTGTTAGATTTATTTCTCCAACGTTGTCACCTGTATCAAGATTACAACATGGATATAAATTAGTAATGCAAGTTAAGTAGTTTTTTTGAAAAATTAAATAATTTAATCTTAATACCTAATTATGAAGACAAGCAAATTAGAGAATTTGAAGGAATACTGGAAACTACATTAATCCCACTCAAATTTAACCAACTAGAAGATAAGTATTTTGTACATTCTCATTAGGTTCTTTCTTTAGCTAGTGCAAGCAGGCAATTCCAGAGAACATTTTATTCCGGTATTTTGATACCCTTGGATAAGATGTCAGCCTCTGGAGCATACCCTTGTTTCCCTCTGTCTCATTGAAAACTTTGTATTAGGCTAGATATCTGATTAAAGCAACTTAAGTTAGATAAAATGAATAGCATCCCAGCACTTTTTACCCGCTCTTTCCCTTGTATTCCAAATGGTTTGGACAGTGCATGTTTTCAGTGACTCTTAGAAAAGCAGATCCTAAGGCAGATTACTTTTTCTCACCAGAGAAGAGAAGCCTCAACTTCACTGCACTGTTATCTCAGACTACCTATCTACTTACCTCTCTGCTGAGATGTTGGGGTCTTTGGACAAGACAATGCATGGCATTGGGAGGGAAAGAAAAAACATCCCAAAATAATGAATGCTTTTATCAGGAATAAGTAAAGGAGGAAGTAAGGAATTTCCTTTTCCCCTACCATCCTCCTTGGGAAACCTACACCATGTATTCCTGCTAATAACCACAGTATCCAGGACGACTGGTAAGACCAAACTCAGACACACAAAGAATCACCCCATGACCTCTGTCCTTTACATTCTGAAATCTGAATGGAAAGTCTTTCCAACAGTACACATTGAGTACTTGTAACTTTCATCCTTCAGCAAAGATAAGTTATACTAAAATTTATTCAGCAGATGACTTAATAGTTCTCTTAATACTGATACAAGTCTCACTAACCTGAGTTTATATAAGTGAAGAGAGAGGTGGGGGACTACATATATCCAAATATAATTATATGAAAATTAAAAATTAGTATATAAAAAAGAAAGTGAACTTATATTCCATCCTTTATTGGCATGAGGCAACCATATGATCATGACAATGTTTATCCTCTTCATCCCCACTGAAGTGTACAGAGGCAGGGTCTTCCTAAGATGCAGCAAAGCTCCTCTTTCATTAGCACTTGGTGACAGCCAAGTCACCAACTGGCTTGTGGTGTAATTTGTTTCCCATTTGCATCACAGATGTGTCTTTCCTTCTTTACATAACTTTATTTCCTAAAGGGTACCATCTGACTGCTGGTGCAGTTCTGCACACTGTCAATCAGAGAAGGAAGCAGGACTGAACTTTCTCATTCATCATTTGATCCATAAGTCCTTGCAGGGACTAGCTCTCAGTGCTTAACACAAGATCCGTTTTTCCCTTCTTCACCAAAAGAAAGAACAGCTTTCCAGATGATACATAGGGTAGCCTAGTGACACATTATGACATTTG
Organism: Acridotheres tristis; assembly: GCA_037013685.1. Lineage (NCBI taxonomy): Eukaryota > Metazoa > Chordata > Aves > Passeriformes > Sturnidae > Acridotheres > Acridotheres tristis. The sequence goes on along the minus strand of CM072884.1, from coordinate 59,692,034 downwards.
TGAGAGGATAACGGCGGTAACTGCAGTCAGGACTGACGTACCTGCTTTGAAGGATTTCTTGATGGGACCCTAGGTAACTTGTCAATCACTATTAACACATTGTTGGGACTCAGCAGGATACCCAGGAATGACTTTGCTCACAATCGATTTGTGAAGAATATAGCTTAACAGACAAACTTCCATTTTATGCAGGGCCATTCCACACAGCTTGGAAGGATCATACTGTATTCATGCCAAGGGATACAAGCCTGTAACTTCCCATGTTGACTAATATTAGCTATTGAAACCGAGTTTGCTAAAACATTTATCACCCTGACCTGTCCACGTTGATCTTCCCCAACATCCCAAACCACTACAGTTTATAATTTAGTCCAATAACTGAGCAGCAGCCAATTGTGTCTGCTTCTAATGTATCAATCTAAGGAATAGTGGCTGGTCAGAAACTTCTGCATGTTAACGAAACCATGTTTCTAGGGGAGCAAAATCAGGGAAGAAGGACAGGTGGTAGCCATTTCATTCTTTGACATATAACATGCAGTTCAGCAGGAGCCAGCACAGTAAGAGATTCATCTACTCTATCTTAGATTAAAAAAAAAAAAGGATTTTTAAGTCTGTACAGTTCTTATTGTAATTTTCAACAAGTGATTGAAATCACCCTTTGTTGCCAAGGTCAGCAATGGAAACATTTATACAGCAACTCAGAGCACCCAATTAAATTAAACTCCCTCTCTCCCAGCTCCCTCACTGTTCCTTGGTGTATGAGATTATCTCGAATCCAAGGAATAGAAGGAAAAGAAAGAGATCTGTACTGTCTTCACAAGTATCTTTTCCAAGCAATATTTAGGAAGAATGTCCAGAAACTACCATGTGTTTTCTACAGAAGTACACATGTATAATTAGTATGCAGGTTTGAAGAGAATAGTCTTATGTAACCGATTTTGAATTTTAATTTTATGTTCTACAATAAACTTGAAAAAAATCAAACCCTTTTGATGTCTCTGACATCAGTTTATTTTTGTTCCAAGTGCTCCCCAGGTGCTTGCTACGTTTAATAGAAAATGCTTTAAAAGAAACTTTGCTCAAGTAGAACAACATTGTCTTTTGGAAAGCATTGAGGTGCAAGAATTAAATAAGTAGCATTATTCATTAAAGTTATATTTAATTTTTAAGTGTTTTTCATTAAAATAATATGTGATGTTTGGACTGACACAGATTTATAACACTTCAGTATTATTTTTAGGCTTCTTAGTTCTTTCTGAGGGAATATCTTATTACAAGAATTAATCCTTTTTTGTTTTGACTTGGTTTGTTTTTTTAATTTTGTTTGATGAACTAGTGAAGCCACTTACAAAACTTGGACCTAAAGTATTAATAATGAGTACTGTATGCCCTTGAACCTACCCTTCTCTCAGTTACTGAATCATACTAGCTACATTCAGTTGCATTTAAATTGGCTTGCCACTTATTCTTTTTATCATTATTTGTACTGTGATGTGAAATAACTTCATCTGTTTCTCCCTTTCTTGTTTTTCCGCTTGAAGTTAAGTGCCTAGATTTTATTAAAAAAAAAATCTGTGTATTTCTTCTGCATGCCACATGTTTAAAAAAAGTTGCAGATGACCACACTACACTTTTCAAAGAAAGTTCCACTATTTTAGAAATAACCTTGAAGGAACAGGAGCGTATAAAACCACCTATGTTATGTAAATCCACTACAGAAACTAGAATGAGGAGGTTTTGAATGTGTCATTGTAGGTTACTGTGGTTTCCAGCATAGGTTGTTAAACACAAAATTTCAGTATCAAACGACAACAGCTCAAAAACATGTTAAGCAAGTGACATTATTTCAGTTTTGTCTTTCATCACTAAGGTTGTTAACGAGCTGTATATTGTTCCCACTGAAATATTTCCTTAAAATGCAAGCATCATCTGAGGTAAAACTTTGCTGCTGCTTTATGTATCACAACAGTAATACAGGTTGAGATAGCCTAAATTGTCTTACATGATGAAAAAAGAATTTGAGTAGGAGGTTAATAATTATCCTAATTAGATTTGCTCAGTACAATCTGCTGAGTAGTCCTTGATGATCACAAGTGCATGATCACAAGTGTTCATGACCTTAATTCTATTTACATGTCTCACCATCACAATTAAGAGAGGGATCTAAGCCAATCTGCACTTCCTTCATTTTCTATATTTTTTTTACAGCTGCTACTTTAGATGAGACATTGCATTTCACAAATTAAGTTAGATAGCTTCTGAGCTGGAGCTGATTCATGACGGGGCAGCTCAGTGTTGGGAGACTCAGTAGACAATTGCCTGTACCTGCGTACATAGGCATGTTTAAGCAGATGAACACCCTTAGCCTGTGTCAAATATTCTCAAAGTCAGACGCAGTCCATCAATTCATGTTTTCATTGTGCAATTTCTCTGCCAGAGATCTAGAAAACAAGGAAAACAGACATGTCGTGAGAAGTCTGCATTTTCCCACACGACACAAACTTAAATTTCCTTAAGCATACAGCTGCAAGCAAGCATGTTAGAAGAGTTTAAGTTATGCAATGCTGCCCCTGAACTTGCTTCCTCAGTTTCAGAAGTAGTGGTTCAGTTATCATTATAAAGAAAAAATAAAGGCATCTGCATGAAATGATTCATTCATTTCATGCATAAACCTCCTCCTCCGACAGCCACCACTGTTGTGATCACAGGGCACTATGAAGGTTTAAAAAATGATGGCCCTGATTGGTTGCAATGCTCTCTAGCAGAGAATCACCACGGTTCTCTCCAAATGCCATTCTCTATTTTGGAAAATACTACTTTGTGAAAGGAAGGATTTCAAGAACTGCTGTCTCAGAATTGTGCAGTTTTAAGGGAAAGGGTTCTATTCTTCAGTGATGACAGTGGACAGCTCTTCAGAGCACAAATGTCATGTCTTCTAAGAATAAAAACATTGATATTAAATAGCATTTTGGAATTAGTCTTTTATATAGGTTGATTTCATATGAAGCTCTGGGAATATGGTGCAATGTATTCATCATTACATTATATTAGCAATTTTTTTATCATTTCAGAGAAGCAATTTTTAATGTGTTATTTGAGAATAATAAAAGTGAAGGAGGTGCCTTGTTACTAATGTTGCTAGACATACGTGTCATGGCTACATCAGGCTTTTTAGTCCAGTAATCTCCTAAAAAAATTATTACACAATAAAAGTGAAAGACAAGTCAGAGGAGAATTAAAAGAAAGAAACAAAACCAGTTGCAATGGGCAAATAGGATTTGCATGAGAATATGCCAGAATACCTCAGGATAAGGAAGACATCCCTTAAAAGCAATAGGAAGCAAATTACACCATCTGTTCAAAAAAACTGAGCCTTTTTAAAGTACCTTTAGGGCTGCACATAAACACTGTCTTAAGTGTCTTTTGCAGTCTGTCTGTCACTGCCTAGAAATGCTTCAGAAGATCTACCCACAGAGACCTATAATCTCTAGTCAAAACCAATTATTATAAATGCATCCGTAAACATAGCTGAGCTTTCAAAATCTTACCACATACATTGTACTGTATTGCAGAGGTCTTGCTCTAGTGCCATGACTTACTAAGATTTAGACAAGGGCATTCAAATACATTTAAGATATCTGACTATTGCTAATTACATATAAGGAACACAATAATGCCAAGATATATTCAATCATGTTTTTTTCAGGGTTTTGGCAACAATAAATTCTTCCAAGTTGCAAAACAAGCGTTGAATTATCTGCATATGAATGTCTTATCTGTGTACAGTGTATATATTAAAACCAGCCTTAAATTTGAGTATATATGGTGTCTAAATAAAAATAAACAAACAAATATGGTAGACAATTTTTGTACTACGTCCCACAGGAAAATATCGGAGAGGGGGGTGAGAAGCTGAATAGGGAAAAAAAATCTATATATTTTATTATTTATATTTTTCCCTTAGAAGAAGAAGTGTGTCTAAAAGAGCAAAAGAGCTTTCCTCTCAGGCAGAAACACAACTGTTCTATCCTTGGCCTGAATTACAAGGTCAAAATTCTCCAAGTGTACTTGGCAGATAGTATATAGGGGGGAAAATTATATATGGAGATATATATTTGTATATATACATCCAGACTAAAACAATTAATGTAATGATATTAAGATCCTATCTCTGCTTGCATGTTTGGCTTCATCCTTGAAACTACTAAGCCTCCTAAAGTTTAGGAGTAAAAAGGTGTAACTGTGTAGTCCTGTGTCCTAGGGTGATGTTATGGTGTTTGTATCTCCAATCGTGTGTTCTGATTATGTTTGGTATTATATCCTGTGCTTACAGGACTGACTCTGAAAGTGAAGCTTTGTTTTGTCTTGTTATCAGCCGGCTCACCTCCCCCATGGTCTATGTTTAGGAGAGGTTTTGGCTCTGCTGGCTTGCTTGCCTGCTTGCTTGCTTGCTTGCCTGCTTGCTTGCCTGCTTGCTTGCTTCTGCCTCTTTTTCTTTCCTTCGCTTTGCCCTTGCTTTTGCTTGTTAGTTAGTTCAGCTAGGCAGTCCAACTTTTCCCCTGGACTGTTTTCTTTTCCACCCCGTCCCCTCCCTCTCCTGGGTACCATCTGGACCTGTTCTGGACGGGGACCTGGGAAACCCCAAGAAACACCGGGAGCCTACACTCTGTCACCTGCAGCAGTCATTCCCCAGCGCCGGAGACTGATAACTGGGCGACCACTCGCCGGAGAGACTGAGATTGCCATCCCTTCAGAACGGTGAAAGAGTTTTTTGTCAGCTGGTGTTGTTGTTTCCCTGTGCTGGGGAGTGTTTTGCTTGTTAAATAAACAGGTCTTTTTTTTTTTCCCACTCTTCTCTGAGGAAATTTTTCCCAAACCCGGTGGGGGGGGGGGGGAGGAGTCGTGGGGTTTGATGTCTGGGGGCTCCTTCCGGAGGTTTTTTCCCCAAATTCGCCCTAAACCAGGACATCCTGTAATACTGCATTCTCATGACTATTAGCAGATCTCTGAGTTTCCAGAGCCTCAGAACTAAGGCTTGTCTTACTTGTAATGTCTGCAGTTACCTTGACCGCCTACAGCTGTTTTACTTGGTTTAGCTGTGACAGAGGTTTTTCAACTGAGCTGGCAGATAATTTTTTTGGTTTATCTTTGTAGAGTACAAACATGGATTTTAATAGATAGCAGTTATGAGCAGTTTTTCTATAGAGAATATTTATGACTGCGCCATAGTCCAGTATGATAACAGAGGCCTTGAGAAGTGACAACATGGGATGCAAAGCTCAGAAGTACAGACACAGATTGATGAGGGAGGTGGCAAAGGCACAGACTGGCACTGGAGACCCCACAGCTATACACATCTCACCCACAGTCAGTTATGGTAATGGCCTGGAGCTGGGGCAAACCCAGGGGTAACACACAGGACAAGAGTACCTAACATACCTAAAGGTACCACGGACATTTGGAAATACTACAGTGCTGCATGCAGATTAATTGAGAAAATAATGTAGAAATGTGTTAGAAAATGCACGAAATTGTCCCAACTGGATTCCACAATGAAGAAGGAGAAACCATTAATGTGCACACTCATTCATGTAATCACAGAAAAACAGAATGAGTTAAGCTGGAAGGGGCACTCATCATTCTCCCTGGGACAGAACTCCAGACTTTCCAGAGACATTCCAGATGTTCTCTGACATAAAGGGCAACTGCACCACTTTGCTTTACTGGCCTCTTTTTCCTAAAAAAATAATGTAGCTATACATTGCAACATTTCAGTCATGCAGACCATTGGGATTTAAAGAAAAACTTCCCTTGGTGGTACATATATTGTGATGCACTTACACCATTAAAGCTAGCGAGTTTTGCATCCTTCATTTCAATGAGACATTCCTTACTACCAACATCTTCTACAGAGAGGAAGAGTCTGGCTCCTTCAGTTGTTCAGATATTTCCTCCTAGTCCACATGAAACATCATCACTGATTGGAAAAAATAAACAAAAAACCAAAAGATGATGCACTGGACTCAAGAAAGAAATGTGTGAAATATGTGTGAGGTCTAGCAAAGATTCAATAACAAAAAGACTATAAATATGAGTTATTATAAAAGATTTCTTTAATTATTTCAAATTCCAATACAATTTATAAGGTATCTGATGTTTTACCTTATCATTTTTACTAGATTCTGCCAAATATATTCTTCATTAGATGATATTCTATTACATTAGGTTCCCTAGATTTTAAGTACTATTTTTCCCCTCATAATAATTTGCAGTGTCATGTTATTTAACCTCTCACTGCAAAGATGTGTTGGAACAATAACAAGATATGTCTGAACTTTTCCCTGTTTTTTGCAATTAAAAATATCACAAATCTATTTCTCCTTATACTGCTTTACAGCAATTACATATAATTTCACACAGTTTTAGGCTGTGATTTGTTTATGGAAACTATCTGTTGTGCCACAGCACCTGTTTTTCAGTCAGATCCTGCTAATATCTAGTTTTCCAGCTGCACTGATTGAAGCACTGAAAATCAAATTAATTCAGTGATCATCTGCATTTAACAATTCCAAGTTCAAGCTTTTTACCTTTTCTACCAATCACAAAAAGAGAGCTTTTGGTTACTTCTCATAAAAAATGCCAAACCAATATCCACATGTCATCCAAAAAAAAAAAAAGTGAAATATATTTAGCTTAAAAAAATTTATTTCTCCTCAAAATACATTTTGCTGACTGAAATATATAAACCTCATAAAAATTTATAGGCTTACAAAGAAAACTAACTGCAAGATTTTGCTATGCTTTTGCACATAAACAGGCTGCTGGCAGCTAATCTCTCTGATTATGCAAAAATGGAATTATAGTATGAATTACTGATGGTCTTGTAGGCTTGGATTCCCTGCTTCAAAAAGACTAAATTCTTTTATGTTCTGTGACAAATGACCTACCTAGCTCTTGGGCCATGCAGTGGAACTAGCACAGGGAGCTTGATACCGGTGAAACCTGGTTGTAAAAAAAAAACCTAATCCACTCTGAGTGCTACCAGATTGTCTCAATATAATTAATGTTATTTCCTTTGTATAAGCTTTATACTTTGTTTTCATTTTTCATAGCCTTAGAACAGGAGAGAAATGGAGAAAAATAGGACCATACTTCAGACAAGAGCCTGCCAAATCATCACAAAACACTTGCACAAAAATATTTGTTGACATAGCTGTCTTCAGTGAAATTTAATAACGTTGACAATGTTCTTCATTAGTCTTATAAACTCATATGCTTTTAAACTATATGCAAGACTCTGTAAGAGCTACATTAAAAATATTTCCTAGAATTGATGTCTGTAGAGCCCATGGTTTCAAGGTCTCATAGGGCTCACAGATGTCTATAGAGAACTAAATAACAAGTCAGATCCATTCAATATGTAAAAGAAATGAGCAAGTACTCACAGGAGTTTAAGCACCACTTCTGCTAATGTCACAGTTGTGTTGGTGGCTTGCTTCTACAATAGCTTCCCATTTTCTTATTTCAGAGTGGAATTAATTTCCCTCTCCTTGTTATAAAGAAAAGAAAACGAAAATTTCCAAAGAATACAAGGTAGCCATATATTCACTGAAAATTTCTTCCACTTAAGCAACTATTACAATTGATCAAGGAGCAATTTTGAGATGGCTTCCACGTGAAAATGCAGAATATTCAACCAAAACTGTTGTTAATTAAAGACTAAATAAGTAGGCCATAGCAGATATAAATTTACTTCTGCAATCTGAATTCTATTTTTTATCATCCTCTTCAAGAGCAAGGATCTGGAGAGGGGAGGAAGATACCCAGGAAGACATTCACCATGTTAGATATATTAAATTTATCTATACCCAAGAGGTGACAAAGCTGCAGATCATAGGATAGATCTATTTCCTCAGAGCTGTCTCTGCATTGAGACTACCTTTCTTTTGATATAGCATTTTTGTACAGTCTTTTTGAGTGAAAATTAACCCTACACACAAGTTGACTTCTGCTCAGCTGTTACCCCCATCACTGTATTGCTGGCAGGATGTATGGAATACCAGCTGTCAGCACACCTCTTGAGAAGCTGATTTCTATGAGTTTTTGCAAATTTGAAAATATGGGATTGCCATTGATTTAACGGGCCACAGGATGTATTAACTCTGTAACCCTCATGACTGAATATCTTAATATTTGTTTTGTCTGGGCTTATTTTGGGGCTTTCTGGCACTTTGTTTTAGCTTGCTTAGCTGTAACAACCATTTTCCAGCAGCCAGGTGAATATTACCTTTTTTGTTTTAGTTTTGCTCAGCTTTGTACAATTTTGTATAGCAAGTACAATGTCTAGAGTTACAAAAACATTGATTAATTTCTGTAACATTGATAAAAGGTATTTTGTGTAGAATCTATTACTCTAAAATACTGGTGGGATGCAGAGGAGCACAAGCATGGGATGACAGCAGAAGCCTTGTAGGCATGTGCACATGACAGCCTCGAAAGCCTCAAGTCTAAGAACAGGTCAGCAGTTGTTGGTTAATTAATATTAAAGCGGTGCAGCCTTGTGATATGGATAGAATTTGTTTCAGGGGTTAAAAAAGAGAAAGAAAGAGGTACTTAGATCACATAAGGAATAGCATGTATAGGAAATGTGGATGTAGTGTGAAGTTACAGAGCAACAAAGAGAGAATGAGCTGTTCTCAGTGACAAAACAGTTCTTAACAGTGAGGAAGAAACCTCCATTACCAATATCTGGATACCCACACCAGGTTCTGTAACCCAGAGAAGGATTTGGGATGCTAACCTTCCAAATAACACTCTCAAAACAGTATTGGTTGTACAAGCAGGATCCCGGAGAAACAGAGTGACACAAAACTTTTTGTATAACAATGTTAAAAGTATTAATAATGTTTTTTTATTTTTACGGATTAATTGGATAATTTAAAATAAAACTCCCAGTATCATTACACCAGGACTACTAATAATACCTATTGCATCTGAATATACTTACATTTTAAATAGATTAAGAATAACTTTTCAGCTTCATATAAAAGACGTGCTGCTTTGGCCTGCAAAGTCTATACAAGTAGTAAAGAAGTCTTTTCGATTGGCTAAAAAACAGGTCATGGTCCTACTGTGGCAGTTCATGAACTAAGAAAAAATACTTTCTGCTCTTTCAAGCTGCAAACTTTCAGCAGTCTGTTTGACAGGGAGAAGTATCAAAGATTTAAAGAAAGACTGTGACAGAAATCATTAAAATGTTGAACAATGAAGCTATATATCAGTCATTCCAACCCAAAAAGTTCTTTTTAATGGTTATTCTAGACTGTCAATGAGTTATTTTACAAAGTTTCAGGGCCATGATCCTCTGAAAATCTATCTCATATAATGGTAGGGAAACTGTATCCGTTTCCGCCATGTGTTAACTATCCACAATACATATTTGGAGTACTAGCTTTACATAATTTGTACCTCTTTCATTGAATCCATGGGACTAATGATATTCTTGAGGAAAGGATGGAACCTCTTTAAGGTGACAGCAGAAAATGATCAGCACAAGGAATTTTAGATAATGAAATTGGTACCTAAATAGAAAATACCCAGATTATTTTCTGACTGAAAAAATAAGAGTGTCATAAATAAACAGCAGGAAGAAAGTTTCTTGGCTGTGTTCAGCAGGTTTTAATTTTCTCTATCACTTTTACAGAAATAAATTGCATTTGCATGTATATATATATATATATATGCACACACACACACACATATATATATGATTTTGTTCGTGAATAGCAAAGTCATACACATTTGACTGCTTCATTTGAATAATTGCTTTAGTAGCACGTTTTTGATTAGCAAATTTTATGATCATTGTGCCATGTATCGTTAGTAAATAAAATGGATTCATACAATAATAATAAAAAAAAAAAAAATCAGAGGAATGAGATATGGAAGGGTGAGGTGGTGCACTTGAGGTAATCAGGAAATATGTTACACAGCCAGAAGTTGAATACTGATCTCCTAATCCAGTGTCTTAGTTTCAATCCCATCCAATCATATTTGTTCAGATACTCTTCTAAAAGCAGATTCTAACACAACAAATTCCTGTTATGTAAAGGGATATTTCTTTGTGCCTATATGCAGAGTTGCTTCTTACTTGTCCATTCATGTATTTATTCATAAACACTCTGTCTCAGAAATTAAATTAAATTAGTTTTGGTAAATGTATGGAAGACATATGGAAAATGTATATAAAACAAATTCAAATCTTAAGTGAAAACTCTAATTATTCTATGACTGAGCTTCACCTGATACTGGATCAAAACATGGAAATTAATTGCATTTGATTCAAAAGCCTGCTGTAGTCAATTACATCAAATCCTGCCCAAGGCAGGGAGCTTGGAGCTAGATGAACTTAAAGGTTCCTTCCAACCCAAGTCATTCTATAATTCTTTAAAATCCATTATTAATCATCCCTGCTGCTTCTTTTCTGTGACTTTGGGGGTTATGTTTAACTGGATTTGCTTTTTTTTCCAACTGGACAAGATATATGAGCAAGTACGAACACCTTATCCAATATTTTGTCAAAAGTTGTCTGAGGACATAATTTTTGAAGAGGGAATCACAGAAGCAATATGTGGGAGACTACATTGCACAGCTTGTTTTTTTATTGCCCTTGAAGAATACCAACACTGATCATAATCCCTTAAATAAACTCTAGCATATTCTATATGTTTTCATTCTGTTCTGCAAGTATTTCACTAAGGTACCATAAATATTAGCCATGATTCACTGACATTAAAAAAAGTGTATCACTCTCTGTGACTACCCAGTAAGTCTATAAAGACCCCAAGAATTTTGGTATTTACTTTTCATTAAGAAATATGCCAATATAAACTCTATACAGCTCCTCAAGTAATAGTTTTCTTTTTTTGAGAATTTGTTAATAATGAATAATATTGCATTGTATTACAATCTGATGTTTGCTGCTTGTTAATTCAAACAAGTGCACAGGCACAAATACAGATTATAGTAAGGTCACATATCACCACCACTAGAATTTCCCTGTGGAATCACATGCAAGATGGAATGGTGATGGCAAATTGAGTGATAACAGTGGGTTTACTATAGAAAGTGCGTTAGAATAAATTGTATTGATTATTTAGTACTAAACAAGTGGTATTACTTGTCAATCTCATGTAATTCAGTTCTGCAGAAATTAAACCTGATATTTAGCTGTCTAATTGACATCTTGTCTTTCTCAAATAGAAGCTATATAATAATCACACATTGCATAATTAATCTCAAAGAAAAGGCTAAAAAAGAAAATAATATATCTGATATTGATATTACTGTCTTAAAGGAATTCCCTCAGGAATTTTTTACTAGGGGAAGGACATAAAGTTAGATAAGGCATTTATTTAGCTAGATAAGAAATTTTATTAAGAAATGAAATTGCAGTGAGGGGATGGGATCTAAAGGCAATGCTAATGCACAGCAAAATTAGAGATGAAGTTACTCAGGTTCTTCTTCAGCTTTCCATAATAAAATAATCTTCAGTTTCTCCTGGAATAATCTTGGCTTCTAGATTCAAACAGTAGCAATCAGAAAAATCCCTTATTTTCAGCCATCATGGAAAGCCTGCATTCTTACCAGCAAGACACATGAGTAGCTTTGGTGCTTGATTCTTTTTGTTGTGACATTGCAAATTATTTTATCCAACACTGGAAGCCGTAGGTGGAAAAATTTGTCGTGTCACAAGCCTACTTACAGTTACTTCAGTTGTCTAACCTTTGCAGCAAGAGAGTCCACGTGCTCAGCAACAATTCACATTTCATTCGCATTAGCACCTATCTCCAGAAGCATGATAAAATTTTTCTGCATGGGGTATGACGAGACCACAGTTTCTAAGAGTCTGTAATGGAAAAGGACTACATTCAATACAACTTTCCTAGAAAGCCTGCTCCATACTCATAAAAATCAAAAATTATAAAAAAAATTACAGACTGGCTATCTCTTCCTGAACATTTGATGTATTTTCGGAGAAATTTCTCTGTGTTTATTATCTGGAGAAAGTGTTTGTCCATGATTATTAATTTTGGGTAAGATCTGAGGTGGTAGTGCAGAAAGATGATTTCCTCATGGCAGATGGCATATCTTGGGTTCTCTAATTCCATAGAGCCCCTAAAATTCCTTGGAAGTCCTAGAAATGTATGTATAACTATGTAAGAATTATTTTCAGTTTTTCAGTTAGAAAACGTTCCTTTGAATATAATTTTATATAGTAGTTTTTGGGGTTTTTTTGTGACTCTACCTAGAGATCTTAATCCTTTATACTCACTCAACACTAAGATCAACAGAATTTTTGCCTGAATAAGATATGCAAATTTTGGAGAGAAGATAGTATTCATAAGTAAGAGAATAGCTTCTTTGTGCTGATCTGTGAATCATGCAACAGATTTGCTGAATAGAACACATATTGCCTGCAGCTGAAGAGCTGATTATTTCTGATTAGAAAGCAGATAATATTCATCTGAGGATAACCTCAGATTTTAGACATCAAAATATTATTAGGTTAAATGTAGGGGTTAAAATACAATAAATTAAGTATCCCAGCCAAGCAGAGACTGGAATTTTATTCCAACTGCAATAATGAGACTGACTGGAAGCATTTAGTTTTTACACATTCTTAACCTGGTCTGGAAACACAGTATATATTTGCTATCCTGCATCAAAAAAGACAGGAGAAGTGTTGCTGTTAATGGTACAAATCACATGCATGTATAAAGGGAAAAAAGGAAAATACCTGTGTTCCGGCTTCTGTAGTTTAAATAGCAATATATTTGCAAGGGATTTGAGAGGAAAATTCTACTCCTTATAAGTAAGAGAACTCGTTAAGAATATCTTTATGTTGTTTGCTTTTAAATTCACTCTGCATTCCTTGGAGCAGAATAGACTGGAAATGTATAACAATCTCACAGTTATGTAAAGAGTTAAAATGTTTTAAAACTGTCTGCCTATCTACAAACGATCTTCTGCCTATTGCCTAGATACTGATGTTAGTGCTCTTTTCTCCTTTCCTATTGCTGAACTTTTCTTTCTCAAGGCTATCTGTGCTTCGTTCAGTTGTTACCACCATTCATGATGACTGCAATAGTATTTAAAAGAAAGAAATAAACGAGAAAATTTGCTGTCTTAACATGATGCTCCTATTCTCACTCTATCAGGGCATAACTTTTATTGCCTTTGATCCCTTGTATTTATCATTTCTCAAGGTATAGCAGAATATTTTGGCATAGAAAGATAGATAAAATTACTATTGAAATCTGGATATTGTAAGCCATAATATTTTTCCTGACTAGTTTCCTACTGTCATGTCTATGCTATACAACTATGTTGACTGAAGGCTTTGCAGCCGGGCCTGTAAGCCAGTTCTTTCTCTGAGTTTGTTTGCCTGTTTTAAGCACTAGACAGCACAGTATGATTTGTGTACTTGCTTTTTTCAGAACCACGTCACAGAACTGTGAAATAACCATATTTCTCAGCAACGCACTTCCTACCATCTCTCCCATTTCTGACTTTCTCTTTTATATTCAAGAATTCACACCTGCTCACATCACTTTCTGAAATGTTGCACTGACGCATCTAACATGCATAAAGTTAATTTAGGCTGCCATTTTCTGTATATTATTCTGGATAATGAAGCAAATGTGGTCTCCTAAAAACATAGAATAGCAGGATAATGTCATACCTAAGACTACAGGGTTGACCTTTTCAATATCTGATTATTTTTTTATTTTATGGCATTATTTCTTTTTTCAGAGAGGAAGTCTAAGTAGTCCACAAAAAAATCTTTCTACAAATGTGTGCTTAAGCTACTGTAGGCCCATAGCTCGAACCACTATAGACTACAGATAATGCTGAGATGATCCATGTGTGTCTCATGCCATATGCCAGCTTCTCTACTTAGTGTGTGCAGGGGCATGGATCTGTGAGAGATAAGTCCTCATAAAACTTTTATCAGATTGTGGTGCTACGGCCATGCTACCCTGCCTTCATAGATGGAAAAGATAAAACATGACCTTAAAATTACTTTGTTCCTCCACCGACTACAAAGAGAGCTCCGAATGCCTAGACCGGATATGATTATCTACATTCAATCAGACGAAATCTATTCTGGGTGCCTGAATTAGCAGCCCTGTCTTCATTGGCCACCTACAGAGAGAGCTATGGCAAGGTATTGATTTCATCCAGGACAAAAAAAAACCAAATTCAGACCAGGTTATTCTGAACCATTTCATTCTCCATTCACTTTGCAGAATGACTCATAAATTTCAGTCGACATCTCACACATCTCAAATTGGGTCATAAAGGCAGACATTGCCTTCTTCACCCTCCCAGAAAATCAGGGAGTAATAGCTAAGTTAATCTGACATTGATTTAGAACAACTTTATGAGGATAAGGACCATAAACAGTTCATGGAGTATCCCCAATGCTAGATCAAACCTTCATTTGTTTGTCCAAATCCCAAAAACATGCAGAGACTGAAATTTCTCAACCCGGGCAGGAAATTTGGTCTCAGGTTACTCTGCAGTTGTAGTCAGTATGTTTGGTATTAGTGATGTCAAACTGATTTACAGTATTTGAAAATGAGAGGTCAGGGGTACAAATTGCTCATATAAATATGGAAAAAAGGTCATTAGGTCAGTTGAGGCAATAATAACCACATTGTATTTTTAGAACACCACTGCTTTAATGAAAAAAGGTGATAATAAATATGCAGATAAGAAATATATTTATTTACAGGATGCATGCTCCACAAAGCATTGAAATATCCATCAAATCCTAATGGTAGTGCAAGATATTATTCCATGTATTTCCAGTCCATTTTCAAGTATTTAAATATTTGTTGTCATTCTTGAGGAGCTAAATACTCAGTTTAATAAGTCTCAATAATAGAATGGTTTCTGGCCTTCAAACATTTTCTGTATTTTTTCAGTTATTTATTTAGACCATGCTTCTGAAGCTCTGTAGTTCACATTCATTGTATCTTTTGTTGGTCTTTTATGGATTTCTCATAATTTTGAATGCCACAAGTGTTCAAATTCCAAGATGATAAGCCTGATTAAATCTGATTAGACTAGATTTTTCTCGATGGTAACCAGGAGTAAAAATTTTTATATAGTTTCACAAGAGGAGGAATTTTTTTTTTATTTATTTTCTCAAAAAAAAAAAAAAAGAGCAATTGTGGTTTGGAATAACCCATAAGCAAATGGCTAAATGCCTGGGCATTTTGGCTCTAACTTATACACTTAAATTTAGCTTGTATTTACTAAAACAAAAAAACCATTTCCCACGCATGCCATCCTAGGAAATAATATGTATAACAGTTTTATGGCTCTGTGGACTCAGGATGTATCATAAGTCAGAAGCAGCAGCTGCTCCCTTTGCTAGCCAAATCATTTGAACAGCATTTGCTCATCAGTTTAATTTTTCTTAGCATGTTCCAAACACAGTGACAGAAAACAATAAATGTCTTGGCTGACAAAATCCTAGGTTTAGATCTAATCACATTCTTCTGCCAAATTTAAATGTTTATACCAAGTTCTGATTTTGGCTTTTCTACTCAAGAACAGTTCACAGAATACAGTTCAAAACAAAGTGCTTACAAGGGTATTATTGAAATTGGGAAAGTTATAGATTGTATGGTTATCTTTCAAGGATTAAGGATTTTGCAGGTTTCTTTGATTTACTAACTGCAAAGACTAATTTTGAATGAAATGGTAATTTTTATAGAGCTCAGTCTAATGGAAATAATAGAGTTTCATAATATTTTCTGTGTCCATTTTGTTTAATGAGCCAAAAACGTTCTTAGGCATTAATGGCCCTCTCACTGTAGTCAACAACAAATAGAATCATCATAGATGTTAATTGTAATAAGATTCACTGGGTAAAGCTTCTGGGACTAAAGACTCCCCTCAAAAAGGGAGCAAAAAGAACGAGGAATACCTCAGGTTTTGAGTGAAAATACTCCCTGTAATCGATGCAGCCCTCATGTCTAGTCACAAACAAGAAGTAGTATATCAAGAAAGACATCAACAGCAGAAGAAAAATGGAAAAGAACCACAAGATAAAGAGAAACATAAGACATTGGAGTCAAACCCCAGACAGGATACATGCCTTGTTGTTTAAAACAGCTTTAAGGACTCTCACTACAGATGTTTTTTCCCTCTTTCATCTCCTGATAGCATCAAAAAGTAACCTGAATGCAAAAAACAGTTTAAAGGAATTTGGTTGCATTATCTGGTTTCTTAATTGGCTTCTTGCAAAAAAAAAAAAAAAAAGATTATGCAATGTTTATATTGAAATATTTAATAAAAATTTGGATAATACTGAAAAATAAATATTGAAACATATTTTTATATTAAAATTTTAAGAAGAGCAAATAAGACATATTTAATTATTATATAAGACAACATAGTCTCTCTGATTAGAACTGTGAACTGTTTTTTCATCCTGAATTCTTGGTCTTGGTATTTACAGCTCTATCAAATTTTATATTCATGTAACAGAGATTATATATAGTGCAACTTTGGGCAAAGACAGTTTGACTATCTTTTTTGTCAAGCTTTGTAAATGTAACAATCAAGAAAGACCTGTGCATAGCTCATCGGACCCCCAGTAAATTATATCATTTCAAACAGAAATTTCTACTTTCAATAGACTTGCAATTGAACTGTTTTCTCTTTAGAAAAAGTCATAATCCTGCAGTTGCATTTAGTGGTTGCCAAATACAAAAATTATACTTTTCCACTTGAGAAAAAAAAGCGGGGGGCAGATAATTTACTTTAATTTATCAGCTTTGTCACTGAAATAATTAAAAACAAGGCTGAAATTTGGAAGCAATAGCTCTTTCACTAAATCCCTTAGGAAATTATGAGAAACTTACTCCAATTTCACAGGAGTATACAATTTTTTAAATGCATGCAATACCCTCATTCTAGCTCTATTTCCCCAAGGTAAAACATAAACCAAAGCAGTAAAGTGCTTCTTCAAGGAACACATCTGCAGAGTAAGATGTACATGTAGCTAGAGAGCATAACAGTTCAAGGGAAAATTGCTTCCTAACAGTTTTGGAAATGTAAAATCTAAATGAAATTTTTTGTGTTGGCATAAAATTATAGACATAATTCTCAACTAATGAACAGGAAATAGAAAAATCCAGCTGAAAATGCTGTGTGAATTGTGCCTCCTTCCCTAGTACAATTGCCCAACGTTAGAGGTCCTATAACAGACTCAGCTTATTAGGCATCAACTACTACATATCTGCATTAAAGGCATGTTGAGAGGAATAAACTGCAGCTGAAGCTCATCATTCTATGTATTTATTGCTTGTAAGCAGTTCTTAGATATTAGCATCAACTTCCACAGCTCCAAGAGTTGACACTGTTATCATAGAGAATTCAAGGATCAGTCCTTAGAAACATGGTTTTAAAAACCTGTCATAAATTGTGACTAAATAATGCACTGCAGGCTAAGTATACTATGTATAACAATAGTGAACAGATGCTAGTAACCATGGGCAAAATAAAGATCTAAATGTACAAATATCAGCATTTATTCTGGTGAGATGTATGTCAGTGGGAGCATGGAGGAAGCGTTTCTTCTCTATAAATAAAATGCTTTCAGAATCAGGCTATTAGTTTTGTAGTTAATGGACATCACTTCTAAAAGGCACCTAATAAAACTAGCACTGCTCAGACATATGCCACTAAATTAGCTTTGTTAACTGGCTCACCCTCTCAATTACATTGAAAGAAATCTATACTTCTAGAAAGAAAATATATCTTATAGTTGCTGATTAAAATCCCATTCCACAAAGCATTGCAGCAAGTGATTAGTCTGAAACACCTGCTTAATTTCCACTGAAGTTGGGGAAACTTCTGTATAAGTTCTAAGGTTTTCCTGAACAGCTGAGAGGTGATATAATCACAATATGTACTATAGACAAAAAAGAATATGTTATATAAAAGGTCTGATTTACAAGACACTTATTCTTACATGTGCTTCAGTTTAATAACAGAAGACTGAGGGGGAAAAAACCTAGTTGCAGATATCCAAGACATCAGTATCAGAAAAATGCAGATGTTATTCTAAGATATAGTGTTGAGTTATAATGTATACTTTGTTATAGTTCACAAATACTTGTTATGCACTACAATTATACACAAAACCTTGATTTGTCACTCCTTGCCTTTACAGTGCTAAGACAGACTGATTAAACATTCTTCACTGTCATTCCCGTCATTAATTTACTATTATTTTGTTCTATAGGGATTATTTTCTAAGATTAACAAGCAATATCAAAGTATTTTAAAAGTGGCTAAACTGTGACTGGTGTTCTAGTCACTAGATATCACTATAAAGAAAGAACTGTAAAGAATCATTTGTTTCAGGGCATAAATCCATGTTCCATGGATGGATAGAAAAAATTGTCAGAATACAATAAAGTAAGTTACCCAATCTTGTTCTGATCCACATGCAAATCTATATGAATTAAACTTTAATGAAAGTTTGGAAATGGCATCAATGTGAGTGACTTCAAAGAATGAAAGTCATCCTTTCCTCAGTAACTCTTATGTACTTTTCATCCCTATTTTTGTAATCTGACTTTTTTTATGGCATGACTTCTGGGTGTCAGCAAGGATGGTAGTTCTATGCACATTTTCCCAGACCAGGCAACATTAATGAGAAGCCTTTTAAGACCTGTTAACAGGAAAAGGAAAACTAAACGGACTACCTTAATATGCAGAGCATGAAGTCCTTTAACATGAAACAGATGACACATAGAGAGTATTTTTAAAGCTATTTTTGCTTCAGGCTTCTCAGTGGGGAGAGGATACAGAGCTAAAAAGATAGGTGGCTTTATTTATAAACTCATTTAAAACACAAAAATAACTCTCCAAGTTTTTCATAAGCTATCTCATAAAAATATAACTCAGAAAATCTGGTTTAGTTTGCTTTCAATGAAAAGATTTTCATCTCATTGGAATCAGTGTAACAATATAGTGGGAACCCACATCTTAATAAAATTGTTATTTTTGATACTTGGATAATGATTGAAAATATTGAAATATTAGAGCAAATAGAATATACATCTCTTATGCATAGAATACATAGAAACATATATTTTCTTTATAAAATAAAGGGTCTAATATTAACCTTTATCAAACATATATAGGTTGAGTCTATGAAACAAGTAAAATATACCCAGATAAGAGGCAAAACACTTTCCCATAAAATGAAAAAATGAGAGAATGGATTGTATAGAAAACTGCAGGAAATAGAAGAAATGGAAGAGGAGATCGTATATGTTATTATGGAGATGATTGTTGGAGGGAATTAATTATTTCTTGAATGCACGGAGAGCAAAAGAGTAATATAAACACATATTAGGAAAAAATACATAAAGAACATGCTTATTCCATTATCAAATCATCATTATAATAAAGCTGACTATCTGAATCCTAGTGCTTCTCCAGAAGCACTTGTGAGAACAGATTTAGGAAACTCAGTATTACCTAAAGTGGAGCAAAACTCTTCATATTTAAGCTATTATTTTCCTAAGAAAAGAGTAAGAAATAGCATAGAATTGAGGCGGCCTTGTAAAAAGGAGACAAGAAAAAAGGAAGTTGGTGTAAAAGTAAAAGCAAATCAGAGGAACTAGAAAAAAAATCTAGGTAAATGTATTCCCTGAGGGAGTTGATTTTCACTGCTGATTTGTTCAGAAGATATTTTAACCCTCTCCTCAGATTTAAGAGGAGCAACTTCTTTATCTTACATAGTATTTTCTGACTTGTTAGTTCTGAACCTACTATTTTAGATATTCCCTGTTCGAAGCTAGCTAGCCTCTTAGCTAGTCTTGATGAGAAACTAGAGGATAGATGTCTCTGTCCTATTTCTATATGCCCAACATAAAAAAAAATCATTATCAAATTTATTTCCTTTAATGTATCATCTTAAGTTTTTGTCTCATTATCTATTTACTGTCAGGCCTAGACTTCATGTCCAGGAAGAAGATTTAAGTATGGTATTGAGTAAGCTAAATACAGATGGCAAATAACCTCACTGCAATCATCTGGAATTCTGTAGGTTGCAACTAATGAGAAAAAGAAAGCAGGAAGCAAGTTCACAAATTGAGCCCCTGGCAGTCCATTTGCTGTATTTGCTTTGACTGCTCCAGTTAGCACTCTCTACAACAATGTCTAAACAGAGGTCTGAAAGATTATTTTGGGCACCACCCCAAAAACCAGAATTGATCTGCACAATTTGGCTGCTTTCACTCTGAATAGTCCATTACCACCTGGGGCTTTTCACCCCCAAGGATTTTGGCTTTTCTCTCATGTAACTTCCAGGGTTTGTTATGCTTTAAAAACACTCCTCTGCCTGGCTGAAGTTCAGCCACTAAATTGTTTCAGACACATTCAGGTGAAAAATCACAGAAACTGGTAACCATAGGATGGGGCCAAGGAGTTACAGCACAAGGGCCAGGGGGTTGAGTGCAATGCAGAGTGGACACAGCTGCTGTGGTTAGGGTAGCCAGCCCTTGGCACAAGAGGTACCAAATGGTCTCCAACAGGTGCCCTTAGAGAGGAACAAACATAATCATCCCACAGTTTTCTTTAGTTACTGGTATAGTCATAATCCATGTCTACAGATAAAAGTGAATTTTTGGCTTATGAAATCTATTGAATGAACCAGCAACAGATTTCTAAGAATTAATGGAGAAGTGAGCAGCAGTGCAGAAATCTAAGGCTGAAGACAACTAACAATCCAGAAATATGAAAAGCAGGAGGTTCAGATGATATTGCTATGCTAATTCCAGTAAACTGAATAGGCCTAGGATAGTTCTATGTCACAGAGGCCAAGCAGTATGAAATGACCTTCAACCTGTTCCAACATGTTTTACCTCACTAGACAGGATGGTGGCATGCAAACTGCTTGTTCAGAAAGCTCTGTGGCACGTGTCAACCCACCACAAATGTTAAGGAAATTAGCACAGGACAAGTCTCCTGGCTTCTAGAGTGAGTTATTGAGACTTTGGTTCTAAAAAGATCAAGAATCACCTCCTCCAAAGTCAAGAATGGTTCATCTCAGAGAGCAGGAACTAAAACCAGAGTGCACAAGGAGATGTTGACAAAACTAATGTGGAAATGAAATATGCAAGAGAAGGAAGCAGGGACTTTGGAGAAAGGTCCACTGAAAGCACGCTAGATTGCAGATAGGAAAGACAAAAGCCACCTGGACTTTATCAGGCAAGGCATGTGAAGGGCAACAAAAAAGGCATATACAGATATATCAAAAACAAAGGAAAAAATATGTAGGTTAGGATGCAGGGTAGCAAAAGATATGGACATAGATGATGTAGTCAATGGTATCCTCATACCAGCCTTTAGTGGTATTCACCAGCCTTCATGAATCTCAGCCCCCTGTGACTGAAAAATTCCTTAATGAAATAGGATTAGATTAGGGCAAAATTGAGAAATCAGAGATGAAGAAGTCCATTGCAAAACATTATTACAAAGGAACATTTCTGCTTCTCCAAGGGTGTCTAGTCAAAGACATTTTCACAGTAAATAAAAGGGATAATAAGAAAAGGAGGAAGCCATAAACAACAACATACAGGAACACACTCCTAACTGAAAAATGATAGGAGTGGCAGTGGTAGCAACTCAAACTAGTCAGTCATGGTAATTGATGAGGATGTGGGAGTGTGAGAATGTTTATTTCAGTAAGGTTATCTGGTTGACGGTCTTGTCAATTGGAAAACTAAGGGAAAACAGAGAAAGCAGAAACAAAATATACCAAACACAGATGTGATAAAACATACATGAGGACAATAAAAAGAGACAAACCATGCCAGTCACACTAACTGGTGACCTATCCAGAAATTATAGGCACTACTTCCAGAAAGATCAACCTGAATATTGCAACTGATAAGGCTGTAAGCCAGGGGAGAACCAGGCTGGTTGGGTTGTGGGCATCAGCCGAGTTACATAGAGACATGCTGTGATGTGTAGGGAAAAGAGGCTCAGAGAGAAACTAAAGGGATATAGACAAAAAGTAGTATGAAAGAGGCTGGTTGTGTGTAAAACGAGCCTTATGCTCAGTCACCCTAGCCTGTCTATTTCTTAATAATTTCTTTACAATCTCTCAGTGTAATCTGCAGTTTTCTCATAATGTTCAAACTGAATGATGTATGGATTGTGAGGTAAACTGAGAACTGGCTCTTGTGCTACAACCAACAGATGATGGTCATCACTGTGAAGTCCTCTAGAGGCAAGCACTGTATTCCAAGGGTTGACACTGACTCCAAAAACACAGTGCACTGTCAGCAAATTTGCAGATGATGTAAAACTGGAAGGAGTGTTTGGCAACCATAGGGTTGTACTGGAGAACTGGGCAGAAGAGCTAATGCTGTTAAAAAAAGACAAAGGCAAAGTATGGAACCTGGAGATGAATAATCCCACACCAGCATTTGGTGAGGAATGACCAACTGTAAACTAGCTCTGTAGAAATGGTCTTGGGGGTCAAAGTGGACAAACTGTCAATGACACAGTGCAAAGAATCAGCAAAGAAGGCCAACAGCATTTCAGGCTACCTTAGAAGAAATGTTCCCAGGAGGTTGAGACAGCTGATAATTCCTCTTTGCTCAGCACTGGTGAGACAAATCTGGAGTGCCATGTCCAGTTCTAAAGTCCTCAGTACAAGAAAGATGCAGAATTAATGGGACAAATTCAGTGAAGCAACACAGAAATGGGACACAAAGGTTCTCTAATAGGCTGGAGTATCAGATATAGAAGAGAGACTGAGTGAGTTAAGGTTGTTCAGTTTCAAAAACGGCAGATTCAAGAGGTTCTTATCAAAGTGTACAAATGTCTGATGAGGTCAGGGAGTAAAGAAGATGGAGACTCCTCTTGAAGGTATGAGGTGATAAGAAGAACTGGATATCAATTAAAATGTTCAAGGAATTACAAGTAATTCCACTTGAACATAACCTTTTTTTTCCCTGACAGTGGTTAAACAGCAGAACAGACTGCCCAGAGAATTTGTGGAGTCTCTTTCCATAGGATGTTAAAAATATGATCAGCCATGGCAATGACAAGCTTACTCTAGCTGGCCTTGCCCTGAGAAGGGGAAAGGACTAGATGACCTCAAGAGGCACCTTTCAAGCTCAGCTTTTCTATGATTCTGTGACTGTTTGCAAACATTTCTTGAGTTACTAGAGTGGATAAAGCCAATATGACTGGCTATTCATAGTAGCTGATGCCCCTACATAAAAAGTCATTCCACTTTTCCAAACAGTTAAAAAAGTAGATTTTTTAAAAATTATTCAATTACTCACTAGTGAAGATTAACCACTCTGTTGTGATTTGTTATGAATTACACTGATAATGGATGAAGACAGTCATTACCAAAAATAATAAATTCAGCATGTGTAGTTCATAATTTCTTTTTTAATCTTAATCTAGCAAATAAGAAAGAAAACATGAAATCAACATCAAATGATCCCATCTCAATAATCTATATATTTTACAGCTTTTCTTGCTTTTAAATTGACTTCAGTTTTGTCATATGAATTTTTCAATATGTGCTCTGAATGATTCTGGAAGTTATTCCTGTTCCACTTAGTTTATGTAAACAATACACACCATGTTTTAGGAATAATAACTTCCAGCCTTCTGCTCAGGAAATAGAACAACAAGAAAAAAAAGAAATGGAGACAAAAAGACATTTATACTTCGAAGGGTAGTATATAGATTTAAATTGGTTTTGGAATGTTCTAAAAAACCAAATGAAAACTTTAGTTTTCAATATGGGCAACAATATTAAATTTAGTATCAAAGAGAAGATGAGAGTAGAAAATTAAAAGATTCATATCTGAAATGACAGTAAAATCAAGCAACTTAATGCAGTCAGGGATGAAACATTGTCTCCTGCAGAAAACTGCAAATGAAATTGCAGTTGTAATGGCAACATTTTTCAATAAATGCATCAAGTTGCAGATATTTCTATGTGATCAAGGAACAGCAGACAAGGCTAATAAAATGATGGACAGTTACTGGACAGTAACAAAGCAAGTCTTAAAGATATGCAAAGCTTTAGAAGGTATTTGCAAGGAAAGAATAATTAGAGACATGAAGGAAAATGCTAAATGAGGGAGATGGAATAATTAGAGACATGAAGGAAAATGCTAAATGAGGGAGATGGTTCAAGGCATAGATTTTGAGCTATAAATCCTTCTTTGGCACCTACTATTCAGAGTAGTGAAATGTAGTAGATGAAACATGTCTGGATTTCAGTGAAGCAGATGACATGTTGCCACAGGAGAAATTACTCATTGAACTTGAGAAGACATTATTCATAGGTAGAAAAGAAAGCTAGAAAATTAGGGCTGCTAAAGCAAAAATCTCATGGAACACTTTTTAAAATAAATTTGTTTAGTATTTTAATATTTCTTAATGAAAGAAAAAGTGGAGGAAAGGTAAGGGGAAGGGAGGGGAGGGGTTAGGGTTCAGAAAACCACAAAGCCCAGAGCTCCAAGCACTCTGCAGCTACAAAAGGCATGCCAAGGGGAACACAGGACTGCCACAACACGGCACCCTCCACATCTTTTGTCTGGCACTAGCCTCACACCTTTGAGGCTTTTACTGCTCCGCGTAGATTTAGGGTTGCGCTTAGGGTTAGGGGAGGGGAGGGGAGGGGAGGGGAGGGGAGGGGGAGGGGAGGGGAGGGGAGGGGAGGGGGGGAGGGGAGGAAGAAGGAACACGAACAAAATAAAATTTCAGTCGTGCATATTAAAGCAAGGAGAAACAATCAGCTGATAGGGGAAAAACAGTGCAAACACAAAAATGTCAAATACTATCTAAAAAGTGTGTGAGGACAGATATGAAATAAGGCACTCATTAACCTTTATGTAGAATACCCCACACTGTTTTGGTCATCTGTGCTTAAGAAAGATTAGCTCAGATTTCATGTCTGTTAAAGAATTTTTATCAAGAATACTTTGGGAATAATACTACTACCATTGATGCCTAGAGAGGCTGACTTGGAACAGAGACTAGAGAGAGCTGAAATAATAAAGTAGGTATTTATTGAAAGGCCTTTTAAGGATACACCTTGGGCAGTACAAGAGCCTGGCCAGGGCTGTACCCAGGATGGATCCAAGATGGATCCCTGTCACGAGTTTTTACACTTTTATCAGTTTTGGTCCATTTACATATTGGGGTTAATTGTCCAATTACAGCTTCAGGTCATGAAGTCCTATCCTCCTTGTTTGCTCTCTTCAGCTCCCCATTGTTTATGCTTTTTGGGCCTGAAGCTTGTAGCAATTATCCTCGGTGTCAAGCTGGAAAAGGATTTTTTTTGTCTACCTACCCTGTGGAGAGAATTTACTAACACTTAATATGAAGCTTACCCAGGCAGCACAGAATCTGAAAAATATGAAAGCTAAAACTTAAGGCATCACCATATGATTAGAAGACAGAGACCATGGCTTGGTTATTACAGAAAAATGAAGAAGCAATGGAGGTATGATTGCTCTGTAAATCTGTTGGGGAAAATATCAGCTAAAGAAAGGATTCATATAGGGTGTTCAGAAAGCCAAGAACACATTTATTTCAGTGTCAAAAAAATTGAAAAAATCTTTCACATACTGGAATTGAAATTCAAAACCATTATCAAATTAAAAGCAGATTTTCAGCTTCTTTTAAGCAATCTTATAAACTTAGTGAAAGGGATTGATATAAATGGTTACCTGTGAAGAACTCCACTGGATTAAAAAATGCTGGAGGTAACTTCGACCTCTACATTCCTGTAAGAGATAAGAGATTGAAACTTTCAAGCTGAGCATCATAATGCATTATATACCTGACAATATCAGCAGTAACCCTTTCTTCAGGCCTTTTCAACACCATCAAATCTTCAGACACCAGAAGCATGATTAAAACTTTCTAAGCATCAGGAACAGACTAAAGAGTTTGCTGCACCAGTTTTACAGTCATGCACACTGACAGACTTTAAGGCCATGTCAACATCTTATGCATCAAAGACAACTCTGCTAATTGTGTGGGTGGCAGGAATCAGTCTAATACTGACTATCTGAGATTACATTGACTCAGTTGGAAAGGAAGGAAACAAGATGGTATCCATCCATCAATGAAATTTTTTTCAGCTTTTTGCTGCTTTATTTTAATATGGAGCATGAGAATTTATTCATTGTTGTAAATTGTCCAAAACCAATTCCAGTAAAAGAAACCATATAACTGAAATCTCCACTGTTGTTTGTGAAAGATTGTCAGTAAGCAAATCCTATACTTGTAAGTAGCTTACCATCTTAGCTATTCACTAAGTGGAAAGCAGTGTGACTGCTATAAATTAAGTGCAAATAAATTTGTAAACACTAGCTTGGCAGATATACTAGGATGCACTCATCTAGAAATTGTTCAGATTGGGGCATCTCTTAGAA
Organism: Acridotheres tristis; assembly: GCA_037013685.1. Lineage (NCBI taxonomy): Eukaryota > Metazoa > Chordata > Aves > Passeriformes > Sturnidae > Acridotheres > Acridotheres tristis. Next base: position 59,665,512 of record CM072884.1, on the reverse strand, counting down.
TCCTTTGAAACTAGGGCATGGATTGGGAGAAGTCAGTGAAATTCCAACTTTTTCTGTGATTGAAGGTAAAAAATAGGAGGTGCAACCTTGGTGTCACCAGTTCAGTGGGTGGGGGGTTATGCCTTTTAACTAGACACTCTTTCAAGTAGCTTAGAAACTCCTGTGGCTGAGGTCATGAAGCAACTCCCTTCCATACTCACAATGACAATCATAATCACTAAATTATTGAGCAAAGAATGTTTCATATTTTTTAGTCAAATTTGACTGAAGAAGGATCCCTGTTAGCATTTTGAAAGAAAAGCTGACAAAAGAGCTTCAAAAATGTTCAAAGGACGGAGGGATACATCCATTACTTTCACATACTGTGTCATTTAACAATGATCATGCTGATTCTATGAACAGGATTAATGTGAATAAGTTTTAGAAGACTACATTCATAATAGCAACGTTTTACAGCCATTACACTATGGTTAAAGTTTTGAGTAACTGATTCTTATTAGACATGCCTGAAGCATCTCAAATGAGTCATGATACACAACTACCATCTCTGTAAACGTAGAGGGCACAGTTCAAGTGCACAAACATAGCATCATACAGTAATTTGGATTGGAAGGGGCCTGTGTGGGTTATCTGGCTCAACACAGTTCAGATTGCTCAGTTTGAGTGGAATCTGGAATATCCCCACCTGTGGAGACTCCATAACTGCCCTGGACAACTATTTCCAGTGTTTGATTGTCCTCATGCTGAACACTGTTTTCCTAATACAGAATCAGAACTTCCCTTGGTAAATTGTACTTGAGTCTTTTGTCTATCACTGTGCACATCCCAAAAGAAACTGGCTATATATTCTTCACATCTTCCCATAAGGTAGTTGAAGGCAGCAGTAAGACACCCTCTGTCTTCCAGAATAAATCCAGTCCTCACAGTCACTACATCTACACAATGGACTCCGAGTCCCAATCATCTTGGTGGCTTTCCATTGGATTTACTCCAATATATCATTTTTTTTGCTTTAGGATGCTGAAGGCGTATGCAAAACAGACATATGGGAGAAGGTACCTATAGGGGCAGGCTTGTGCCTAAGTGTGAAATCCTAAGTAGCAAAAATTGATACATGACCTGATTAAGCAAGAGAATTACACCACAAAAGTTAAAAATTATTAATTTCTGTGCTGGAAACTCATTTCTCACCAAGCTGGTAAATTTAATAATTTCCTGGGCTTTTAATGGGCTATTTTTTCAGATTACATTCTGCACACTATTTTGCCGTGTCAGGCAAATCTAACTTCTCAAATGTCCAAGTTTCTCTTTTAACAATGTAGTCAATGCTGTGGTCCATAAATCTCCTGTATGAAGGCCAAGTGCAAAATATTCAAAGGAACCACATTTCATTTGTATACAGCATAAAGTATTCTTCATTCAGCATTCAACATAGTCTAATTAACCTCTGATCCAAATATCCGAATTGTTTAATATGAAAAGATGTTACTACGAGAAAGGCCAAAGCCATTTTCCTATACAGGAAGTTATTGACTTACTCTTGAAGATGAGATATCAACTGGATAGCAAAGTCCACTATCTTATAACCTGAATTGTTTCAATGATGATACAGATTGCTTTCAGCTAAAGTAATAAAAGCATTGAAAATAAACTAGAAAGAGAACAAAATGGAAGTGCACAAGTGAAATATATCTCCAAGTAACACTTCTGTTATTTTGCTCATATTTAGTAATCTTAAGGCCAATATCAAGGTTTTTCACTCAGATAATACTGCCATGGACTTCAAATCCAAATTTTTACTTAGATCACTCTTCAAACCCTTTGAACACTCTCTGCTCATTCACAGTGTTGGCATAAGTAGCTCCACCACAAGTCCTTTGGATAGAAAACCTTGTAGTAATGCAGTATACCCTTCTTTAATAAATAGGGTTCTACAGAAGCTAAGTGGATTATAAATAAAGTATTTTATAATTGATATAATCAGAAATCAGAAATGAGCTTTATCAATTACCCTTGCATTTTTTTAATCATGCTTATTGCAAGGCTTTTTTTCCAAACTTCCAGCCCAGCTGTGTGGTTTTCTCTCTGGCAATTTAGAGAAATTCTGGAACTGTAATTATTTTCTGTAATAAATGTGTTTTAACATATTGTTTCAGATTCTAGAAGCATCTAACAAGATGGCTTGAAAAACAGTGCTGAAGTAGCTATTATAGCATTAAATACTTTTCAGTCAATAGTGGTTGAGTCCAAATTAGTCTAATGTAATAAAACTCTGAATCTGAAGATAATCTTATCTGGTTCCTAAGGTATCTAACAATGTATCAAATTGTAAGAAATAGTTATTACAGAAATTTGCCCTTCTCTGTGCAAAAATGTTCTGGGAACTGATGAGATAGTCTATCACTATTTCTTTCTTCTTATTTAATTTTAAAAGTGTCAATGATTTTAAAATTTTCCTTCTCTGTTGATTTGATCTTCAGCAAAAACTGAGTGCGAGCTAAAGGTAAAAGGTACTTAAATGAGGAAAATAAATGAATCTTCTGTGTCTGTTAAGTTTCTTTCCTCGTTCTCAATTATCTAATCAAAATGTATAGTAAACAAAATAATGTATCTGGGGATAGGATTATCTGGCATAAAGTAAAAGAATGACAGGATTTGCAGACTTTGTAAATTAAATTGTGTGATTCATGGCTTTTCTAAGGTTCTAAATTAGTTTCAAATGATGCAGCCGCTATGCTTTCTAATCCTTCTTACGAAATAAATAAGAAAAATATGCTGATGAAACTTTTTCTAACAAGTATTCACACAAGTGCCTTTCAAAAACATGCATCAGTCACTTAATTTCTTAATTTTTTATTGCGGACTTTTTAATAAATTTGAGGATTTTTTGCCTTTGGTTTTTTTGAGGTTTTTTCCTACTCTATCAGAAACTTCTGAAAGGATTTAAAATAACCTCTCTTCTTCTGTGTGGTACTAGACCTTGAAGACTTGGAACAATCCTCAGATATTCACACTAAGGTTTTCAGACACAAAAAAAAAATGTTATTAACTGAGTGTTTCTTTGGTGAGGATGATTTTACAGGAACTGGAATTAAGCACTGAAGTTAATCCTTATGATTTTATTAATTGAAATGTTATTTATTTATAAGATTTTTATTCATTTATTTATTTATTTTCATTTCTTAGCTTTTGTTTTACTATATGAGAAATTAACCTTAACTGAGGGGAAGTGCACAAATGGGTTTGAAGTATTTAATTGAAGGTATGGTCATTTTTCAAGAATAATGGAGACAGGGAGGTTGCATGTTTGTGTGACTGTCCTTTACATTCAGTCTATGCCTGTGAGTGCTGTGAGACCAGCAGCCAGGCTCTAAACCACTGGTGCTCGAGTCACACAATCTCATCAGTCAGATCAGCTCAGAACTGAGCTATATTAACAAGAATACTTTGCTGTGTTTTCTTTCACCTATTGTCAAAATGTCCTTCCAGCGGAGTTAAGTACTGTCAGGATGATCTGAGGTGAAGAAAAACAGAAATAGAATGTTTGCATTCTAACTCTGAAAAAAATTAAATTGTTAGTAGCTGCAGGGAACGAACTATTTCCTTTCCAAACAGCATATATTTTCTATTATACAAACATGCAGTGGAGTAGGGGGAGCAAAACACTAAAACAGAACACAGTGTCTATTACAAGGACAGGAAGAAAAAGATAACACATAAGTGCACATGTTGCATAAGATCAGAGTCACCCTGTAAGAACTCACAATTTCTTTCTTTCCTGTTCCTTTTATTCCCAGTTTTTCCATCCCATGCCATCTGTACAGATCAGGGTCAGGTTCTGTAAACTTGGGATCAGATTCCTTCAAAGTTTTTCATCAAAATCTGCACGACTTGATCCGAGACAGGGTTCTATGTAGTATTTATATGGATAGAAAGACAGTGAATGAACATGTGACAGTAATCCAGACTGCTTCATTGTATTGACTATATAAAGCATGGCATAGTTGCTGAAACCCCAGAAACAAATGAAGCATTATGAAAAATATAAAATCAATTATTGCACAGAAGGGTTAACTTTCACCAAATGCAAGGCAAATAGTATTCTTCTTTAAAGAAAAAAATGCATTATCTTTTAGATAACTAAATGTCTGCAGTATATTTCAGGAGTGAGTGTTTGTGTATGGTATGCTTCAATATAGTTCAATATGCTACCTCAGTTACAAACATGCTGGTTTTATTTTATGCCTTTCACCTTGCAATGAGATATTGACAAGAAGAAAATAATTTTTTTCCTATTTACCTGATTTTAGCTGAGAAATAGACCCATTTAAGAAGGCAACTTGCTGTGACTGTGATGCATCACCAGCTTCCTGTAACCCTAGGCATGCTTCTTGTGTCCTCAAACTCACCTTCCTTAAACTGACTGTATGGGGATAGAATGAAAGGTCTTTAGGAGACCAGAGTTGCAGAAAAATAACTGCAAAGGATTAGAGCTTTTCATTTCTTTAGACAATTACATAGATCTGAAAATCCCACTGCTCTTTGTTCTGCATCTTTGAACAGAAGATAAAAGTATGAATTATTTTTCTCCCTTCTTCTTTCAGTTAAAACCACACTGTTAACATATTTTTATTGGTTTTAAGTCATAAGATGTCAAGCACTCCTGTTTTCCTGAGGATCAGCAGCCAAAGATTAGTTTTCTCCAAAATCTGGAATACTATTTCATTAAAATTTTAAAAATAATTTGGATTCATATTTAGACTTTATAATGAAACAAAGAAACCAAATAGCTTTGATGATGAAATTCCTTGTTTATTCTAGGAAAGCCATTTGTTTAGTCTTAGAAGAAAGCAAATTCCTAGGTTTTTCAACAGGTTTATTAAGTTTCACAGAATTGTTTTCCTGTGTTTAATTTAAAAAATTATTTTGAAAAATTATTTTCCCCTCCTCTATTTCTGTACAAGTAAATCTAAATGTAAAAGAAAAATATTTAACGACAATGAAGCCATTTTTAGAGTTAACCTTAAAGAGAGAGACTAAGTATCCTATATGCCTTCTTTGCTACAGAAGATGGAGAAAAACAAAAGAGGCAGAAGTAAAGATGCTACCACTTCAGCTTTCATTCAAGCCAATACTGTTTACAGGACATTCGATCCCTAACATTTTAGCTTTCGTATTTTTATCTGCTTGCTGGCAATTAATAGGTGGGTTTGTGCATTTACCCTGGAGGTTTCATTTCCGTGGAAATGGTAATAAAAAAAGAAGTCATTTAAACCTAAAGATTTACATGTTCTTTTTTTCAGTCAATATATCATATGCAGCAAAAGTGGAATCAATTACAGCTATGTAGAAATGTAAGTAAATTGACATTTAGTCCCAGGGAGTTCCAGAAAAAGAATTCATAGAACACTTATTACATCTTTCTCATTCTAGTGACTAGAAAGTTAGCAATAGAGCTTTAGTGAGTAACTGTGCACCCATGTCTTCAACACAAAATGCTACAGTTAGACCTTAGCCTTAAAGTAAAACTACAGTGTCTCAGGAAGCAGGGAAAATATGCAATCTAGACAGTTCTTTTGGATATACTCGTAAGATTTATTTAATCTGACTCATCTAGGGGTTCTATTCATGTATGAAGGTGATCAGCATAAGAATCCTTTATAGCAAAGGAAGGGAACTAAGGATCTTCAGATGATAAAAAATAACACCCTACTTCCCCAATACCAATTCTTTCTCCTAGGCTCCAAACTAGATCTGAAAATTTTGCATTCCTTTCTCAGTTTTGAAAAGTATAGCTTTTCAGCTTTTTGTCACAGTCCAACTATGTTTTCTTCTTGAACTACTACCTTAAACAACTATGATTAATTTCTAAGGTAGAAAACTGAAAATTATACTTGAGGTCCATCCTCAGCCATTGCAGTGGTAGCCTACATTAACGGTGTCTCAAGGCCTCCTCAGCTTGCACAGTCTGAAGAAAAAACACCTAAGATGTCTGTAAGAGTTAGCTCTGTACATAGCTGAGATCATACTGTACATATTTGTGTTTCATTTACCCTTTTATGCAAAAACACAACTAACATGGTATTTACTCAAATTATATCTCCTGAGGAAAACAAAAATAGAGAAACACGAAGAGCTGCACACAGCCTGTCTGTGAGGATCTCATCAGTGTCAAAGCCCTTCCTAAAGACTAGTTAGACAATATCCATTGCTCTTTATGGATGTTCAATTTGCTTATGTATTTCCTGACCTGCACAAAGAATGCCCCTCTGGTCTCTGGCACTTTAGATTCCAGGAAGCCAGTCTGGTTAGTAAAGACTTTGACAAAGACACCATTCAAATATTTAGCCTTTTCCATGCCCTATGTAACCAGGTCCCTGATCTCATTGAGCAATGGACCCACATTTTCCATAGACCTTTTTTTCCTTTTATGTCATCCATATAGTTACAAAAGTCCTCCTTGTTGCCTTTGGCATCCCTGGACAGAAGCTATTCTATTTGGGCCTCAGCTTTCCTAACTTCAACTCTGGATGTTCATTTAATATTTCTGTATTTCTCCCAGGTTACTCATCCTTGCTTTCACCCTCTGTATAGTTCCAATTTGTATTTGAGTTTGGCCAGGAACCATTTTTGCCTGATGTCTTATTCATCATGAATGAGCTCTCTTCACCTTATAGGAGGTGAGCTTTGAATGTTAACCAGCTTTCTTGAGTTCCCACTTAATTCCAGGGCCTTATCACATGGAATCTTCCAATGTATGAAATGTATGCTTTCAGAAAGTTGCAGCCTTTTCATTGCTAGAGAAAGTAGTTTCTATGGTTTTTTTCTCTATCTGTGTTTTCCTCATGTGTTAGTAAATATTTGACTGAGGGAAAATTATTAGAGAAATGTTCTTCTAGCTCCTTTTAAAGAAAAAATTCTCTCTCTTTGCTGTGTTCTTCTGAGACCTCATCTTTGACTGACTTCAAATACCACATAAACTAGAATTCATTAGACTCAAGACCATTGCCAAATCTGTATGTTGGACTACTGTAGCAGTCACCTGCGAATAGAGTTGAGGAGTGTCAAAAAACACAGTTGCTCATAAAAGGCAATCTTATGTCAGAGAGATAAATCTAGAAGTCTGAAAAAAATGGGGAATTACCAAAACCAAAATTTTCCTACAAATTTGTTATGAAACACTTTTCAAACCCAGGTAAGAAACAGTGAAAATAGATTTAATCAGTGTAATTGACTACAGATTAAAGGAAAGGCTGCCAATGTGGATCAAGCAGCTTCAGTGAATCCATGAAAAGGAAGTGAATTGATTCCTATGGGTTACTGCATGATTCATAAAAGTTATTTATAACACCTATTTTTCATTAAAGCAAAACAGCAGAAAAAAGATAGCCTGAACTAACCTTATAATAAATTCAGATAAAAATGGCTGTGCCAAAAAAACCCACCAGGTTTATTAAGCACATTGACCCCATTTTTAGAGAGTGTAGCGATGTCGGATTTTAATCATTGTTCTCTATGCTTTAATAACATTGCCAAATAAAACACATATTTACAGCATTTCAGTAATAGTAATTTTGAAAGTTAAAGGCTGTGAGCCATACCTGATTATTGTTAATATATTGTCAATAGTGATAAGTCTTTATCTTTCAAAAGTAGCTGGAAAGTAATTTAGTGACATTTGCCAATATTGATTATCTAAATTTTAGTCACTTAAAATTTCCTTTTACACAGAAGAGACAGTTTACCCTGCATCACAAATTGTAATTCATATTCCTTGAAACTATCCAAAAGCTGTTATCTAAAACACTTTGTTGAAACCTAGGATTAGTTTTATTATCCCAGTTACCTATAATTCTTCATAAAACATAAACAGTAAATACAAAAGGGAAAGGCAAGAGGAAAATTCTGACTTCATTATGTTCCTTTCATTTTACATAAAATTAGTGAGAAAACTAGCCATTCTCCATGACACATATATTCCTCGAACCTACCTGGTCAAATACAGTGTGAACCTTATTGTTTTGTACTGGTTCTGTTGTCTTTTGTTTCCATATACACTTAAGATGGAAGGCTACATTTAAAAGAGGATTTCTTAATGTAAAATTGTACACAATTCTTTAGGTGACTTTTGAGACACTGTCTTCTTGAGACACATGTGAGAGCCTAGTCCCTGCAACCATATCTGGAAAGAGTTAAGGTCTCACCAGAAGCCAAAATATACCAGGACATTGTTAGAAGGCTGACCCGAACTCAATGAACTCAGAGTGACTTTTACTGAGCTTTCATAAATGGATCACTGAAGAGAAAGCCTCGCCTGAAATCTTGGTTCTTGCTTACTACAGCCAAAGAGTCTGTGTAACCTCTATTTCATCAGGGCCGAAAAAACATTGTGATTTCTTCCACAGGACATTTTTTCACTTTGTCTTTTCCAGGTCTGCCCACATTATAGGTTTGAGGTGATGGATCCTTGTGACTGTGTTGTCTCACAAGAAGTAAGGAATATAAGCTTAGTCTTTTCTGCTGCCTTTAAGGAATCATAGAATGGTTTAGGTTTGAAAAGACCTTAAAGATAATCCAGTTTCAACCTCAAGCTCAAATAATGTTGTCTACTTTCCAGCAGAGAGCTTAAATTGCCAAACTGAAGCACAGCGTGTGCAAAAAGGCTCTCAAACTCTCATACCACAGCCTTAGCCATGAGCAAAAAGGAACTCAAGCCACAGTGGGCCATGAAGACACCAGAAAGAAGAATTATCTCACTAGTACCTACAGAGCAAGGAGGCACCTCTACATGGAAAAGAAATTCTGAAGTGCATTCAGTTAATAAATCTCAGTAGCACACATTATATCATTCTAATACACAGAGATAGACACTGGGGCTCAGCTAAGGAGATGTTTCTGCCATTATTCCAGCATGTCATGAGCAAAGAGGGTGAGAGACTTTTCTGCAGACTTTGGGCTGTCAGCTTTTGCAGTACAGATAATTGGTATGTTGGAGTGGAAACCTGCAACATTCATGCGTGATCCCAAGCAAGCATTTGTTTCCTCCCTAGGGCTGCTCTTTCCTGTGCAAAGGGCTACCCAGGCTTCTACTGTGATGATAGCAAGAGCAGCAGTCTCAGTCTGTCCAGCAATAGCTTTTTTCCATTGTCTAGGAGAGCCTTTAGTTTTCTGTATACTTGTTCCTTGATAGGAAAAGAGGTGTTTCCCTGCAACTCCAAGTGACAGCACTGATTTTCTGGAAGACCTTTATGAATGATGCTTCTTGGTTGTTTCTTCATTTTCATCTGGTCAAACAAAAATGTTTTGCTTCTTCTCATGGTAAAAATAAGTCAGAATTCTCCTTGATTGTTTTTCATAGTAAAATATATTCCAGTTAATGTTAATACACTCAGACAGGGAGTGATTATATACTTGGCCTTCTCACAAGATACCAATTTAATGTAATGGTAATTATTATTGTTTAACTGGGATAAGATTAGCATAAATTCCACCCAACAGTCAGCTAGTGCTAAAGAATTACGTGGTGCTCAATTAAGTGTTTAATCAAAACATATTTCTTATATTATGTAAATTAATAAAAAATAAGTGTAGCCTATTAATAATAAATAAATAACCAGAAAAGTATAGCATTTATGGCACAAAGTATTCCAAAGTATTGAATGAAATTGCATAATTTTTAAGGCAGAAATTACCATCACTACTTATAGGAAGAGAAACATGGGTCAAATAATAACCTGCTAATATACTGCTAATATAATGACAATGTGAAGATGGAAATGTGCAAGAGTTCTGTTTATCAGATACAAGTGTCCTTTACACAACATGGGCTCGGCAAAGGAACAAGTTGTGGAATGATTTGGATTGCAAGGGACCCTTAAAGGCTGTCTCCTTCAACTCCTCTGCAGTGTATAGGGACACCTTGCACTATATCAGACTTCTCAGAGCCCTGTCCAACATGAGCTTGGATGTTTCCAGGAATGAGGCATCTACCACCTTTCTGGGAAACCCATTCCAGTGCTTCTCCACCAGAAATAAAAAAAAAATCTTCCTTATATCTAGCCTGAATATACCCTCTTTTAATTTCTACCACTTGTCCTATCACATATACCCTGTCTATCTTATCAGCCTCCTTTAAGCCGTCAAAGGTCACAATAAGGTCTCCCTGAAGTCTTCTCTTCTTCAGGCTGAAGAACTCCCCCCCTCTCACTCTTTCCCAGAGGAGAGGAACAGACAGAGACTTCATAGCCTCACCATGCATTCAAAAAAGGTCAGAAGGAAGAGGAGGGTATGTGGCAACTGTTCTTGTAGATTTCACTGCTTTTAAAAATTGTCTTATACAAGAGCCACCCAGATGCAGATGTACCCAGATTTAGGGGAATTAAGCCAAATCTATGTACATTAATGTCTCTTTTCCTTGGGCACAGAACACATAAGAAGTAGTTTTGGTTCTTCAGAAAGAACTTTTCAGTTCCCTCCTGCCATAAAAAATGGAGGTGTAGAGAGGAGGAGAGAGATAAATTAACATATCAATGTATTCAGGAAAATGGGACTTGCTGCTTCCGCTACTTCAGTCATGACCAGCCTGACCTTACAGGATTTCAGTTACAAGAAGTTATAAAAAAAACACCTTCAACACAAACAAAGCTCTTAGGTTGCTCCGCTATTCTGCTTTCCCACACAGCAATTTTATTTTTGCTATGCCTAAAGACAATTTAGTCTAGGCAGTTGGCAAAACTAGAGAAGTTGAAAAATGGGATTTATTCCTCTTACACATCAATGCAGGCTGGCCTGAGGCTGTCTTCAAAGGTATGCACATTTCCTCTGTCTGGTAATCTTGTTAGCTTTCAGATAATGAGAATCACACTATACACTGCACCTTTCTCCAACATAATACAGTTGCATGACAGGACATAATCAGTGATTTCTGTGACGAGGACTTCTGATGCAAAACAATTGGCCTGAGTATCATGTGGTTTTAACAGTATGTTGTAACAAGCGACTGCAAGGTATTCAAGAACATTTCAGCTAAAGCATTTATCTTAATTTTTATCTCAGACCTTTGTCAATGCTGCTGCAGGTATAAATTCATCCTGCTCTACAGACATTTATACTAGTTTCTTTGTTGCAGTTACTTTGCTCCATCAAAAGCTTTAATAGCATACTTCTAGATTTTTTCTCTCCTTTCTTTGTCTCTTTTTTCTTTCTTCTTCAAGATCTCTTGTTATCAAATTGATGTAAAAACACTTGTCATCAAAATTTTCAAGGACCTACATATTATCTAAAATTCATCCTGACACAGAATCGTACTTCTGGATTTGAGAAGGATGGTGGGAAAGGGTGGGAAGAAAAGGAAAACAAAACAAAGCAAAATAACCAAGCAAAAAATCCAAATGAGACACTAATTAGTGAAATTTAATGAGAAAAATTCAGATTTCTGAAGATTCACAAAAAATGACACTAAATCTAATATTCTGTATTTTCTGGGTTTTGTTTTAGTTTTAGATTAAAACAGTGAACTTTGCTGCAGCTAATACATAATAAATCAATGTCATCTATAATGACATATGTAGGCTGGCAAACAGGAATACAGCCAAGCAAGCTCTTTTACTCCTACCTTTTCTAGTAAAGCACTCTATGTAATTCTTTTGCAGCAGTGCGATGTATTTTTTATTTTCAGAGATTGCTAGCTCTTCAACTTGTGATTATTTTAACAAGATTGATTGATTGTAAGGAAATGTAAGCATTATTTTCTGAAGGAGTCTTGTAAAACCCTTTCAGTGATACAAAAATCATCTCGTGTTAATGGTTTTATTAGTCATTTCTGTCAAATCAAATACTTTCTGCTATGGAACAACAATGTCTTTTAAAGATTTAGAAATACTTTAATGCTTTCAGTTTTCATTATTGCAGTGAATTTTCCAACAGAATTAATTCAAAACTGATCTAAATGCATTTTACTAACTTGTTAGATTATCAACTTATTGATTTTCATGGCAATGTTAAAGCTTGTTCTTCAGCCTTTTTCCAGGAAAAAAAACAAAACAAAACCAATCTCAACAACTTTTTGTCCTTGGCACAAGTACTACTTGGAACTATGGAGAGATTATGATCCTATGGTCAGGGTTACATGTCAGAGTACAATTCTGTTAAAAACCCTTTGGGTATACATTGCTGAGGAGTGCTCATCATCCTAGTTTCTGAGAAATGTGTTTGTTAAATGGTCAACAACTCCAATGTATTTGTTCTCTCATACTCTTGTTGTGCTGAAGAATTGTATGCAGTGAAACACTTGTTTCAGAGGTCTTAAATCTTGTAAACCATACCTTGCTAATTGCTTGTTATAGACAGTGAAGCTAGAAAGGTGTTTAAAGTAGGGGGGGTGCAGCATTGACCCTCCTCAGCATCATAAAATTGTTTGGATTGGAAGAGACCCTAAAAGCCATTTAGTTCCAAGCCCCCTGCCACAGGCAGGGACACCTTCCACTATACCAGGTTTCTCAAAGCCCCATCTCATCTGGCTTTGACCACCTAGACACATGAGATGTCAAACACATCTGCCAAATCCCAGGAATGAAACAGGGACCTTTTGATCCTCAGTCTAACACTTTCCCAACTGATCTCGTTCAGGTCTTAAGATGTTTACCATCGTCCTGAGGTGGATCCTGAGTACAGCCTCTGGACAGACAAGGAAAACTGCTTTCTATTAGCAAATCACAACTGCAATGTGTCTTTTGAACGGAGCATTTCTTTATCCTTTAGTTACTTTGCATTTCTTTCAGTTTCTAGTAAGCCTCCTATTAAGGAAGGAGATTTAGTCTGATGCATAAAAGAGAGAAGGAGAGGATAAGAAGATTTTTCTTATGTAATAGCCATTGTTGCTAAGGAGGTGTACTGTAGTCCTCCCCAAATGCTGAGTTTCATGGAAATATATACTGTACAGTTATATAGCTTGAAAGGTGACAAACCACCAATACCTGAGACTAACTATGATAGGACAGAGTCCTCTAGCCATCCAGAAATGACAGGAAGCATTACTCACATATACTGTCATGTCAGTAGAGACTGTAGCTTTGCTTGTCTGTTAGAAAAGTGGACTGGTTGAGAATGTGCACCTTCCACATAACCATGCTGCACCAGAGGTAAAAGCTTAAGTTTTCCTTTGTCCTATAAATAGAACTTTTGTATTGCTCAGACTTGAGTTACAAACATCTGTTTTCTGTCTTTGAACTCCTATTGCCTGTCTGCAGTGTTATAAATCAATGCAATGCAGGGTAGGAAGAAACTGTCTAGATGCTAGTGACAGGCATTGGTAAACCAGGAAATTGACTATGGCGGCTACTGCTGGGAGCAGTATCCTTGTTTAGGATCTTTCCGGATTCTCATGACTACTTTGTCTTTGACAGAAATAATGGAAATCAGCTGAAGTAGTGGGGCTGAATACATAATTCTATCATGCAACTTCACAGTCTGACTTTTGCTGCTTCTCCCTTCTAGGGGAAGAATCAACATGTACAACAGTTACCTGTTACCTGGCCTGGAAAAGGTAGGGTAGATGCTAAACATAACTAGAAAGAGAACTGACCTTGATGGGATATAAAGGAAAGGGTTCAAATGTCTAAGAGTAGGTTTCACTTTAGGGAAAGTTTGAATTATTTTGATGGTTATTTTTCTGGATGCCTCTCATTTCTCCCAAATAAAATAGCATTATATCATAAGGAGAGTATTAGAGGATCCGGAAGGATAAGTATTCAATTGACTCCACTTATTTAGTGGATGTTACTTAGCAGTGCCACTAGTGTGATCTCCATCCTCTACTGTGCTGCATCTAATACATTTATTTCAGAATTTGCAAATTGATTAAGTGCTCTTGTAGCTCATTTGGCATGGTCAGTGACAGCTTAGAAACAGTGCATTCCAAGCAAGTTTTTTTCTGACATGGTTCTGATAAGAGCCTTGCTCCTGGTGAGCTGCTAAAATTTAAAGAGCGATGCATAGTAGAATAAGTGAACCTATGTGTTGCTCATTCGAGCTGATGACCCAACTTCAAAATAAACTCACCTTCCTGTGTTTTTCATCTCTGCTTCTACTAACTCTCTAAATTCTCATCCTTCTTTTTCTTTTGAAAAGAAACACAAGACTTTTGCAACTCAGTTTCTTGATAATACCCCCATTTGTACTCAACCATCTGGATTTACAGAATACATTTGAGCAAACTAAGACTGTATACTTAAGCAGCCTCCAATGAATTTCTAGTTTACATATTGTGATGATAAATTAAGGGCTTATCTCTTGTCCTCCAATATCCAGTATAAGGTTAGTTAAATGTTTAAATTTTACTGTGATTATCTCAAAGCATTTTCTTTTTTTACCTTTGAAGTGTTTATGGAATGAAATAGTCTTACTTATTTTATGGTTTGGTTTAGTTCCAGCTTTTCAGACAAAAGAGATTTGGGTTTGTGTTTTATTTTCTTGTGGGTTTTGTTTTGTTTTGGTTTTGGGGTTTTTTGTTTGTTTGTTTTCTTTTGTTTTGTTGTTATTGTTATTATTGTTGTTATTGTTTTGGGGGGTTTTGGGCTTGGTGGGTTATTTTTTTCCTTTCTCTTGGTATAGGAACACATTGAACAGTTTATGGGTCAAGGTTAACTCTACACTAGGGAGGGAATAGTCTTTTCTTAGGGGTTCTTGCTCTGCAGTAGAATGCTACAACAGCAAGTAGCTCTTTTTAGTGAGTTTTCACTTGCCTAAACAGGCCATCAGGTCTGCATCTCATTCAGAATTTACCTGCTTACCTCTTCAGAAGAAGGAAAAGACAGCTGTACCTTCTCCCGGGCTCCACTTTTTATTTGTGAGCACAACTAGGTTGCTTGCTTATGTCATTACCCTCAGGAGACCAAGAAAAGTCTATCAGCAAGGATCCTGTCCAGGCTAATTCTCTTTCTTTTGCCAGGAGAATACAAGTAGGCACTAAGTCTGTTGTTAGGACTTGCCTTCCAAAACATAAGGAATCCAAATTTTCTACAGAGACATGATTCAGAGCAGTGTTTACAATGTATGGTATGTAAGACCCCTGACTATCTGGTAATTCACCAGTGAATTGTCTACAGTATCTCCATATCCCTCTTCAACTGGAGACTGTTGAGACTGTGTGATCTAAACAATAGAATATTTCATCTTCACCCTCACCAATGCCAATTCCTGAGGGGTGATACCTTTGCTAGCTACTCTGCATGGCATTCATTTTGAAATGAGCATGATGTTGGTTCACCTTTGACTTGCCATCCACCATACTCCCCACTACTTTTCAGGCTGCAATCTGAGAGCCCTTTCCTAGCTTCCACTAGTGTGTAAGGTTTTTACACCTGAAAGGCAAATCTCTTTTCCTCACTGGGATTTGTGAAATCTCTATTGGTTCAAGATTATCAGTCTCACTCTGGACAAAACCCTACCAATCCTTGTGTCAGTCACGCTCTCTGTATTAATCTGATCCACTCACTCACCAAGGATGCATGTTGTGTCCTCATCCACAAGTGTAGATGAAGATGCTGAAAAGTACAGGTCCCAGTAAGATATTCAGTTGTCATCTGACATCTGGATCTTATGTTGTTTATAAATACCCCTTAAGCTCAGGGGTATATCCAAATTCCACTCTAACAGACCATACTTCTTTAGCTTCCGAATAAGAAAACTGAGATTTAAGGTTGAAAAACCTCATTAATATTTCTCAGAATATTGTGTATAAGCCTCTCCAGACACAATCTACTCTAGTCTACATTTGGTTCAGCACAAATTATTGGACTACAGAGAGACCAGTGTATACTGTTATAAACCAATAGCTGGACAAAAATATTAGTCATCACTCAATTCTTCCCAGGAATCTGGGAATCATATTCTGAAACTAATCACTAAACACCAGTTTACTAAAAAAGAGTTTCTACTATGGTGAGAGCATCCCTGTGGGCACTGCATTTTCATAGAATTGCAGAATAGTTGAGCCTGGAGGGCAGCTCTGGAGATCATGAAATTCAACCTTCCTGCTCAAAGAAAGGAGTTGTCAAGCATTAGAACAGACTGCTCAGGAAAGTGGTGGAGTCACCATTCCTGGAAATGTTCAAGAAATGGCTAGACATGGCACTTAAGTCCATGGTTTTATTCAGTCAAGAGTTGAACTTGATGATCTTGGAGGTCTTTTCCACCTTTAATGATTATATGATTCTGTGAAATTGACCATGACTTTGTCCAGTTGGGTTCTGAGTATCTGAAAGGATGGAGGCTGGGCACTCTTCAGTATTCAAACACCTCCAGAGTTTAAAAAAATTGAAGTTTTGGTGTATTGTTATGTTTAAATATAATTTCCTGTATTTCAATTTGCATTAATTGCCTGCTATTTACTGGGCACTGGTGACAATAGCCTACCTCCACTTACTTTAGTCTCCATCTTAGCAGATATTTATACACACTGATATGACCTTCCTGATCCTTCTCTTCTCTGGGATGAACAGTCCAGTCTCCCTGTCAGCCACTCCTCTTAGGACAGATGCTCCAAAACTTGGTTCTCTGACAAGGCTGTACTCCAGCAAGTCCATGTCTCTTCTGCCATCACTGAACTGGACCCAGAACTCCAGATTTGTCTCATCAGTACTGAACAGAGAGGAAGGATCCAATCCTTCAACATGTTGTAACACTTTCTCAAGCAGCCAGGAAGCTGTTGGACTTACCCACCACAAGATCAGATTGCTGTGCCATGGTCAGTCTTTTGTCCATCGAGGCCTTCAGTTCCTTTTCTGCCGGAAGAAGAAAAGGGAGTTAAAGCTCTAATTTGTCACGGTAATAAGACAGCTGTATTTTCAGAAGAGGGTTTCTTTTGCTGTGTCTGCAAAATACATCTGCCTGTTCCCATCTGCACCACCCTACTGTAACAGTGCTATATAAAGGAGCCTCAATATTGCTTTCTTCCCTCACTTTTAGCAAATACTCCTTTTCCCTACAAAACTGTGTCCACTTCCCTCACTTGACCTCAGCCAAGCACTGAGTTGTGAAGTAGCTGTAGTCCAACAGAAACACTATGAAATCTTTACACTGATTGAAGCATACTTTGCTGAGCCTCCAAAGCACAGTTCCTTTTAAGTTAATATATGACTGGTGAAGAACTCATTTCAAGGAGCCTGACACCTCTTCAGCTGATAAGGAACTGTTGCCTACATGTGTTCATAGCTGCAGCCTCAGGGAAAATAAAGTACCAAGAGATCCCAGAATCCATGGAAAATATGGCATTTTGGATTGTGCCCTGGAACCTATAAAGGATACCACACAACCCATCTGCAGAACTCCAAGCCTCGTCATGGACAACCTCAGTGTGCAGACAAAATGAAATTAGCATCCTCTTGGAGATGGAGTGTTATGCACTGTTGACCAAAATTGATTTCCTCTCCTCAGACCAAAGATAAATTTTTAGTTTCTCACAGGGATGTTTGCATTGGATTATTTTTCTTGCAAGCTCAAATCTTGTCCCAGGATGACTGCATGGAAAATAGCTCTGGGCAGGAAAGTGTCTACTGACACAGAAGTTACTCCAAGTCTAGAAAAAATAACAACACTCTTAGGCCATCTTTAGTATTGGCAGTAAACTGTAAGCTATAATCAGCAGGAGAAAAAGGAGAAAGGGAGAAAGGAAGGCTAGCAAGTTCAGTAAAAATTTAAGTAATCTTGCTGAAGATTGACTACCTGTAATTGCACATTTCCATGTTTAATCTTTATCTCCTTAGTGTACAGTTAAGAAACGTGTTGAAATCTAGGTGTAGTATCTATTATTTTTCTACTGTTTTCTGATTCAAGATGAAAAATTCACATAGAATTTGCTGCTGTCTTCTTCAGCAGCGTCAGCCCAGGACCCATTTGCTGGACCCCAGCCCAGTGCCTGGAGACCTTGGGTTAGGCTGAAGGAAGGCAGATGCTGCTTTCCCACTTTTAGGTTCAGCCAGGAATGAAGTTGAGCACATATCCCAAACAAACACATTGAGAAGGGGACACACAGGACACTGACACAACTGCAGACAAGGTGTTGTTCCAGCATCCCCCACATTCAGGACTCACACCAGACACGGGCACACAGGGACACGTCCCCTCCTTCTCTTGGGCAGGCAGAGGCAGAAGGTCACAAGTGCAGCACACACCCCACACTGCCCGGGTTCATGAGCACATGGACACTCAGATTCCTCGAGCACCCACATAGCCCCTCTGCCAACCTGGCGTCCCTGTCAGGATTACAACCCTCTTAACTCGGCCCATGGGTCCCCGAGACACCAGCTGGTCCATCTAGGTGCTCACTGCACACACAGTGCATTCATGCACTCCTCCCATGGACACCCCTCAATCCCAGGTCCCCTCAAACACTAGCACAGACACTCCACCTGCCTGATAGCCCTTCCTGAACCTAGGGTTTATCGAGTTTGGAGTTTTCCAGCGGATCCACATGCACGCCCAGTGCACAACCAGCTGGGAAGATACAGATGCTCGTTCCCATCAGCCGACATCCAGTGCTGTGGGATGTCAGTGCTGCTTCAGCCGACAGCATTGAGCCCCTCACTCACCTCTGCTCATGCCCTCTGCTCACCCTCCAGCAGCTGTCACTGAACTCTTGCAGCACCGACACACACCAAGTAGAGGGTGAGAAACCACAGAGACATTATTAAGAAATTATTTATTAGGACAGGACAGGGTGATCAGGGACAGGACTCAGCGAGACAAACTTAACAACAGGCCCCATTTTACATGTCAGCCCTTTTTCTATCCCTTTCTACCTGTCTCTTTTTTGTTTCTGCCTGCTCTCCTTTCCTCTGCACACGGCCTCATCAGTTGGCATGGTCCCACTGAACCCCTTCCAATGTTCTGGACACTCAGGTTTGCAACACTAGCTATTGCAAAGTCCTGGTTTGTCTAGCAGTTTTTTGATGCCCCATCAATTAGTGTGACAGACAAGTTTGTTTCTGGATGTGGTCTTTGTTAATGGTAATTAATCATGTTTTATAACTGTGTTTCTTTCCCTCCTTTTCCTTATTTTCCAAACTGAGAAAATAAACATCCTCATATTCCACATATCCTTATTAATCAGTGTATCTAACCAGTGTTGCTCTTATCACATGTTTGTCTCTGTATGATCTTGTTCATGCCTTCTCTGATCAGATACCATTAAAGGAACAGACAATCTCCTTCCACATACCTTTACAGGCTTCTTTCCATCCTTGATGGATGACGGAGACACCTGTAGAAGATGATTCTTCTCTTCCTCACGTAGAAGTCTCAGAAACTGATTGCTGGCCTTTGGGGATGTGTCTCTTTCCATTACCTTTTAAATGATGAGGATGACTGGATCAAGTGAAACACCTAAAGGAAGGTTATTTGGGAAAAGCTACCTAAAATAGCAAATTATAAGAAAAGTGATTAATTTAAGAATAATTACAATCTCCTATGTATTGGTATAGAGGTTTCTTTATCTATCATTATTGGATATAAAAACAAGTAAAGTGCTAGGTATTTGTAAAATACTGAAATCCCTGTCATATTGAACCTTAGTTACTTCTCATGATGTACTGGGAAAAAGGTTCAGTTTTCATGTTTTTGTGAAGTGTATTGCAAATTGTTGTATTTTTATTGACTGACTTATTGTGTTTGAGGATTTTATTAGTATGCTGTCTGGCTCATTACATCCAGACATATATTTGTTTTCATAATTTCAGACTTCATGCCTATTTCTTCAATTGCTTAGCTGGAAGGATTAAAATCATAAAATTCATTACTTGACTGATTTCTGTTTATGGAGATTCATATACTGTAGAAACTAAAGGTGTTTGGGAATTTTCATTCTTGTGTTTATTCTACTGGTTTGTGTTCTTAGGGATGACTAATGAACTACAAACATACAATGTCCTTTAAAGGTAATATTTTGCAAACAATATTAAAGCACTTTAAAAACCCCCACAATACTGAAAAACTCACATAGATTCAAGCTTTAAATAAATATTATAGCAAATAAAAGTGTCATAAAAGCACTTTCAATACATGTACTTGAAATGTGCAAAATCCTCATGTTAATGGTGGGTGAGCTATTATGGTTCAAATAATATATACATCTAGAAATTGATATAGAGCCACTTGGAGAAGTTATATGAACTGCTTTATATTCAGAAAGCAAATAATAAAAGTACCTTTTGGACATACAAACAAAATGGAGATGCCCAAATTCTAGTGAGGTTGAAATCTCCTAACATCCACTCTCCAGAGTTTTCATATATTTCCTGATTTATATCATCTTATTTTTAGTCAGAAAATTTTATATGTGTGCTCTAAGTCTTCAGTCTGCAGCATAGTTTTATTGTATTTGTATTGCTAGGCAAGAAAAGAGACTTGCTATTGGCACAGAACTTTATTTCAGGTAAAGTGATGCACCTCTATTGACTTCATTGAATTTAATATCTACACCTGTAGCATGATTTAAATAAATTTCCACCAAACTTTACTGGATTTATTTTTAACTCACTTCTGTTAGTTAGCTTGCCTTTATTTCCCTTTTTCTTATCCAAGTCTTTGGTATAAGTGGAATTGTTTCACAAACAATGATGTAATCAGATTTCTTGCTCTTTAGAATGCCATCAGATAGATCCTGCAGTGTAGCTGCAGACTAAATATAACAAAAATTTTGATTGTCTAAAATGGTAAACTGTGGATATTAGACCTCTAGCTATTCAATGAGAAACCCCTAAATGATAAAATTTTATTCTGTTTTTTCCCTGCTTAATTTTACGGATATTGCATGGATAAAATAAAATTTCAGTCTATGTGACTTTACAATTCAGTGTGTTTCAATGTTTTATCTTGCTTGTCCCTTTTTTTTGGTCTTTGCTTGAGAAAGGTGCCATGAGACTTACACATGATTATCTATAAACCATAACATTGATTTTACCCTGAGCTTCACTAATTTTTTTTTATAATATTGGCACAGGACTGCACATGGGGCAAGTATGCAAAGACTTGGGCTTGAATGTGGGCCCTTCAATATTACAGCAAGAGTCAAAGCAGGAAATCTCACATTCTCCAATGAATCTGATCAGAAAGAAACAATGTCTATGGTCATAGACTGTTTTCTACTGCTGGAAGCATCTACACTGAAGGAGTTTGTTAATAATCAGATGTTAATGTATTTTGTGTAATAAATGACTGTAAAACACTAAAATTTAGAAGAAAATACAGGGGGAAAAAAGGAAAGAAAGTAATAAACTCGCTTTCTTTTTACTAATATTTTTACTTTCAGTGATGCTTGCCACTGTTGAGGCCAACAAAAAAAACAAAAAATAACAATATTCTTAGGATGTTAAATGAAGGATTTGAGATAACTCTAGCAGCCATCAGGAGTGTATTCTGATGTCAAATAGCTTAATACATAATCAACTGACTGCATTATAGATTTCACCACGCCTCTCCAAAATATTACATTTTACAGAGGTATTCTGTTCTATCAGAGCTGTTATTTTACTCTGATGGTCTCATTGTTCCTGTCAACAGGCAAAGTTTAGAAGTTTAGTCTACACTGAAGTGTAAATTATTGAAGTTTCCTTATCTGGAAACAAATGGAATCCATTTGTGCTCAAAATCAATTTGTAGAAGTACAGAAAAAGAAATTTATTCCTAGATAAAATGAAGACCTGCCTCAGTCATTTACATTTACATCAAGACTAGAAAACTTTGAAAGTGTCCAGGTATTCTTTTATTAATTTCTGTAAAAAAATTAATGTTTTCAATTGTTTATCACAAATGTGGTCTTTTATATATGTATGTAAGGACAGATACATTAAAGTTCACACAAATAAAAATGGTGCAAAATGTCATGATCTATATGGGGCAATTTATATAAGTGCATTTTTATTTCTTGAACTACATGTATATATAGGTATATTATCTGATATCTTACCAAAATAGATAAACTTTAAGCCATAGACAAAAGAAAATTTTTTTGAAAGTGCTAATATCAAGATGGAATATTTTAAGCCAGGAGCTGTAACCTTCTAAATTAACAATGAAGGCACCTGCCATCTGCCTGACTATATGCAAATAGTGTCAAGAATTTTGAATTTCTGGCAAGGTACCAGTGTTTAAAGTTTGGAATCTCTGCTGAAAGCAGCAGTGAACATCTGGGGATAAGAACTATTCATGTATGTCCTCCAGCATGCACGGATGCAACTGAGAATAAGTGGTTTGCCAGTCTCATAAGATGGCTGTTACATCCAAATCAAAGCCAAAATATCAACAAGTCTGCTTTGCAAGACACCATGGAACAATTAGTATTCAGCTAGCCTTCTACCCAAGACATCAACTTTTCAGACAGCAAAGGTTAAACACAAAAACTTATCTCAGTCTTCCAGGCTCATCTATCTTCTATAAACTGATTTACCTAGTGATAGCTATAATTAAATAAATGTAATTCCCATATCCCTGATGCTCTACATAACATGCTTAAATTATTGTTGAGCCTCTTCATTCTTAACTCTGTAGAATAACTCAATTTCCAGTGTTCTGGTCATTATATTCTGCCCTTTTTGAACACTGTAATATGAGGAATTATCCAGGCTGGACATGTGACGGTTTCTGCAGATGAAAAGTGTAATCCTTAAAGTTTAATTCATCCATAGTTTCTACATTTGCAAAATCTAATTTAGGATATTGGACAAGTTATAAGCCTAAGCCCATAAAAGAATGAAAATAAAAACAAACAAACAAACAACTACTTCCACATCGTAGCATAACTTCTGAGAAAACACATCAAAAAAGCCTGATATATGTCTCAAAGTTGTATTTTTGTTTGATAGATATAACTTAAAGTTCAGATCTAATGAGATTGTGTATGATTCTGCTTCTTTCTAGTCACTAGTCTAGGAATACTGGTGTAAGGTTTTGTTCAATATGCTTATTAAATGAGCAGCTGTAAAGGAAGAAGCAAATACATATTAAGCTTCAGCCTACTGGTTTGGTTTCCACTGCATTACTTTTGAAGAGAATGCACATTGTTGACAATCACAAAATTGTCCTCATCATTTAATTGATGGGAGGCATCACCGTCAGGAAACACTGCAATGAAAACTTTTCCTAAAATTCATTTAAATGAATGCATGTATTTCCATTGGGGTGTATTGGCTCAGGTTGGCTTTGTAGCTGCCTGAAAACAATCCAGACCTTTCAAGAGCCAGGATGAGTGCAGGCATTTCAGATAACCTTGTCAGTCCTTCTTCACCTTTTCAATGACAATCTGGTTCTGTTGCCTTTGAAGTTAATGAGAGAGAACAGATACTTTTCTAACAGCTTCATGAACCCACAACCAAAAAGCCATGACTTTCCTTCTTAGTAGGCTAGAAATAAAGATAGCCACAGGAGTTTCCAAAAATACTTCTCCTAACATGTTCCCAACAGTGCAAGAGAAGAATACAGAAAAAAAAGGCAACACCGGCTTTTTTTTAAAAATATAGGCTACTTATCTTTAATTTTGTTCATACAAACCCCTTACATATAGTGAATGCTTTTAAGGAAAATCAAATGCTATATTTTATGCTTAAAAGCTTTATGCAGTCTCTAAACTGTTATTTAATTTGCATCTTAAGCACCCTTAAAAACACACTTCAATATATCCTCCTTTTGAGTTGATAGAATGAAACCTTCAAATAGCAATCTTAATTGACATCTGCAGTTATTTGCCTCCATCACTTATTTATCTCAATGGTTTTGGTGAATGTTTGCACATACAGCTTTCAAATCTATGTTAATTAACAATAAATTAAGTCCATTTTTCCTGGATCAAGCCTGTTTTGCCCATGAATGTAGTCAAGTGTGAGTGATCTCCATGTCGTTAGATTGACCCATGAGCTTTTCATCCTATTTTCTCCCCCTGCCTTGTTGAGGAGGCAGAGAGAAACAACAATTGGGTTCTGGCAGCCAGCTAAGGTCACTACAGGACAGAACTCAAGAGTGTGAAACATTTCAAGTTTGAAAACTACAAAATATACAAAATTCCACAGAGGTCAAAGAAAAAAAACAAATATCTTTCAAGCTAAACTGAGGAAACTATTGAAGTCTCCATCTTCATCTTATATTATTATTTCCTTGTAGAGTAACAGCAATAAGGAAAATGAGAACTGGTAGACAAATTTGTTGGGGGAAAAAACCACCAAAAATACATTCCAAGGACAAAAAATCCTAAAATCATTGCAAAATTTGTAAAATTGTACTTTTTACGTGCTTCAGAAGAGAAAGGCTGAATTGTAGAAGTGTTAATTAGTATTTGCTATATATATATACATATATGTGATTTAGGAAACTATCAAATGCGAACTAGTATATTCCTCAAGAAGGTTTCATACTTTGTCTTTTCTGTGTTCATTGGGAACTATCTTCTTTGCAGTATTTTTTTCATACATCACTTTTTCTTGTAACCCTTCACTCAGAACTAGCATTTGTGAGAATCAAAACCTGAAGATGCTGTCTTCAAAAACAATTTACTCCTTAGTATAAAAGAATGTATGAGTGTTTATTACAAAGCTAACTGCACACACAAGCAAAAAGGCAATATTAGTGGTGTAGGTGGATTTGAAAGTAAATGAGCTGTTAGATTATTTACTGCTATATAGGCTATGTACATTCAAAATTTGAATGCCTTTGGAATGTTTTAGCAAATAATCCCCAACTAAGTGAAAATAAATCTTCTGCTTAAAATTAATCCATTGTGTGATAATTAAATCCAATAGAAAAAAAAAGAAAAGAAAGAGAAAATAACAACTGTCTGCTCAATTGGGTGTCTTCTCGGAAGAATATTTCAAGAAATGCTATTCAGTCTTTTCCTGACAGGTATTGACTGCTCTATAAATATGAATACTATTCAGATAACTATGTTAGTAATTAAATAAAATTTCAGCTTTAAAACAAGCTTATGTGGAGATGGATGTATCTTTAATTCCAGTCTTCTTACTTAGATTTGAGCCGGCTGCTCACTGAACAGAAGAAGGCTGGCATTGTTTGGGGGAGATGTAAAAATTAAGCTTTCCAAAATCTCTTATGTGACTGTATGAATACACATAAAATTAATAAGACTTTGACACATGCTACAAAAATTTACATTGATTATTAATACTTTTGATGTGGCTGGTGTCTGTCTTATCTTAATCAACTCAAAATATCTAGAATATTTATTTCAACCTAACCAAGTTCACTTGCATCAGCAGTTTGATCCTCATTACATAGATATGTATGATGAACAATTTTAAGAATATGAGTATTAAAAAGTATCATGAGAGTATCTTAAATGTGATGACAGAAATGAAAAACAAAAAAAGGCATGAAAAGTTTAATATTCGAACTGTTGTCTCTTTTCCCTAAGACAACCATCAGTATTACTTCAAGAATATAAGTAGTAGAAATAATATCTCATGCAAGATCTGTGTCTAGCTTTAAAATTAAGTCACTAAAGACAAATATTTTTACTTTCCCTCCGAAGGAGGGAAAACCTCACCAAACAACTCTGCACAAATATTTTCTTTTACCAACCATATGCCAGGGACTACCCAAAGCATGATTGAAAGATACAAGCTGGTTTCTTAGACTTTGCAGAGTTTGATTGAAGTGTGAAAGCAAGCAAGAATAGAGAAGTCATTCACCCACCTCCCTTCCTACTTCAGAAGACAGTAATATAATAGCCCAGAAATAAATCAAACATCCCAGCAGACAATGAGATTCAAGAATTATTGACCATTCCTGACAAACACTCCAAGACAGCTGGATTGTAACAGCCTCACATGCATGTTTCTGATTACAAATATTCCTTCCTATCAGCAGAGGTGAGAAAATAGGCACCTGCTCTCAGCATATAGTAAATGTTTGGTTGATTACCAAAAAGTTGTCTAAAATGTAGAAATCCTGTGTAATCACTTTCAGCATTACAGTCCACAAATGGTAGGAAAAATTCCAAGACAGAAGGTTAGGATGCTGATGATTCAACGTCTCTTAAACATTTAGTATTGAGCAAATATACTCCTATATTTCTCCTGGGATTAAAGGTTTTATTCATGCACTGCAGTAAAGCGCAGAATGTCCATGAGTCCTCCAGGAAGATCATCACAAGATGTATCCATACACTTAACTGGGCTAGTGTCCTAGGTGTTCATTATACCTATAATTTAGGTAGTAACATCTTTACAGATAGTTATCTAAATTTAGTTATCTAAAATACTAAACTGAATCCAGCCTTCTGGATTCATGGTAGCTGCCTAAACATAGGTGCCCAGTGCCATTGGATACATCTGATGCACCAAGCCATCTGAAATATTTTCATAGCAATGGCACACAGGATGCAGGAACTACTGGTAACCCACACTCTTCCAGAATGAGGAATAGCAGATGGGTGGAATGCCTTACATCTAAGGGAGTGCTGCACATTCCCATTTAAGGAACTGAGACCTATTGCTTCTCTACACAAGATGCAGTGTCCCTGCTCTCAGATATTCCCTGACTTAACCTGCTCAATCATTTTCTAAAGGATAACGTAGTACCTCTCTTATTTTCAAGACTTTCTAATTTAGTTCTTCTTCTCAGAGCAGTATAAAAGCAATTTTGAGCAAGTAAGTACAGCACACACATCTCTTCTACAGTCCTGAGCTACATTTACCCGGATGGAGTTGTCCTTTCCCCTTCCTTTCCCTATTTTTGACAACAATGCCAGCCTGTGTAATGAAAAGCGGGTGCTCTGTCTTTCTGCTACCCATCTGGGAAGACCAGTTTGTACACTGTGCAACAGACCAAGGTAAAATGATGTTATCAGGCTTAGATAGTCAGCCTATTAATGTTCTCCATTTTGTGCTAAGTTGAGGCACACTCAGCTGAAACCCTCCTGGGGGCTTGGGTGAAATCCCCATGAAATCTCCACTGCAAGTGCATGACTCACGGTAGGGATGGGCATGAGGAAAACCATAAGGCGTGCTAGCACCCTGCCTGCTCCAAATGTTCTGCCTTCTCTGCAAACAGAACCCTGCCAAAGGCAAATGTCCAAAGGTCTGTGAGAGCTAATCATAGTGTCCATGGTGCTCCCATAGTGACGTGTCTTCAATGTATCAGCTAATTACAAAGACCCAAGGGTATTAAATTAGTAACTCCACTTGAGCATACTGAGGATTTTTTTTGATGAAATTTCATCTTAATGCTTAACATTGGCAAAAGCGTTAATAGAATACAAAATAGAATACAAAAATAAATATAATTAATAAGTTAATAGAATACAAAATTGATGCATTAATCTGGTATGCTCTCGTTTCATGAATAAATGTGTATTCCTGATGCTACCCCATCTCAAGCAAGGTAGATTAGATTTTAAAAAGTGTCAAAAAGTGCAATAAGTAAAATCAAAGGACTTGAACAACTTCTGCACAAAGAAATGTTAATGGGGTTTAAATACCTTGAAGATAAACACTTTCATCAATGATACAGCAAAAGTGATGAAGAAGCCACTATTTACTGAATTTCTGAATTCATACTGAATTAGTATGAAGATCATATTAGGCATATGCATACTGCTGAAATTACAGACAGAAGCTTTAAATCCAAAATGCCATTCTTCTTACCTGAATGATATGATATAAAATTAAATTGTTGAAATTCTGTGGATCTTGAAAATTAGTGTAAGATATCAAATTAAAAATAGAGTAGAATATGTCTGAAGGAAGGCAGTGGGCATATTCTCTAGTCGAGGAATTCTCTGAACAAAAGACAGCCAGAATCTATAAAATTGTCTTATTCTTGTGCTCCCTCCTAAATATCAAACAATCACTGTCATATGCAGGATTTAAGGCCAGAGGAATCCAACAGAACCATTGTTATATACTTGTATAAATATAGTAAAAGTTAGTGAAAGGAAAATATGGTAAAACACCAATTAACAAAGAAAATACTATTTTTATGTATTTTAATCTCTTATTTTTCTCAAAAGAAGGAAAATCAAAAGTTTTCCTCAATAAGCGCTCAGGTGTGTCTCTTAGGTACAAAAAATTTGAACTTCTAAGCCTCATTAAGAAAATAATAAAGATTTGTGCTTTGAAAGAGAAGGTCTTTCATAGCAGAGCTTGAGGGTACCTTACTAAATATTAAATCATTAATTTTAGGCAAGATTATTTCCTAGGACACTTACCTCCATAAAAAAAAAGCACTGGTTTACTTTACCCATTATCTGCAGAAGTGAGTTGAATTTCATCTCTGTAATTTTAGACCTCTCATGAGTCAAGTGACTTTTTGTTGTTGTTGTTGTTGGTTAGTTTTTTGTTGCTTTTTGGTTTGTCCTTTGAATTTATCACCAAGTTCAGGCTACTATTCCATTGGTAGAATAAACCTCCACCAGGGCAAATGGCATGAGATAGTTTATATTTTGGATATAGGCCAACCTATTGAGAATTTTTATACATAAATAAGCTAATATCCAACTCCTGCTACTCACAGAGGTCCAAGATTCTGTACAGAATTCTGTATGTGCTGAGATATTTTCCCTAAGCAGTAGCCATCAACACAGCTAGAGATTACAAATTCAGTACTTTTAGAGAATATAAAACATTTTTTAAAGAATGAATTTTTTAAAAAGTCAGAAAAACAAGTTTTTAAAATGTAATTACTGTAGAATTAAAAGAGGATTTCCAACAGCCAGCTTGCCTGTAGGAATAAAATATGCATCAACATCCAAGCTCTTCTGAGTGATTTATTTAATCAGCCAAGAAGAGGCATGACAAAGACAGATATTTGATCCTACAGTTCACGGTTCATAATTCTTTGTTCTCCCCCTGGTGTCCCTTGCACAATACCTCATGTATATAGTGACATGGCTCTTCAAGATATTGCTCAGGGCATTACAAAATTTGTATATCAAGTCTGGACTTCTGGCATGAGTTAAAATTCACTTCTGTAGTTGCTGTGAATGAAAGCAAATAAATACAGTTAAATGTACCAGTGCAAGCAATGTGCTACCTAATTTGTTTTTGAAAAATCCTATCTGCCTATTAAGATGAACGAATCAGTCTGTAATTGGGATGAAAGGACAACATTGAGAATACCAAATAGGATCTAAAGATTTGTGTATCATTTGTATTTGTGGTTTTACGTATATCTTTCTTAAAAGGAAAATTATATTTCCAAGGTATTCTAAAGTATTTCTAATTATAAAAAAAAGAGAAAAAAAGCAAACAGAAAACAAAACCATAGGTTCATATAGAAATAAAAACATGGGAAAAAAAAAAAGGGCAAAAGTCAATGAAATGCGACGATCATCAAAATAGCAATATAAATTGAGTGTATCACAGTGCTTTATCTGTGACCCATGTAATTCTACTATCTCTTGATGGCAGACTCCAGAAAATCAATTGCTGTTGATTCAGTGTTAGTTAGTGTTAGTCTGCAATATATCATATTGCAGAGTCATGCTTCAACAACGGGAAATTGGTTTGGATTTGCATAGAAACCTTGTGGAAAACAGCAGAAGGAAAGGAGAAGAAGCTTTTGTAATCATTCAAGGTTTGGAAATACTTGATTCAAATGATGCAAGACTTTTGTATTATCATCTAATTCCTATGAATGGCAGATAAATGAGCCCAGGATGTTAGAAAGAATAAGAAAAATTACAGATTTTCTTTTTCAGAGAAAATGAAAATGCTTCCACAGCAACAAAATCTATACTTGGTATAGTTATTAATATTTTCTGGAGAGAAAAACACAAAACCAGCACAATACAGGTGGAGACAAAGATGGAAAAAAGGTTCTTTGTTTGGACTATAAAAAGAAAATTATAAATAATGCTTAACATTTCCTTTCTCCTTGGCCTTTTCTTCTGTCATGCCTGGGGCATACTTAAAAGTTGGATTTTTTTTTTTTAATTATTTTTTTTTATTTTAAAGATTGTTTCCAAAGTCCAAACGTATTTTTTGTTCTGGTGTTCCACCATGTCTTAAAAATCCTTTTGGTAATATTTGACTCAGAAGTGAATACCTTTAATAGTACAATGCCTGAGGTGGAATGGAAGTACCTTGCCAAATAAGATAAACATTATATATGTATGTGCATACATATATATATATATATATATAATGTGTATATATATATCAGGAAGAAGGAAATACATATAAATACATATTAAGCTTAAGCCTATTGGTTTGCTTTCCACCAGACTGCATTACTTTTGAAGAGAAGGCACATTGTTAACAATCACAAAATTGTCCTCATCATTTAATTGATGGGAGGCATCACCGTCAGGAAACACTGCAATGAAAACTTTTCCTAAAATTCATTTAAATGAATGCATGTATTTCCATTGGGGTGTTTTGGCTCAGGTTGGCTTTGTAGCTGCCTGAAAACAATCCAGACCTTTCAAGAGCCAGGATGAGTGCAGGCATTTCAGATGACCTTGTCAGTCCTTCTTCACCTTTTCAATGACAATCTGGTTCTGTTGTCTTTTAAGTTAATGAGAGAGAACAGATACATTTCCAACAACGCAGTAAATCCAAAACCAAAAAGCCATGACTTTTCTTCTTAGTAGGCTAAAAAAAAGGATAGCCACAGGAGTTTCCAAAAATACTTCTCCTAATTTGTTGCCAACAGAAGTGGAAAATGCAGACAAAAAAAATTTAAGCATAATATTGCTTTTAGTTAAAGAATAAAGCGAAATGAATTATAAAAGAATTAAAGAACAATACACAGGTTTTTACATTCTTTCAAAACATTAGATATTTTATTCTAGTTCAGCCCCTCTCTGGAGCCCCTTCAGAATCTACTTATGCTCTGCCCTTCTCTGCTTTATTTTGCCCGTGGGACAAATAGCTTTCCTTCATCCTTAGCTACTGAAGAAGACTAAAGCAGATCAAACAACTTACTTGCTTTCTTTTTTTATAACTTTCTAGATGCTCTGCCTGGTGAATCCCTGATCAGCCCTACAAGCTGTTCTCTGATCCTTTCCAAATGACTTTATTGCCAAGGTGACAAAACAATTCTCCTCCATGGGATTTAACTTATTGTCAGAGCAATTACATTTAAGTGATACATTTTAAGCCAGTAATACGTCTGTTAGCCCTGGATCAGAACCCTTTATGAATTTTAGTTAACGTTCAGGCTAAACTACTGCAGGAAAGCAATGATTGTCTTTGCAGTAAAAATAAAGTTTGCAATTTGTCAGGCGGCAGCAGAACACTTAGTCTCAAAAATGAAATCCGCACACTGTGCAGATAATGTCCTCAAACTGTTGCACTAACTGAGTAAAAGCATATTATTAAAGTGAGAGGTTTATTTTCAGTCATTGTTTCAGCACAAGGTCTTGGGCAAATACTATGCTGGAGAAGGAAATCAAGGGAAGATTATGACTACCAGCTGAGAGGGGAGCAATACAAGAAACACGGGATGGATACTTTCTGATGGAAATGGTTCCTGTTTCACTAGACACTCATTCCTTTTGCTGAAGTAAGAATGATTCTATTGCAACTACAGAATGAAGAAACAGGGAAAAGCTTATAAAGTGCTGCTAATAAGCTCAGAGACATTATGTGATATAAGTGTCATTAGTATTCACTATTCATTTTGGTCTAGTAATGGGGAATAATAATGAGTGAGATCCCAGGGCTTGGGGAGCCTCTACTGCTCCCACTAACAGTGCACAGGGAGCACTTTAGGAAAGAAGCCCGAGGAACTTCAGCAGCAGAAAAGGTTTCCATAGTATCTCTTTACAAGGAAGCATGGGCTGCATTCTCAGCCATATTTCAGTTTCAGTATAAAAATATCCTGGAGGGCGCTCATTGAATTTGAGCCACATTTCTTGTACTCCCTGAATTTTTTTCCTTTTCTGTCTTTTTTTTTCTTTCTCTATTTGTTTTTTTTTTTTCCAATAAACCTTCCATTTGTCTCCTAGAAAAAACGGAAGCTCCAGTTCCATGTTTGAGCAGCAAACATACTTTGGCTTCAGTTCTACCCTTTTGTTGTGATTTAATCCTAGCTGACAAGCAAACCACACAGAACCACTTGCTCACCCATTTTGGGGATGGGTTAGAGAATGAGAAGGGTTAAAGTGGAAAATTCATTGAGATAAAAAAAGTTTAAAGCAAAGTCTGTGCAAGCAAACAGTGCAAAATAAAGAATTAATTCCCTACTTCCCATGGGCAGAAGGGTGCTTGGCTATCTCCAGGAAAACAGGGCTCAATCATGTAGAATGGTGATTTGGAAAGACAAATGTCATCACTCTGAATGTTCCCCCATTTTCTCTTTCTTTCCACAGCTTTATATGCTGGGCATGATGCCACATGGAGCATCCCCCTGTCAGCTGGGGACAGCTGTCCCAGCTACATCCCCTCCAGCTCCTTTGCAATGGAATAAGAGACAGAAAAGGCCTTGACTTTTTGTAAGAGCTGCTCAGCACTAGGAAAAACATCCCTGTATTATCAACACTGTTTTCAGCATAAATCCAAATCACAACTCCATACAAGGTAC
This sequence comes from Acridotheres tristis, assembly GCA_037013685.1. Taxonomy (NCBI): domain Eukaryota; kingdom Metazoa; phylum Chordata; class Aves; order Passeriformes; family Sturnidae; genus Acridotheres; species Acridotheres tristis. The sequence continues at coordinate 59,632,986 of CM072884.1, read as the reverse complement.
CATGACGAAAATTAACACAATCCTAGCCAAAAACAACACCTTTGAATACTCAGTAGTTTTTTGCCTCCCAAAAAGTCATTTTTGTCTTTTCCTGTGAGGCAATCATTTTACACTTTAGTGAAAATGTGCCTTCAATCTCTGGTTTTTATTTGTTTATAGACAATGCTTCATTTTCCTTTTTTTTTTTTTAATCTGGCTGTAGCATACATCAGTCTTCTTCCCACTCAGATTTTTGGAGGTAAAGGTCTCTTCTGTACTTATGTGGTATCTAAAAATGGGTCTTACTCATGGCAGAGTCCATTGGCACTTCTGTAATTCAAATAGTCGTTATAATACATGTAAAGGCAGAAGAGAAGTTTAGATAATCGTTTTTGAACTAAAAAAGCAAGTGAAACCATAAGTGCTGCCATCATTCTTCCCCATATGTGCATGGGGAAGTTTTATAAGATCATGTCCTAAAGGTATAAATTGGCATAAAAGGGAAATGTTACATCTATGGGTTTATGTTACATTATCTGGCCAAATAAACTTTTCATTGCTTCTGAGAGTGCTAAAACCATTGTAAAACTAAGTTAGTTACCATGCTGTTTGAGAGCTCTCTTATGGCTGCTTTTCTATTCTATTTCCATTCACTGTCTTAACAAAACCACAATTTCGATATGTGGAAAAAAGGAAGTAAAAAAGCCATGTAAGATTAAATTTTTATCTTTGTAGGAACTGGAAATCTCTTGTTCATTTAATTGAAGATTATTTCACAGATCATCTAATGAATGTAAAGTCAATTCATTTTTCTGTGATAAGTGATATGTATTCATTTTTGAAATGCAACCTAGGTCCTTTTCCCTTTCCATTTCAAGGACATTTTAGACATCTGTAGGACTCCACGTTTTCTCATAATTTCATGCTGGGAAGGTACAAAGGATTGTCTGACTCAATAAAAGACTATTCAGGATAATAGAAAAAACTTTAATAACTCAGTGATAATAAATCTTATTCCAAAAGACAGAGATGATTTGACCTAAGAGTGCTAACCCTTTAGCATGATGTGTGATTTAGTTAATATGCTCCATAGGAGCTAGTGATCTCCTCCCCATGCAACAATCTTCTTTTCTAAACCTTCAGTAAGATATACTTGAGAGGACTACAAATTTATCAGCACTCTGTAAAGACTTCTGGAAAAGAATTGCACTGTCTCACTGTCCAGCTACTTCCAAAATGGAAGATATCTAAAGTGGATGAGAAGTACCTTATAAATGAAACATTATGTGAGTATAGTAGTGGCAGAACCCAAAAAAGCTTACCAGCCTGATTGCCATCTCAAAACTGCATAGTGATATATTAAATCCCACAGATTAAATACTAACAGTTCAAAGCACCTTTCATTGCAGAAAAAATATTCTGCAGTTGTCAGAATGTACAGATTTTACATCTCCATCTGAATCAGCTCAGTGATGTTATAGTCAAAGCCATGAGAGTTTTCTAGAAGAATCACTGGACTCCTCAGAAGAGCCTGTCCATGTGTTAAGATGTTAAATAGTCACATGCGTTTTCTAAATAGTCAAGAATCTATTAATAATAAGTAAGAGTCTATTAATTTACTGAAATAGCAAATGACTCAGACATACAGTAGTACAAGAAGAGAGAACACAATAAATGCATACCATTGCCATGTATGTGCTAAGGTAGTGATGCATAGCACTGCAGAAAGGAGAGTAAATTTACTACCATTCAATTTATTGACAGCTTTTGGCATCTGCACAGAGCTGCAATAGCTGGCATCAGTCTGAAAAGCAGTAGTGAAGTTAATTCTGTGTGTATCCACACGCCCGGAGGAAAGGCTGATTGTGTAATTTTCAAGAGACAACCAGAAAAATACCTATCTGTTCCAATTGCATAAACTACACTTTCCTCCTAAAAGCCAGTGACAGCTGAGTTTTAGTTTTCTCAGAGCTTTCAAATGAGTTTTAGTATTTTTAAATACATTTTTCAAATGTATTTAGTGGGGCTGTGGGGTTTTATTTCCTCTGGAAGCAAGGAGTCATTTATTTGCAACCACAACAAAATATCCTTTTTAAATGAGAGTGATTACAAACTGCAAAGGTTTGCCTCTATTCTATTAGATGATACGGAGAATGCAAGATTTTAAAAAGTTGTGGCATTAATATGTTTATGATCTATTATTTTATCTAATGCCATCTAAGATTTGCATAGTATTCAGGAAGTAATCAAAAGAGATGAATGAGGATGCAATGGAAAAGAAAATAAGATGGAAAAGCCAACAGAGCTCTGCAGAAAAATGCAAGGCACTGCAATGCCAATGCCTAGAAAAGCAATGAGTAGCAGAAAAAAATTCATCAGTGACTAATGAAGGTCAATCACCCAAGTCGCCTTGTAATGCTTTCTCTTTGTGATTTTAAAGTTTAAGCAGCAAATCCAACGCTTTTGAGAGATATTGCTGTCACATTGAGAAAAAGCAATGGACTGTAAATACTGACTGAGCACATATCCGACTTTTCCACTTCAAATTTAATTGCATTTCCTTTACACTTTATACATTATTGTGATTATTTATATGTCAAAGACTTCAGCACGTTTAGTGTAGTCAGTTTCTCTGCTACTAAAATTCTGCTTTAGTTACATTTCTGCACATCCTTCATACGTTCACCTTCAATTGGTCTATGTATATTATTAATGTGTCATGATAGTAACTTCTAAAAGATGTAGAGGGTTAAAAGTTCACTGGCAGGAATAATCTCAGTAAAACAGGACCCAATTAATTTACAGCCGAACTTTGTAGAATACCCACAGAGTAGTGATAACATCTTCTTAGGGTCTTCATAGGCTTCACAGGAGCCCTTGATGTTCCTTACAATGAAGAGTTTTGTAGAGCACCTGAGCTTTCACTACATAGAAGTGCCTTCACTTGCCCTTCAAACATCTTTCTGGGGAAAATAGAGTCGAATAAATTTGAGTTGTGAAGGGCACTGGGCTGAAACACCCAAAACCCCTGGAACAACATGACCTCACAGGGTCATTGCACATCAATTTAAAAATCTTTCAAATAATATGTTTAGGACAAGTCTTAGTGTCTTTTAGACTGACTATGCACTCTAACATAGTCAAGCAAATAGATGCATATATTTTCTTTATTACTTTCTCTCCATTCTAAAAGGGTGTTTCAACTTCAGCCAATTTTAGGAAGACTTCATATCATTAACTATAAAAAAAAGACTTTTAAAATTATTTTGTTAAACTGCAAAAAGTTATTTAATAGGTTTTTATTTTAAATAACTGAACATTTTCATTAGAGTTCAATTGTAGGCATGATCAAAAGAAATATTTTCTTGAATTTTATCCATCCAATAGTATTTTCTTGAAAATAGATTTCAAGAGAAAAGAAATATGATCTGAATGCTATATGAGAATAATTTTTAACCAACTACTAACTTATAAATCAGATTCCTTAATATCCTTATACTGAGTATCTATATTTTGTCATTTTGCCACAGGTTGTACTATACTTAATTATCTCTGTAAAGAAGACAGATGGCCCTTGTCTTATGAGCCCTCAGCTTTCTTCCCCCTTGATTGACCATGCATGCCAATATTCACAAATTACAAAACTTATACTCTCATTTTCCTTAATTAGCCTCAAACAAAAATAAATCATGGCTTTGGATACTTTCTTTCTATTTTTTTTCTCTCTCTTCTCATACAACATCAAATGGCTTAAAAAATTTAGAAATCTCAAGCAGACTTCAATTTTTATATGTCCCTGGAAAGCCTATCACTCTGTTATGTCTATATATCAAGTATTATAAGAGGTAATACTTTTACTGCCAATGCACTTCACGTACTGCTCTTTTACAGCAATAACTAGTGATATTTACTGTACTCAGGGAAACAATCAGTGCTCAAGGAACTTCTGCTAGTTTAGAAAATACTCCTTTATAGATAGTCTTTTTTCTACTTCCAGGACTATCAAAATAGATTTTCCATTGGACTGCACTGAATGTAGGGTCTTGAATCTTGAAAATACAGATAAGTGTAAGCAACTCTGACTTCAATGTGATTTAAACATCTGCCTGCAGTAATGCACAAATTAACTATTTCAGTGTAGCATATTTTAAGATAAATCACTGCTGTCTAATAGAGTCCTGTGTGAGTTGTCCTCTTTAATCTGAAAATTCTGTACCTTAACTTTTAATACTGTATGGCTTTTGTTTTCTGCTTTTCTATGAGAGGTGCAACTGTTTGGTATGTGAGTCCACAGGAGAAATGGTGAACAGATAGCAAAGATCTGAGATATGATTATTGGGGAGTTTTTCACTATATCATATATAGCAAAATAATAGCTATCCTGTTCATTCTTTGCTATACTTATGACTAAACTAACAAATATACCAACAAGCAATAATGTTATGGTTGTTATGAATAAGTATAGGATGTACATCTGATTGTAAATGAAGGACCTTTAGGTTTTTAAATATGTCAGCATAACTTTCACATAAAATAAATAATTTACAAAAGAAACCATCTGCATTTTTACATAGTTTAAACAAGCTGCTCTATATTTCCAATACAACACCTATGATTATCCTATTTGCCTTTGTAAAATATTATTTATTATTTTATTATACACGTAAATTGTTTTTCCTTCTTCATTGAGTGAGTGTGATCCACCCTCTTGACTCTATGTCCGTTCTTCCTCATATACAGTGAGGGCTATGCCTATCCATGGCTCTTTCTCAGGCCTCTGTTACCCTTGGTCTCTGTTTCTGCTCTGCCTTTTGGCTGTGGCAGTGCTTGGGAAAATTGTGTTGTAAAAATAAGAACTAAGTCCTTTCATAGGTAGAGAAGATTCTTTCTCCACATGCTAACTAAATAGCCTCAGAAAGTCATTTTTTCTCCTACTGGTCTGAATCACTTACTGTTTGTTAATGTAAGAAAGAGGAATGCCAACACACCTGAAACACTCTCTCATTCTCTCCATTCTCTTTTTATATGTGTAGTAAACACACTGAATGGGATTTTGACCTGACTCAAATCTTACATGTCCTCTCAATACCTTCATTCAAGATGAGAGAGCCTTTACACTCATCCTCAATCTATTCTGCTATTTTTTGGATAAACAGAAAATAAAAACTGTAATTGAGACTACTTTGGCAATAGCAAACCCATTATGTTTGCTCCACTGCAATCCTAACTATTCCAAGTGATCTTTAGTCTGCAATTCTTTGCCATGATACCCCAGTGTGATTCCATAGCAGTAATTTGTTTTATCTTATGAGTATGCACTTTGAGAGTCTGTAATCCACACATCATTGGCACAGTAAACTCTAACCTGTTTTTTATTTTGAGCTATTGCTATCTATTTCTTCAATAGTTGCTGTATTTGAAAAAGAATAAAAAGACAAGATATAATTCCTTTAATTTATATATCAGCATATGCACAGCAGGTATGTCTATTTAAAATAGTTTCAAAAATAGCTAGCATATACCTGTAATTTTTTCTTTAAGCCAAATAGACTATTTCATTTTATTCAAATAATTCAGCACTAAATCCAAATTACAGACTACTTCTATCTGCAGACTGTTTTAGAGATTTATTAATAAAAAAAAATCATAAAACAACCAAAGTAATATTTTAACTGGAGTAATTATAATTAGTGATACATGCAAATGACTGAAATCATAAGGACACGTTTTGTGACATGTAAAGTGAAAGTAGTCTCCACTCAACTTTAACTTGATTTCAAAAATACTTAGTGACACTCATTTTTCTAGTATTAAGAAAGAAATATAATGTTTCACCTTAGCTAACTTCATTGTTTTTCTCCAATTTTTGGACATAAATATGTGTTCTGTGGCCACCTGAATCTTATGTGCTCCCTTCTAAAAACACATTATTTTACTAGACCCAGAATCAATGTATTTAAAAAGTAGAAAGAATCACCATTTTTTCAAGTTTCTTTGTTTCTAACAGATCTACTAATCACATAGTTCTTTAGGTCTATCTTTCTCCAGCCCTTTCAAGATTACCATACAAAAAGGTAGTTCCTAACACGTGATGTCTTATTTTCCATGAATTAGACATAGGTTAACACTATTAATTTCAGTTACTGTCTTAATAATTATATCTTCTCCTTAATAAAGAATTACAGTCCCTTTCCATGACACTGTGAAACACTGAGACAAAATGGTTATTGCTGAGCATTGTTAGAGCCAGCCCTGTAGTTGGGAAGCTGCACCTAAATGAATCCATGATTGGCCATTCATAAGCAAGAAAGAGAGATCCAGGAGGCCACACTAAGGAAAAGGTTTCATACCTCCCTCCTCTGATTAGAGCAGGAGGAAATGAAGATTTTAACACTCTTGTAAAGGGGAAGTCACAAAATACCTAATGTAATATTAGTTTGCATGTTGGGATAAGGGGGTAGAAATTACCATTGGGTTTGATAGTGTGAGTTCTACTGAATAGGACAGAGGAGCTGAAAATAGTGGAAGTCAACGTATCTGTAAGGGATGGGTGTGGATCCTTTGAGCAGAGGTTCAAAAGTCCCCTGCCTTTCTGTCTTCAAGAAAGGACAAACCAATGACAGCACCCTTGCAGTGAAGCAGACATGAAGATGTTAACTGGAGAAAAAGGTTATCACCTTCAAAGGGCATTCAATATAGTAAGGGTTTAACCATAGTGAGCAAGAACAGCACGGGGTCTTTGGATAGCTTCAGCTTCATTAGACTGCCAGGAGCTGTAGATAATCACTGAGGTGGCAGGAACTACTCACCCTCTACACTTTCACTCCTCCTCCATGAGTGTCAACAGTGGTTGCTTGCTTACACATTCCTCTATCGGGCAGGAACTGACCAAATTAAAAGCTATTGATGATGTGCATACCTGCTCCACAACCCAACACTTTGTAAGGCCAGTTTCCTGTTCATATGTCCGCTTTTCCTACGAGCCCTGGTTTTCACATACAGAAATCTGAATTCATGGGCCAGATAAACTTCAGGTCCAACACAGAAGAATTATTTCCTCTGGGGAGATCCCAACACGCATTAGATGCATTTGTCTGCTGGTCACCACAGGCAGTTTGAAGGACAGGAACAAAACACTGAGGTTTTTTTCCCAAGAAGAAAAGAAAGCTAGAGTATGAAAGCCAGAACTATTCTGTTTTCATGTTCGGGATCTTCCTTTCCAGATATTTACTATCTGTATAATACTTCTGCAGTATAGCAGTTCCCTTTTTCTTCTCAAGTGAGGAATTTAAAGAAGATTATATCAAGCACATCATGTGCACATTACATCATAAGGCAAAAGCTTCTTTTCAATGCACCTATTATATTTTTAGCTTTATTCTGTTCCTTCTATCTAAGAGTTTTGAGTCTTGTGTTAGAGGTCCAATGCTGCTAGATATTTCAGAATTTGTAGTGAACTTCCTTTACAGGGGAAAAAAAAGTTATTTTAGTGTTTTACTTGCATTTTAACTGCAAAGCATTTGTGGTTAAATAGATTAGTGTTCTTTTGTGTCTGGTTTTCCAGCTGAAATCTCTCAAGGTGTTTCCATGACAAGTGTGATCTTTTGTAAGGCATGACCTTTCCCAGCTTAACCTCCTATCACTTTCCTTGTACCTATTAAAAATGCAATCTGGAGTTTTTTAAAGGCAAATGTAAATTTAAATTTTTGCCTTAGAAGACAGGAGTGAAATCTATTTTCTAAGGACAGTGCTTAATTTCTCATTAGACAAAGACTGATTAAGTTCCAGCATCTGTTGATTTAAAGCTTAAAAATGAAAACCTGTGTGGCTTTTTTTCTCCACAGACTAAACAGAATTATTGTTGACTGGATAATTACTATGGCTATTGTGTCTGAAACTGAAATATCTGCCTGCAGCTGCAGCTGAAAACATTTTTTCTAAAATAGATTGATTCTAGGGTTAATTGTCTTGGATTACAGCAAAACTAAATTAAATCTGGGCCTGCAGTATTTTCAAATGTATAAAATATAATTTTTTAAAAAATTTCTATAGTACACTGGCTCTGCATCAAATAATTCAAGAGAGAAAGGTGCAATCCTTCTTTGATCAAATGTCAGGGTGGCCATTTCAAGTGACAAAATGACAGAGAATTTTGTGGTTTCTGTTCAGTGACTCAGACAAAATAGCAATTACAAGAGCTTCTTAAAGAGAGTTATTCAAACAGAAGGTAGTCTTCATATCACTACACTGTGCCTTTCCAGTCCTTGTCAGAGCTCTTGTCATGATGAGGGAGACTGTAGCTGATGTAATGGTCTCAACCTCATAAAAACATGCTACTTGGACAGTTGCAATGTGAAGAAAGGGATTGTTGTTATGAATTGTAGCTTAGAAAGAGTGTCCAGGGGAAAACAGAGTATTTAAAAAAGGGTTAGAGTCACTGTGGTTATATGCCGCACTACTAAATCAAATAGAGGCATAAAGTCCAGCAGTAACTGGCACAAATCTACACTGCTTAGGGCTAGTTTCCTTTAAGGCAAATTTCATCTGGAGATGGCTAGTGGAAGCAGACCAGACTGATCTCTGGAGTGGGCCAACACCTAGGCAGACAGACCAAATCAGAGTCCTGTGTCAAGGCATGCCCTTGCACACCAGTTTAGCAGTATAAAAGTATGTCTACTCTTGCCTGTGGATATAAATTCAAAGAGGACAAAACCAAAAGATCTGACCAAATTTAAGCAGAAGACAGTTGAAGAATTACCAAAATTATTATATTTGTGGACATGCAGTAAGGAACAATGCATATCATTTTACTGTTCCTTCAGCTTTGCTCCTTACATAGAGCATCACAAGGAGATCCATGATTCTCCTACACTGAACTAGACTAATTGTACCTATAGGATAATGACTAGGCTGAAAGGGGCCAGAGAAACTTAATATGTATTCATTTAGAGTTAGTTTTCAGATATAGTCAAATACATTTGGAAGGGGGATCTTGGCTTTATTTTGCAGACAAAGAAATTACAAGTAATACTTTAGTAAGAAAGAGTTAAATAAACACAAATCTATAGAGACACATTGTATGGGATAGAGATCATTTTAAAAGAGGCTAGCATGGTATTTTATTAGTTAATTTTAAGAATGATTACTTCTCTCTTGGTTCTGGCAGCCATTTTTATAAAAGACATTTTTAGATTTCCTTTTTGAAAGAGTTCAGAACACAGACACCTGTGTTTAGAGATCTATGTATAGGTTTTTACCTGAGACTTAAATCTAAAAATATTCATTACAAGCAGCGAATATCTGGAATTTTTAGCAAGGATCTAAAGCACCAGTGAAAAACCATCCCAGCTAGCCACTGGCTGCTATTCCCTAAGGGTAAGAGTCTCCTCTGTTTCTCTTGTTGTATTCTCCAGTTTAATACAAGTGTTAGGATGTCTCTTAAATGGCATTAAGGTCTCGATTAAATTATCTCAATGTAGCATCAAGTGTCGCTTGATACACCTTTGTGTGACTTGAATCACCCTAGTGACAATTGAAGCCATATCTGATTGAGAACTATCAAGGAATCTGGACATGCATCTTGGGGCATCTAGTAACACAGGTCACCTATGCTTAGGCAAAAAAATCCCACCTCTAAATCTTCTAGGTGTAGGCAACTTAATCAAGCCTCTTGTCAATACAGCTGATGGAGTCTGCCTGGAACTGCCCACACAGAGGCATCTGGTGCTGTTTAAGACACCCTGAGATATCCCCCCGCCCACAGCACCTCTTGTATGCCCCAAAGTATGTCTGCAGCTGTCTGGTGCCTCAGAATCTCTGTGACATGCCAGATGACACCAGATCCCTATGTTTAGTCAAGTGAATAGAGCCCCAAAGAACTCTTACTCTCCCTGAAACAGATGTCTGGTGACTGGACAGCTGAGTCATTACCTGGGATGCACTCACTGAACTGGATGTGGTTAAGCTTCAGTTGCCAAGAAGAGAGTGACCTTGTGCTACCTGCAATACCCAGCAGTGCCCATGGCATATGCATGGGACTGGCCTGTTTGACACAGATATTTGCATGTGGACAGCTGTATCTAGGTGTCTCAAGCTGCAAACTCTATCCTGCTCTGTATAATACTTAATATTGAACACTTTTTAATATATAAAGTATAAGATAGAATTATTTGAATCACAATATTAATGAATTTTAATTATAAGGAAATGTTTATCTTGTCTTCCATTACTCAACCAGGTGGAGAAATATTAATATAATTAAAATTTCTCTAGATCTCAATTAAATCTTAACTCACTTTCCTTTGTAAGAGACCTTTTTTTTTGTTTTTTCCCCCTTACACAGCTGCACTTTATGATTGCAATCAATTGCAGTCTTTCTAAATTCATTTCCAAATTACTCTTGGATGAACTTCAAAAATCAGCCTTGCAACGGCACATAGCGCGAATGAGCAGTAATTCAAGTGAAATTGTGCTTAAAATACTGACTTTTAAAATATGTGTGCAAAATAACAAAGTGACTATTAATTCAGCTTTGGATCATGGTATTGCAATATGCTGGTATCATGCATGCAATATCATGAAATGAATATGATAGTAAAATGAATCTTTATTTAAGTTTTTTGTCATTTCAAATATTATTTGTTTGTGCAATTTACATCATGATGATTCAAAGGTTTTTTTGCATTTTATCATTCAGTGTGTACGATTAAAGTCACATTACAAAGCTGGAACTTGCTGTCTGAGAAAAAGATAATTTTTTTTTAAAACCCATATATTTTATACTCCAGTAGTTGTATAATACATGAACAATAAATTTTAAAAAAAGGAATTAACTTCAGCAAGGATTTTTTTTCCTATGGCTTTATAGATACCAACATAAATAAATTACTTTGCATGAGCTTCTTTTCACATTTCAAAAAAACCTCATTAACAATGTTAGTATATCTTCACTGCATTAAATCTCCAAAGAGACACCAGCGAGGGTGAGAATTCGGTACAAAACCCTGTGTGTTTGAAATAATACTAAAGATCCTTAATAAGCATTAGATAATTTTACAGAAAAAGTGTGGTTTTAGTAACAAACCTCATTAGTATGAAGGTGGATGTGTATACTTGATTTCCATGAGTGTATTCCTACCACTCTCTTGTCTTTGTAGTCTAGATAAACATAAAAAACTAAAATTAATATTTTCTCTGACATTTTGAAAACTGAAAAAACCATTTCTTCAACTCTTCTTGTTATTAAAGCTGACAAAGAAATAAAAAATATGAATTTTCAACAATATACGTGGAATTAAATATTTTTCAAAATATTTCAATACCTGTTGCAAGGAAATCTTAGTTTTCTTGGCATAGCAGTTTTCCTTCAGAATCAGAGCTACAGGGTAAATTTATTTCATGTGAGATTGTGCAACAGTACTTTCAATGTGTTTTAACATGATTAACTCTTGTTTCTGTGAAGAGAACATTGACATAGTTCCAAACCATGATTGCTAATAGGTTTGACCCAAACACACTATGGTGGGATTCAGGGGATGTGCATGATACCACATGATTCTTCTGACCAGGTGAATTGCCTAGAGCTTCAGATTACAATTCTCAGTGCTGACCCTAGTTCTGGTATTTAAGGACTTTTCCTAAGAATACTTTACCAATCTTCACTTCTTCAAGGAGAATACCGAACTGTTTCTATCAAATTCAGGAGCTTCACTTTTATTAACCCACATTTCTTAGATTTTTGTCAGATATGGTAAGAATCTGATTTTCATTTTCCTAAAACTTCTTTCCCTGGTATCATTATACTATCAATATTTTCAACAGTAAGACACATATTATTTTCTTCATTTGTAAGAAAATCTTATGGCTACCTTATGCCATTACTTTAATGTAAAGAAATGTAAAGAAGAATGTAAATTCATGGAACTCAGAAAGCAAATAAGAAGCCAAAATAATGGGCTTAACATTTTCTAAGTCTACTAATCATTCTCTGTCTTTTTTTTAGATACCTTTAGATTTAGCATCAGACACAAAATGTTTTATTAATGACATATCCAGGTGCTAGTCTTGATTTGAGATATTCAAGCAATTTTTATAGGTTGTCTACATTCAACAAAGTATGCAGTGCACAAGAGCTTTGAATTCACAAGGAAGCTACTGAAATTCTTATGCAGAGAGCCACACACCTTGTTTCTAAAGCAGTGGGAAAACCATTTCTTTTTCCATTCTATTTTCAGATAATTCTCAGAATTTGATATTATGTTTGTCCTTTTATCTCCCTCTGAAATTCCAAGGAAAGGCTCCCTCATCATCTGGCATTCTCTCCCCATATCTCTGAGGAGAAAAGCAATGTTTGCAGTCTCTCATCTTCCAATTTTCCCTCCTTAACCAGCAACCATTTCTTGGTATGAAATAATAGCGCTTCTGGGGAAGATGAAATGGAACAGGAAGACCAGATGAGGAATGGCTGATGAATATGGCTCAGAAAATGTCTTAGAAAGAAATAAATTATCTGAGAGGCAGGAAAATGAGGCTCCCATTGGCTTTTATTTTTTGGTTGGTTGGTTGGTCTTGTTTTGTTTCTTCGAGTTTGTTTTTTTTCCTTTTAAATCTTATTCTGGGGAAGATCATTCTCTGCTTCTGACTTATAACTCCCTGCTTTCATTAGAACATCTCTGTGGCAGAATTAAAATAATGTGAAAGAATCTTGTAAGTTAAAAACCTTGCATTCGACATACTGATAAATACTGCAATAAAGTTAATGTTTGCTCCATTTCTGGTTCTACTGTAGAAAAGCATAAGTATCTCTATTGGCCTTAACATTTCTGGTTTTCATCATTCAAATTATTTTGTTTACATTAAAAAAATAGAATTAGCATTGTTACCAGAAAAGCAGCTTTAAAGTATTTGCATTTGCATAAATAATAGTTGGGTCTTTCAGTATCAAAAATTGAGAATTATAAAACAACCCATCACTGAAATGGTCCTGCTAAATTACTGACCCTTCCAATCATTAATCACCTTGATATTAAAACAGGAAACCCTCTATAAAGAGAGACATTTCACACCTCTCAGAACGATTATTTCAAGATTACATTACTCTAATGCACCTCATACTTTTATGAGCATGAAAAATATGATAAAAAAGATGGGCATTTCATTTCCAAATGAGCCTTCCTAATGTACCACATTCCTCAAAAAGAAGAAAGTGTTCAAAGTGTTGTATGAAACCCAAAAGAGTGTGACTAGAAAAATCAGTCAGGTAGGACTTAATGGCCTGAGCAGAAAAGGAGAGAATGCAAGGCATAATATGGAGGAAACATCTAGAATAAAACCTGATAAGAGCAAAAATGGCTGTCAGTACCAGCTCCAGCAGCAGTAAGAAATCTTCAGCTTAACATCTAATTAGAGTAAATCTAAACAGTACAATGAATGCTGTGCCATGAAGACATACCTGAGCTGACAAATTTGTTTGTTTAATGGAAGAACAGTGTTGAATTACCTCCACTCAAGCTAATAAACCTCATTACTTCACAGAAGTTTTTTGTCCCAGTGGAAAACTACAAAAATGCAGCTAGATATAAGGCAGTGCAAATGCTTCTGTCAAAACAGGTAAAACAACAGGACAAGAAAAAAGCCGAGACAACCTAGAGACCAAGGCACCGTTATTTCATTTGATAGAATTAACAGTTTAAGATGGTTTTGGGAAATACAGTCCCAGTATTTACCAGTGCAGAGGTTAAGAGGGGTTTTAGTACTGCAGGTGCACTAGAGAGTTCCTCATTTTACTGTGCAGTAGCAGTCGTGTTCAAAACTATTTCCTTAGCTGTTTTCTCACACTGAGTTCACAGTTTAGGGAGGGTATTCCAGCACTCCTAATTGATCTAATGTTATTTCTCTTATTAAAGGCAGCTTGGCATGGAATTTCTTTATCTCAGCCATTTCAAAGTCATTAGTAATTTAATTCTCCTTCTCATTTATTAATGGACCTACTTTAGACTGGTACCGATTTTTTCCTGATACATTTACACAAGCATATCTCACTCTCCTGCCACAACCTCATTAAGGATGAGATAGTATAGTTTGATTATAGACAGGAATGAGAGGTATTTTTAAACTTGCAGCCGCTTTGTAACTTAAGTTCATACTGTCAGTCAAGCACAGGTCTGTTCAAATTCAGACATGTCATTGTTCATGATTGGGAGCTAGCTCAGTCTCAGGCTTTGACTGTATTCAAGAATACCCCAAATGGAAAGTTTCAGACATGTTATAAACAACCACCTTGCTTTTACTTTAATTTTTTGGGCATGGTGAGAATGGAGAAGCTCTGTTCAGCAACTGGTGTTTCCAAAGTTTAATGTTACATAGAGATTTAATCTAGTTAGTATCTATAATACTCCTGTATGGGTAACGTGTTTTTCATAGGCCAGTGAATTTCAGACAGCTGGTATTTGCAAAGAGGAGATAACCCTCATTTCATTGAGAGTCAAGGGCTGGGATCTTGCCAGAGTCTACAAAAGTCCTAGTCTCTCTGCTGCTGTTTAAATACATAAACCTCCATCTTAACACCTTTTCCTCTATGACCACATTTATTACTACAGGAATGATCTGACCTCCATAGCTTTTAGCAGCTCTTCTACTGGTTGGCATGAAGTTCAAGATCCCATTTAGGACAGAATCCAAACTACTTCTATTCCAGTTCGGCCTCTTCCAAGGTATTTCTTCTTGCTCTTCCTTGAACAAGACTCTGTCTTTGAGATTCTCCTTTTTTTTTTCCTCACAGATCCAGAAAAAATAGTATAATATAATACAATACAATACAATACATAATATATTAAGTCTTTGATACTTACTCTTCTAGAAATGAATGGTTTTTTGTACTCTTACTAGTGCTTCAGGAAAAAAAATAAATAACTCAATAGGAGCCCTGTAAAAAATATTGGATAGGGAAAATGTTGAGTTGGAATATACTTCTGGGTGTCTTCTTGCCTAATCTCCCACTCACTGCAGGACTGTTGCCAGCAAAAGAGAAGTCAGCCATGATTTTGTCTTGTCTATGGTCCCTCTGGTATTTTCACCCAGATCAGAAATTCTTTTCTGTCTTACCATTAAAATCAGATAGGAATAGGAGCCATCAACCATTTAAACCCTGATTGTCTGCTGGCATATAAATTGTGATGCACTTTTTATTGCAGTAATACTTTATATTTTGACAGCACTTGCAGGGTTACAATACAAAACTTTTGGGAAAAGCTCCTAACAAGGTCAATATGAAAAAGTAGGCCAGTTTCCATAAAAGTTTAGTTATCCAAAAGTTATGTATCAAAGTACCATGAGTTATATATCTGTAACTTACAGGCAATTCACCCTTCCAGTGGAATTTGCTTAGGCTCTCCATACAAAAGAGGTAGACACCACAGAAAAAGATCTAAAAGAATCAGTACCCTCTGAAGTGAGCAAACGACAATCAGCATGCTCAGCATGCACTACCCTGAAGTCAGAAATGACTCAAGGCTTAATCAGAGTAGAAAGGTGCCTAAGGCACCTTTTCCTTGAGGGGCAAGGGAAAAGGATTCACAGGCACAGCCTAGCTGCTTGCATGTTTGGTCCCACTATGTCTGCATACTTCTTTACTTCTGGCTTCCACTGGAGAAAGAGGATGGTGACTCTGGTCATCTATCACATGACAGTCACCTAAAAACAGTAAGCAAGATCCTGACTTTCAAACACCTTGGCTGTTTTTGTTTTGTTTTGCTTCTTAGTGGCTAGTCTGTATGACATTTTGGCTGTTTGTTCTACGGACTTGTGAGATTTTAATCCCTCCTTATGCTTTAAGAAATGTTTTTCCAAAAATCAATCTATAAAACATCACATCAACATTTCTTCTGTGCTTACACATAAGTATGCTTCCATCGTATTACTTCTTACAGTTCAGCCAACATTTTTTCTGTCTTTGGCTTGATACAGGTATAAATATGTGTATTTTTTTAAATACATGCATATTCACCCGTATCAAGCCAATGACATATGGCTTTGTAAACATATGAGCAAATATTATGTGTATGGAATTTTGGTCTGAGATATAAAAATCTTCAGACTGTTTTTTTAAAAAATAAATGCATTCAACTTGCACAAGGTGAGAAAATGTAATGTTTTTGAGAACAATGCAGAGCCAGATACACCCAGTGCTCAACAACGGAGCCATGTAAGTAAAATTCTCCTTTCTCAATTGATATTGAGCTCTAGCTTTTTTTCATGAGGAGGTGATTACAGTGAAAGAATATAAGCTTCTTATCTTAATGAACAAAATTATGTCACACCACATGAAGCCCTGCTAAGTCCCTTTCAATGAACACAAAATCTCACCTTACTTGTGGATCCTTAATTGCACACAACTATTTCTGGTTCCAAATTAGCAACAACAGCAAAAGCTCACACCTACAAGCTTCTCATAAAGGTAAGACCTTCATAGATCACTGAACTGACAACAATTAAACCTGATTAAAAACACTGTAGAAAAGCTGTCAAGTTCCACTCTGAGCCCTGATTTTCAAGTCTCTGTGACTCACTCAATTTATTCTTTTATAAAAATGTAATTTACATAATGGCAAAAGCTGGAGTCAAATTTGTTGTTTGTTGTTTGGGGTTTTTTTTAATGAGATGCAGTATTTGTTGTGAAGAACTTAGATTTTTGCCTTTCTTTAATTTTTTAGGAATAGTCAAAAAGTCAAGGAATGAGGATGTGGTTTGTATCAAGGGAATTAACCAACTCTCCCCCTAATTACTTTCGTTTTAATGAGACTGAAAGAAATTATATATTTTAAGTAAAGTGTTAAAGATTCAGACCCGAAAAAGACATCTTTTATGGTTAGCTTTAAAAAGTGACTGCTGTCATAGCTTGTATGAAGAAAGTCTCTGGTGCTCAGATTCATTGGGAAAGCCACTTATCCTCTGTCTTCATACAGAGGAAGAAACAGTCCTGTAAAAGAGCAATATGGAAAAAGACTGCTGAGAGTCAGCAAATATATGTGCCTTTTACAGAATCACAGAATTTATTAGGTTAGGAAAGACCTTTAAGATCATCTAGTCCAACCTATGGCCTAAAACCTCCTCATCAACTAAACCATGGCACTGAATGCCATCTCCAGTCTTTTTTTGAGCACCTCCAGAGACAATGACTCCACCACCTCCCTGGGCAGATTATTCCAGTGCCCAATCACTCTTTCAGTAAAGAATTTTTCCTAATGTCTAGCCTAAGCTTCCCCTGGCACAGCTTAAGAGTGTGTCCTCTTGTTCTGTAGTCACCTCTTGGTCAAAGCTGAGACACACCACCAGTCATTAGGAGACCAGCAAGACCCTATGTGAGCCAAGAATTCAAAGTACAGAGATGGCACTTTCCATGGAGACTGCCTTAACATCTTCATAGAAAACTTAGCGAAACAAACTCTCGTCCTTTAAAATGTGCCCAGAGGAGGTAAGACCACATGCCTACAATATAATACTCAAGCAGCAAGATATTCCTGCTCAGTGAACAGAATACCAGACTTGTTTGGAGAGCTCAAAACTCACGAAGTGTTTTCCTTTCATATCTGCTGGACCCAGGCTGAGAACAGAGAGTTGGCAGGAACATCAGCTCCTCCCATTGTATTTATTACATGTGCCTTCACAAAAGGCTTGTCTGGGATCACTGAATGTGAGCCTGTGCAAGTGGGTGGGAAGAAGAGTGCCTCTGGAGAATTATTCTCAAAAAAACTCCCAGCTCAATGTGTTTAAGTGTACTGAGGGTTGACATAGGGATTGAAGCACAAAATCAAGGATCCAGATGTAATATCATTACTGAACATAAACAGTCTGAGCCTCTGCCTATATAGAAATTGTACAGGCTTCCAACCCATTGTGAAACCAAGCCACCAAACAAGACATTATGCTACAGGCTCAAGTTCAGTGAAAGCAACAGACTCTTTAAACCATCACCCAACTGAGGTGCAGTTACACCATAAGATCAGCCCTACAGGGCAGGAGGTAATACACAATTTAGATGTATATATATTTCATGAGACTACTAAACTAGGTACATAAAATTCCAGTTTGAGCCAATTGTATAAATCACATTGACAGGATTACAATCAGAGTGTAAAACCACAGTATTTTTTAATACAAAGTGGCTTCAAGGATGAAAATCAAAGAACAGTTGATTTCATTTGGTACACAAAGAGATGATTTATAAAATGAAGAGATGATATTTTCCCAAACAAAATTTCACACTAACATTGGTGGAAGAAGAGAATCAAAGTGCAGTTCAGGTTCTGGACTTCAGAGCTGCTGTTGAGCCTAAGTACAGAGCATTCAGACCATGTCACACCGAGATCAGTATGCACAAATTGGCACCTGGGGACAACCCAGGAAACATTAAAAAGTGTAAACATGTTTTGCAAACAAGTCTTCTAGCATACAGCCCAAATTGAATCTAACTTCACAAAAGTGGAAATCTTGCAGTTGTTTAAAGGTAAATTGTCTTCTGAGATGAGTTATTTTTTCACAGAGGACAGCTAATTTACTGAGATTTGACCTCCTGCCCCTTTACTGACATGTACTGAATGTGAGTCTAGCCCAAGGGTAATGAATGGTGTTTGAATGAGAGATGTTTTACACCAAATTGTGACAAGGGTAATAGCATGTCACTGAGACTACAACAAATGTCAGGAAAAGGCTGAAATCATAATGGCTTTAGAGTAATCATTATTTGCTGGTGGAAAAACTGCAACAGATTAATTCACCACATATCTAGTGTGAATGTGGTGCAGCTTGATGGAATGTGATCACAAGTAGTGTGTCATTGTTCCCCAGCCTTAACACATAAAGTCCAAATTGATGTAGCAAGTTACATGTTAACTAATAGCATATTACATCCTTTGAAGAACCACCTTTAAATTCGTTTTGTATTAGGTCTTTTCATCTTGTTATGAATAAAAATAACCTGACACTGATCACGTATATAAATCTTTACAAATTCCTGGCTAATAGAATGAATGCTGAATCAAACCAAGGAATCCAGATTATATGTTGTTGATCCTAAAATAAGTGATGCAGGGAAGAAAATTATTTCTACTTAAGTGTGATTTTTACTTCAAAGAAACCAAATTATATTCTATTCCTGATGGTTGTCCTGCTCTTTCCTCAAGTCATCATGACTCAATAAAATAAGAAACAGGAATAAATGTCTTTTAAATTTTTGTTTGTTTGTTTAATACCTAGATATTGAGTTCAGCAAGAGACAGAGAAAGCTAATTCAAGGTAAATAAAATGGGTTATCAAACTGTGGGAAGAAACCTACATTGATACCTCCTAGAGCTGCAGACTCGAAATATTTTGCAATATTCTCCACATTGCATTTATACATCTAATTAAAGCAATTGTATGCATAAATTGTTATGATTTTTGTTCTCTACTGAAAATGTAAAAATAATTATAAGGCTTTTAAGCTACCCAAGACGCTTCTGGCAGACATTTTCACTAAAGCTGATATATCTCTGACAGTCAGCATGTCACTTTTCTGCCCTGGCACACGTCTTAGTCCTAACTGGATTGGATCTTACTCTGGCATTTTTCCTTGCTGTACAATATGAAATAATACAGATAAACGTCAGAACACAGAAAACTCATATTTATATGCTAATCCTGTATCAACCTGCTTACCCTTAAAGGCCTTTAAACCCCAGAGTAACTCATTTGGGAGAGTTTGTAGGTCAAAGACTAACAGCCTGCATTTTTTTCAAAAGACATGCTGGTCCATGACATCAAAACCAGAGATGTTAAATGCTACACTTCAATTTTTTGCAGCAACTATTCCATAGGTTACTCCATACTAGTCCAAGCAGCAGTTACAGAAGAGAAAGGCTAGAACTCCATTAAAACCTCACCTCTAGAAAGAAGCAGAAAGATATGACAAACTGTGAGAAAAGTTCCTTTACTGAGCTGGGGAAAATCTGCAATCAAGATTTCTTGGTTTGAAGATCATTATCAGCATCAGACAGCCAGCAGGTGAATTAAAATTTGTCATGGCATAACACCAGCTGGCAACTCAGCACCATGCAGCCACTCACTCAAACATCCATCAGTGGGTGAGAGAGAGAATCAAAGCAGTAAAATCAGAACAAAAATGTATCTGCAGTGTTGTTGCTAGATGGATGGAGAGTGCTGCACACAATTACACAAAACAAGAACAAACAGTGGTTAGCTGGCATTTAATTTTTCAACCTTATGAAAACTTTCATAAACTCACTTTTGAGATAAAAGGAAACCCCAAGTCGTAATTAGCCTTAGGTTTTTCAGTTAGATTGCAGAGTTGTAAAATGGTTGTAAGAATTAGTCAGAATTGATAGTGAGATGTGAAACAATCAGAAAAAAAATGTTACAGAGACTAAAAAAGAAAAACAGTGGGCCTACACAAGTTTTATGCCCAACAATCAGGTCATTGGTTTAAATTAGCTAGCTCATCATAAGACAGCATTGTGTGTAGTGCACATAAAGGTAAGAATTACAATGGTGCTGAGGTAATGGGACAAAAATGGCATTAGAATATTGGACAACTCAAAAATCTTGTCTAAGAAGAAACTTCTTAGCACAATCATTGCTTACCAGAAAATATCTTATTTTCTACTCTGTTCTAAACCTTATAATGTCTGTAAAAAGTAACTTTTAAAGCCATCATTTTGATTTACTGGTGTTTTTTGGAAAACCTTTTCTGGACACAAAGATGATGATAGTTATTGCAAGCATTTAAAGTAATACAGAACCTTGAAAGCAGGAGATGAACTGTGAAAACAAGAAAAAGAGGGTCTGGAATAGTGTCAGAATTAAAACAAATAAGCTTCTTTTTTTTTTCACTTCTTTTAAATGCTTCACCCAGAATCACAGCTTAATATCAGTGTACATTTTCTAGTTAAACTTTAATATATAATTTCATATAACAGAACTTTCATCACCTACTTGCAAACTTCAGCCAGTTAGCCTAGAATACAATTAGATAAAAAGCTCAAAATGAGCTTTGAATATCCAGGGTGAGAAAAAAGACCTCTTCTCTCAGTCATGAATCTGGATACTTGCTGTATAATATGGATATAAGGACCTTTTATATTGTAATGCAGTTTGTTTAGACTGCTTACAACACAAAACCAGAGAAACTTGACTTGTGATTAACTGCATCACTTAATCAGTTTATAACCACTGTACCTGGAACAAAATATGAAGAAATCAGACTCAAGTATCTGTCTTAAAATAGTAATGCAATCATAAAATAGAATATAGATAACAGGTCTTGTTGTTTTTACAATCGCACACTCTCCACCTGAAACACAAAGAAAACAAAAGGTTGAAGCTGCTAATTCTGACAGCTCTTAGTTAACAGCCAGGGCTCCACAGACCTCTTTTAGTATTCATGAGTCTATGCTGACTTACATAAAGACAAGATTCATCTTTTATTAAAACATAATATGTGAAATGAACGTTCTTTAATTTTCTTTCAAATAGCCATCTTCAGCTCTGTTAACTCTATTGAATTCCACTCTGTATCATCCAGGTCATATCTCATTTCCCAGTTCCAAACATCCATCAAAGACTAAAAGGTTCTGGCCTATTTTGCACATTTTTAATTATGTTATAAAGACTGACAAGACACAAAATTCAGTTTGTGAAAATCTGAACAAAAAAGATTTTTATGTCAATGTCAGGCACAGTAACAGAAATGACATCACAAAATCATTAAATCAGATTAGCAACGATTTTTAAAGAAATTAATGGCATTACATCCCAGCCACAAAGAAAATGAGAGGGAAAAAAAAAGCCATACACAAGGAACAAGTAGTACTCCAGGAGCCTTTTTGGAGAAGCTGCGCAAGTTTCATTTTTGTTCTGCCTCTTCTTTACTGTTTTAGCTTTCACTTTTGCTATTTTAAAATTTTGTTATGCCAGTGGATGACACAATTTAGGTGAGAGCATTTACTCACTCTCAAAAATAGATTAATATGATTTTATATTGCACTGAAATCATACACAAAAGTCATAATTTTTTTTGAACTAAGGCAAAGAAAACTTAAAATTGAAAAGAAAATGGCAAAGGACAAGTAAGCATATTGCCTGGAAACAAAATTTACACCAAGATCTGGAGTATATTAATCAAATAAATAGCCTCAGTGCAATAAAAAGCTTTATTAAAAGATTGATGACAACAGGCAAGCAATCTATTCTGAATTTATCAGCTTTCTCTGATACTGAGTGGTTCCTAATAACTCTCAGCAAAAACTTAACAAAACAAATTCTAGGGCTAATGAAATAATTTTTCTACATGCTATAATTATAGACGATGCAAACTTAACACTCAGAGAAGTTTTTATTATCATAGAAGCCCTAATGTCAATTTCACATATACATATAAATTTTAACACCTGAAAATAATGTATGAATAATAGATTATTGGTTAAACTTCTAATACTGTGATAATAGTCACTGACCATGAATCTTTTTCTCCTTGTCATATCTGTGTATCACCTTGACTTACAAGGATAAGAAACTTTAAGCATTTCCATTTCCTTTGCTACTTAGCAGTATCCAAACAACATAAAATTTTCACAGAACTCAGTGTTCTTGCATCATCTCATAAGTGTCCAGGGAAGGGCAACAAGGTCAATGAAGGGTTTTGAACAAGAATCCTGTGAAGAGTGGCTGAGGGAGCTGAGGTTGTTCAGCCTGGAGAAGAGGAGGGTGAAGGGGGACCTTATTGCTCTCTACAACTGAAAAGGAATATTTTATTTTATCAGACAAATATTTTTCTTAGTACTATAATTTCCGGGTTTCTATGTACAATGTATCTTTTCCTTAGCCTTCTACTGGCTCCCCGGGTTCACAAACTCTACAAAGTCATCTCAAAGTAATAGGAAAAAAAATATTTTGTTTCCTGGTCCCCTGAGGTCTAGGCCCCAGGAGGTTCGATGCCCTCTAAGTCTCTGCTTATACTACAAACTCCAACTTACCCTGTCTCTTCTTCACCTGCCCTTGACACTTCTCTCCAGTTGACCTCTCTTAGCTGACTTCTGGGAAGGTAGAGTCCCTCCCTCCAATAAGTTTTATTGAATCAAAGTACCAACAGCTGAACAATGAAAACACACCACAGTGTCAGCTTTTTGCCATGTGTGTTGCAAAACAAAGATTTAAAAAAAGAACATCTGACACAAATCCTTCTACTACCTTACTTTGGCTTCCAAAATAACTTCCTGGGAATGGGGTAGAAGGTATCAGCCTAATGCTAAGACGAAGGACTAAGTCCAAGTCTACTTCTATGGGAGAAAGGGATCCCAAATATTTGTGGTAGGAGCATGATATTACCTCAAAGCTACAGTGGCAGAGAGCAGTGTCCCTTCCTCCTGTTGAAGTTGGGGTGCTGCACACTGAGTGTCTGGATGAAATTAAATGGAAAGGCAGCAAGAGGGATCTTGCCTGAATAACCTGGTGATAAGGTGTTGATATTGGAAAGCACTGAATTCAAGCTTGTTTAGGATTTCCTTACTTATCCCAGCTGCATCTCTCCACTGAGCATAGATGGAACATAAGTAAATATGCTTTTAAATTTGAGGCCTAAATTTAAGTGGGATGAATTTAGACCTACGTACCTGTACCAGACAGGCTTATCCAAGGTAGAGGCTCATCCTCTGCTTTGTGACAGAGCTCTGGGGGGAGGTGAGTAGGTGGAGAATATATCAAGGAGAGTGGGAGGCTGACTACTGGAATTTTATCCGGCCTTCCCTAAGACAGGCCCAACAGGCAGATAGGAGGCATGATAGAGAGGATTCCATCTCCTTTCTTCATTTGGCTGAGCACAGTGACTTTAAGGGATGAGGGACAATGGTGAAAAGTTCCTGCTGGATGCAAAAGGTAAGTCTCCACTGTGACTGTCCCACCTTCCCAGTGCCCTGGCATAGTAGGTACAAGGTTCTGCAAACAGAACCAAACAATGACAATGGAGATGTTGATCTGGGCCAGAGGTGTCACCGAGGTTTAGTCAGTCTATGTCCTGTGTCAAAACCGCTTACAAAAAAAAAAAAAAAAAAAAAAAGACAGTCTTCTGAAGGCCAGATATGTAGAGAGACCCCCTTAGGGAGCTCTGCTGCTTCCTTAGAAACCAGGATGAAGATGAGAAGAGAAAGTTTGCTACCAGGTGAGCACACCATTGTTTGGGGGACAGTGTGCTGGCAGGATTCTTTTGTCTGCCATCTCAGTGGAGATAGGGGATGGAGAACCATGCTGCAACAAAGATGCTGGGGATATTGGTCTGTTAGAAACCATGGAAGTGCCTAAGACTGGTCATACATAAAGTCAGGCTTCTCCCCCAGAAATGTGTGCCCAACAGAAGTGCATCTACACCAATATAGATAGAATGAGCAAAAAAACCCTAGAAGAGCCGGAACCTGATGTTCAGCAGGAAAATACAGTTGTCATCACAGAAACATGGTGGTTGACTCACAACTGGAGTGCTACAGTGGCTACAAAGTGTTCAGAAGGGACAAGCAAGGACAAAGAGGCAGTAGGGTAACCCATAATTTTGGGACCATTTTGACTCTTCAGAGTTTATTGATGATGATAATAGGGTAAAGTGCTTTTGTGTAACAAGTAGGGTAAAGGCTAACAAGACATATAATGGTGCATCCCCTCCAGAATATAGCTGGGAGAACTGTCATTATCACAATCCCGAAAAGCTATGGTGAATGGAGTTAAATCTAGGTGGCAGCTTGACATGCAATTACACTTTAATCTCCAATATTTCTACTGCTTATAACAGTGGTCATATTCTCACTTTATTTTCCTGGGTCAGCAGTGTGTTTACCAGAAAAGAATAAGGATACCTTTGGGAAAGTGCTGTTATTATATCAGTCGTTTCCCCCTTCTCATAGAAAATAAATAACTGTATTTATTACTACAATGTACAGCAAAGAACAGAGGGGAAAAGATATTAAAAATCTCTTTTATTGAGGTTTGCTTTGAAACAACTGTGCTTTTATTTTCTTCACCACCTCATCTTCATGATTTTCAATGGATATGAAAACAGGACAAGCCATTAGACAGAAATTAGGAGATGAAAGCATACAGAAAACTTTTAGATCTGCCTATAAAACTGAAAGATTTGGGGGGCTGGGGGAAAAGGGGACATCATTTCTCCACTGTTTCATGTACAGTACTCTGAGCACATATGAAAATTATCATGTTTCTCATATCTATTATCAACCTGAGTTGTTAAGAGTGAGAGTATATTCTTTACTAAATAAAAAGAAAGTGAGAGTGGAAAGGAATAAAGATTTTAACATACAAATTTAAGTTGAATGCATTGAAATTTTAGTGTATATAGAGAATATTTAAGATGAATGGCAAATCAATTCACTATGCCCATACCCTTAATCCAAGAGCCTGCACTGAATAGCTTCTCAAAAGGAGTTTTCATGTTGTAAGAAAGCATCTTATGTTAAAGAACATTCTTAGTTTTTGTGTTTTAAAGTAGATTACTGTCTTAAAACTTTCTGAAATGCAATTGTAAATACCCAAGCAATGATCTTGAAATCAAAAATGCAGTTGACACATGGGGGATGAAAGCACCTTGCTGAGTAAAGCAGGTTTGGCTGTTTCAATTCAGATTATTTTCTTTGAACCCAAAATTTCCACTTCTCACAAATTTTGGCTTAAGCTTCAAGCCTGAGTGTCTCAAAAGACAGCTGCCTTGAAAAACAGTGAATCTGGACTCACTTAAAACTGCACCTATTTTCAGTTAAAATATTTAATTTATTTTTAAAAGGAATTAATGTTTATCATTTCATATTCCTCTTCTTTTAACATTCTATGTCATTACTGAGGAAAAAAAAATGTGGGATAGATCATTATAAACTAGCAAACCTGGGGCAATTTATACTCTGAGATTATAAGACAAATTTCCACATATATATCTGAGATTCTAGCACACTGTTCCACATTTTATTTTTTCACATTCTTCTTTATGAAAAATTTCTCACAAAGAGAGAAAATTCACTGGGGGAAGGGGAAAATCATACATTTTGGGCAAATATTTAAAGCCTAAATAAAAATTGACCTTCAGAATTACTGTTTTAACTTTCTCTACTTGCATGTGCTAGTGATGCGTCTTTGGCTGTTGCAGTTTGTTTAAAGGAACTAATGAATTTGGTTCAGAATCATAAATAATTTTTATGTTGTCAGCAACAAATGTACTAATGGAATTTCACTGCTCTGAGATTAAAATCGTCCCTCCTTTTTTAAACATGCTGCTTGGTTTAGACCTCAGTGTTTACAGTAGTCCATGGCAGCGCCAGATGTAACATCAGATATCATTGAAACTCTGTTCAGCAGGAAGAATTCAGCTACACACATTTCTGCATAAGAAGTAGCCTGAGAAAGTCCAAACCCTGTTATGTCATTCTCCTGATGTGCTGCAGGATTCTGGCTCTTGAGTAGGAGCTGAGTGAATTCATTTTCTGTACAATTACTTGGATAGCACCTGCATACTTCAAAGCACATATAAGGGTTACAGCTCCACTAACATTTATTCTGAAGTGTTACCAAAGTTGATTGCAATGATTTAAATATATTTCTGTATCTACTTAAAAATTCCATTGCTCCATGAAATCCACATTAGTCCTTCAGCCTTTCAAGTGCTCCACTGCCCTTAGTAGCCTTCCACTGAACTTACCAGTTTGTCATTATCTCCCTTGAGCTGTGAGCCCTAAGCTGGACACAAGACTCCTACAGGCCTCCTTCGTTATGCTGAAAAGAGATGAACAATCGCTTTCCTGGAGCTTTTGCCTTTCTTGGATGCAGCTCAGTATGCAGCAGGAATTCCTCTCCCTTCGGACTGAATATATTAGATTTTCTCAAGGTATTGGAGTTCTGCCCTGGACATCACAACTTCTGAAAGATGATGGTGGCCTTTTAATGACAGCAGCCAGCTCACCTTTGAATGCACCATCTGTATATGTGTAGTTTACTGAATTTATATCCAGCACAACCCTACCTAATGAAAAAACTGTATATAATGGACTAATTATATTAGCAGGACTTTGTGATCTTACAGCATCTACTCATTGAGTGGAGTGGTATATAAGATGCATAGCAGAGTTTGTCAGCTTTTCCAAAAAAAGACACTCAGATGGCCACAAATAAGCCCTGGGCAGGGCTTTTCCTAAGGAACTCTTTTGACCATCATCACAGAAAGTAATGGTGTTTTATTCTACAAAAAACTGGGAAATCTTCTTTATTATCTTGTTTAAGCCAGCAAGGAATAAATTTAACATTGTTTCTTGCTGGTTTGCTCCAGAACAGGAAAAAAATTGTTTTGCTTACATGAGCTGGTAATTCTGTTGCCCTTTTATTTGACAGCCCTGCCTGTACTACGTTCCTGTAGACATCAGTTTGTTTTATTCTCCTTTTTGAGAGAGATGAAAATCTTTTGTCTTACCTATAAACAGGATCTCTCAACAGATGCTATTAAGAGCAAAGAAACCAAACTAAAGACAAAAATAGGCATTCCAGAAGTCCCTAGGTAATTTCAAGCTTGAGTCTGAAGATGAGAGCCTCAAACATTAAATTAAAGAGACAAACCCAGGCATAATTTTTTCAGCAATTCCTATTTATATTGCTCTTTCTTAATTAGCTGAATATATATTGACAATGTGGAAGTGAACTGCTTTAGTATAGTTTTGAATCATCATCACTATTATTATTATTATTATTATTATTATTATTATTATTATTATTATTATTATTACTTCATAAAGAAAATAATAATAATCAATACTGCATAAATTATCTTTGAAGATTTTCGATCTTCAGGGGAAAAAGTTATTTAAGCCCTGCAGCTGTAGTTCCCTGTTCTTACTATCTACAGATTTTTGAAGTTGTGGCCAATGAAGAATTTGCTTTGTTCACAGAGAGGAAATTAAAACACTGATTACTAAGCAGGGGAGTGTCATCTAGGTCTGCACAACTCCTATTTCATGGCCCTTGAAAATGTAGAAGCAAGGGTTGAAAAGGCCAATCTTGTTTCTTAACTTCAAACTTGTTACTTAACTGTATAAGAAAGAGCATTTCAACCTCAGGCCGACCTTAGTTTTTTCTTTTTAAGCTGCTGGAACAAATGAAAATATTAAAACTGTAACACTAAGAAGCTCACAAGGAGGACACAACAAAGAGAGTAAGAAGAAGAGAGAAAGGTGTCATGAAAAGAGAATAAAAAGAAGGAGGCAAATGCCCCCAAAGTGAGAATTGTAGAGGAGGCACTCTGTGTTTAACCTCTGCTGCAAAAGGATCTATTGAGACAAATAAAGATACCTATTGCTTGGGATTTTACACAACTGTCCCTGAATATTTTATGTGGCCTTTCTAGTCCTTTTACAATTGTTGGAAACTTTATTTCTGAGTCCAAATAATATTACAATTATGTCATGAAATTCAAGGAGTCTCACAGATGAAATGAGAGGAAAAGAGTAAAAACAGTTCTGCCAGTAACATATCAGATATTTTATTGAAGCATTTGGAACTAATGGGATGCAGAAAATCTAGAAAGTAAAATTAAAAAAAAAAGCTTTGGCAGAGCAACCCTTAACTTACCTGATTGCTACAATGCATTCTATCTTAAAATGTTTACAGATGCCAAGACGTGCTTGCCTAAAAAGATTGCATTATAAAGCACATTATAGAGCTTCACAGTCTTACTGGAGAAAGGTAACCAAATAAGCAAGTTAACCCATAAGATATATTTTTTGACATCTTTGAAAGCACTTACACAAGTCTTAAATAATTAATATTTCCAAGATAACTTAAGCTATGATTACCATTTTTCTGATGGCAAATATGATGCAAATAAAGCACAGGAGAGTAAGACAATGTCATATTCAAGATTAAGATATTGATGTTCCTTCTAGTTTATTACACAATGTTGCCAATTTTTTCTATTTCTCTAATTCTTTGCCTTGACTAGCAAAGATTGCAGTGTCTCAGAAAGTCTTTGAGGGTAAAGAGGATGTTCTGATAAATGCCATTGTCACTTAATGGTGAAAGGGAAAATGTATCACCTGCTCAGTACACACACCACAGGGAAGCCTCTGAGCTTCTTACATGTACGCGGCTCAAACACACACAGTAAATCTACCACGACAGGATACACAATTTGTCATTTGTACAACAATTGTTCATGCAGTGCATAGCACAAATACATGGTTTTTTTTCCCTCAGAAATCCTGGTTAGGAACAAGAGATCCCTATGAAAATGAAAATCCTAGCAAGCTGGGTACATCTAATAGGAAACAATGAGTGCTCCATCAGTTTTTAGGAACTGCCTCTGTTAAGACATGAGCTCACTGATGGTACCTATCCTTGCAATAAAAATTAGGTTAACGAAAGGAACTAAATCTGATAATAAAGTTATTTAAAAGAGTGTCATTTGTTTAAGAGGCAAAGTTAAATCAGTTTTGATTTTGTTATGGACATATTACATTAACCATGCAAAAACATCAGTTCTTCCCTTCTGTTCCACAATTTGAATGTAAATGTTTCATTAATAATGGAGAAATCCCAGAATATTTTTTCTGTTCAACTCATTAACCTTGAGGGAAGCTCTGAACATTGGACTGACTATTTGAGGGAAGCCTGAATATTGGACTAAGATAGTAGATCTCAAAACTGGTGAAGATCAGTGATCAAATTCATCAACTCCCATCTACTCTGATGATTGCAAGGACCTAGTAGCCTGCACAGGTAAATATGATTTAAAGTAGATTTCTGTTTCAATTCTAGTATAAAGAGGTTGAGAGGTAGATAGATGATAGATAGGTAGGTGGATGGATAGATAGATAGATAGATAGATAGATAGATAGATAGATAGATAGAGATATAGCTATACAGATACAGATTTAGATATAGATATATAACAGAATCTGTTGATTCACAACAGCAAAAGTCTATGAATGTTTGCATGCATACACTGTAGATATTGTTTATATAAAAGCTGTTTCTTAATGATTATTCTTTCTAGTTCCCCAGGATACCACTTATAAGAGGTCCTAACTAAAGGGAAAAAAAACTCCAAAACCATAAACTACCCCAAACAAACAAAACAAAATCATTACTTCCTGTCTAGTTGGGCTAGATACTCATGATAATCTCAGTTGTCTAGCACAAAGCACATTAATGAAAAAATAATAGCTGTTTTAGATTAAACAGCAGGCTATTAAAAATATAGAGATATAAGGCACTATTAAATAGTGCCATCAATCTTTTGCAGAGCTTTAAAGATATACTCAGTTAGAGTTAACATTCAATTATAGCAATGGACACTCATAAGCAGGTGTCTGCTAACAATTGGCACCCAGCAGCGTCTCAACTGTCACATTTGTTTAGATCTCTTAGCCATAAATCCTTTTTCATGTAGTTAGAAAATTGCTAAAATAAGCTATCAGCTATTAACAGTCTCATACTGTGAAAATAGCTTTTCTAAAGTATTTCTACTTTCTAGTCCCAACAATTTCTGCCCAATAATGTTTCTAAGGACAAATTCGCTTTTGTTATGACCCCTATATAAAAACTATTTTCACAACTCTGTAGAATAAACACAGAAATAAAACAATCTATTAGAAGAAAGAAATTATCAAATTGTAGAAGCATTCATCTTGTTCTGTGGAGACAAGAGAGAGCTGGGATTATTCAGCTTGGAGAAGAGAAAGTTCTGGGGAGACCTTGGAGAAACCTTTCAGTACCTAAGGCTGCAAGAGAACTGGAGAGGGAATTCTACAAGAGCATGTAGTGATAGGACAAATGATAATGGCTTTAAACAGAAAGAAGGCAGATTTATGTCAAATATTAGGAGCAAATTCTTTACTGTGAGGATGAAGGGGACTGGAACAGGTTGTTCAGACAAGTTGTGGGTGCCCCATCCCTGGAAGTGCCCAAGGCGAGGTTGCATAGATCTTTGAATAACCTGGTCAAGTGGAAGGTGCCCCTTCCAGTGTCAAGGGAGTTGGAGCTAGATGATCTTTAAGATTCCCTCCAATCCAGGCTATTCTATGATTCCATGATTCTATGATTCATCTGGTAAGAAAGTCCAAGAATGGACTAAATTCCTATAACAGTAACCAATGCTGAGATTGGCTGCTGTTTAAGATTTAAAGATTTGTGTCAATGTTCCAGTGAGATAAGAGCTTAAATACCTATCATTTTATTATTATCTCATATGGGAATTTAATTCAGCAAAATATTGTACACACTCCCTTGCCTAACTGGATATTGGTCCATCCTTTATCATTTTTTAATTTCACATAGATGTAGAGGAATTCATGGGAATCTTCATTTTCAGTGCAGAGCAAGCTCTATAAGGATGAGAATTGATGTTGCTGTCATGCCAATCAAAGCTAAAAGCTTTTTTGAATGAGTACTCAAATCAAGCTGATACTAAATGTCATTTCTTTCCTACCTCATGGCTGAAAGTGCTATAAATTTACAGTTATCAGGAAAAAAGGCTGTGTGCATTTTGGAGGAACCACCTAAGCTTAAGTACTGAAAATTGAAAAGGAATAGAAAGCAAAAGCAGAAATATTCAATCATTTTAATTTTATTATGAAAAATACAATTATTAGAGCCCAAAATACAGTAGTTGCAATACACAGAGGTAACACAAAGTGTTATGACACAAAGTATGACTAACTTATTCCAGAGAATAAAAATGTTCGATGGCAAAATTCTAATTTCATCTAAGAGTATCTCAGAAAAATTTAAGCCATTTAAAAAAAAAAAAAACTAAACAAACAAAGCAAAATTACAAAAACCAAACAGCAACTACATCAGAACAGGAGTTCAGGAATCAATCATTATCTGACAGGTATGTCACTTGATAGTGGTAACAGTTTGGGCTTTAAAATTTTTATTTCTCTGGGTAAAATGGGATAAAGATAGACTGTTATGTTTTACAGATGTGCGTAATTACCAATATTGTAAAAGCATATTATATAGAGTATAAATGTATTTAAAGATTTGTTCAAGATAATTGTTAACAGTTCCCTAACTAGAACTAGAGTTCAATAGCTCTGCAGATATCTTATATGGTCTGGATACAAATTTGAGCTAGGAATAAGGACATAAACATTTTGGGTAGATAGCTTTAGAAAAGGAAGATAGGGAGGTATTATGTCGATTCATTTTTCAATCAATCTTATCTTAAAAATCTGCCTGCAAATACCATCCCACCTGAGGCAGAAGGCATAATTATCTTGTAAAGAGGCAGAAATTGAGTTCTATTGGGTCAAAACCACCCTGAGACTTAGTTCTATGACCCAGTTACATGGAAAGCGATTCATTTGTTCACACCAGAATATTTGAAATTTAATAAAAATATGCACATCCACAAGCCAGTTAATTTAACATATTTTCTCTCTATTGGTTATAAAAGGGTAGACTGTAATTGGCACATGGACTTGTAACATTTAAAAATCTAACTTAAGCAAAGAGATCTCATCAACCATTTCTATGACACACAGTCATAGAAAGCAGAGAAAATTACATTAAACTTAACCAGTTAAAGGAGTGTGTGGCATTTGCCAAGCTAGGATTCTACTGAATTTCATATGAGCGACTAACTGAGCTGTCACACGTATTTGTATATATGTATAAATATATATATGTATATGTATGTATGTATATAAAATAGTTTCTGTTATAAAAGAGAGTATGTGCAACATATAATGCATATATAAAACACTAAACATGTACATACATGCACAATGTGTGTGGAAGTGCAGGAAAAAATTAAGCAATTTTCTGAGAAGGCTAAGAAAAAGGAAAATATTTTCTTCTTGTTAAATATTTTCCATCTAAATCGTCTATGAACATTTACAGCTGTTAGACAGAAAAGATACAAGAGATACCAAATACAGAAATCCAAAATCTCCGGTTTATGTGTCATGCTAGTAAAGCATTCATGCAGTGCACTATTATATACACCCTTGGAAATAAAGCATAGTTACTTGAGCCAAATAGAAAGATGTTGAAACCCCAGAACATAAATCTGATTTTTAAAGACTGTCAAGTTAAACCTATTAAGTCAACATTGGACAAAGAAGGAAACAACTCATTTTCCAAAGAAACTTTGCATATATAAACACAAGAGAATAAATTTAAATTAGCATAGAAAATTTCTTTGTTTCATGCTAACTTCTCTTTACTATTACTATTACTTAATTTAAATTTTGTGCGATGCATGGCACATAACAGTTCAAGGGATTTGTATTTAAAGTTTCATTGCTTTGAACTCTTTTTAGTAATAAAGGATTTTAGCATGGTTTTTAATGCACATAGATAATGAAATTCTAAATACCTCTACTAAGTTGGAGATGCAAATTCAGGCAATAAACCCAGTCCTGCAATTAAACAACACTGAAAAGTGTAAGGGACTCTGACATGCAAATGAGCTTAGTCACCACTACCCAAGTAGAGACTTGGAATAAATCAATATGTTTTATTTTGAATATGTCTATGTTTTCAAATCAAATCAGGGACACCTAAGTCATTAAAGTAGGTATGAGCCAGAAGGCAGTGTCTCTCATGGATACTCCCCCAAAAAATTTTACAGCTTTATTTTGCATGTGACATTATAGCCAAGCATATTGTTTGAGACTAGTTTAGGAAAGCTGAACATAAAAGAATCAAGAAAAGCAGAAGTTAGATATGAAAACTAAGACTATCAATTCAAATTATGACTGCAATAATAGTGCAAAGGTAAATCATTCTTTTTGATTCAACTGTTTATATGCAATTTCCAAGAATCTCTGTCAGAAGAATGGGAATAACAAAGCGAATCGTTGTTCTCATATGCACCCTCAAGTGCTTCTGAGAAGTGTTGAAAATATCCCCTTGGTCCTGATGCTCTGGTAGCTTATCTTAATTGCTCTTCATTTGGCCAGGCTGAGCAACCAGTAAAGCAAATTCATGTCACAAAGGATTGTGTTCAGTGCACAGCACTCTAATACCTGATTATGAACTTCATTTTATCTAACAGTAACTACTTTAAAAATGTGCTTAAAAAGTGTCTAGGGTAAAGCAGATATTAAGGCCTCTTTGGAGAAAATGCAGAGCAACAAGCACCTCTGGAACCTAATGGAGCCCAAAAAAAGACATGTTTAAGACTCTTACCTCACCTTGTTGTTTAAAATAGAGCATAAACCACTAACTTAGACACCTACCTTATGCAAGGCAAAGGTTGGATGAGATTAATCACCCTCTTAAGGAGAAATACCTTTCAGAAAACATCTGGCAGTACAGCTTCCTTCTCTTTTTCCATTATGTGGAGTATTTCTGCCACAAACTGTCAGATAGAATGCCTGTGGCCAACTGAGTGAACTGATATTATGAAAGAGCTGCACATATATAGCCATCTTTGAGTAAAATTTAATAATATTTAGAAATAGTGAGAGAGTAGAAAATAAGAATTGATAGATAAGAAAGTGAATGTGAATGTGCTTAAGATCAATTGTGATTCAAGGACAACAATATGAGAACCTGTGCTCAGGGCAGTTTCAGAGAAACATGTGGGTTTCCCAGTGCTAAAAGAGACATTTCCCTTTGTGAGTTGCACTAGTTTGTTTCATCCCTTCAGCTCTTAAACTCTGCAGCAAAGTTCTCCATTTTGTCCATTTACATTTATACCATGCAAACTTCACAAAACATATTGTAGTCACTATAGAATACACTAACACTAGTCCTCAGAATAGTCAGAAGAACACTGATGCAGAAGGAAAGTATGCTGCATTAGCAGTAATTTGTGCCTGTGTAATGTGTGTAAAATGCTACACTGGAGATGATTGCACTCTGCTGGACTGTATAATAGTTATGTAACATCCAAGTCAAGAGGGAGTATAAGGATTTCTGATGCAATCACTCTCACACCAGACTTGTCATACTGGAGTTGCTGTTTAGAACATATAGTCATGATTTGGCTATGGGTAAATCTTTACTATGGAGGTACAAATACTGTTCCACAGAGTTATCAATTTTTATCCTTATAATGTGAGTCTGATTACTCCAAAGGTGAAAAGTCCAATAAAATATTGTTAAAATGTATTTTGAAAAAAGATAAATTTAAAAAATCATTCAGCGGACTGCATTTGGATTTTTTAAAATTTCAGCCATATTTATGATTTTGAAAGAATTTAATATATTTTTTCTGAATATTTTAATTTTATAATTTTGATGTCAGTACCTGTTTTAGTTTTATTTGTCTGTCTGTTTTTTAAAAGGTTCCTGACCCATCCTGGACTGACAAATCCCAGAATTCAGGATCCTAGCTACAGGACCATACAGCAAATATTAAAGTAATACATTATTTCCAACTCAAATAAATAAGCTGGCCACCAAAAAGCAGCTTTCTTTGTTTATTAAATAAATAAATAAATAAATCCTAGTAGGCAAAAAATCTGATATCAAGGTAAAAAAACATTTGTTCACACTGGTTATTGCCTGTTTGAGACCAAGAGCATACTGTGGGTAGATCAGAATAAAAGGCAGGGTCGTTTGTAGCTTAGCTCAAAATGTTTCCCGAAGGGAAACTGTGGCTTCTCTACACAGTGGGAAATGTCATCTGAGGAGAGCACTGTTCAAACGGTTAAGAGCAGCACTGGATTTATATATCCATACCCCTACATGGCCAAGCAGAAAGATCACAGCTGCAAGCAGATGTGTGCAACCATGGAACGGCTGCCCTCCTTAAACTATAATGAGTTGATTTTCAGGTAACCAGAAAGACAAAGCGAGTGCCTCATGTCTCTAAATCATTGCATGAGTAAAGTGAACAGGCAGATGCAAACTAGGCATGTACTATTTTTTCCTGCTGTTTCAAACTCAGACTAATTATCCGGGCAAAGAGATAATTTTTTTGAAAGGATGTCTGCTCCACATGGATATGGTTCACATAAATATCATCTTACTGCTCACTGTGCTTCCCTGTCTTCTCCCCACTATATCCCAGCCTCCCATTTCAGGCATCTGAGAATGCTTCAGGGAGTTTTGCTGACAACTTGGGGACACACAAACAAGGAACTACTGTAGCTTAGATATTTTTTATTTCATAATCTGCAAAATTCATTTTAGCTCATGACCTGCAAAAAACACAAAGTACTAGAACTTCAGCTTCTTAAGATCAATTAAAAAGAAAAAAACAATTTAAAATCCATTTTTTTCCAATTAGAAATGCTGGTAGATAAGAAAAAAATAGCCATTACACTTTAAATATCTACCTTTTTCAATATATGGTAGTAAGGAGGCAAAATTTTTTCAACTTTAACTGAAACATGTCAATATGGTAATGCCCATATTGTAGTTAAAATCATCATGCTCTCTTTTTTCTTTCCTCCTTAATCTGCACTCACACCTTGGAAATAACATTGATCAATTAGACATTGCAGTATACTTTTAAGGCTGGGGTAATTGTCCCTCTGAATTAATTTCCCATGGTTCTTTAAAGATAAACATTACTCTAAAATAGTATTAAAAAACAGTGCATAAATCTGAAAGCATATTTTCTGGCTTGAGATGACAGAGCTCCCTTTTTACTTCAAGCAGTGAGCATGAACCCAGCGGGCAGAGATCTGAATTCTTGTTTTGCCACCTACTTCTCTGTAAATAAATTTAAGTGGGATGTATACCTGCTTACTTTGTAGATATTAGCTGAGCATGTTTCTATTAAAAATACTGTAATCAGGGTTATCATTAAAACAGACACTAGAGAAGAGCCAGTTGAACACTGAAAGGTACTTAAGATAGATTGATGCTAAGAAAGCTCCCTTTATCCATACTTTTACAAGATTTTGCTTTCTACTACTATTTCTAAAAGCTGCTATGCAAATATCATGTCTCTGATGCCTGCCCTCAGTGCTCATTGCATTAGTCCAAAGCACCCTTTAAAATTCAACAGTAGCTCTTCCAGGCTACAGCAGCAGGGTATCTTTCAAATGAATCCAGCAGAGTAGCAAAGCTGCAGTGCTTATGTTCAAGGCAGGTACCAAGTCTAAAGGCAATTTCACAGATGAAAGACAAGTTATCGACAG
The DNA here is from genome assembly GCA_037013685.1 of Acridotheres tristis. NCBI lineage: Eukaryota > Metazoa > Chordata > Aves > Passeriformes > Sturnidae > Acridotheres > Acridotheres tristis. The sequence goes on along the minus strand of CM072884.1, from coordinate 59,595,877 downwards.
CATTACAGCCACATTGGCATATTTTCTCTGGAAATTATCTACAATAGTTTAGAGAATAACGATAGAGTGGAAATCTACAAGGCACTCTGCCTCTGCAACTTCACATGTGGCTACTGAAAGCCATCAAATCATGCCCTGTACCTGTGTCAAGAACCTGAAGGACAACGACCCTTCACTGTGCTTTGTTGTGCTGAGCTGATTTACAAAGTGACTAACTCATGCTTCAGACGCTGTGGGAGATAAGTGTTATTCTCCAGAGCATCTGTAAGAAAGTTACTGTTGTTAAGTACATCTTCAAAACACACAACCTGCTTACTGAGTTTCTGTGCAACTCAGGCAAACATTTTCATTAATTTTTCAGTTCTTCTTCCAAGCTCTAGAGGAAACGTGCCTCAGCTTTTGTGGTTCAAGATGTGTATTTACTAGTAGCACCAGGAGACAAGCAATGCAATATCTAACTCCAGCAGCCAGTGTCATAGGCCACCTGACTGGATTTCTTGTCCTTCTTTCTACTCAAGCTAAAATGCAGATACTGACCTGAAGAACTGGCATTACTTTCTGTGTTGACTTATCTAAATTAAAGCTTCATGCAAAATCTGTGGAAAATACTGGTCTTTGCTCATACAAAGCAGCAGTTATTACACTTTCAACACATTTAGACCAGTACAACACAGGGTGTCTTGTACAAAATTTCAGATAGGAGAAATAGTTGCAAGTTGAAGAACTCTTCCTTGATATTTATTCATCAATGCTATTTTTATTACAGTAGAGAAAAAATAAATATTGTACACTTAGACACAAAGGACGAAATCCTCCAGTTTGCAAACACAGTAATGAGGTTTCTGAGGGAAGAGCGCTGATATGGGTTATTCTGTGACTGTGTGTCTAAGGTAGGAAACACTGAATAAGTAAAATAAGACATTAAGCAAACGATCAATGCAGAAACTTTCATTGAAATTGGAAAAGCAAACAATAGCTGCTGAAGAGTACAGTTCAGCTTATGTATGTGACTGGGGACCTCTGAATGAACACTGGTCTCAAGGTACTCATTATAAATATCTGATGTTTCCTATTAAAGTTAATAATGTTCTCAGATTCCTGCCTCTGAGACCAGGAGAAAATGTTATCTAGGTGCAATAAAATGTATTGAAAAAGTGGTTCCTAAGCCATAAATCCCTTTTCCAGGAGGAAAAAAAAACAACTTCCAAGTTTTCTTCTATAACTATAATATAAAAAAATAAAAGTAAATACAAAATCAATTTGCTTACTTATTGTGGAAACAATACTTATGTCTGAATTTCTATTTTATCAACTCACATTGATTTACAGAATATATTACCAAATGGTAAAATGTTAATAAAGCTCATTAGATCAGCAGGTACTCATGAAACTGCCCGCCCCCTCATTCTGCTTTAAATCTCTTCTCCCCACAAATAAAGGGTCACAAAATACATCACTGGACTTGCAAAAATGGACTTCTCCTAGAAACTGTTTATGATGGCTGCACTAAATGTGTCTCTTATTTCTTCTAACACATCCATTTCCCTCTGCTGTTTCTCATTCAGTTTTTCCCTGGCCTTTTGTCTTCCTTGTATTTTCTTTGTATTTTTTTACCAAAAGATTCCATCAAAGTGGTTCAGTCACCTTAACTTATTATTTAAATGATATTAACTCATGTCTCACAGCATCAACATCATCTGTTAAGAGAAAAACACCATGCAGAGATTGCTAATTTTGTGTTGAGAATTAGTAACGTTTGCAATGGAAATGAAAAAAAGAAAAAGAATCTTAAATACACACATGTAATCAAGTAGGGAACAAAATGGAACTAAAAGGCCCTGAAAGCCCAAAGCTTCATGAATAAGTAAGTATTTCGACTCTAACCTTGGATTGTTTGCATTAAGTGTAAACACTGTTTCCTAAACTTTTTATGAAATTCACAAACTTCATAAAACAAAGCTGTTTAATTAGTAATAGCTTCACACAGTGAGCTGTCAAGTAATGTACCTAAGAACCAGAATTTTCAGCTTACACAGCAACACAAACCACTCTGCTTTGTCTTTGAAAGGCAGAGCTCTAATAGGTATTCGGGGGCACTCTGCCCAGGAGGAACTTCTACAGTCAGGCAGCCATTATACAGGAATGCACAACAGTAATTTGAAAGGGTAAACTTGTTTTCCCAATGCTAAACCAGATTTTTCTAGTTGCTATAAGAAAGCCATAGTCTGTTAGATGTCCGGTGTTGTTATTCTGAGAATTCTAAAATAAGGAAGACCTTAATACTGGAATAAAAAGAAGAGTGTTCCTCACCACCTTTCTTTTATTCAGTAATGAGCAAAATCTAGATTATTGTGTCCAAATATTTTATATGATTTGCTTAAGTCACACCAATTAAGTCTGCTTGAAACCCAGCTGACTCTTAAATAGCATAGAATGAAGAAAGAAAATTATTAATTGCCTTTTATATTGTTCAGAATTGAAGGTGTGGAGTTTGGATTCAAGTCTCATGTGATTTTCACTTCAGGCTTGTTTAAAACCCAGAATACTTTATTTAATACTTTCTTCTTTATACACAATGTATTTTAAAATTAATCTTCAGTTTTTTTGAGAGGAGGGGAGTTGCCTTTTTTATCCCAAAGGGAAACATGTCTGAGCAGTGCTCAAACAAATTTGTAATAAACACCTTAACAAGAAATTGAACTTTCTATTTCTTTTACAAAGTTCATAATGCTACCTGAAAGAGCCATACATCAGTCTCACTCCGCAGATGATGAAATGGGTCTATGAAAACAGAAGACACCAATGTAAATAACTTGAAACCTTTATGTGGCCTGCAGTAGTTCTACTCTTGTTAGTAACTAAACCAACATGTAATTTCATGTCAAGAAATAACTTAATATGCAGACTCCTGACTATCTGCTCCTGATCCTAACTGTGGTTAGCTGCTTGTGGAACTGCTGTTTCTGAGGTAATTCTACAGCACAGTTTGCTATTTAAGCTCCCAAAATCAAATTTGCAACTTCTATTTCAAAATGAGCCTTTTTTATCCACAGTTCAAGGATTATTTTTTTCTGCTCTTTGGTCTCCTAAAACCACCTTATTTATTATTTTTTCTTTCTCCTTTGTTCCCTGTTAATTCTGTTCTTATCATTTTAATATGATTTGCTCTCCATCAAAGAATTGCCACTGCAGCTTGTATGATGATCAAATGGACTGGATGATCTAATTCATCTTTATCATCTTTCCTTAATTTAAAGCATAAATCACATCTTCACTCATAAACATGTTCAGATCTACAGCCAGAGGTTATAGAATTAGCCTAGGAGATACGAAGTTCCTTCGTGTATTTCTCAGCAATTTTTTTTTCTTTCTGAAAGGTTTCTGTCTGCTACCAGCAATTTAGTGAGAAGCCGAGACATGAAAATAACGTCCTATCTTGTTTATTCAGGAAGAACACTAAGCAAAAACTCTAAGCAGACTGTATATGGCAAAAAAAAAATACTTTAGATGGGCTATTTCTGCAAGGAAGACACTCTTAATGAAAGGTGTGATTACATGCATTTTCCCACATTGCATATTGGAGTCTCAGATATCTGAGGTTTTCTCACTATAAAACCCAAACTAGATAATATAATTGGTCTAAAATGACAAGCTCCTGTCTAAAGATAAGAAGGATTGGTTCTGTTCTCAGTTCTGCCTCTGACTGTATCTTCCTTTCTTCCCTGTATGAATTGATGAGAGTGTTTAAACTTTTTCATAGTTCTCTTTGAGATCTAAGAAAGAAAAGAGACATGTAAATGTCAAGTGTCATATTTAACTGCCTATAGATCTTCCTGATAACATAGCCGTGTTGTCAAAATAGTATTCTGGAGGCAGCCACAGACAAAGGAAAAGACTACAAGTGAGGAGAAATATTCACTTTATTCCACGAGTCTTTGTAATATAGTTAGAGCAGAGATGGAGACAGAAAATTACAGAGGGTCTACTGTTTGTGTGAGGGATAAAGCCATAAATATTTTTTTTAATATATATTATGTTTTCAAAAGGGAAATAATGTTGAACAAATTTATGTAAATTTTATTGATAGCTAAAACATATCAGGAGGTGTCTCCTAAGATACAACTTAAAACACATTTCTGATGCCCACAGTTATCACTGACCTGAAGGGTATTCTTTTATTTGTAAACAGAAATAACTTGAAACAGCAAGAAGATTTCTTTTCTTTCAAATGTAAATCCCCAGTGTATATATTTATTTTAGAAGATCTTGTATGCCTGTGAATTTGATTTTTCCTATGTGTTTTTTCACCTGGTTGAATAAAAACACTTCCATTCACCTGCAAACTTTTTCTTTCCTCTGTTATCAGACAACCACAACCATAACAGCCACAGCAGTTTCTTTCTGTGCCATTATCAGAGTGCAAGAAGGCTCTTAAAAGCACTGAACTTTCCCTTCCTTCCATGGCTATTTATTTGCCACACAGCCTGTGAGTTAATACAGGGTAGGATTTAATTTGGCTTGCTAGATTAAGGCTGCCCTATTTGAACAACAGATCTCAAGACATTATGCAGCTAGGTTAGATTCACCATGCTGCCTTCTCCTTAAAGCTCACCTCAGAGAAGCAAATGAAATAGTGGCATAAAATCAGAGTTCTGCAGATGGTCAGGCAATGGGCCAGGCAAATAACAGGAGAGAAGAAACAGAGTCAAGGCTTCATCTGAGCCCTGGGGAGTCCTTGAAGACTGCAGAAGCATATTGTCCACCTCTTGCTGTAGGAAATACTGCAGTATGCGAGGCTTTATAGACACAGCATCAGTTCCAGCACGTCAATATTAATGACATTTTGAGGCAGGAGTGAAATCCAACTGACACAGACCAACCCTCCTTGTTGACTAGGGAATATTTTCTACAGCTAACTCTCATTTAGGATTCTTCAGTGCTGGCTTTCCGACTTTATAGTTGTGAGCTGACAAAGCTACAAATGAGGCCTCCAGTAAAAACATTTTTTAAAAAAGCAAGCAAAAAAAAAAACCAAACGAAAACCCAACAAACAAATAAAAACAACAACAACAACAACACAAAAAACCCCCAAACAATCAAACAAAAAACAAAGCTTAAAAATCATAAACTGGAATTCCTCATTTAAAAAAAAAAAAAAAAGAAACAAACACAAGGAAGTGAAGCTGGAAAGCATCAGTAAAGAACATGACTTTTGGTACACTTCAGCTAAAATTCAGCTTTGTTTCTTATCTATTCTTTATATTTGCTTACAAACTTTGGTGTGGGGTAATAATTTGTTAGCTGCAGAATCGAACAATTCTTACAGTTTCTTTTGCAGAACAGTAATAATATAGAGTCCCTGGCCTAGCTATGCACAGGGCTTAAGCAATTTCTTCAAGGATCTTAACACCATTAAGTATAATTTGTTATATACACAATTTTTTCTTCTTAGGGTTCCATATTTCTGTGTTCCCTTTAGCATCCTGGTTATCTTATGTTGAATCTATCAATTTCTATAAAGAAACTTAGCAAGACCATTTGCATGTCAGGACAAGACACGCAGATCACCTTTGAAAAGCCAGAAATGGTTACATGAAATGCAGTAAAGTAAAAATGCAATGATAAAAAGAGTATGGTAGAAATTATCTTTCCTAATCCAAATTAGATGTCTAATTATAGATTAGAAAAAGTAAAATTCTTTCTCCTCTAACAAACAATAATAGACAGGCACTGTTAGAAGAAAACTTATCCCTCCCAGGCATGGTTATTAAAGTACAAATCTTAAAATGACTCACCTTTTGGAGATGTTTGTTGTGTGACTGCCCCAGGCACAGATGTTTCATTCTTGATGTCCAAAGACAGACAAATCCCTTCCTACATAGAAAGCTATGAAATAGACTTAGGAGCTGGACTTGCTGTCAAACAATGACAGGTGTGTGTGAACTTGCAGCTCATCAATCACAGGTACTATTGGCTTTTTACATGTTGCAAATTGCTGTAACCCAAAAAATCACTCAGGCTCATTGTTCTGTGAACGTAGGAAGGCAAAATTAACCATATAGTTTCTAATTATGGAAACAGATGTAGCATTCCACCAGTGTTAATGGCGCTATTCAGTGTGACTATTCCTGGCACTGACATACAATAGCATGTAAATTTCTGCATCATTTAATGCAGCCATATCCATTAAACAGATCCTCTTACCCCCCTTATCAGTTTGAATCCCATTTCAGATCATGATTTTGTTTGTCTTTAGGATCATCATCATGTCTTTCAGCTTTCTCTTAAGCAGAGCAATTCCTCTGAGGATATAGCTTGGCATAGCATCATGCAGCCCTGAAATCTACCTCAACATGAGCTGAAAAGCTAACTCTACTACTTTTCCCTGAATCACAATTACTCTTCTTTTTTCCCTCATAGTGCTAACATTTTCATGTTGAGTTAATGAAAATTAATTCAGATTATTTTTATGGGCCTAATATTGAGATCTTGCTGCCAGCCTAAAATGTCCATGTGACCACTCCACTGACATGACTAGAATTCGTCATAGAAGCAAGATTTTACTGTAATGTGATCAGAGCCTCGTGAACTCCCTCTGAAAGTAGTGATTTGCATCATGCACAGAAATCTCTCTGCTTCTTTGTATGATCATCTGTTTCTGAATGAAGCCATTTGTCTTCTAATCAGAAAAACCTGAAACTTGCTTCCACAATGCTCAGCAAGCCATATCTATCTATCTTGCTTAGGAATAACCTTCTCAAAAAGACAATAAAGCCTTGAAAGATTTTGCCCAATGACACTCTGTGACCTCTCTCCTTGGACACTTTGAAGGCTAGATCAGCCCTAAGCAATCTAGTCCAACCCTGATACTCTCCATGCTTTCAGCAAGAAGGTGGATATTATCCTGGGATCCCTTCCAGCCTGAATCACCTTGTGATCCCACAAGCATCTAGTCACAGCTCAAAACCAAAAGTGCCTAACATTTGTTTTTCTAATATGGTGGAACACCCTTCTGGCTAGCTCTGCGTTCTGCTAGAATGATAGCCTCTGTTGCCCACACTTCTTTGAAGCCTGCTTTAGAACCCATTTATTTGTGACCACGAAGGGATTTCCTTGGACTAAGGATGTCCATCTGCTCCATTTCCCTTTGTGCTATGAGGTCATATCATCAACAGCAACTCAACAATACAGAGAATCAGAATAGAAATAACAAAATTATCATGTGTGAGGATGGAGTGTAGCAACCATTGTGGAAAAAATTGAAAGAACACCAAGAGAGGCTATATCAGAGTGCAATACACTGATGTCCACTAGATTTACGAGTCCCTGGGACCCCAGACACCCAAATCGAGAAACCAAGTGCAGTGATTAAATCTTGACAAGGCACACAGCTGGTACAGAATAGAGAAGCTAGATGAAGTCAGAACAGCCAGTAAGATTCCCAAGGCACCAATCAAGTTTGTGGAGTTTATTCTCAGTACATCACATGACACTTTGAACGTGATTCTATATAGGAAGAAAACAATTAAAATATTTGTTTATTCTTTCTAGCCATTGTTCTCAGACACTTCTCAGAGTTCTGTTGTGTTCAGTCATTTAAATTATGTTCTCTTTTCTTGTTTTGAGTATGAAATTTTCTCCACCTTCAGGAAAATTTCTCAGTAATTAACTATATTTTTCAGTTCAGGCAAACAGTCCATCAGAGTAATTTTGTATTATACTTTTTCTGTCAACGGCTACTCTGATTTTTAGTATCAGGAAATTTTATCTCTACTACACATCTCTTTCTCTGGGTCATTGCTTTACAAAGTGAACAGAATTGCTTTAGCAGTCATTCCTGGCTCTGACCATTTATTTAAAACATTTTCTCTCTCTTGGAGTTCACAACCAGTAGGTAATGTATTCTCCAAATCTGTAGGTGTATTTCAAAAAGCATTTTTGCACCCACAATTTGAAAGTAGGAAATAAGCTTTCATTTGCCTTCTGTAATAGAAATTGCTTAGCTAACAGCCGGCATCATGCTTAAAAGTTCAGTTGTAAGTTAATGCATGGACATGTTGTGTCTATGACTTTCTCTTATCAGCCTTCTGCTTCCTCTTTTTAGAAAAAAATTCAAATATTGACTATAATTTGATTTTTTACATAAACACATTGATAAACTTAATTAAATTATTATTTACTAGATAATATCCAGAGACTGTCACTGATTAATGTCTCTGATGTATTGACAACTGCAGAATTCTAACATAAATGTCCACTGCTGCTTGACACTTCTTTATTTCACTTTCAAAATATAGATGAAATATAAGACTCTTTATTACTTCAGTTCCATAATCTACTTCCAAATGTACATATACAAAAATGTACCTTTTTTTTAACCAATGACAACCTATACCCTTGAAGCATCCTGTTTTCATGATAAAGGGAAAATAAATATAAAGCAAAGGACAATTTAGACACAACGTTCTATCCTAAAGCACATGGTGAAGCTGACCTGAGTTTATGATGTCAGAGTTCCAGTTAAGACCTGCATGACTGCAAAGAATTTTCTACATATGTACAGACCAAATGGCAAGTTTCTTTTAGCCACTTACTAACAGAGCTTCTTCATGATTTATTGTTTTGCATTTCTCATCAACTGAACTCATGTATATTTCAACTGCATAAGCTGTGAAATAGATTTGGCAGGAGAATAATGTGACAAGTGTCATCCACAGGCTTGCTTAAGGAGCTATCATCTCTATAAGGGTAGCAAATGGTATGAAGTAGTCCCTAGACATTAAATTTCCTTGTTGGTTTACTCATTCAGGCACTGAATCTATCAATAAAGCAAGTGGCTCAAAAGGAATAAGTGCCACTTGGATCCTCACCATACAAAGTGTGTCAACTGCAAAGCAGCTATTGCTTCTATTTTCCATCAGACTTAATATGTCTATTAATTTTAATAATTTTTTTCATTTTTTTAAAAGAAAACTATACAACAGTAAAAGTAAGGAGCTACCATTTTTATGATCTATCATATAGATTTGTTTACGATTTCTGGTACCCATTAATTTTCCCATATTCATCTTATCAAAACAGATAAAAAAATGTGCTTGAGAACTTTGATTTCAGCTGACCATGATATCTGATTTTGAAAACCAATTTGTATCCTTTAAAATCTAAAAATCTTCTCGCTTTTCTAGCATGATTTTTTTGTTGTTGTTGTTGTAATTGAGCCACAATACCATATGTAAAAACAATAGTTTCTTAAAAAAGAAACACATTAAGGGGGAAACAAGAAGTACGTTTTTACTTGCTTGAAAAATGATAAATATTGTTGCTTTAAACTGTAGGACAAGCCATAAGACAAGTTGCTAAGAAAGTAGTATATAAAACAAAATACAATCAGAAAAAGTAAACCCAAAAGTGGTCTGAATATACACAGTTTCTGCTGCTATTACTTTTTTATTCTTTCTTTTTTTTCCTGCATCTCATTCTGAGTTTGGTTTTAAGCTAAAAAAAGGTAGATTTAAATGGTACATCAAGAAGAAATTCTTTACTCTGAGGTGAGGCCCTGGAACAGGTTGGCCAGAGAAGTTGTTGATGTCCTATCCCTGGAAATGTTCAAGGCCAGGCTGGATGGAGGTCTGAGAAACCTGGTCTAGTGGCCAGGGTAGGGGAGTTGAAGCTAGATGACCCTTTAAGTCCCGTCTGAACAAAATGATTTTATGATACAGTGATCCTATATGTTCTGTAGGGCTGAATATAAACAGTACTCACTTTTTCTCCAACTCAAGTTCCAAGAAATAAGAGTGACTGACAAACCCCCAAAAATTCTCATTTCTGGACAGAATTTCTCCATATTTGTGTATAAAAATCACCTATTTTTTAGTAGAAGAAAAGAAGTTATATTATCTATTTACTTTGCAAATATTTTTTGCAGACTGTGGAAAGAAGGAGACAAGAAAAATACATGAAACGTTTGCACTTTCATGAACCCAATTCTTTAGCTTTCCTGAGGCACAATCTACTTAGGCATAGACCTATTCAAAAACAAGTGAGAGGTACATCTACACTTAGAAGTTATTTTCAAGCAAATTTACCCTTGAACCTTGATCTCCTTTTTGGTGTGGATAGAATACTACAGAAGACAAGTTTCATTGTCCTCTGGCATTGTCTTGTAGCAGTATGCTAGCAAAGCTTTATGTACTCAAATACCATCATGAACCTTCATTTTCACATTAAAAAGTACACCATTTTAGTGAGTTGTGCTAACTCTGAATTAAAAACAACTAACACACACATAAAAAGTGTTTTTTTAGTCCTAAATTCTGTATTCCTAGTTCAGGGGAGATGCGAAAGCAAATCTTATACAATGTGGATGTGTCCAGCCTTTCTGTGAGAGAACATGTGGACAGAAGAACTCATCTCTACCAACTTCAGCTCCAGAGGTCACTGCCCAAGGCAGAAGTACTTTGTAGTGTAGATCTTCTGAAAACAGGGCAGGAATCCACTGATCAACCTTCCCAGCAGGGCTGGCCACTCACCCAACAGGAAGGATGCTGGTAGTATGCGTAGCAGATTGGTGAAGTTTTATTTAATATATTTCATTATTGTTTCTAATAACCACTTTGTAGATCCCTTCCTACTTTCTCAGAGACTAACATCAGTCTGGAAAAGTTCAGGATCACATTATATTGGCAGAGATAAGAGGCAAAACAGCAGAATAGCCCTTGACAGATATGAAGGCAAAGTGATGGGCTTCACATCATAACCCCACCATATGAGAGCCTGTGTTTTGTCCCCCCATATGAGAAGCTTTCAGTCAATCAAAAACTGGGGTGACCAGCTGGGACCATCACAGAGGGTCCCAAGTTGGGAAAATACATGCAGCAGAGCATGGCCAGTGGGAGATATGTGGGTTTACATCAGTATGCTAAGATTCACCTCTGAAATTCCCACAATTACTTGTGTAACCTTGTGGCATGTCTAGAGATTACAGATTTAGAAATATTTAAGACACATAAGATTAAAACTAACCAAGAGGGGTTTCAAGTCACTTTGACATAATGTACAAAGGGATCACAGACTGACCTTGGTTTTGGTGGATTTGAGATTTAATGTTACTTACTCCTATGGGAGTATATTAAATGCATTGACACTATTCTGCAGCCACCTGTGAGTTACTGATTAGGTAGAATATGTAAGAAACAAAAGGTATCATTGGGAAAATATAAGAACAAAAAAATGTCACTGAAACACTATTGTGTATTCCCTTTGGAAACCTTAATTTAAGGTAATAACACTTCAGGAGTGAGCAATGATTTTCTAATTGCTTGTATTATCTCCTTACCAGTGTTTCACAACAGGTAGTAGATAGATTGTAACTGGCAAATCTCTAAAGACTCTAGACAGAAGCATAAACACACAAGAAAAAAAATAATTTCAGTGATTACCTTCCAAGCCTTTAATAAAAGTAGTTAAGACCTGATTTAAAAGCCTCCCTTCTGATGGTAATAGCCTATTTGTCAGATGTTATTATACAGTCATGATAGTCATTGTGCAGTAAAATGCTTAGCATTTACCACTAAATGGTGATACTTTTTTCCATTTCTTTTCAATTTTTTTTCTCTCTAGATGGTTGTATCAATTTAAGTAGTGACAAGATTGGCCTGAACACTGGCTTTCTAACCCCAAATGCATCAAGATTTAAGACAAATTTTGGAACTGTACACTTACTCATATGTGGAAAGGAAAGCTATTGCACATTAACAAATAAGAAATATGTCTAAGTGCCAACATGATATAACTATTAAAATGAAAAGGACTTATATTCACTCTAAATAAACAGTGAACTAAGGTTTAACTCATTACAGATGTCACCTTTGAGTTGAAACAGTCTCTTCCTTTAGACTGAAATGAGACTTTCATCAATGGACGTATTTCTCTGTAAATTCTAGCGCTCAGATTCTGTCTTTTGGAATATTATATTATGTTATATATATTATATTATGTTATATTATATTATGTCTGTCTTTCACAGAGTTTTATTACATGACTTTATGAATGAGTCAGATCTTGGACTCTATTTATTTTAGAATATAAGGCGGAAATATTACCACTAGTGAATATCCACCACAGGAAAATCACTATTAGCCCTCTCTGAGGAATGCAATGGTCTTTAAAATCTCTGTGATTTTTTTCCCTATAAATTTACATGAAATTAGACAGATTATGGACTAATAGTGATGAAAGAAAAAACACAAAAATTTTGTTTGAGTACACAGAAACAGAAATACTTCTTCATTTATTTTTATTTTATTCACAATGAATTCTTGCATATGGTCTTTATTTAACCCAGCAAAGTTAATAAATAAGTGTGATAGCAATAAGTCTTCTGGAAAAAAAGGCTTCAGATTATATTTTCCATAATCAGCTGTTACTGTATAAACAACATTGCATAAATAAGATACTTGATATTCAGTTCATGCAATGCAGTAGACACTTCACATCATTTACTTCGGGCAAAAAAAAGGTTTCTTTCTCCTCCAAAAAATAATCAGTCTGAAGTATGTCAAATTTCCTGTGAAAAGTACTAACATTTTCTGTATGAATGACAAGATATGCACCTAATTGACAACAGATTCATTAAAAGAATATGGGAATATGCTCATTGCATAGAAATAATAAACTGGGGGGAAAATTAAAGAAAAACACTGAACTATTGCTAAACTTCTGCAGAAATCCCCTGTTATACTGTTGAGTGGTTACAATCGCCTGGATAAAATTTTTTCACTTTATTAAAAAAAATACTTTAACAATATATTATGTTTCTTTAACTACTTCTCCCAAATTTTTCAACAACTTGCTAGCTTATTTTTATTCAAAACGTAAAGCACTATTAATATGAGATAAAATGTTTAATTATTTTATTACTTTAAAAGGTATTGGTTCATTAACATGTTATACTTAATGAGTTTTCTTCCATCATTATTTCTAATTTATTCTTCAGTAATTTACAATTACAGATTAGTTTGCTATCAGAGAATACATGTGCATACAAAAGCCATGTTAGGATTGTCTACTGTACATAGGGAGTCTATGTTTTGGTGACTTCTAGATAAGAGAGGACCTTTGGATGTTGCAGTGGTAGCAGAAAGAGTACCATCTGGCAGACTTGTGTTCCTATGTGAACAACTTCCCAATAACCTAAGTTCCCCCAAAATATATACCCAAATAAATGGATAACAAAGAAAAATATTATTATTACCAAAATAGTTTATCCAATCAAGCAGAAAATCCCTCAGAATAAATTTCTTTAATTTCTAAACAAATTCAGCATTACATACAATACTTAAATCTAATATATATCTGGTCTTGTCCTGAACCAGAAAGAAAGGATATTGCATCACCTTGAACACAAATGTTTATTTGATGACTATATTCCACATGAGATCCCTGGTCAAGAGGGGTTACACAGGCTCGTGTCCACTCTCCTCATGACTTGCCCCACCAGACTGGCTGTGTCAAGACCTTGTAGGTTTCAGCTTGGGGACTCCAGGCTCCCTACTGTCCTCTGGTTGCCACAGGACAAAACTCGATGAGGAAGAGGGAGACTGGGTGCTATTCTCAGTTCAAGTGTTGTGCTGTGGCCAACTAGACTTTTTTTCTGAAAACAGGAAGATGTGACTGTGTTGCATAAATAGCACATTATCAGTAGGACAGGTAATGGCATCTGAAGGTTCAAAGCATTTCAGGATCTACTGAAGGGTAGAGGATGCAAAAACCTTGGGCAATCTCATCCACACTGCTTATATGGAATGGGTCACTTATACTTCCTACACTATCCAGGAGAACAAGGTCTTAGTTTCTACTAAACTCTCTTTTTCCAGCAATGCTCCTCACTGAATATGCTTTAAATCAACGTCCTTTTAGCACCAGAGTCTGATGATTTGGGATCACTTCTACAGTGTTGCCCTTTACTCTCACTGTACGAACAAGTGATCTCAAAAAACATGAGATGTTTTGAAAAGCTAATAATTAATGTTAAGCACTTAATAGAAATAGTGCAATTTGAAAATCTGGCTTTAACTCACTCTAAATCTGCCACACTTTCATTAACTGTAGTGTTCTAATAATATTATTACTTACTCACTGCATCAAAATATCATAAGGATTGTCTAGAAAGTGATTGCAAAATAGCTTTATCTCAACTGAGGAAAAAAATCACTTTACAGGAAACTCTTTAGGCAGTCACTTAAAGTCTTTCCTGACTGAGGTTGACTAAAGTATGGGAGATTGTCCTCAGGACATAACTCCGGTGCTTCAACGGATTTTAAAGTGGAAGATAGCATCTAATGATTGTGCTCTACAGACAGCAGCATCTGGATTTCTTTTTTAAGCAAGATGAAAATATAAACAGAAATTCAAATCTGTATATAATCTCTTCAATAAATCAAACATTGTTATACTCCAAGAAAAATATCCAGGTTCAAGCATACTGATGAGTATATAGTTAATTATTTTTTTGATTATATAATATCTTTTGGGAATTATTCTCCTCTTTTTTTTTTCACTCTTGAGACACTGCATATAATGTGTGAGTTGCTTATTCAAACAATAAAAGATACAGCCTTCAATTTATTTTCTTCTGGACAAAACATTAATGCACCACATGTACTGAAGAAAATTGCAGTATTGTGATGAATTTTCTGTCTCAAGAAACCTGATAACATGTCAAATATGCTATGCAACAGAGTTTTGGAAAGAGAATTTTGCACATGTAAGTGATGTTTAAAGGAAAAAAAGCAACTAATGACTGTTTAAAAGGCAGACTCGTTCTGTTCTTGGTTATGCATTCTTTATTGCAAACATTACAGCCACAATACACTGCTCCATTGTTTTTTAATGTTTGATTTAATGTTAGTATATAAACCCCACTATCATCATCATAACATTACTTACTGAATTTGACAATGCTGCAGATTACAACGGGAAACTTGAAAAATACAATGTAGAGTGCACCAAGATAAAACCATCTTAAATTCATCAGGAACCATTTTTAATGTCTGAGAATGGAAGTTATATCACAGTCTACAACTATTACTGAATTTCTCATGTTAGAGACTTTAATAGCACCCTCTCAAGATTCTGAAATTGCAGCCTGAGATATACACAGTTTTTCTCAACTTACTTTCATCCTTTAAGAACTTTTAAGTACTTTTCAGTGAAGGCAAAGCTACCACGGAGACTTTACAATTATAGACGCTCTCATGTTTTTTCCAGGCAATCTCAGGCCATTTGCAGTTTATTCCTATGAATTACACAGACGTTTCTTCAGCAAATCCACACATAAAAACTGTAAAAAGTATTGATGAAGTAATAGTTCTTGCTAGTATTATACTACATTACACATTTTCCTAAATCTCTCGGTGATAGCAACCCTCATTGAAGTTCTCAGCTATCCAAAATTGACCCTCAAATACTCAGAGATCTCTTTTTAAAAACTCTGCAATTCCCTGAAACACTTCTGAACCATATTGTTAGGGCATAGACTTACTCACATGGATTGGTTAACAGGTGTGGAAAAAAATTAATCGGTTTTACAACACTAAGAAAACAGCTGAAAAGACTGAAGCTGCGCTTCCTGCCGTAAGATATTTGCTGCCTTAAAATGAAAACCTCAGATTTATCAGTCCTTGTGACTAAACATGTATCCATGTTAAGAAACATGCAACACCGTATTTCCTCACCAGTCTGATAGATATTCTCTTGTGCTGGGTAGAAAAACAATTTCCAAGTTCTTTTAGGTCCTTTGGATTCTTTATCAAGCATATAAGTATTGTGGCCCCTTCAGTGCAGAGGAAGAGTATGATCTCAGGAGACAATGGATTTTAGTCTCTACTCTTGAGGGTTGAATTCTAAGTGAAAATCTAAAAATACATCTGATTCACTATGACCCATTATACAATTGCTAGACAACATGCATATGTCATATTTTAGAAATATAACCTCAGTTCAATTTTTTTATTCATTCTTAAATACAGATATAGAAGTAGATAGATTTTTATATGGATATAAAAATATCTTCCTACTCCTTTTCAGCCTACAGACAGGTAATTATGGCTGCCCCAATACTTCAGGATTTCCCACATTGCAAATTTGCATCTTGGCTATATCTCTTTTCATGTTATGGTTTCTACTGGATGGAAACTTGTGTATGGTAGGCAGAAAGTCACAGTTCTCTCTAGCAGTTTTCCTGATTGGATGAACAAGCATTTGGTGAAATATAAGTGCAACACAGTCCAATTTCAACCACTGATACAAAGTGCCAATTATATGCAGAAGATGCACAGTGAAACTTAATCTTCAGTACATCTGATTATTATAATTGCAATATTAGAGTGCTGGGAGAGAGTTGCCTCTAGAATGGAGCAGTTGGATAAGATTCAGCTGTGCCTCAAGCTGAACCCAACCAGCTCAGCTATATTTTTACACTCTATATTCAGCTTGGCAGTATCTCTTCTATTACATGATATAAGGCTATGACCTATCTTGATGGAAAATTATCTGGACTCATTTATTTATCACTGCTCAGACAATGCCAAGAACATTTCTGAAAGAATGACACCCTCAGTGCTTTGGTATTCTCAACAGACATAGGTGCTTCAGTCCATCAGATCTGCCCTGAAGTAACCAGTGCATTATCATAGCACTAATAAACAAGTTCAGTGCTTCTAAATGCTTTGTGAATACACACTGGGAATTTCAGCATGTAAAAAATTGTGGGGAAGAAGTTATTATAATTATAATCGTTATAATTGGAGTTAATAAAGGAATGAGTGGGGCAAAGAGCCAAGTAGGGATTGACTATTCATTATTCTTTAAATGAAACACACAGGCTACCAAAAACACTAGGTGTGACCTTCAAAGGAAGAAAATATGGATCTTTACATACAGTGTAAGTAATCTGTGGAACTTCCTGCCACAAGACAATGTAAATGGATTTTTAAGTTAAAGTGGGGACTGTGCAAGTTCATGGGAGAAATTTTCATCAGTAGTTATAATCTTCAAACATATCAGTTTCTCTTGTTCAGAAATTTCTTCTGCTTCAAGTTTCTAAAGACTGTAAGACTATGCTGAGAAAGTTTTCTTAGGAAAAGCCACGTTTTTTCCATTCTTATACTCTTTTCTAGACATCCACTTTTGTTTAATATTAGATAGACAATGCAGGATCTTTTGACATGGCTTCCTACAGTGATTCTATCTCCATCACGTCTTCTTTATCATAAACAGTCCATAACTGTGAGCACAAATATTTGAGCTCTGTCTTAATGAAAGAAGGTCAGTGGATGAATTTGAGCAGTAGATAGACCCATTATCTATCTTTTTCCAAAGTCATTCCTTGGCTTTGTGTTCATTTCCTATGTATTAAATTTCCAGGCAAAGGCAATCCAAAGAAGTCAGAGTTAGGGAATGAAATCTTCTAATTGTCTATAAGGCAAATATGCTGCATTTCTGGGAAGTGTAAACATAACCCAGCTGATACTCCCTGACCTTATGAATGTGGATTTGTTTCTGGCCCCAATTATATCTCAGGATAATTGGAGCTCTTCTAAGTAATGACCCCAAGATCAAGTTTGCATCTACAGGTTGAAATAATGTCTTACACATATTTCTTCCTTATTAGGAAAGGTAAGAATAAACACAAGACTAACATTAGTCACATTGTTTAACCTGGCACTGAGAGGCACTTGGATGTGAGTGCAGTACAAGAAACTATACACTGTGTCGCAGAATTTCAGAAAAAAAAAGGGATGAGGTGCAGACAGAATAAGTGGCCTCCATAGGTCATAACAGGTGTAAAAACAAGAAATAAATCTTCGGCTTTCCAGTCCAATGCTTTTATTATAAAAGGATCCTCACAAGAGGGAAGACCTCTCTGGTTAACACGGCATGCTCTATTCCCAGCTGTGCCATATTCTCATGACAGCAGCCATCAACCATTACAAAGCAACTTCAGACCTTTTTATTACAGCATTAAGCCAACCTTTCATAGACATAAAGCTGAATCAAGATCTTGATTGCCAGTCTGCCTCTGTTTAATAGCTCCACAGAGCAAATTTATGAACGCTACTATCTTAACACCCACTTTGTTTGTATTGCTTTGTTATAGCCCTGTCCCAAAGATTTAAAATGTTCGGTACCACTGAGAACTGATGCTCCATGCTTAGTGCAAATACAGAACTGCAACCTCTCAGATTTTTTCCGGTGTATTTTCCTATATATCAGAAGTACAAAGGCAATCTAGTCATTCAAGAAAACACTGAATTCTAACTCAGTCTTTAATCTCCATTTTTGCAAGTAGGAATTCTCCATCTCTCACAAGAGGTACAAGGACAAATGTTACTCTTAAAGTAGATGAAAATCTGTAGAGGAAATTCACTTTATGGGCTGACAATCTTACTAGGGCCTATCCTTTTGATTCACTCTACAATTTGTCAACACACGGGGAACATTTTGTGCTGAGTTGTGGTACCTTAGTCATAATGGAACAAGTGTTCCACAGGCATGGCTACAGCTAGATTGCTCAGTGCAGGCATAGCACTGTACAGACCCTTCCACAATATTCTATACAGGTGTTTTTGGGACATTATACTGAAGTTCGGATATCAGTTATCTGGATGTCTGCATCTAAGGTAGACACCTACTCTTTTCTTCCTGATCAATGAAATGGAATGGGCTCTTTTAGGACATAATCCTTATGATACTTTTAGTCATATCTAAGCTAGAATGAGATCAATCAGTGATCCTGAGTGGTGTCCTATGAAAGGAACAAAAATAAACTATTTTCATATTGACATTTGCACTGACAATGTCCGGACTTCTTAGAGGAATTCTACCTTTCAGTATGTGTATTTAATGAACCACAGTCCTCCAGGGGCAAGTTGAATGCTTAAGTTTTCAAGTTCTCATTATCCTTTGCTTTCTGTTCTACTGTACATCCATTTCAGTACTATCTGATATAGATCCTCATTTCTATCTTCCAGTAGGGAAATTGAGACTAGTGACAAAATATTTCTTCTCTTAAGGTTAGCGTACATCAGTTTGGACAAGGAGTTGCCTGGTAGCAGCACACAAAAAAATGTGAAGTGACGTATAGATCAACAGCTTTTGAAGTTGGATCTATGCATTAGGCTGTGATTCAATCACAGAAGTAAATGAAGCTTTAGCACTCCTGGTGCTCGATAAAATATTCCATCCCAAAAACATTGATGTGATATCAACTCTTTTTCTAATAATTTGAACACATAACTATTGCCTCAGTTCAAAACCTTTTATGGGCTCATTTCTAGGAGGAAAAGATTGTTCTGTGGCAATGTATGAGAATATCAAGGAAAAAATATCATTATTCTGGAGCTCTGTGCAGGTATCATTTCAGAACTGCAGGTCAGCATAAAATCTCTTCTATCTTTTTATAAAACTGTGGTCATCACTCACCACTATGAACATCACTGTAAACTACAGATATAAATGGACAAAACTCCTCAGCAGTAACTAATACCTTCTGCAGTTCTGATTGTCTGTATAGTTTTTAAAGTTTCAAAATTCTCAGAGGCTGTGATTTTTAAGTCCCACATTGAACAGGGCAAGAGGCAGAACCCATGTCCTTATTTCTACTGCCCCTCTTCATCCAAAAGTTGGTTGTTTGCATAGGCAATGTCACCAATGTTATTTAAAGTTTATTGTGAAAGAATTCAAGATGTCAAATGACACCATATCTATTTAATTTTAAAAATATATTTGTTTGCAGACATTATGGATATTAGTGCTGTTGAAATGCCCTTGCAATTTTGGATAATCCACATCTTCTTACTTGACTTGTAAAGTCTTTAATTAGACATTAGTCATTGGTTATGATTCATTTACTCTGTCTTTAGCTCTGTAGACCACTTATCACCTATTCTCCTTCTGTAACGAATAACATCCCAGACTAAAATAGATACCAAGTGGGATGAATTGCCCTCTGCAGTACTAATTCTGGTTAAACTTCATGGATTTCCTCTTGGATTACAGAAGCTGTTTATCTCTTGCCTTAACTGGCATCACATTATTGTAAAGGGTGCATTTGGGAGCTGCCATTGCCTCTTGCTGAATGTTATTTGTTTTGTGCCTTGACTGTACACCACATAATCCAAAATACCCAAAGCGAAAAGAGAGCTTCCCTATGAACCCTGCTGGGATGCGGAGTAGAGGAGGTTCTAAAGCTGAAGTAAGGAGACAAAAAAAACTTATCTTCCTCCAAATAACAGATGCCAAAGGTACTAACTCACAGATGCCCAGTATTCCTATTCTGAATACTAGGGTTATTTGAACAATTTTAAACTTACATGTGATTCACTGACTATGACTTTTCCTTACATATTTTATAGTATATTTCATGCATTATAGATACAGATATAGTTATTCATTCATATAGATATTTGTAAGAAATGTCACAAATAGTTGTCAACAAACTGCCTTCATCTTTAAGATCTATGATGGCTTGCATGACCAGAGTGCTGTAATGGAAGGATATGAGATCATTAGGAAGGATGGGCCAGGAAGATGAGGTAGAATAACCCAGAGTTACTGGTGGACAGTAATTTGGACATAGCCAGAAACGTGCCCTCACAGCACAGGCTCTCTTGGGCTGCCTTAGGCAAGGTATTGACAGCAGGTGGAGGGAGGTGATTCTTCCCCTTTATTCAGCACTGGTGAGGCCACACCTGAAATAGTGTGTCCTCTTACTGGTTTCCCAGAACAAGAGGCACATGGACATACTAGAGACAGTCCAGTGAAGGGCAACAAAAAAAGATCAAAGGTCTGGAGCATTTCTCCTTTGAGGAAAGACATAGAGATCAGAATGTTTAGCCTAGAGAAGGGAAGGCTCATTGGGAAGATCACATAAATAACCACAAGGAGAGTGTGAGAAGGACAGAACAGAAGCTTCTCAGCAATGTCCTGTGACAGGACTGGAGGTAATGGTCACAGAAAGTTCACTCTGAACATCAAGAAACACTTTTTCACTGTGAGGGTGATGGCCTCTGGTCCCGATTGCCTGGGAAGGTTGCTGAGTCTCCAACCTTGATAACATTCAAAAATCATATGAACTTCGTTTTGGCCAACTGCTTGAGCAGAAGTGTTGATCTGGATGATCTCTAGAGGTCCCTTCTAATCTCAGCTACTCTATGAGCTCATGAATGAATCTTCTGGAACTTTCCATGAATTAATGCTTTATTTCATGTGATATTTCACTGTAGTTGAAGCTCAGTGTGCTTTTTTCTTTATACATTGCTAAATATTTCATGAAAATATCATAAATATTATATGACAATTTCAGAGAGATTTCTCATGAGTGTTTCAGGAAATATCTTATGAGTATTGCTATGACATTTCATAACCACACTTATGCTTGAAGAAAAAATATACCATCAAAAATTACACGAGCCTTTCCAGAATACTATCCGAGTTTCTTATGAAAGCTATGATATTTCAGAAATAGTTATGTTAAATACTTATTAACTATTTTCTAAGCAAACAGGTTTTGGGTTGTTTTGCTTATGTAGGTTTTTTTTTTTTAATATGTTATCTATTTCTGAAAACAAATAAAGCAACAATGGACAAACATTTTAATCTTCTCAGGTATTTTTAGATGGTAGTTTAAATACAAAAAAGTGTAAATTCATCACTGTCATAACCATACACACTGTCAGAAGGTGCGTATACATGTCTGGAAATTCAACTTGCATCCAGGTATGGAGTTTCCTAGGGAGAGTGGAAGAACGTCTCCTTTTGTGTATTTTCTTTTCCACACCTATTACAAGTTTTGTTATAACTACATGCCACATAAATCACTGCTACATGTATTTCAGGTTTTCTATATGGACACTTTATAGTAACTTGTGGTTTGATGCATCTTAGAAAAATGTATCTCTTGGTTGTGAAGTAATTTTCACACTGTCTGATTTGAGGTGGATATGAGATACAATCTGTAATATTAACCCAGAGTGATAGGCTGCCTGAGTTACCTTTCCGTGGTAGACAGAAAGGAGACAGCTACAACTGTTTTCATGTATAGCAATCTTCAACAGATGTCCTCTATCCTTGGCACTTTTATAATGTCTTGAGCTCTGCTGAATCAGCTCTGTATTCTTGCTCTTCTAAGCCCGCAGAAACTCCATTTCAGAGCTACCTTATTCGTGTCCTTTGAAACTCCTGGCAGGAAAAAAAGAAAAACAATTGTTTTTGCTTCCCTAGCTACCTAGTCACGGAGTGATTGGA
Source organism: Acridotheres tristis (assembly GCA_037013685.1). Lineage (NCBI taxonomy): Eukaryota > Metazoa > Chordata > Aves > Passeriformes > Sturnidae > Acridotheres > Acridotheres tristis. Next base: position 59,573,572 of record CM072884.1, on the reverse strand, counting down.
AAACAAATAACACACTTATCTCTGAGTACAAGACCAGTTACAATTTCAGACCTGTGGTGATGAAAAAGTAACAAGTTATTTGCCTTACACATTTTATTTTGAATCAAAGATGGTAACTATCACTCTAAGTTTTGGTGTAACATATTCAGCTCTTCGTCCTTCCCAGTATTAGAATAGTGTGGAAACAGTAAGATCTTTTCCACCTTACTTACATCACATTCTGGAATTACGCTGCCATGAGCCTTTTATGTACTATTTGAAATTGTTTGATAAATGCATACAAGTTCTGTGCAGTGCTTTTAAGAAGTGCTTGGAAGTACACATTTGGATGGTTTGTGAGAAATTGTTGGTTGGTTGACAGGAGTCACTCCCTGCCAGTCAACCTGAGTCACTGTAGGAACTCTCAAGCTCAAAAAGAAACTTGACTGACATGATATTTTTGCAAACATGTACTTTTGCAAACCAAAGCAAAAAACAAACAAACAAATAAAAAAGCCCATTCAGACCAGAAATCTGAGAATCATAATTTCCTTAAGTCACGTTGATGTTCACATCAACACATCAAGAGTGAGAGAAGAAATCAGTGGCTGTCCCTCCTCTCCACCTTGTGAAGAAGCTGTTGTCTTCTATGAGGTGTTGCCTCAGTCTTCTGTTCTCCCGGATGAACAAGTCAAGTTACCTCAACCACTCCTTGCATGGTTTTCACTTAAAGCCTTTCACATTCTTCATTTCTCTCCTTTGGATTCTTTCTAGTAGTTTGATATCTTATATTGTTTTGGCCAAAACTGCACAAAGTACTGGAGGCTGCACCAGTTCAGAGTAAAGCAGCACAATTTCCTCCATTGACCACCTGTCGGTTCTGTACTTGATGCACATTTCTCCTTATACCCTGTGTGAATCTTCCCCCTTGCAGTTTCTGCTCGATGTGTCTTGTGCTTACACCATTCAGCACTGTGAAGAGCCTAGATACATTCTCTTGAAACCTTTCTCAAAAGTTTTGGGGGAAAGTTATTAGGTCAGGCTGAAACTTTTTCTTTTCTGGACTCAGCAAGACCATTTTTTTACTCTCCCCTCACAGGGAACACATTCCAGAATATTACAAACTATAGCTGAATATTTAAGCTCAAGTTTAAAAAGTCTAGAAAAAAAACCGCAACCAAAACTGAGATCTAGCAGTGCTTAGGGACTATTTTAAATCCTGTGCAATCCTCAAGGTAAAATTAATGGATTTTTTTCAATTAGTGCTCAGAACCATAGGGGTTTAAAATATTCTCTACCAGTTTCTCCCCTGTATCTTAGTATCTATGTAAATCTTCATCTATGCCTTGGTATCTCTTCATCTATTTGCAATTATAAGCTGTGAAATGTTCCTCCAAAAGAGTTGATCTGCAGCTACAATACTAACTGTACTTGTACCAGATAAAAATTCCAGATTCAATGCTATGATTAAATGTTATGGTAGGATATTGTATAAACACCTGTGAAATGTCAGAAATTCTGATATTTTCTATAATTTAATCCATATCATCAACTATATGTTGAAGAAAATTTATTTGGATTGTGTTTTCTTTTTACAGTAACAAATTTAATTATGTTAATAGTAAGTTGCTACTTACATATAGTAAGAGAGAAGGTCTCAAACAATAGTAAAAAGGGAACAATATACAAACTTATAAAGATAAATAAATGTTTTGGAAGAAGTTAAGTCTAGCTTCAGGCAGACAACATAAAATTCCCAAAGCTAATACATTTTGGAAATAACCCCTTTGGTCCTGTCCATGTTTCAAGTATAGAATTTTAAGGAAAAAATTCTGAGCCTGCTCCTGCTTCTGCATAAAACAATGACACCCAACCTTCTTACAGTACTTGAAAAATTTTCTGAATAATATTTCTGCATGTCTTTGAAATTCATCATGATATTTCACAAAAAGATATCTGATGCCCATATCACCATCTTCTGAGTTGCTTCAAACTTTTGGCAGATAGTGCACATCACTAATACAATATCTTCCTTGTCACAAATTTGTCTTGGGGTAGGAGAATAAATTAAATTTCTGTGCCTCTATCAGCAAATAAAACAAATCAGAAACTGCTCTTAATGGCAGCTATCCCAGCATGTCATACATTCATACAGCTAACCTAACTACACATCTGCATCTTAAACCAACAAGTTGGGAATGTTTCTTGGCCACTGCTCCCTCCCAGAACCATCCTGTCACCTTCTACCAGGGCGCTGCTTTGCCTGCATTGAAATTTTCCCACAGAACATGTATGGTCACTGCACAGACCACTGTACGCCTGTACTAACATGGGTCTCCTACAACAGTTTTCTCTTACTTTCAGGAGAGTCCTAGGTAGGGCTAATGTCTTTGTTCTCTCATTACTCTCCACAATAAAAAAAAATCTTTTGATCCACAATACAAGACTTCCCCAAGGAAAGAAACTAATATCAGTTTTCCTTAACATGGGCAGAAAACATAAATAGATGAAGTTTGTATATCATAATAGATTTATTTTTTTCCCATTGCTAGATCTTCCAGATATCTCTCTTTTTTTCTGAATTGATATGAACCTCATTCCATTGTTAGTAAACATTTTTCACTCTGACAAGCTAAGAGATTCAGTGGACTAAAAAACCCTCCCCTAGAGGGTTAGGCAGAGCCACAAGAAACAATAGTATATTTTAACACTGTAAGGGTGTAGATCAATGCCACTGATAAAAGGAGCATGCAAACATATGCTCCAAATCTGGCTGTCATACAGTATTGAAATATGAAACTTGTGCACAGTCCATATAAACCTGAAAAATAAAGCAATCACACAGAAATCTGCCATTGACTCATGCATGATACAAACAAGCAATGGCTGGAGGACTGCCAAGCCTGGGCATGGTAGCAGAGCATCTGTGCAAACATTAGTCAATCCCAACACTGCAAAGTAAATTTGATATTGAAGAGTTCAGGTTACACATTATCTCGTTCTAACAATTGCATGATATGTACACTGATAGTTTAAAAAGGAATTAATTGGGCTCACTGAAAAGTAAACCACACCCAATCAAGATTATACAAATATTCGTGAAAGTGGGTAGAAATATAACTCAATCAGATGCCCCTTACTATCACCCATCAGAAAAAAATCATTAAGCAACATGCAGAAGAGAAAACTACTGTTTGGAGTCACTTCCACTGAAATAATGAAATGTTTTCTAGAGAAAGATGATAATAATATGGAATTATAACTGTGACATGACTGAAGACAGTTAGGGGGCTACTGCTGTCACGTGTTGAAAATTTACATTCAAGAGTAATATCTGTTACCTTTTTTAATGACATCTGTTTTTTTTATTGTTGTGAATACACTGATAAAAATAGCAGCTTTCAGATTCTTTACTTTCCAAATTGGCATGAAGCTATGTCAGGGAAGATTTAGGTTGGATATAAGAAAAAGGTTCTTCACCCAGAGGTTGGCTGAACACTGAAACAGGCTCCCCAAGGAAGTTGTCATGACACTAAGTCTGCCAGAGTTAAAGAAATGTTTGAACAATGCCCTCAGGACATGATGTGATTCTTGAGGTGGTCATTTGCAGGGCCAGGATTTGGAATTCAATTACCCTGGTGGGTCCTTTCCAGCTCAGGATACTCTATGATTCTGTGATTTAAATTAATTTTTCACTCCCAACCTTTCTGCTTATTACATTCCTCACATTTTTTTTTAAATCCTCACCTTGTCAAGTTCATTTTTCCTATCTCTATGCCCAATTTGTGATGTACTCCCTATAAAAAATGCTGATAAATATATTTTATGGAGAATTAAACTTTCAACAATGAGTGTATTTCATGATTTATGTTTTAATTGCCTTTTATACTGATATATTCAGGCAACTATGGGTCGTACCTATCATGACTATACTATCTTGGCCAACATCTACCTTCTGAAATTATGCCTTGTATTAATTGTTCAAAGCATCAAGAATGTTCAAGATAATTGGTAGGAGCTTAAAAATTATAGGCAGTATGCAGGGGAGAGAAAGGAAGCAATCACCCAGCTTTTCCTTACAGAGAATATTATGCTGCCAGAATAACTCCATCTTTCCAGTATTGCCAATTCCTGTGAAGGTGAGCATTGCATTAAATTTGCTGGTAGTACACACTCCATGTTAACACGGAGGCGGGGGGGGTTCATGCACGGACAGACAACTGCTGAGACATGATAGATGACTGGTTAAATTTAGAAACTGGGAAGGCATTTAATTAAGATTTACAATGACAGATATTGTAAGTTAAATATCAGATAATGGCTAGAAGCACTTTAAAACACATCTATAACAATTCTAATTGCCACATAACTAAGCCTTGCCATCATGTAAAGCACAAAGAATTTTGCAGCTTTGATCACAGTTCTTGCTGCCCTTGGCTAACGATATTTACAAATTTCAGGCATCTGGATCTGAAGACGTATAAGAGACTTCACACAACCTTAGTTAGGCTTTTGATCCAGGACACTGAGAACAAAGTACTAATGCCCTGAGAAATAACATTAGCTCACTGTGATTTATGTGCCAAAAGATTTTAAATGGCACTTGTGCATGAATGACAGAAATTTTAATCTGAAGCAAGGCTGAACAAAGCTCTTTGCTTCATGTTCATGGTATGAGCCCCAGAAAGGAAAGTTTTGCATTGCAATCACTACCTTTTCACCTATAATACCTATTATGGTATTAATCACAATTTAAAAATCACTTTGTTTTTTGCAGAATTTTCATGAAAATATATTCAGCTTTCTAACTTACATAAATAACTGAAGTAGCAGAAGAAATAGTCACTCCACCTCACATCTACAACTGAACTGTAAACTGCAGCCTAACTTAATATTGTCAAATACAATGGAGTGCCTCTGTGTACCTGGGAATCCTGGTCTACAGCTTCTAGAAGAAACAGCTTTGGAAATTAAAATGTGTGTAGTTCTACACCTTTTAACTCCATGAAAGCTCAGCTTAAATGATAGTGAAGGGTCTGGAAGGGAAGATGTATGAGAAGCAGCTGAAGTCTCTTGGTCTGTTCAGCCTGGAGGAGAGGAGAATGAAGGGAGCCCTCATTGCAATCTGCATCTTCCTTGTGAGGGGAAGAGGAGGGGCAGGCACTGATCTCTTCACTCTTATGACCAGTGAGAGGACCCAAGGGAATGGCCTGGAGCTGAGTCAGGAGAGGTTTAGGCTGGATATCAGGAAAATGATCTTCACCCAGAGAGTGGCTGGGCACTGGAACAGCTCCTCAGTGAAGTGGTGGCAGCACCAGCCTGGAAGAGCTTAAGAGGTGTTTGGACAATGCTCTTGGGCACATGGTGTGATTCTTAGGGTGGTCCTGTGAAGGGCCAAGAGTGGAACTCGATGATCCTTATGGGTGCCTTCCAACTCAGCACATTCTGTGATTCTATGGCTGACATACATACTCAAGGATGAGCAAAGCTGGCTGTCTTGATGTACTTTCTATTATCTTGGTGAAAATTATATGAGCTTATAAATAAACTCGTTTGTCTTGTAGGGCACAAAAAAAAAGGACATAGAAACTCCAAGAATTGTTGTACACATATTTAGTGTGAATTTTTGATGGCCATTCACAAAACTGAAAAATTAGATGTACCCTGATGCACCAAATTTTCTTTATCTTTTTTCTAATTAGACTGAGTCTGTATCAATTTTCGCCCAGTTTCTCCTGCCTCACAGTCATTAATCATTTCCAACATGTCAACATAATACCATGCTAGCCCATAGACTCCTTGGGAAGACACAATTATGTTTATCCAGGCTGGAAAAAAATGCAGTAGATAATTGGAATGAAGCAGATATGTTACAAAGTAACTTTATCATATATCATATATTATCTATTTCTTGCCTAGTACAATGTCCTAAATTCATTCAAGAGGTATTGAGTATAATACCTTCATGTACATAGACACACAAAAAACTCCACATTTCTAGCCTTATTGTTTATATCATTATAGCCTTGAGCAAATAGGTCTGATTTCCTTTAGCAAAGTGTCTGTACTGGAAAGTTTCTTGTTTTGCACGAGTTCTACTGCCCTGGGGAGTCATTTCAACAAATGGCAGAGCTTGATCACTCATGGTGCAGCACCACAGCTGCCTTCTAAAATTATATTGATTTTCTTGTCGTCATATGGACTTTGTGACATATCAGCCAGAGATCATGCTGTCGATAAATTGGGGTTATGACTTATAGACCTGTACTTTTCACATGCCATGACCATGCAGTGACCTGTGAACATATTTGCTCCTCTGTAACTGAGATTACAGAAATGAGAAGATGAAGTGTTCTTGTTCAGTTATTACTGACTTGTATGCGACTGCCAAGACACGAAAGACCTGCTGGTAGAATTTCCTTGTTGCATACCTTTTGTCATAGTGTTTTAACTTAACTATTTAAAATAGGAAATGTGGTGCCTTCTTTTTAACACTAAAATGTATATTAAAGATTAAGGATTGGGTCTAATTTACTTATAAACATCAATATTTTAAAAATAAAATGAAACATATACTACTACATTTTTATTCTTGGTGTTTTCTAGTGCAAGATAAAGTGGGTTTGCTGGTTAGAATTGTTTTGATTGTATATTCCTCTTCTTGTTCCCAGTGTTTATTACAGGACCTGAATTAAAAATATTTCCTGCTTGTTTCCTAATTAATTCTGGTGTGTAATGATGTTCATCAATTGAGTGATTTTGTACTTCTGAAAACCATCTATCTGCTTACCTCTAAGTAATAAACAATGAAAAATGTAATTAAAATTCCTATAATGCTAAAAAATAAGAAGAACTTTGTGGAATATGCCTTCAAAATTTAACGTTTGGTTTTTATATGGCTATTGTCAAATTCATTTCACTTCCTAGAGAAAGTTTTTCAGGTTTAGAAATGCTAATTGCAATTTAAAAAAAAATTAAAAGAGGTTTAGCCCATTTTATCTCCACATCACCACTGGTTTGGTGCAAAAATACTGAGCTGTCTGAAGTCTTTAATATTCTCCAATCTCGTGCTAGTTCAGAGCACGCTGGTGTGCCTTTGTTAAAAGCTGATAACAGAGTTTCCAGCAATGATTGCAGCTGATCCAATAGTCCTGAGCATCATTTTCTGACAAGATCATTCACCACACCTCAGAGCACTGTGTGCCTAATACTATAGCAAGTTTAATTAAAAAAGCAAACCAAACTTGAAAATCTATCTGTCATTACACCAAGAAATCATACCACGTTTTCTATTTAATCTAAGCTTTCTGAAAATACCCCTCAGAGTTTGAGAGTATTTCAAAGTATTTTTCACCTCATGGCTTTGTGACTTCCTGCAGTGAGCAAATTTGGCACAAACAGCAAGACATCATGAATCCAGATGATTATGTGTTCTGTTGCTATATAAATTTTATTGGATATTATGCAGTTTAGTAATTTTCAAGGAATAGTTATTTTGAAAAGTTAGAAAGAATAATCACAAGCTCATGAACTGTGAAGCTCATGTATATATTGAAATAAATCACCTTAATTTGGCACTGGATTTTAAAACTGTCAAATAAATCCTCAGAACGTTATTATAACAAAATAGCAGAAACATGACAATTTACACCATGATTGAGCCTTTTAAACAGCAATAAACGAGTCAATCAAAAATAGTTGAAATCCGACAGGCTTTCTGAACTATCATGAAAGATTGAATTTCAACAGTTATTCTTTCATTGAAAGGAAAGGAAGGAGTTAATATCAATTCGGTCCAACCAGACACCTATTCTATGTAGATTAGTTAAGAGACAGTTAAGCCAGTCAGTACCATCTGTAGAGTCAGAAGCTACGATTTTGTGGCTGAAAAAGAAGAGGCCAAGGCTAACAGGCACTGACTTCCTTTACATCACTTAGAACTTAACCCTTTCTAAAGCTCTTTGCTCTTGGAGAAGGATTTTGGAGCAATCCAGAGATTGCAATAAGAATTAGGCATTACTGAATGATGGATAATCTGTGAGCATGACTTAAGGCTCCCTGAAGAACAGGGTAATAATGAACATTTAATTTAAAGAGAAACAGGCATGTTCCACAGATCAGTCAACAGAAGCTTGTAATTGTCAGCCAGTGGTATACTCACGTCCATGGATTCATTTAAAGAAAAGAAGATACCATGTCAATTAAAAGATTCATTTTTGAGCCAGAATCATTTAAACTGATTTAGCGAGCTCACATTTTAGACTATTTAAATTAGATCTTGACAATTCTCTCATTCATACAAAAGCTACATTACACCCTGACTCCATATACATCTTTTTATGTTCCAGATGTTGACCTGTTTGGCCATGCTTTGTCTATGTATTGAGCAAATGAATTATTTCCATTTTGCCCAGCTGCTCTGTGAAGACAAGGAATATCTAATCAAATCCAACAAATGTCATTTAGACACCTTGGCTGTAGTACCTACTTCCAAATTTCTACCTCCAGTTGGCACTTGTTGCAATTTAAATACCTTTCAGCACCTGGACTGTTAATTTACATGATCAAGAGCAAGACCCAGAAACACATCTTTTGGATACCTGGAGTGGGATGTAGCTTACCTATCAAAAAGATATCTCTGTTCAAGTGTCTTCATTCTCTTTCCAGACAATGAAGAGAAACAGTCATTCTTAGAGTATAGCTCATCTAACTTAATATATCTGTATTAGAATAAGATTCTCTATCAACTAGGATTTTTGCTTGTATGATTATTTACATATTGAAAGCTTTATGCATGTACTAGGAGCTCCCATATTGGGTAAGTTGACCACCACAGAAACTGTCTTATAAACTTGCAAATTTGAGGTTCAGGCACCTCCTGAAGAGACTAATCTGCTGTGTGCAGTCACATCTACCAAAACATAACAAGTCACTGAATTCAGCAAAATTCAGCAAAAAGTATGTTCATTTGTTCCATTTTCATTCTAAAGTGTGAAGCAAGCAATTCCAGTTCCTAACTTTTATGAGAGACATGTGATTACAGCTGAGAATTAGATTTTATTAGCTTTATCTAAAAAGGCTACAATACAATTACTTACCCAGGCCACCAATCAGTTTAAAATAAAGATCAAGGCCCAATTCTGTCAATGCTTTCTGCTGTAAATGCAGCCATTGAGACCAGCCAACAACAAAAAGTTTATAATACCAGATACAGACTCAAGAAAGGCCATGTTTACATACTTTTGTCATGCTCCATGACAGAAAACTTTTGATCTCCACTTGTAAAGGTCATTGGTCCATTTTAAACCAGAGATGCAGTATAAAATATGCAAAAGCTGAGGCAATGATGATGATCCATTCTCTTACTTCCCAGACAAACATACTACTGTTTACTGTTTAAGTCTGAGTATTTTCAAATTAGAAAATTTCAAAGAAGGAGATTTAACTAATTTATTATGGTCGAAAGGATGACAAATACTTTTAAAAAATAGATATGAGGTTAACCCCAATATCAGCTGGGCATTTATATCAGCATTGCAGAAAGACTTTCATTTTCAAAGAACATGCTGTCACCTTTCAGGTTGTATAGTCAGAACTATGTTCTCTCTCCCCTTGTGTTCAGGGCTTGGCAAAAATTACCTTTTTTTACATCAGATTTATACAATCCACTTCCAGAGCAAAAGGGCTGAGAGACCTGTGGAGGGAGTCTGCATTTTCTTCCACAGTCCTCAAATCATCCTCATCTATTGCTAGTTAAACGTGAAGCAGTTTCTCTGTGGGTTTGCAGAATTAAACAAATAGCTGCAATTGGCAGGATTTGGGCAAGGCAAACAGCTGTCTAAAGCAGTTATTCATTCCATACCTTTCCCTCTTACATGACGATTGTACAGTCTTGGAAATAATGCAATGATTGGAGGAGGGCTAAATTTACTCCTTAACCAATCTTCTTTGAACCCTGTGCTTGGATGCATGCCAGACTATGAAATGTTATTATAAAATTCACTGAGGTTAAAAAAAAGAATAATATGTCTTAGCAGCTCTAGTTGATGACCAGGCCAAGGAAATGGTATGGCTGGAAAATATATTGCAAAATTCATCTTTCTCGATAGTGTTCTGCAGTCTGCTTGTGTCAGTATTCCTGAAACACACAGGCTCTTTAATTTCACAAATATGAATGTTCATGAATTAGGCTTTGCATGGAGCATGTAAAATCCAAGCCAAACAGTTTATTTTGCTCATTGCTTTTGTTAAAACAGACTCTTACAGGATTCCAGAGGTTAATAAACACATTAACATGCAAGGATTGGAAGCTAATGGTAAATAAAACCTTGGTAAAATGAGCTTAGGAAGTAAGAGCATTAAAAATCAATGGTTCCTTCAAAAGAGACTAATGGAACCACTTAAATTACTCTGCAATTACAAGGTTTCTTATCTTAACCAATAAAGGACTGAATAAGCAAATTAGATTATTAACACAGAAGTCAACACATCTCTGTAACTATAATAAGAATTTTTTTCTGTAGTTATAGTGGGAGAGAATATAATCACTTAGACATAGAAGAATACAGTTGAATGACTTTTTAAAAACTTCATGCTGAATCCTAAAATCACCGTTTATGTTCACACAAGGACATAGGGAGCTAAATATTCCATCTTGTTGATGTGAAAATTATACCGACTTTGGATTTTCTGAGCACCATACTTAGTTTTAAAAAGTTAAAATTATTTCATAAAGCAAAATTGCAAAAATATTGACTGCTGTGTTTCTATCTTTGTCAGTATCCTTTCCTCAGTTTTTTTTCTTTATAATGCGTTAGAGCATAAATTCTAATTTTTCATTTTTAAAAAATCATAATTCATAACATAATTTTAAGTCTTTTGGTGCGTAATTAATTGTAAGTCTTGGGCAGAAAAGACAGGATTTCAAAGATGCGGTAATATGGTCCACATACATAACTCACCCAAGCATGGTCTGCAACTGCCTTCTTTTCCATTCATGTCTAGAGATCCATTGAACACATAACTTCACCGCTGTTCACCAATAATAATGATTTCCACATTTAAGCCATATTTATTAAAGACTGGGATATTTCTCAAAGTTAATCAAACTAAACAATCTCTCCAGTCTTTACAGTATTCCTACTGTATTTCTCACTGTCAGTGCTGAACTTTCATTTTGATTTTCCAAGATAGTCTTCTGTGCTGCAAAACAGAAGCAGAATTTCTAAAGTGAATGACGTACCTTAAGCTATGCAATGCCTCCCTTTCTTTCTTTACATGTGCATTTTTTAGCATGAGTGACAAAAGAAAAACTGTCTGAAAACAAAAAACCCTGATTTACTGGGAGAAAAAAAAGCGGCACAGTGCAAAGTACATGCATTATTTCTTTTCTCCCCAGATCTCTCCTAGCTACTGCTTATTAGTAAAAATATAGCACCTATGAACGTCACAAGGCAACTGTTGCTTCAGCAAGTGGCTGAAAAGTAGGTACTAAATAATTAACTGCCCCACTGATAAATGTGGAGGATGGTGAGAGGCCCAGAACTTCCTTGCTGGTCAACAAGCAAAGTGTTGTAAATAGTTTGCAATCAGTCAAGCAGTCAAGCATTCTATGAAAGGGAAGGATTGCTACCTCAGAAACGTGCTGGAGGTTGTAGCAGCCTAGAAGATGAGGGGCTATTTTGTATGCCTCAGACACCTATAGTTGCAGAGCCAACCAAGGATAGTTGATAAAAATGTGGTGTGAGAAAAACAAGATGTGACTGGAGAAGAGGGCCATACATGGGGCAACACTTTCCTGGGACAGAGAACCTTGTTCTGGCTCTTGGAGATAAACACAGTACAGTACAGTGCAAGCACAGGAATGAAGTCAAGAAGGGAGCATGGGCTACAGGAGATGACCAAGACCATCAAACATCCACAAAGCCCTCTGACCCATTTTAATAAAGATCTTAAAGAACAGACTATGCATGACAACTAATTTGCATAGAAAGTAAGAAATAGATCTCCAGAGTGCAGAAAACTTAACTATAAAAAGGTACCCTCACAGACCCCAGGTGGCACCCACAAGACAATTAATGTCTCAGCTGGATTGATACTGGAGCCAGGATCCTTGCTCTCTTTTTCACTTTTCCTTTCTCTCTCTCCCTCTTTAATCCATCTCCCCTCTCTCTCTTCCTTTTCCCCCTACCCCTCTGTTCAAAATCCACTGCCTCTTGCTTATATGGAGATCAGGGACAAACATAACAATTTCCATGTCAAGTGTGCTATTTACTAATAAAACTTCGTAAGCTTTTGTGGACCCTATGACTTTTATTATTCTTTTCCCTCATGAATATCTATACACGTTATATGCTCCCTTCCCCTTAAGGGTGGGATGCCTCACAGGTGCAAAACAATGAAACATTGAGAGAGACTGAAAACAAACACAGGAATGCCTTTGCCCAGCATTTGTGCCACTTGGTCAAGCATATGAAACCAAAGTCCCAAAGAGAACCTCTTCCAAATCTATTGTGTAATAATATGCAACCTGCTTTCTATTCTTGTCTCAGATTGCTAACGTTTGCTCATCCTAGCATTGACACAATGAGTCAAAATGTTCTACCACCTAGTAGAAATTCAGGATTCCACACACGTTCCTTTTCTATTTTAGATTCAGAGACTTGGAATGCAATAGAATACTGTGCAGACTGCAAGGGATCCTAACTTGGGCATCTGTCTCTGCCTTATGAAAAACAGAGAGCATTTTACAGATCTGATGTGGCATCATTAAACTGCAAAAGCTCTCCACTGTTCTTTGTTGTATAACTACTGACAACCCAGGCAAAATATATTTGCAATTGTGTGTACCTGGTACCATGATGTTAAAAACAAAAGAAAACATGAACAAAAAAGTGTCTGATCTCTTTAGCATTGACTTACGAATACTTTTTTGTGTAGAACAACAGACTGAAAAACCACCTTTCTCAGCTTTCATTAAATGCAAAAGCTATAACCCTTAGCTATCAAGCAAGTGCAAAACTTTGTTATACATGAACCAGTTGTAATAGCCATGAATAATAAACATTCTGGCCTCTCAAGAGCATTATTATGCACAACTTTCAAATCATATTCATGCACAACAAAATATATGTGAGACATCTACACCCAAAAGATAGCATTAAAAAATACCATTTTTAGTAAAACTGAAACATATTATAATCCCTGAGTCTGGATTTTATAAATATATTTTAAGGAAACCATTTTTCATATAATGTGCTTAAAGGGAGAAATCTGCATTTAGGCATGATGATTTAGGTACTCAAACATACACTTAGGCCCATTAGTTTGATAGCTGAGGGCTAGCTTATAGCAAACACAAACAAATCATGATACTTGGATCAGAACCACCAGAGGGTGATTCCTACTTTAAAAGTGACAGTGATAAAGTGTAGTGGAAGAATATAAAGGAATGTAATGCAGCTTTCTTTAAAAATGCACACCATTTCATCATATTTCATAATATAACATACACCCAGCTATTGTTACTGAAAATCATTTTTCCATTTGCCTTGTCTGTTTTGATTTGAGAGTGTTCTTCTGCAATTTTGTAGGTTATCCTGGTGGAAAAATTATTTAGGAAGAGAATTAAAAAATATTCAAGAGAATTCAGCTAAAGCCTCAGTTATATTTGTAGCATATTCACTATTCTTTCCTCATATGCCTCAGACAAGAATGCATAGAATTACTTTTTTTTTTCCAAAGAAGCAAACAAAAAATAAATGGAAAGGGTGTACTATAGAAAAATATATCCATTAGGAATAGGTACAAGAATGTCAGATATATAAATCCATACAGAGGAAAGCAGTTTAAATACATATATTTGAAACCAAAAAAGTCTGTTAGATAGCTGCCAGGATACCTAGAATTTTCTGAAGAAAGATGACGATAAATGTTAAAGATTAAAAAAAAATTAATAGCTTCAACTTTCTATAAGAAAGTTATGAGACAGAGAAGTTCTAAGTTTTAGATTAATCTTAATAAAATCAATGGTAGCACCCTTTGCCAGGATTCAATAGTTTTTTGTCCCAAAGGAGACTATGGAACACCTGGTGTGAAATCTTATAAATGCAAATGTTAAGATAGCTTTAGATTTCATTATCTGATAACAGATCATATCTCATCTTTCTACCAGGAAACCTAGTTCTTTATTTAACATGCAGATTCCAGTAATGGAAGCTGAGCCTCACATATTGAGCTTGGGATATAACTCCAGAGGCACACATTGTCCTTGGAACAAGAACTCAGGATCTATCCATAACAGTGTTAGGATCCTGGGGTTATTCACAGACTTCATCATCCCCTCCCAGCCACCTCCAGTGCTGTGGCCACCCTGCCCATGCCCAGGACCATATTTTGGTTCCTTCCAGAGCTGTTAGCTTGTGCTCCAGAAGCCCCACAGCAGCTCAGCTCTCCAGCACTGTCTCTGGCCCTGATCTATACCACAGCTTTGTCTCTTGACCACCCTCCTTAAACTTCAGACTGGAGCCCCTGGATGCAGTCTAGACCTGGTACACTGCTGGTCATCCCAGTGGCTGTCAAAGCACCCTTCTGACACCCCCTATGCTCTGCCACCACACTCAATCCCTGAAGGATGGCATCCCTTCAGTGGAGCATCTGTCCTGTGAGGAAAGGATGAGAGAGCTGGGTCTGTTCAGCCTCCAGAAGAGAAGAATGAGAGGGCACCACATCAATGTCTGCAATCTGAAGGGAGGCGTCAAAAGGACGGACCAGGCTCTTCTCAGTGATGCCCAGAAGTAGGACAGGAGGCAATGGCTAGAAACTGGTGCACAGGAACTTCCACCCAAATATGAGGACGAACTCCTTTACTGTGCAGTGGCTGAGCACTGGAACAGATTGTCCAGAGAGGTTGTGGAATCTTCCTCACTGGAGACATTCAAGAATCATGTGGACACAACCCTGGGCCATGTGCTCTAGGATAATCCTGCCTGAGCAGAGAGGTTGGACCAGTTGTGGGCCCTTCCAACCTGACGACTCTGTGATGCTGTGATTCTAAAAACAAAACATGGGAGGCTTGTCCTGGCTAAAAGAATCAAGCATTTGATGTTTTGCCTTTATGTGAGAGGAATATGACAGAAAGAGAGCAAAATACAGTTTTGCAAACAAAAGCATTTAAAGATAAGAAACAAAAATTTTGTTTTTAATTGTAATGGGAGCCATATCCAGGAAGAGTGCAAATACTGCACTTTGAATCTTTCTTGGTTTAACTCCACCTAGCAACAAAGCACTACACAACTGGTCTGCAGTATGAGGGGAAGGAGAACTGGGAGAAGCAAAGAAATGGGTTGACATAAGAACAGTTTGATAATTGAAAGAAAGTAAAATACTGTAGTAATGATAAAAGTAATGATAATTTTAATGGACTGGCTCATGCCCTGCGTATCCCCAAGTAGCAAGCAGCATCCTCAAACTAACTGCCCCGAGTTTGTATAATGGGCATGGCATTCTGTATTATGGACTATCCCCTTGATGAGTTTGGATCAGCTATCCCGGCTATGCTTGCTCCAAGCTTCTGGTGTATCTGCTCACTGGCAGAGCATGGGAAACTGAAAATTCCTTGATTTAGAGTAAGGAATCAGCAATAAGCAAAACATCAGCATGTTATCAACAATATCCTCACACTTAATCCCAAACACAGTACTGCATCATCTACTAGGAAAAGAAATTAACTCCCTCTCAGCTGAAATCAAGACAGTATCTTATAATTATGAATATATGCCAGAGACCGAGACAAAAGGAAATATGTTTTGCAGAAATGCAAAAACATTTCAAAAGAAGTTACTGAACCAACTTATCTTTTTACCAAATTATTATCTGATTTTTAGCAATTTTATTGTCTGATCTTCTGTTTATATTAAACTCTTACCTTAACAAAACAAATAATATATTGTCATAATACCATAACTGAAGCCTTGTCATGGAATCCTTGAAAGAGAATAACATAAAGACATAGCCAATATATATCTACTTTAACCTAAAACCGGATTATGGCCTACAGATCATTGGCTGCAAAAAATAAACAGTGAAAGTAAACACACAAACACACATACACAGATATAAGATTGTCAGAGTAGTGAGTGTGCACAGACATACATATATATATATGTATGCAAATAATCTGCCTTTACCGCAACTTTCTAGTATGGGAAAAAAGACGATTACTCAGGTACACTGACCATAAATAGCAAACAAGCCAAGATTCCAAGGTTCAAGTGTCATAAAAAAATTAGTCTTCATTAAAATTATTTACAGTCTGGTAGTTCAAGCACAAGAATTCTGTGAGCTGAGAATTTCTTTTAATTATCAGAAGGAAAAAATTCTAATGCATTCAGGAAAAGAAGATATTTGTAAACTATTGTGAAATTAAAAAACGAAGGAGTCTTCATAAAAGTTCTAGAAAAACTAGTTGAAATTTTCCATTTTCAGTGTCAAAAATAGGCATGAAAAAACATATATCATGTGATACACGAACCAAAATGAAATGAATGAAAAATATAGATTCCAAAACCAAACAATGTTAGCAAAATAAGAACAAAAAGTTAAAATTGTTTGTTCAACCTCTTCCTTTCTTGAAATGGACATGTACCAAATGAAAGATCGAGTTCAATGAATGTTTGGTTTCCAGTAAAAAGAGTGCTTCTTTAAATATTTTCAATCTTTTTTTTATGATACAATTCCAGTACTGCCTGGTACCTACATAAGGTGGAAGAATTGCTTTTGTCTGCAGGAATAGCATGTGGTCATCCAATCTGTCCTGCAAGACCTCTTTGGGAGGGACCCGGGGATTAGATTTAAAACTCTTAATCAACATAAATGTGTAGGACTTGATCTGAGGACATTGAGATAGAGCAATCAATGTGTCCATTATGATTCTGCTACCATGAAACTGTTAAAGCTACAGGGGCAATGGTGATCCCATGTATTTGTTGTTCTTAGTCATCTAGGGATACAATTTATTACTTCTGTCAATTATATAGCGACAGTTCAAAAAGTGCATTGAAAATGACATACATATCGTCATACATATAGTCAATACATAAAGTAGTACTTCTTATTCTTATTTTCTTACTAATCTTACCAAAAACAAGAATCTTCATACACCCAGCCTAAAAGGCCACATAATGCAAAGTTAGTAAGAATAGATAAACTTAAGAGGAATCAGTCATACATATCTATTTATAAATGAAACTTCTGTGAGAACTTGCTTGCTTTTACCTTGTGACTTCTATCTTTTTCCCCAGTGATCTGAATGCTTTCCAAACTCTGCCATTGAACTTCATTAAAATAAAGCCCACAGTGCACAGCCTAGCTCTCATCTTAGCACAATAAAGATGTAAAATTTATTATGTATGAGTAGGACAATCTAAATAAATCATTACTTAAATGTCTGCACTCTCTAAGTTAAATAGCCTAATTTACTTGGAAACAATGTGTACAACTGAAACATAAATTATATAAATCCAAAATCGAGAATATAGAAAATAATTTTTGTTTATTTGGGTAAATTCTCTTGCCCTTAAATCAAAGGTAATTAGATAAAACTTCACCCTCCAGCCTTTTTGTATCTAAAATTACTTCATATTTCTCCGATTTCTTTTCTGAATAAAACTTATTTTCCCATTCATTTTCCTTGGTTGAAATTCATCACAAAACAAATGCACTTCCTAAAAACCTTTGTATTTTCTTCTCATATGTCAAGACCTACCAGCAATTCTATCAAATTTTAGTATACATGGTTTCTTATTTTCCATCCATCTAGAACCAAGTGTAAAGGGTCCAAGGAAATACTTATTTGTATTGTGTATTTTATCATTATAGACCCAGTTAAATCACATTCATTAACTTCAAAATGTCTTGCAGCAGATCCTTAGTGATTCATGCTTCCCAACTTGTTGTCCTTGTTTTAGGCAGGACAGAGACAATTTTTTTGCAGCAGCCATGAGGGGGTGGATTTGCAGCCATGTGGGCATGTCTAGGTTCTTATTCTGTACCACCTCACGACATCACTCGGGTGGGAAAGTAAGGGATTTCTCCTTCCAAGAAAGAGATGAGCGTGGCTTGCAGTCAGGGGGGAAAAGCACAGGCATGTGGGGTCCATCTGCCATTATCCATTGTCATTTTCACCTTGGTTCTGCATGTAAATCATTTTCTGTTTTCTATACTGTTATTATCAGTATTGTTGCTGCTACCGTTCAACTTCTTTTCTCATTGCTTTTTCCATTAAATCATAATCTCTACCTTTTGTGTCTCCTGCCAAAGCAGGAAGGGGAACATTTTGTGGTTTGCTTTTTAGTGGAATTCCTAAATTGTGGAAGACCATTACATCAACCTCTTCCACAAACAATAAAATTGATGTTTTCTCCAATTCATTGTCATCTCCATCATTTTCGTCCCAGCACTTTCTTCCTGCTTGTATTTCAAACTGTTTAGACGTGCCATACCTTGCAGCTAATCCTCCTGATGCTATCTATCACTGTCCTCATCTCCCCTCTGGAATCTGCTGTCCTTCCTGGAACACAATGAACAGAAGATGCAGCATCCTGAAAGGACTGCAGAAACAGCATCCATGCACAAAAAAAAGGAACTGGCAGCATCTGAGTGTAGTCATAACTAAGTTATGGATTGAGTTACACCAATATTTGAAGAGACATTGAGATTTCTACCCAGGAAATACATGATCTGGGCTATAGCATTGGGCAAGAAAGAACAAGCGCATGTTCACTCACAAATCAGAGATGTTGGGTCTGAAAGTCAAAAATGGTACTTCATATTTGCAAGTAAGGCAAAACTACAATAACAGCTAATATGAATGCCAAGATTTACTGTAAAGTTTTTCATAGTTCACATAATTAATAAGAATATTGAGAACCTTCCACAAATCAGGGACAGATAGCATAAATTATGCAGGGTTGTATGAAATCTAAGTTTCATACTAACACCACTAAATGTTTTTATTTCTGGGTAGAAAAATTAAAATATGATGCATATTAAATTCAGCATATGCTTCAGTAACATTTCACAGTAATTTTATATGTTTCAATTATACAGAAAGCATGAAATCCCCGTTGTGAAAATAAAAAGTTAAAAGTATTATGTAAGCACTGACAATGCATATTTAAGCAATGAAACAAAAATCAAATCTGAGCAAAGTATTGTGCTTCTGGATACAGACGTGAAAAGACAGGTTTATTATTGCACTGCATCACTTTTCATTTGTGCCCTGAAAAGCTTTCTCTCCTTTACTGTTTCCAGTTAATGGTACTGTTATATCTCAAGCCCACTAAAAGGGAGGGAAAAAAGATTAGGTGGCTTATAGTTAAATCATGCTACACTGATATAATCATGAACTTGGTACAGTGCTATGAAAACAACGAAAAAATAAAAGTTTTGGCTGCTGTGGAAACGGTGAACCTTGGATTGAATGTCTACCCTGGTTTTGATCAGCAACACTGTACTTCCTCACTGACAGACTGCCCACAAAACTGCCATAGAGGGATCACCTCAGAGTAGAACCATTCTTTGCATTCTTTGCATGCAGAACACTTTGCATGGCAGAGGAGGCATTGCTGGATCATCTCTGAGGTGTTCACATTATCCATTGACAGTGCACTTATTTTGGTTTTGCCAAATGGCTGGGGTTTTTTCCCTAAAAATACTCGATATAAACTGTACTCAGAGTACACGATATATTAATATAAATACCAGTTTGTACTGTCTTGTTGTCCCTTAATACATTTGGATAGCTATGCAAGAGCCACATCCATACATAGCCTTGTGCAAAAAAATGGTAACAGAGAGAAGAAAAAGAAAATAATGAAATCGAAGTGTAATAGTTTGAGGATACCCTAACTTCTGTGACACATAAGATATTTAACTAGTTCTGGAGCTTCCACTTCTGAGATTAGCATTCTAAGGTTCCTAGAAAGTAGTGACATGGATCACATTTAAGGAGACAGGAGAGTGCAGTTATCGGGACATAATGGAGTCCACCACTGCTCCTGCCTTATCTGTGTGCCTGATTTTCTTCAATGAGTTGACTAAAAGGGAATATCACCAAGTCTTGTCCCACAAGACAGGTGGCATGACTGTGTTATACATCTTGACATGACAGTCAGGAAGAACTCTTCTGTCACATCATTTAGATACAATATTATTATTATTATTTAGATACGATATTTTGAAACCTGGCAAAGACAACTCAGACCAAATAAGTAGGTTTTCTTGCGCAGGAAGCTGAGTCCTTATGCAGGTAAACCAGATCTCTCTAGGTGGCTACCTCTGTTCTTCTGTGAGTAAAACATGTTGGGCATGAATAGGAACAAAATATTATATCTAAGGAACAAAAAAGATGGGCACGTTATTCTGAGTATAGACACTGTTTGAAAAGATGGTAAATCCAGCATCCTCTACATTTTACTCATTAGCTTAGGTTACTGGCACAAGCACTGTAAGACCAACTTCCTTGTGGAAGAGGACAAAACCACAGACCCAAAAGGAGAGATGGCACTGTGCCTTCAAAACTGGGCTGCTGTGTAGCAAATGAAGCAAGGAAGGAGTCAAGAGGGAGGCGCAGGTGGCTCTGATCTTGATGGATTAGAGCTAATACCTTCTGGTTCTTAATATACAATTTATATACAAGCTGTGACTTGTCACATGGTATTTACAGTTCAGAACTGCAATTTGTTTTGTTCTGTTCATTCCTGAGAAAAGCTTTGGGTATGTAATTATAGTTCAGTTTCTTAGTTGCAAGCATGCTCCCTTTTACTGTTAGACTGCTGAAAATGTTTACATTTAACATACAAAGGACAAATTCCTCTTCTCAACCATTTTTGGAGAAGTAATATTTCTTTTTTTCAGCTAAACTGTTTCATGTCTCTGCACAATTAGTTATACTAAAATTTAAATAAACAGTCTAAACCAAGATTTCTTATTTTAGAAACCAAAATACTATCAGGTGACTTTATTTATAAATTAACCATCCAACTATTTACACAAGTGGCCTGTTAAACTACAAATATTACAACAAACATACCCTAGTGGCTCTTCTATTGCTAAGTATTTATGAAACAACTAAAATATTTTAAACAAACTATTTTCCAGCAAGAATTATTTCCATGGATTCTCCAAAACCACTCTAAATGATCTGTAAATAACTACTTTTTCAAAGGAACTTTCCTAGAACTTTCTGCATCAGGTCAAAATGAACAAAGAAGGGCACACAAAAAGGGACAAGAAGCAGGAAGTTTTTCTTCATTGTGTTCTGTATTTTAGAAAACTCTGTGATAGATGTTACTCATTCCTGAGATCCTGTTGAAATAATGTCATTGCCTGGCCATTGAGCCTCCATTGCTCATGAAAATTTACTTCCTAACTAAATAGTTTGAAAGGCAACAATTAACAAGCACTTTACCATAGCACACTGAAAAGTTCTCATCAAGTATTGTGCACCAAATATTTTCAAATATTCAGTTCTACTACTATGTAAAATAAATCACACGAACTTCAACTAACCAGAGGTTTCTGAACTGCATTCTAGACACTGCAATTGGGCCTATGAGTCAATAGTGTGGATTTATGGGCCAGGAGGATATATTCTTTTTAAAGCACCACATGTCTTTGTCTAAGATTGCATGGGAGCTCCATTTCAGTTAGGCAAAATGCTCCCTTCACTTAAACAAAATAGCTATAAATAAATATGCTTCTATTCACATGCATCCTGTATATAAACATACTTTTTTTTCACTTTTAATAAAGGTTGCAAGCAACTTAGGTATAACGGGTTGTGTAGCATGATAAGTTTTCTTTTGTGCATATCTGTCCATGCATGGGAGAATACTCCCTACATTTCATTTAAGTACACTTTTGATGGCAATTCTATAATCCAGGGCATGTAATCAAGGCACAGACAACACACATCTGATACCATCACTGAGGAGAAAAGATCCCAACAGTCATGAAACTTGTTGATAATCTCTGTGTGAGTGTACCAAGAAAGGGCTAGGGCACAGACAGGTTGAGCATACACTGAAGCCATTCGTATTGCTTAGCTTCTTGCTCTTCTGCTCTCCAGAGGGTGGATCCTGTGCCACAGCACCTACCCCTTTCCCAGACAATGTCAGGCACAGCTCAAGGACAGCTGAAGACAAGGACTATTCCATTTTAATTTGGTTTAAGCGCAGCCACCCCCCTTTGGTGTGACATTAGCTGTGTGGTTATGACTATGTGTCATGCCTTTTAAATGCATTTGGCCTCATGACTAGATGCAGAGACCCTGAACACATTTATTTACTAGTACAGGCATAGCATTCCTCTGTCCCCTCAGCCTCCCAGCAAACACAGGAATCAGAATTTGCTCATCTGTTGCAGACTACTTTGCTTGTCAAAGAAGTCTTGCCTGGTCTGTTTCTGTACCACATCTTCCATGGATGAGTGGTTTTCAATCACTGTTAGGCAGAAATTGTATCTCTGAACACAGCTGTGCTATGTGCAGCCACCTGACAACAAGTTTCAGCAACATTAAAGTATTACTAGCCTAGGATCCACACAAAATGTCTGTCTCCTGCTGCTGAGATGGAGTAATTGGCCCATCAGGGGTTGTCTGCCTTCAGGGAGATTCAGCTGATACAGCTCGATTGTTTCCATTCTCCCCTCTGCCTGCCTATTTACTCCTAGCACTTTATCCAAATTCTTCCTCTTTCTCATCTCTGTTTCCCATCCCAGCATCTGATCCTGAAGCTGTTTCTACTTCAGAGTTGTTTCAGGCAAGCTCTCACTGAAAGAAATGGAAGAGTTAGATTTTTCTCATCACCAGGAAGAATAGAGGCTTAAGGACCAGATCTGGACATTTCAAAACTTCCAAATGTGTTTTGAGCCTAGCAGAAGACTTCAAAAGGGAACAGAAATGTTTTCCCTTTTTTTTTCTGTATCAGTTTCTTCATCCCCAAAATAATAATAAAAAACCCCATGATTTCATATTAATTATGAACTCTTATTTTTCAAAAGAATATCTCAACTAGTGTTAGCACTTGGAAGCTTTCCAAAGCTTATTTGATTACTTATTTACAAAACTTAGACTAATTTGTATCTACAAGGAAAAATACATTGAAGCAGAAATCAGCATTAAGTCTTTTTAACAGCTGCCTGTAGAACAAATATATGAGGTGCAGAGAATGAGATATTTAAAAGTGCCTACAAATCATAAATATAATTCTTGATGAATCATGTTCAGAATTCTTCAGATTTCAGTACTTGCAAGTGTTCATCTTAGCTGTCCATCTTATTTTGTATATAAGGTATTGTGAGAAAAAAAAAACAAAACAACCAGAATTCTTATATACAAACACATAAATTTTAGCATTGAGAATTCTTTTTCTCTCCAAACATGGTAACAAATATAATTAGACTCTTACTGTGCTTTCATTTCTATAACAGGCAGTAATTTCATACTCACATGGGCTGCATTCTCACTCTCTTGTGGCAGCTTTGTACATATATGCAGAAGAAAAATCCCTGGACAGTTCTCACAGATTCAGGAAGAGGTGCAAATCTTAAAAGAAACTCTCACAGACAGCACTGGATGACCCAGTAAATGTACATGTCGACAGTTTTCCTTATATTTGAACTACATCCAGCCATCACAGGGCTGGAAACAGCGGTGTACCTCTGAACAGATTTTTAAAAGTGTCCTCCATGCTATGGAGACTTTATGATCATCTTTATCTTATAGGCAGCACTAACAGCTCTTGACTTACCAGAAAATACATTTAAAACTTGTAAGAAAGAATATTTGAGCTTCATATCAATATTCTGATCATCCAGACAACTGGGTTAGTTAACTGATAGGATGGTACAGTTTCAAATATAGCTGAAGTTCCAAAACATTTAGCCATCATGTAATACTGGTTCACAATTACTGCCATAGTCATCAATGAGGTTTTGAAACACAATACAATAAATCAGAGTAAATCACTGACCTCTTTTAATGAGGGTGGCTAGTCCTGCAACAGCCCTGAGGAAAATAGATACAGTGGGACTGCTCCTGAAAGGCTTTTTGCTGCAAGATGTTACAGGTTTCATGGCTCATGTCTTATATCGAAGATTGCACCATGCCTGTGGGCAATACTGGGACAGGAGTCTTGCAGGTGTGGTGGTTTGACCCTGGCTGGATGCTGGGTGCCCACCAAAGCCCCTCTACCTCTGCTCTACCACTGCCCTCCACAAGCGGTCAGAGGAGAGAAAACATAACAAAAGGGTCATGAGTCAAGGACAAGGGGAGATCACAAACTAATTACCATCTAAACAGATTCAGTTTGGGGATATTAATGGAACTTACTACCAATCAAAATCACAGCAGGATAGTGAGAAGTAAACAAATATTAAAACCACCCTTCCCCCCCATCTCTCACTCCTTCATGTTTTCTACTTCCTCCCTCCTCTTTTGCAATGGGATTTATGGTCAGTTCACTACACCTTGGTTTTGCATCTGCTCAAGGAGAGAAGTCCTTCTCCTGAGTCAACACAGGGTCCCTCTCACGGGAGACAATTCTCCATTAACTTCAGTATGAGTCCTCCCCACAGGCTACAATCCTTCCCAAACTGCTCCAGCATGGGTGCCTTTCCATGGAATGCAGTCCATCAAGAACAACCTGTTCCAGCATGGGTCCGCCTCGAGGTCACAAGTCCTACCAGGAAACCTGTTCTAGCATGGACTCCTCTCTTCTTGGATCTGCAGGTCCCTGAACCCTTATTGACCTCCATGAGCTCTAGGAGCAGAGTCTTCACTACAGGCTACAGGGGAATCTCAGCTCCGGTGCCTGGAGCTCCTCCTCCCCTGCTTCTCCACTGACCTGGGTGTCTACAGAGATGCTCCTTTCACATTTTCTCGCTCCACTCTTCTCTGAGTGCAATTACCTCTGTGCAATAATTCTTTTCCTTCCTAAATATGTTATCACAGAGGCATCACGATCATTCTGACTGGCTCAGCCTTGGCAAGTGGTGGGTTCATCTTGGACCTGGGTGACATTGGTTCTGCCAGACATGGGAGAAGTTTCTGGCAGCTTCTCACTGAATCTGCTTCTGTAGCATCCTGGCCCTCACTACCAAAACCTGTCCACACAAACCCAAAACAGCAGGATAGACATGAAGGAAGCAAGTGGGTGTGCTCACCCTCACTGTGCTGGCCTATAAGAGTGGCTGAACACAGCTGCACAGCCATGAGAAATGACCTTTTTCTTTTTTAGTAGACTCATTGCCATCTCAGTTTCACATTTTTTAGGAGAGTTGCTATTGATTTCAACTAATAGAGTCAATTTCTGATACGTGAATGCGAGTCACAGAAATGCATTTTAGCAACGTATAGTAAGAAAACAAGAAGGAAGTGGTGTGGAATAAGCAAAAACATTGTGCCAAGTCTTGACAAAGTTAAAACCATGCAAGTGCGTAGGCAGTGATTCTTAGTGGGTTTCTGTTCAGTCGTCTGCAAGAGCACATGAGAAAGAAAAATACTGGCCCAAGTCTCCACCAATTTCCTTTGAACTAGACAAATCTTGCATTCAGCAGCATTATACTCTACAGGAAAAGAAACATGAGGTAAGTGGTGGCTAAATAACAGTCTTTTATGAGGGAGTATAAAACACTAGTCAGAACAGATTATTATCACATACCTTGGCTCTACAAAAAAACCTCTCTGCTTGATAAAATTCAATATAAATACAAACACTCAATTTCTAAACTCTTCAGAACGTGGTTCCACTGTCATCATGATTGTATGACGAGAGTAAGTTGAAAATACAAGCAGTACTCCTCAAAAAAATTTATAGTGTTTTTGTATTCAGGATAGTACAGATGAGTATAAGTGAAAAGCTAAGACATTCAGTGGAAGTGATGTGAGGTCATCTCAAACAGACACTGTCAAGGCTGAACTAAATATGGACCAGGTTCCTTAGAACACACCACTCTCTCCTAATCCTATCCAGTAACAAGCTATTTCTTATGCTTCCCTTTTACTGCTTTATTTTCTTAATAAGCCCTCTCAAATTCACAGATAATGAACACACCAAAATCTATATTTAACTGGGTTCTTCTTCTTTGGATATTGCAAAATTCACAAAATAAAATCATACATGATATTAATATTTTGCTAATATAAAATGCTTTTTGAAAGCTTTAACTATTTTTCCTAGAAACCAGATGATACTTCAAAAATATTTTCTTCTGAAAAAATAACCTATGTCACAGGCTCTCTGAAATTGTCTTTTTCTTTTTCTGACTTCTCTTGTTATTAGAGGCATTTGCATGAAGAAAAAAAAAAAGAGGAACCTTGTTTCTGTGAATTTATGTGTTTGTTCCTCATATTAAACCATCGTCTTCTATGTACAACAGCATAATCCTATCTACTGAAATTAGGAGTTATATCGCAAATGTTAGGTCACTCTATTTTATGAAAGAATAAACTTTAAGCATAGATAAACTCTGAAAAGTGGCAGACAAGGCAGGAGGGAGGTGCTGCAGGTGTGGCTTCTCTGAGAAGATGTCAGAAGAATTCCAGATGTCCAACAGACTCAATGCAGGGTCCAAGACAGACCAAGCCCACAGCAGTAGCACTACTGGGATAACAGAGTTGATATAGAGGGGGAATCCTAAGCAAGAGGAAATACCAGACAGAGACAGGATGAGAATGTGAGATGGAAACAGCCCTGCAGACACCCAGTTCAGTGGGGAAGGAGGGGCAGGAGGTGCTCCAAGCACCAGAGATTCCCCTGCAGCCTGTGGTGCAGACCCTGGTGAGGCAGCTGTGCCCCTGCAGCCCATGGATATCCATAGGGGAGCAGAGATCCTCCTGCAGCCTGTGGAGGAGACCCCACCAGAGCAGGTGCACACTATGGAGGGCCCACACTGGAGTGGTCTCCTGGTCGGACCTATGGATCCGTGGAGAGAGGATCCCAGGCTGG
Organism: Acridotheres tristis; assembly: GCA_037013685.1. Lineage (NCBI taxonomy): Eukaryota > Metazoa > Chordata > Aves > Passeriformes > Sturnidae > Acridotheres > Acridotheres tristis. Next base: position 59,546,585 of record CM072884.1, on the reverse strand, counting down.
AGAAGATTTGCTGGCAGGACCTGCTGGCAGGACCTGAGATCCCATGGGGGGCCCATGCTGGAGCAGCCTGCTCCTGGAGGAATGCACCCTAAGGAAGGGATCTGCCCTGGGGCAGTTTGTGAAGAACTGTAGGCCATGGGAAGGATCATATTGGAGAAGAATGATTTCCCCTAGATGAATCAGTCTTGCTTGTGAGATTAATTACTGAACGAACTCCCTTATTTCAATCCACAATCTTTTTTTGTATTTTCTCCTCCATTTTATTGATGGAGGGGGCGTGGTAGAGCGGCTGGGTGAGCAGCTGGTGGCCAGCCCTGGTCAGGTCACTACAGCTATTTTGGTATCAATGCAAAATTGTAAACTCAAAAATTAAAAACCTCACTATTAAAAATCCATTAGGTACTTTTCTTCTTTTACGAAAATACATTAAATCTGAACAATGTAGTGTATATTTTGGATATGGACTTAATGGCTATAGTTTTTACTTCTTCAATATAATATTTCTAGCTAATCTTTTTTCTCATACATACCTTGTTGATAATAACCATCTCCTACAACAAAAATGCAGGCAAACACCTCTACATTTTGACATCTTTTCAAACCCGATTTATAATAAATCCTTGAATCTATTTATGAAATATGTAGCTCAGACTATTTTTTTTTTGCTTGTTATACTCACTATAACAAAATATACTTCTTAAGCTCAACATGGTAGCTTGAGTATCATAGAAGTTTAGATATTCCCTAGTTCAAAATGTTTCAAGAACAAAATTGTGGAGGATAGCATCATCTCTAAATTAAAAAGAATATAGTAATTCTACACTCTGAATAATTTTAAAATTTGCCCAGATAAAGATGGTTGGCAGCAAAGGTAAATGAAGGAGAGGGAAGAGAGTCTCAAAAATATTCCTCCCTTTCTCTGCAGGTATTTTTGCAAAAGTTTTGGTTACCACATCTTTACAGACAGATGGCAGAATGTTCAACAGATGACATACTTAGACAAATCAGTAATGTTAAATGCATGATCAATCATTGGCTACATTTAGAGAACTCGAGACCTTAGGATTTTGCTTGGAAAATTATTGTGTGGAATGCGTGCTAACATTTCTCTGAGGTATTAAAATCTAGAGGATATGGTTAATAGCTACTGATCTTCTCATCACCTCCTATGATACACATAGCATTTCAGTATCTCAACTAAAGTCTTACAAAGTCTCTGAAGGCTAATAAATATTTTCCAACTCCATGGATTTATCTGTTTACACTATTTTAAATAGCTAGAGATGATAAAAAATAACCCTTCATTTCCCATATCATCATGACCTTTCTGAATGAGAACTGCCATAAAAGAAGATGCTGCAGCATTTCAAATCTTTATGACAGTGCCTGGCTGACTGTTCTTTCAACAGCTTGCTGGTTTCCTAATGATCCCTCTTTCTGTTTTATTTCTTCAGACCCATTTGTTCCCAGGTTGGTATTATTTGCCAAGGACATACACTCTCTCTTTGTACAATATGCCTCCTCTCAAACACTGACTGAAATTACAAGATTTATTAAAATTACTTCTTACAATAAATATATTTATATGTGTATAAGGACTTGGTAACAGTCAGAGAAACAATTTCACAATGTCATTGTGAAATATTATGGCCAAAAAAATTTGGATGTTCAACTACTTCCGTAAGATATTTGATCTTTATAGAAGAGAAATTAAAAATGGATTATAATCCATATTCTTATGTAATAGTGGTAGGCAATAGTGGGACATTTCGGGTTTACTAAACTGAATCTACAGTTTGAAGACACAATGTCTCTTGGAAGATCAGCACAAAGCCTGGAATATTTGAAGGAATTTGTTATCATTCTAGGGAAACAATCTAGTAATGTTATGGTAATTGTCTTTAAGGATAAATGTACAGCCAGGATTTTAGGAAGGAAGAACTTCTTTAATTAGACCAATTGACACAGTTAGAGAAAACAGACAAATAAGCTATTCTTCAAATCCTGAAAATTTGCATGCTTGAAAGCCTGTCAACCATTCAAGCTACATCAGCTAGTTTATTAAAGCTTATTATCTTTGCCAAGACAAAATGAAGTATAGGTCAAAGGCTGGTAACATCTCAAAAGATGATATTACATACTAATGAAAGTGTTGCCTGCATTTATTTTTTTCTCTGTTTATACTTATTTTTCAACTAGCTTCCTGAACTGCACCATATTCCTGCAACCACTTATGCCTTCATTCAACACACAGGTTACATCAACGATGGCAAGGGCAGGGAAAATAAGTGGGTTTACATTAGAAATGCTACAATTGCCTTAATGAAAGAATCTTCTTTCTAATTCTTTTCCTCTAATATCTCTGTGAAGAGAAAATACCATTCTATGACTGCATTATTATTTTCTAATCCATATGAAAATGACATCCTGATTTACTTCAGATTTTCTAAAATTAATGAAAAGTAAACCCTAAGTATATCAGTATACACAGAGAGAAAATATGTTCAAATTGGAAAAAAAAAATAAAACAAACAAGCAAAAAAAAGGTTTAATGATTCCTCCACTAGGGAGGACATAAAATTGTACTGGGTGAAAGAAATAGGTATGCAAATTACACATGCATAACTGGATGCCATTTACTTTTAATGTCTGACCTCTAATTTTCAGAAACAGTCCATTTAATTAAGGGATGTTATTGTACTCCTCATTAGATCCACACTCTTAAAATAATGACTGTTCAGAACCTGATCTGTTAGACTGAGCTTCCCATTTGACATCCTGCCTTCCAGAACTATTTGGTCTATCAGCTGTTCACAAAAATCCTGATCCATTTTAGCATACTGTCCTAAGGAAAGGTGAGCCTCTCTTACAGGTAAACAGGAAATAAAAGCAGCTAAATTCCTCTAATTTTTAATTTCTTTTTCCTGATGAAATCCTTCAATAAATAGTACTAGCAACAGTAACAAGAGGATGTTTTAAAATATGAAATAAAGTTTTTATTTCAGAATAAAGTGGCGCACATATCACATCACATTTATTTGGTCTCATCACACTTACTTGGTCTCAGTGTGTCTTACATAAGATAGCAAAGCAGGGAGATCTTAGGACTGTAAAGCATTCATAATGAAAGCATTTCATTTCAACCAAGTTACTCATTATGTGACAAGCAATAGAGCCCAAAATAGTACTTCAGTGATGTCCTTTTTTTGGTTGGGTTTTTTTTCATTCTGTGTGATGAGCCAGATAATACAAGTCATCAATACTTATTCAGTGCATAGGGAAGCAAGAAAGGACACCTGGAAATTTAAAAAACCAAAAGATAAAACACAGCATAGAAGGGGGATACCAACACCAAAATTATTCATTTTTTGCTTTGGTTTTCATATTACTTTCTTCATTTTCAATGTGGATTTAGCTGTACTGAAAATTTAATTTTCCATCATCATAATCTCCAATTTAACACTCTTAAAAATTATGTCTTTGTAGTAATTTCTCTCTGAGTTTCTGGTTCTTAATTGTAGAGGCTCATCTTGAATTCCTACACTGACACTAGCTAAGACAGAAGAAAAGGTGGTAAGAAGTAGTCAGCATGGATTCACCAAGGGAAAATAGTGCTTTACCCATATAATAACCTTCTATGATGACATGGCAGGATACGACAATGAGGGGAGAGCAGTGGACCTTGCCTACCTCAACTTCATCAAGGCTTTTGACAATGTTTCCCATAATAGCCCCTTAGTTAAGCTCAGGAAATGTGGATTAAGTGAATGGACACTGAGTTGGATGCAGAAGTGGCTGAATGGCAGAGCAGAATCCATTTGCAGGCCTGTAGTCAGTGGCATTCCCCAGGGTTCAGTACTGAGTCCAGCCTTATTCAACTTGTTTACCAATGTCCTGGATGAAGGGATAGAATGTGCTCCCAGCAAGTTTGCTGATGATATGGAATGGGGGAGTGGCTGACACAGCTGAAGGCTGTGCTGCCATTCAGTGGGACCTTGATGTGCTGGAGAGTTGGGCAGAGAGAAACCTAACGAGGTTCAGCAAGGGCAAAGGAAGGGTCCTGCCCCTGGGGAGGAATAACCAGCACAGGATGGGGCTGGCCTGGGGGAGAGCAGCTCTGCTGGGAAGGACCTGGGAGCGTTGGGGGATGAGAAGCTGAGCATGAGCTGGCAGAGCTGGTGTGGCCAGCAGGGCTGTGGTGTCCTGAGGTGCCTGCAGAGGAATGTGGCCAGCAGGCTGAGGGAGCTGATAGCCCCCCTCTGCTTGGCCCCAGTGAGGCCACATCTGGAGTGCTGTGTCCAGTTCTGGGCTACTCAGCACATGAAAGACAAGGAGCTACTGCAGAGGGTCCAGCAGAGACCAAAAAGATGATGAGGAGACTGGAGGATCTTTTATGAGAGAAGAGACTGTGAGAGTTGGGCCTGTTTAATCTAGAGAAGACTGAGAAAGGATCTCATCAATACATGAATGTCTCAAAGACTGTTGCAACATAATGAGGAGCAAAGGCCATACACCAAACCACAAGAAGTTTCACCTCAACACGAGGAAGAACTTTTTTACACTGAAGAACAGGCTGCCCAAGGAGGTCATGGAGTCTCCTCTCTGGAGATATTCAAAACCCTCCTGTATATGCTCCTGGGTAACCTGCTCTAAGTGACCCTGCCTTGGCAGGGGGTTGGACTTGATGATCTCCAGAGGTCACTTCCAAACCTAAAATTGTGTGATTCCATGATCCTGTGAAGATATAAATAAAATTATTATGTTGGATCCCAGAAACCTGGCTTTTTTGAGCTTTCTGTGCTCTCCAGGGCACTGACTCCCTGGAGATCACTGCTTTTAACCTGAGGCTTTGGAGAACGTTTCCAAATTTGAGAAATGAAGTTAAAATCACGGGTGTGTAGTTAAATAGAAGTGTATGCTTTCACATGATGAAGGGCTTTAAGTTTGAGGTTTTTATAATATAGTAGTAAGTATGGGACAAAATGGAGAATTTTGGGTAGTGTCCCTTTCTGGTGTTCTTCCTTTTTCTTCATGATTTCAGGTAGTAGTTTCTTGTTAGGTAATTAGTGTCATACTGAGGGTCACAAAAATTTGGTTATTAAGTTAAAAGTATAAGTAATATAAGTGTTATTTCTCTACTAGACTGTTTAGCTTTAAGAAATCTTGTAACTAACTAAATCTCACTCCATTTTGCTTGCTTCTAGCTAATGGTTAGAAGTGTAACTGAACTTTCTGTACTTTTTATAAGATTTAATGAACGATCAAGCCCGAACATGAGAAAATCTGTTTCCTTCATGTGATTTTAATCTTGGCTCTGAGTAAAAACAAAAGAAACTCCAAGCAAGCCACTAATTAAATGGTGCAAAACACCACCACCATTACATGATTACTTCACAATAAATCATCCACTTTATTTTAGAGATTAGAGGTACTTTGCTATTTTTAAATTTTCTATGGAAGAGTTATTGTTCTGAGTTGGAAGGGACCTATGAGACACATCGAAGTCCAACTCCAGACCCTTTACAGGACAAGAGACATACCACATGCCTGAGAGCTTTTTTCAAATGCTTCTTGAACTCTGTCAGGCTTGGCACTGTGACCACTTCCCTGGGGAGCCTGTTCCAGTGCCCAAACACCCTCTGGGTGAAGAGTTTCTTCCTGATATCTAACGTGAACCTCTCCTGACACAGTTTTATGCCATCACTTTATTCTCTAAACTACTAAGGCAAATCTCTTCCACAAACCCATGTAACCCCAATAGTGTCAGTGCCTTTAAACCCACAAGACAGTTCTGTCCTTTGTTAGAAAATCTGTAGAGTGATTGATCTGTAGATCTAAGACAGGTAGATCTTGAGTTCCCATTTCTGTGAAGAAATAGCAGACAAAGAGACTACACCACAGAAATACCCTGCAGAAGACAAAAGCCAGTTAGGCTGGAAACTATGGAAAGTGTAGTGAGGCACATATACAGGAAATCAAAAGCCTGGTGAGTACCATATCCATACCAAAAATGAATAGCAAATATTCAGCCATCAAAAGTGTTTTTGAAGTGTGGCATACAGTATGAAGAACGCTATACCGTTCTCTTCAAAATTTATTACATTTTCGTGAGTCTAATCAAAATTTGTACATCATGTTGGATAATTTTAGGGTATATAGTTCTATTTTCTATTATCAGTAGAGAAAATTTGCAGAAATAATTTATTGCTTACAGTGGAAAGCTTAACTATAGCACCACAAGGGTCTTGTACTCTTCTCTATACACCTATCTATATATTTTGACACTTCATTCTACCATGGATATCACTGCAAGTATTCTACATCTTGACAGCCTCCTTAGTAACAACTCACCCTCCTTCTGTATTCACAAGGGTATCTAATTAGTCTTTTCATCTTCCTGTAGTATATTAAAGTATGGATTACCACCACAAAAAATAACATTTTCCTTCTTCTGAATGGAGACATTTATAGTCTCAATCTGCTAACACTTACCATTTTATCAATGTATCAACTCTTGTTTCTGGTTTTGCACCTTCATCAAAAGAAAAAAGATTGAGAGAGATACATTCAAAGTAAAATCATGTACACTAAAATATGGCCTAGAGTGAGACATTATAAAATTTCCCAGGAAAAATTTCTCACATTCTTCAGGAGATGAAGTCAATAGTGGTGTTAAGGAAAATTCCCCAAATCAAAGTTATCTGCACACTATAGCTCAGTATCCTCAGATCTGTTTTTCCCTTTGGTTCCAAAGGCCAATGCCCCCATGATCCTCAGTAACAGACTACACCACTTTCCAACACAATTCACCAACTTTATAAGTAATTCAGCCTTTTTAATATCTCATTCTTACTCTTGCAGCAGATGCCTTCCTTTCTTTAGAGGGAGAGAATAACGGCCTTTTACCTCATTCTCCACCCAATATTTGCATAACCTATCTCAGATTATCACTAACAACAGAATTTTTTCCTTTCAAGGGCAAAAGGATAATATATTCTTTTGTATGTTTCCTCCATACGAATTATAATTTGTGCTCTGCATCCACCTCTAAATGAATTATGAATCCCTGGAATTCCTGAAAAATAACTAAGTGTGAATTTTTAAGAGTTATGTTAGACCAGTGACCATGTAACTTACTGGGAGTACTAAAAGATCCTGCTGCTTATAAGCATCTGAAGAAAGCCTGCAAGGTCTGAAGAGATTCTATTCTAAAAGATACAAGGGAAGGCAGAGGCAATCTATCATGCCCCATAGATTTGAAAAATTGATAATGTTTGACACTGAGATTATGACACTACAAGGCCATATTATCAAACATTTTGAAAAGTGTGATTTACCACAGCCCTAACAGCATCCCTACCCAGTGATCTTTGTACTGACGAGCTGCATCCCATGACATCTCTGATGATGTCATCAGCGAGTCAAATAAAAGCTCTGGAGACATCTGACATGCTGAGATTAGAGAGATTAGAAGCAGATGTGATGCACCAAATATTAAGTAATATTACATATTTGATTGTTTGCTAAACTTTGTTCATTTACAGCCAAGTTTCTGTTGCATTTCCTTCTCCTCAAGATTTATGTCCTTATTTGCATGTTAATGTGCTTTGAGTCAGAGCAGATACTCAGTAAGCAGATAAGGAATAAAAGCCCCTTTAAAAATAGACCATGAAATGCACTTTATGCCTGTTTGTGCAATCTGTAAAGATAATGCTGCAGACTACACTCATAATAAGTTTGATATTAAATATATTTTGAATATGACAATGTGATAATATGAAAGGATGTTCAAGCTCCTTCTAATCTCATTCTCCCTTTCTCAGTAAGAATCATGAAACTCAGATTTGGCCTTTTTATGGGTTAGATATACCTTATCAGAATATTTAAAGTGCTCTGCCAAAGCCAATTTTAAGAGGCCAGGTGGTACTTCATGAAGAGAAACTGCATAAAATGTAGCTGAATAAAAAAGGTCTTGACAAGGATATGTTTCTTGTGGAAGAATATTAGGTACAAGACTAGAACAAGAAAATGAGATGTTAGGAAGGCTTTTGTTCTTCTGTAGAATAAATGCTGAAGCATTCAGGAGCTCTCAATATCAAGAGCATTTGAATTCTGCTTTTGAAAGGAAAAAGCATGCTGGGGGAAAGTGGTGGCTCTCTTGGCTAAATGTGAAAATGGCTTCCAAAGCAAACGGATTTCCTCCAATGCCCATCCGATAAATACACTGAAATTACTTTTAGTTTAAGCTTTTCAATGCTAATTTATTCCCCTTTCTCCTCTCACAGATCAGTTGCATGTCTAGTTTTTGTCTGTTGTTTAATTAGATTTAGGCTTCTCAGAGTGCACAGAAGAAAAGGCAAGATAGCTAAACTGGTCTGGCAGAACAGAAGAGGCATTCAGTACAGCTGTGCCAGAGTCTGGAGTTTCATTTCTTGTCAGATTTTCTTTCTGTGTACTTGTACAAACTGAGAGGTTGCCCTCTAAATACTAAATGAATTCTAGTAGAAGACAAAGCTGACTGTAACCATAGTAGAACAAGAGTTCTCAAGGTTTTCTTAAATGGAAGTTTCTATTTGCAGAGAAGAGAATGTTTTATTGAAATTCTCTTGGTATTCTTACAGTACTGGAAATAACAATAAAATATAATATAGGCTTTTGGGAGCAAAAAATTTTTCTAATGGAAAAACACTTCAAAATATGGTAAGAATATGGTGATGGGTAAATTTTTCCAGACAGTAAAATACACAGAGATAAATCTGCAGGATTATTTAATCTATACTCGCTTTCGAACAAAAATATTGACAAGTTCATTTCTTTGGCTCTGTGATGCAAAAGAGGCCTGATTCAGAAAAAGGAAATATAAGAATTGCCAATGCTTTTATAAATAAACGTGGATTCTTATTCAGAGAGAGGGAAGATTTCTGATCTTCTGGGAAATAAAAAGCTACACAGGAACCACAGTCTTAGGAGAAATTTACTATTCACTTTGAAATGACCCATGAAAATATTGCAGCCAACAGCAGCTCAGGTAAATCAACAGATAATAAATTCTTTTCCATTCCATCAGGAAAAAAAATTCTGCTACTGAATATTAGATCCATAACATTCTCAGGCCCTGTTTTTGGATTTTGTCAATAAGATCTTATACAAGATGATTACTTTTTCTATATGCCTAGGAAATAACCCCCTTTAAGTTTTCTGATGAATGCTTTTATCAAGTTACATGTTAACAAAGGTTTTGTTTCAGCCTTAGGAGAGGAAAGTTCTGCTCATTTAGGTGCTTGGAGCTGTCAAGAAGGTAGATTAGGTGCAGCACACAAAATGAATTTTTGAAAGGATCACTAGCTAAGAACAAATGGAAGTCATTAGAGAAGCCTATAGCCTAGTTCAAAGAACCTCGTTAAGCCTCCTCTGCTGACAGGTTTATCAGCTGATTTCAAAGAAAAGTTGCTCACAAAAGAAGAAATCATAGCCTAAATATGAAGACATGTTAGTAAGTCAAAAATTCTCTGACGGCCTTGTGGAAGCCCACACCTTTTATCCATCCTTACTTCTGGTTTCCAGGTATGAACTTAGTGGCAAGAATTTTGTGGACTGAAAGAGCATGAATCCAAGAGTTGTTAGGTTTAATTTCCTTTACCTTTGTGGCCAAGATGCCTTTATCTTGCTCTAGCACTGTTGAAGCATGTAAATCTTATAGGTACATGAATCTTGGATTGCTTCTGGAGATTTTTCTATTAAGTTTTCCACTGAGTGTGCTGGAACAGATGCACAAAGGACCTCTCCCATAAATATGTTGGCACACTTAGCTGAGTAATTAATTCACTGCAGAAAACTGTTATTTGACAAAGGCCCTTTTGAGATAGCTGCTTCAGGCTGTATTACTTTCAAAACAACAGCTTTTGTACATTTTCTGCAATTGTATGTACATTTTGCTGCTCATGATTCATACATATATCAAATACAATGCCTAAGTCTTTTCTGTTCACATTGCCAACTTGATTAATTGAGTCTTGTTGATTTTTCAGTCCTTCAAGTTCTGCCTTAAAAGAAAAGAAATCAAGTTTGAGCTTTCAGTTATGGATGCTTGCTCACTAAATGTCACAGCAAAAATTCCTTCACACTCTCAGCAAGCTAGCAATTCAGAGCGTACTGAAAACTTTGGTTCAAGACTGGAGAAAAATCATGTATTTATATTCTTTTCCCAACTTTTCCGATTCTTTTTTCACCCTTTATAACTTTCCCCAAGATCCAGAAATACCCTCTGGATCCTCTGAAGCTGAATTCATATGGTCTTGGTACTGCTAGCAGTACTAAAAACACAGGCTTTAAAGTGGGTTTGCTGCTCCTTAGGACTGAAGTCTGTCAGGCTTGCATTGCTTGAAATAATTTTAACCAGTCTGTTCCTTTGCTCTAGTTTATTTAAATGTAGCATATTTTTTTCCTACTGAACAAGTGGATAAACCTAATTAGTTTTCCTTTTACTAATCTCTGTATGGTGTAAGAATAATTTTATAAAGACAGTAATTAACAGGTAGTTGTTCCTGCAAAGTGAAACATTCATGTCACTGAGATAACGAGGGAGTGCAGCAGAATATGGGCCTGGTACACAGCAAGGACCTTGAGATAGTAACAGCCCTGTAAAGGGATTATGAGACCAGGATGACAACAAAATGGACACGGGTGGACACTGGAAATCTAGAAACTGGAAAGTTAAAATCAACTTGCAGGCATGAAGCTTGGTAAAAGCAGTTTTAGGGGTAAAAAATAAGAAAAAAAACAGCATAGATAAAAACACCATCTAACGTAAGTTCAGATATAACGAGACCTTGCAGAGCAGAGACAAAAAAGCAAGGTGTAGCACTTGTTAGCAAGTAAATAAACAAGATCCCAAATGGCTCCTAGAGTACAGAAGAAAAACACATCATGACCGTGCTTCTCCCAACAATGGGTTCAGAATTTTGACAGCAGACTGTACACTCCACACAAGTACACATTTAAATCATTCAGTTTAGAATACAGAACGTTGGGGAAATAACTATAATGTTGGAAAAGTAACCATACCACCAGCATAAAATCAAATAAGCAATGAACAACAAAAAACTACCTACTGGCACCATATTTGAATTGCTGGGTCCATTTCTGGGCTCCTCATTACAAGAGACACATGGACCAGGAGACAGGACTGAGTTTGTCAAGGGAGCATGGAGATGAGGGAGCTCATGGAGCATCTGTCCTTCCAGGAAAGGCAGAGCAACCTAGGACTGTTCAGCCTGGCAAAGACTCAGGAGGATCCTACCCATGTGTACAAATACCTCTTAAGGGGAGTAAAGACAGAGAAAAAACCTTCTCAATGCTCATGGACAGGACAAAAGACAACAGGCATGAATTGAAATACAGAAAATTGCAATTAAACATAAAAAAATTCTTCACCATAAGGGAGACACAGTTTGCACAGCGAGGTTGTTGTCTCCATCCTTGGAGATACTCAAAGCCCAGTGGGACATGGCCCTAGGCAACCTACCTCAGTCTGCTTTGAGCAAGCCAGTTGGACTAGGTGCTCTTCAGGGATGTTTTACTAAACTCAGCCATCCTTGTATTCTGCAATCATGTGTGAATCTATGATTCTATGAAAAGGGGAAGTGTGTGTACAATTTTTAACACCTTTCTTTATGACTCCTTTTTCTATTTTTAAATAGTTATATCTGGACTAATAATAACTCACTGATGAAACAGTTTAGATGCTATTAGTTTACATATAAGGTGTTTTTCTTTTCCTATAACAGGGTTTTGAATATTTCCAAAGTGCAAATGTAGTATACATGCAGTGTAGTCAGTGACTGAGCACATTCACTAAGAGAGCTCATTTTGTTATGGACTGTACTTAACACTTCTTCACTTCTATAGAGTGTTTAAATCTTCTTTTTAAAGGGTTATGTTTTAGTTTGTTGAAGGTCAGTCCAGTCATACAGACTGTTCCAGCCCTAATACAATGTGAGTAGCTGACAAAGAGTTTTTATGAAGTTTGCCACCCTTATTCACAACTGGAAACAATCATGGTAATTCTCAGATTACAGCAATAAGTGGAGCATATTTCATTAGGTTTATGTTTCCTATGCAGTAGCCACAGCAACTTAGTACTTTTTGGGGAAAGTTTTTTGGTTGGTTGGTTGGTTGGTTGGTTGGTTGGTTGAGAGTTTTTGTCTTTTGGGGGGTTTCTTAGGCTTTTTTACTAGACTTGAAACAGGTTTCCAAGTTATGTATTACATGGTTTGGGTTTTGCTGACTTTCTCTATTAGCAGTAATAGTCCTCTAGTTTTGAAAACACAACTGTCAATTACTATGAAGCAGCTCTGAGTTGCTCATTGTTGCCTTTGGCAAGAAGGGTGGTTGACACTGAAAGATCTCATAGGATCCTCAGTGAAAAAGTAAACACACACAAAAATGAGAACTTGCAAGTACCACAGAAAGAACAGAGAGCTCACTGGTCAGGAAAATAAACATTTCCAAAGCCTCAGAATGAGAGACAATTTAAATTAAAACTATTATATCTTATGGAATAGAAGTCGAAGTCCACGCAATTGCTTTTTGATATTTACACAGAAACCAGATGGATTTTTTTAGCACAGAGGATATCAGGATACTGCAACGAAAGATGGGAATCTCATAATAAAACTAAGATATGAAAAGCTCTCTATGAAAAGTTCTGTCCAGCAGATATTTTGTTGTGAACTAGCATTAGCCTCAAAGTGAGTATCATACATTATTTCTATGTCATACTGAATGCTATAACTCCCTCGGCAGAAAAAATAAGAGACGAGGTCAATGAGAATGAAAAAAGAGCTGCAAATACTTATACATCTTGTAAATAAACAGTCTGAAATTGTTCCACTACTAAACACAGCAGAACTGATCATAATTAGTAATTTCTGATTCAAAAGGTAATGCCATTATTTTGTCAGTCTGCTTCTGCTGATAATTGCAAATTACATTCACAAATAGGGAATTATTTTTCTGCCACAGAGTTTTTTATTTTTTAATGTTTCATGCATGTATTTTAGATAACAATTCATATTTTCTGGTTAGCAGCAGAATGGATATGCTTTATCATATAAGTGTACAAAACATAAAAGAGCTTGTACAGGTGATGTGGTGCCGTGTAACAGCAATGATTCTAAACCCTGATGCTTCAGTCAGCAAACAAATACTAAAATCTGAAAAATGAGGAATTACAATGTTTGCCTGGGGTTAAGTGGGCCAACTACCTGGTTTCAAATATAGCATGACAGTAAAATTTGCTATTTATATTATCATGAAAGCAAAAGCAGGGGCAGTGGAACCTACAGGTAGGATATTTGAGACAGAGAGACTCCCCTGCTTGTACAGTGTTGGAGTGTTGCTGATGAGTCTTCTGAGAATAAAATCAATGCTCATGCAAAAGCAGCTTCTGACTGTCAGTCAGTTTCACTCTAGATAAAGCCAAGCAACATTCAGAATACTTGCTATTGCTTCTGTCAAAAAACATTGAAACTCATAATTAATTATTGTGTTTAGTGAAATATTACATAAGCCCAGCCAGTGGCAGCAATAGGCAAAGATACCAGTTTTGGGTTCTTTCACTATTGGCATTTTTGTCACATCTCATCAGAGGGCTCCCCTGTCCTTCTGTTATAGCTCTCATGCTGGGCCTCCATGATGAGAGTCATACTCTAATCAATCAATATCTGCTACTCCTGCTTCTAGCTGAAGAATAGTGTATCACATCACCTGTCTTCCTGTTAATTAAAGGGGATCCTGCTTGTGACATTTCTACAACAGATTAAAAGATAATGTAAGAAGAAAAGGCTTTTGTTAACCTGCAGCTTCAACTCAGCTCTTCACCATGGGAGTTTTCTCTAATTCAACTGTTTTACATACGATATAGCAAGAATAATTAAGCTGTAAGGGGAAAAAAGAGTGAACTGACACGACAACTAGTGGATCCCTTACTGAACAGGGAGCCTCCCTAGCAGCTGGCCAAATGGAAAGAGATCCAGTGCATCATCTCTTCTCCCAGATTTCTCTGTTAAGCCTCTGAATATTAAGTAATTTTGTCCCCTGAGGCTTTTGCTTACAGAAGTAAATGTCCAGGACTGTTCTCTGACATCCAAGTAACTCATACAGAACTGCCCACATCATATATTGAATGTCTAAACCCTTGAAAATAAGATAACCTCAATAAAAAACTATTTCAAATGCCCCTAGTCTTTTTGAATACTGGAAAGTGGTACAGAATAAGCATTTGAAATTTTTCCCTCTTTCTATTGATGGTAGTATGTAACGTCATCAAGAATAAAAATTCTGAGGCGGGAGAACTTAGTTTTACATGCACTTTTCACACTGTGAAAAGCAATGAACTCCTATTTGCTGAGATGTCTTTTTCACATACATAGCAAAGAAACCCATCAGTTTCAACCTTTTCAAGAGTTTGCAAGAAATGGAATGACTTATAAGAAAGATTCTCAGTTTTGCACTCAAATGTGGAGAATCTCTGATTTTCTTTAAAGACAGTGAAAATCAGTAATTGAAACTGAGAAGTTGGCTTCAAGTTTCTTTTCTGATGTTGTGAGACTGCACTGCAATGTTCAGTACATCACAGCTTCTAGGTGTGCACATTGTGAACCAGATACTTTCAGACATATGGAATGAGTAAATCTGATCAGAATATTTTTATGAGTTCTTCTTGCATGTTTTCCTCCCAAACGCTTTCTGAACATAAGGACTATCTCAAGATGAATTACTTTTTCTCCCTTCCTAATCACTTCTATAGTCTTACTGAGCTCAGCATGTCAGAAAAATAGATGGGCTAAAAAGGAACACTAACAAACAACCCAAAAATCCCACAGATTCATGAACTGTCTACATTTTCCATCTGTAGAAGTCTTTGTATGTCTAATGTGCCTGCTATTTTTCCTGTTCTGGCACTGGCACAGTAACCCCTTCTCATGTCCCCAGAGGTGCTTGCATTCTCAAAACGTTGGTAGATCTTCAAGGTCCTGGATCAGTTAACAAGTTGTGCTGAAGGCTTTTGACAATGCAATCCATCAGATGATCAAAGTCTTCAATTGAAGCACTCTGAGAACTACTCAGTGACAGGTATTCAACAAATTCTTCTCCTGTCAAGTGTGCACTGTAACCACAGAACTCATGAAAAAAAAAAGGAGATATTCATCCCAGGGAAATTTTATGATCATACATTGGTACAAGTCTCTAGCCTCATTTTAAAAGAGATTGAGGTCCCAGTTGAATATTGGCATCTCTGGCAGTCTCAGAAAAGGTTTTTTAATTTCTTGAAAATAAGAGAAAATATTCCTACCACCACCATTTTTTCTTTGCTTTCCTGTGGTTAATTTTTAAGTGTCTTTAAGTAAGGCTCCCATACTCATGTATCTAATTCCTGACAATTCCTCAGGCAGGGATGCAATGTACCTAAAAGCTAGGTTTTGCTACCACAAATTCCTCTAGGAATCTTAACCTTAATGCCTGCTGCTGCCCGCTTCATGACATGTCATTTTGGAGATGACATGGATGCCAGTGGAACTTGTCCCTAAACAGCCTGGCAAACCATCAGAGAGATGCTCTATCTTGTGCCTCTCTTCAAGTTTGCAGTATCAAGTTCATGACAAGTCATCCTAGAATTAAAAATAATTATCCTCATTGCATGATATTTATTCCAGTTGGAAAACAAGCATGTAAATGCCAAACAATTTCAGAGCAGAGTACAAGTCATGACCTGTTTCAGTTTGGAAGTGCACTTGAGCTATCCATTTGCAGTGCATAAATTGCAAATCTCTGATGCAATATTGACTGATATAATCAAGCAGATTTTGTAGCACTCTCTAATATTTCAGGCACAGCTGAGCTTTACTGAATTTTCTCAAGTATTCAAAAATTACTGAAAGCCTGAATGAATGCAAAGTAGCACAAGCATTCCCCATCAGATGGTTACCAACAGTGTGACAGATATATTAAGCAAAGATAATTACTGCTTATAATCCAAGAGACAGGATTTTTTTTAGTGCATATGTTTGTTCATGCAATGATTACCATGTATAAGAATGAGTATACAAGGCAATAACAGATTTCTTCCCTTTGGGAATGTTTGTGAGTCATATTACAATAAAAAATGAGTTCTTTTTGCACATGTACATAAAAATGCCACTTATTATGTAAATTCAGTCTGCCCAGCATTAACTTACCTCTGTTATTGAAAAACACTTTAACATAAGGCCCCCAAGTCCACGCTGCGGGGGTGCAGTTGAATGACTTTCCTATCACTCACATAAAAATAAATTAATTAAAATGGAAGTGATCATGAATCAAGTCTATGAAGAAATTGTTATCCACATAAACTGCCTCAATATAGCCTAATTTATGCAGAAAATCTATCTAATTACCATAGCACATTGAGATTTCTGGGATGACACAAACATTTGAAATAAAGCAGAGTGATTATCTAATTAATGTTTGGTTGTAACTACCAGTTACTGTCCATCATTGTCAATTCTCTGGGTGTATACGCCTCCTTTTTTCTTGTTTAAACATAAAAGTTCCAAAGACTTACAAAAGGGTTTGGGATTTTTGGAGGGGCTTTTTTTGGTTTGTTTTTTTTTAAGAACACAAAGGAAGACAATCTCACAGAAAAAGAAAAACGTTCTTTGTTCTGCTAATCCACAATTCAGAGACGTCCTAGATATTTGGCTTGAACTTGTCTTTGGAGTGGAGCTGTGCTTTCAAATTTTTAAATTCCTCTCCCACAGGATCATTTCGTTCCCTTGCTAAGAATTTCAAAATAAATTTTAACCTTTTCTATTTTTTTAGAAAACATTATGTATTTGTTTACTCTAATTAAAACAACTTTACACTGTAATATGCATTAAATATGAAGCTAGGGCTTCAAAACAAACCAAATATTATGAAACAGTAACTTAAACAACTTGGTAGAACCATTTCTAAAACTATATTAAATTTCACTGATTTTTTAAATTGCTGGGTTTTATTTTAATAATTATCAAATATTTTATAAGGCAGAATGTGAAAGCAATTTTGGCTTCATATATCTAGTCTGGTTTTATTTCATAAACTCCCAATAATTAATAGCATCAGTGGTTGAGCCACAACTCTTGAGACAAGTGGTGAAAAAGAGACTCATGAGACAAAAGTAGAATTCAAGGTTGTATTCCTGAGATCTATTCAAGATCTTGGCTAATTAATATTAATGATTCCCAGGTGTGCAAAGTCTTATTTGTTATAAATGTTTGGATTCAGCTGAGCTGCTGAATAGCACTCTGAGGCCTGTACTTTAAGAGGATTCAAAAACTGCATTTTCCTCCAACCTAGTCAGGCAGATAAGAAACACCCCACACAGATCTGCAGTGAGCACCAAAGTGAGGACATTGTGGGTCACCATCTCATTTTAAAACAGTGCCAAGAACACACACTTCAGTTGAAGGAGGTAGAGGCTTAATCCCCTTCTTCTTGACAATGTTCATATCCATTGCTCCATTCCACCAGAAGGAAAGCTCAGCACATAAGCCCATGACCTATTCTGAATTAGGGTGTTTTCCATACCCCTCTCATGTACATTCAGCTAGAGCTGTTGGCTGATTTCTGGGGTGTCTACCCAAAGAGGTCTCATGCTCCCCATGCTCATACAAGTTGCTGCATAGTCAGATCAGAAGTCCATCTAGCACAGAAGCCAGCTTGCCATGCTAGCCATGAACTGATACTCTGAGAAAAGTAACACAAATGTGTGTAAGGCTTTCCTTTAATACTTTCCCCACTCCAACTATTTTCAACATAACAAAATTAATGTAGTCATTTACCACCTTTTAAATAAGTCAGGGCCATCATTTTTGTGATTATAGATTTCTTAAATAAAAAATTACATCATTTTAAAAAATATACCTTACAGAACTAAGCCATTAAAACACTAGAAAATAAAATCCCAAGGAGTCAGTGAGCCCCTCTTCAATATGTACATTCTGATATGTTCATGTCCATCCTGCAGTGCAAAATGAGTGACAAATGGAAGCAAGCAGTAATTATTCCTCTCAATAAAGGAGTAGCTTGAAGTACATAAATAATTACTGAACCATTCAATATTTTACCTACATCAGGTAAATTATGAGCAAGGCAAATTACTAGGATGTCTCCTCTATAATCAAGAAGAATATTTGATGACAGTGTTTATTATTATCAAAACCATCTTCATTGAACAACCGCGCTAATGAAAAATTTTATTTATATTGGTATTGATCACACTTATTATTAACGATGACAAGAGTAATATTATTATTATTAATCACAGCTACTGTTATGTATTTTTATGGTACTTGACAAACACATGCTTAAATACCTTGAACAAGGTTTTTTCCTTTAATAAATTCAATAATATTCAACATAATCCATCCAATATCTACCCTAAAGAACTCACAATCAGATTAAGCAAGAGAAAAACCAAATACAGAGTGATAATTTAGGTAACAGATTATCTGAGGAACTACTGGAAAATTAGAAAGAACACTTGAAAGAATTTTGAGATTTAATAATAGAGAACTGGAATTAAATAAAAACGCTCACAAAAAAAAAAAAAAAGAACTGTAGAGGAAAGAGAATAGAAAACAGTAGAAGCAACACAAACTAAACAAGAAGAAAAAGACAAAAAAGAGACTATGTAGGGATATGAAGTTGATAATTTGCCATTTCAGGTAGCCAGAAGCTAATTTACTGTCACTGTCTGTATAAATACAGCCCCCACAAATGGTGGGTACTTTTAGTTCATTCATTCATTCATTCATTCATTCATTCATTCATTCATTCATTCATTCATTCATTCCCTGATGCACTCACTGTAGCTGAGCACACAGACATACAAGGTGTTGACCTGCAGCAACTTGTAATTGCTGATTAGCTGTCCTGTAATTGCTGATTAGCTGTCCTGTAATTGCTGATTAGCTGTCCTGTATCTTGCATGTCTGACCCTTCAGATGCTTTGGATGACCCTTCATGCTGCAATGACCCCTCACGACACAGCATGAACTGTGTGGCCATACCCACTGGGTACTCAATTCAATAAGTTAATGTGGCTAAGATAACACCCACCAATTTCTCCACTGTGGACGGGTTAAATGGTTTCTATAACAAAGGAATAAACATAGCATTTGTTCAAGTAAAACATTTGTTTTCCTCAGTTCAGCACAACTTTTAGAATATACTTCCTCTGCAATTTTATATTTCCACCCTA
The DNA here is from genome assembly GCA_037013685.1 of Acridotheres tristis. Taxonomy (NCBI): domain Eukaryota; kingdom Metazoa; phylum Chordata; class Aves; order Passeriformes; family Sturnidae; genus Acridotheres; species Acridotheres tristis. The sequence goes on along the minus strand of CM072884.1, from coordinate 59,527,300 downwards.
TAGAATTACAAACCCATAAAGTATGCTATATTGGAAGGGATTTCTGGAGGCCATCCCACTCCTGCTCAAAGCAAGGCAAATTAAGCAGGTGGCAAAGGGCCATATTCAGTGAGGATTTGAGTATCTCCATAGATGGAGACTCCATAACCCCTCTGCACAGCCTGCTCCAGTATTTGACCATTCTCGCAATAAGAAATTTTCCTTCTCTCTAATAATATTTTTCAGTATTCCAACTTGTGTCCAGCGCCCCTACTGAACTTCTCTGAGAAGAGCTTGCCCCATACTCTCTGTTCCCTGCTATGAGGAAGTTATAGGCAACAGTAAGGTCTCCTCATGGTTTGATCTTCTCAAGGCTGAATGCACTCAGCCCTCACAGTCCCTCCTTATACTCCAGGTGCTGAGCTCCCCTCACTGGCTTGGTGACCTCAGTATGCCGATGTCTTCTTTGTACTGGAAAGCTCAAAACTGGAATGAAATGCAGTTTTGCAACTTGAATACATGGCAATAGTCACTTACCTTGACCTGCTGCCTACACTCTTGTTGCCCAGTATGAGGTTGTCCCTCTTTGCTGCAAATGCACAGCACTGATTTATCTTGAACTTCCTCCCCACTGGGACCCTCAGGTCTTTTTCTACAAAACAATTCTATTCCCCACCTTCTCAGGTGCAGAACTGCACTTGCCTTAGAAAACAAATGATCACCCAAACCCACAAAAGAGCTGGGTATTTCTAGACAGTTTCTTCATAGAGCTTTGAATTGAAAAATACAATGTCATGTGTAGAGCTCATAAGCAGAAAACAGATCTTTCTAAAGTACAATTTCAATGCTATTTTAAAAAACAATGGGGTCTTAAGCAAGTTTAAAGGGGTATTTCAGCTTAATTTTAGTACCATAGTTAGAAATTAAACATCAAAGTTGATAAATGAGAACATTAATTTACTGTACACTGCCATCATTGCCAGACTTTCATACCTGTATAAATAAAATAAAAAATAATTTAGGTGCCTCCAAAACAAAATCTTGAGGAAAAAAAACCACAAAAATCCCACAAGCAAACAAACAAACAAACAAACAAACAAACAAAACCTGTTAGAGGAAAAAATCCAAAATATATTACCTCACCTTGCACATAACCAAAACTCTCAGGCCTCTCTGAGTCATCTCTTGTTTGCTCTACTCACAAGACTCAAGATTCAGATGTAATTTCTTGAAAAATTCTTGAACTGGAAGTGGCATCTAAATAACACAATAACACTAGGTTTCCAATCTGGTTGTAGAAATATGAACCAGAAAGTATGAGTTTGAATCAGTAGACCTCCATGGCACAAATTAAGGCATGGTTTTATCCACAGATATGGATAAATCCATGGATATTGATGACTTTGTGCTATGTACTCATTAGCATTACCTAGATCATGGGCTTTGGAAGAAAGGAGCATAGAGAGACACGGAAAATACTTCAGGTGCAATACGCAGGTATGGAAACATAGAATAGTTTTGGCTGGAAGGGACATTTAAAGATCATCTAGACTAACAACCCTGCAATAAGCAGGGACAACTTCGACCAGATTGGATTCCTCAGGGCTCCATCCAGTCTGGCCTTGAATGTCTCCAGGGATGGGACATCTATCACATCTCTGAGCAACTCGTTCCAGTGTCTCACCACCCTCACCCAAAAAAAATGCATTCCTTAGAGCTAGTCCATCTACTCTCTTTTCATTTAAAACCATTACCATTTGTCATATTACTATAGACCCTGATAAAAGCTTGTCCCCATCTTTCTCATAACCACTCTCCAACTACTGAAAGGCCACAAAAAGGTCTTCTCAAAGCCTTCTCTTCTCCAGGCTGAACAACCCCAACTGTCTTAGCTTGGTCTCATAGCAGAGGATCATATAATCCATCCTTCTGACCATTTTTGTGGCCCTCCTTTGGACTCACTCCAACAGGTTGATGTCCTTCCTGTGCTGGGGACCCCAGAGCTGGATGCAGAACTCCAGGCTGAGTCTCAACAGAGCACAGTAGAGGGCCAGAATCACCTCCCTTGACCTCCTGGCCACACTTCTTTCTATGCAGCCCAGGCTTTGATTGGTTTTTTTGGCTTGCAGAAACACATTGCCAGCTCATGCCATCTTTCATCCACCAGTATCACCAAGTCCTCAGCAGGGCTTCTGTCAGTCCATTCATTCCTCAGCCTGTACTGATACCAGTGTGTGACTGACTCAAGCTTTTCCAGGTCTCAGTCAGGTCCCAGGTTCTATATGCAGGCGAATATGTGAAAAAATACAAATTCAAGCTTAGAAATGTTTGAAGCCAAATACGTATTTCAGAAGGTACTCTGAACTCCATAAGATGTAAGCTTTGATATATTTCTAAGGCCACTCAATCCTGAAACTATAAAGATCAAGAGATCTTGACTGAGTTATAAATTCACAAAGGTTGTGCACTTATGAGCCATGTAGTTCTTCTATGAGGAGTTAGTATGAGCTATTGCAACTCCTGAACCAACAGTACAGTGGAAATGACAATAAATGTTCTCCCAGCACAAACTTTTTCCTTTCTCATTGATGTGCATTTATTGAAAAATATTTTGAAGGTCTCCATCTGGGAACTAATATTGTTCCCCTTACCCCCATCAATTGCTTATAGTATATCTACATTATTCAATATTTTTAACTCTCACATGGCAATTTTGCCTAAACTGTAACAGCATCATAGCTGACCATTCCAAAGAGTCATAGAAAAGCATGCTCATTCCTTTGTCAAAGAATTACAGTTCCTAGAGTGATATATATATATATATATATATATATATATATATATATATATATATCACAAAAAGGGCAAAAGTATGGTGTAGTCCCAAGCATCCAAATGCTAAATTGGTTATAACCCTTTTTGGCCCAGCATGAGTGAGACATTATTTATTAAGCCAACAACAGATAAAAGCACATGCCTATGTTCTCAGTTCCAAGGCTGACCATAAGTAAAAATGTGGAAGGCACAGGCATTCATCCACCTACTAAGATTAAATCACTGGATGAAATATCGCTATTATTTATTTCTATGGTGCCTAAGCTTTCATTACAGCCAGTGAAAAGAGAGCTCTCAGAGCTCAGCCTAAACCTGATCATCTTCCCAGATGAAAAGCTGCTTCAGCTGCACCTGTGCTAATTAGATCCCCCTTAACTGTATAATATAGCTCAAATATGGATATCTGCACTGCAGAGACCTTATAGTCAGGAGTCTGAACCTGAACTGAACCCTAATTTTTTTCTTCTCTCATTAATTTTTTCTAACAAGAACCAAACTCCAATTTGTTGGTGCTCTCCTACATAAAAAAAAATTACCATATGAAACCCACTCAACATTTAAGCAATAGATTAGAGTTGGATTCACCTCAATTTTAAGTTTATGCTACTTGGATGTCAACAGATGAGAAATTCACTGTAGGCTCTCTTAGTACTCTTATAGCACCATTCTCTTGTTCTGTTTTAGAGAGACATTTTAGGATGAGAATAATTATATTTATTTCTTTACATTATTTATAAGAGAGTTTAGGATAAATAGGTCAAACCTGACCACCTATAGCCTGCCAATCACAAATATTAAACAGCACAGACACACTGTAAACATTTCCTTTGTTCCCTGAGAAGAAATAAAGCATTGAGAGCAAGGTCACATAATGAACTTATGTCTTCAATTTACAGCCCTCAAAAGAGCTAATTGTAGTGTCATTGTCTGGTTCATAGCTGAACATAGCTAATCTGCAGCTTCCTGAGGATTTAACTTAGGATAAAGAGTGGGATCAAGTCTGGATTTTCCTACTAGTGCTTAAGCATATACCAAATGGCGCAGTACTATGAAATAGTGAATAAGATATGGTTAGACATGTTTTGTGTCCTAGATAAGAGCTTTCACTTTAGTTCAGTAGCCAAGCAGTTTGAAGCTAAACCCCTTAATTTTCAAGTTTTGGAGCATTAATCTAACTAGGAAAGCGCAATACTCTCCCACATTTAAAAAAAAATAATAAATAAATAAATAAAAGCTAGAAAGAGCACAGCAAACTCACAGTCAACAGATCTTAATGCAGGCAACTCAACAGCTTGGAATTGCTGAGGAGGCTGACAGAAATGAGTCCTTTGTGAGAGCTGTCACCTTGTCTGTCATCGGCTCTGAGCATCATGTATCTGCATGTGCTACTCCTGATGGAGGGGAAACGTGCCAACTGAAAACATCATTCCTTCCAAGTCTCACAGCTGTTTTATTTTGGAAAGTCAGAGAGGAAAAGGTCTCCTTGAAAGCTACAGTGTAGATAGAAAAGCAAGTGTCAGGCAGGCATAGTTCCATCAGGGAGAGGCCAGAAAGATATAATCTGGAAAGCTGATCAGGGATTTGCCTAGAAGTGTGAAAGCTGCCGGACCCTACATTCAGCTGTGCCTGCATTGCAGTGGGCACCGTCGATAACGGGCATCAAAGGCAATCTTCACAGCATCCTGACTCTGCTCCTGAGCCAAGTCCCAAATGTGGATCACAGCAAAACTGCCTCCAGGCAATTTTGGCAACAAGTTGAAAATTATCCCAGCAGGCTGCCACCAGCTGAGTATTGCCAGCCTATACAGTATTGCTGCTACTTTTTCTCCATCTTTGATGTGCACCTTGTGCTGGGCATTTCAGGCTTATCCAGCAGTGTCTGGGTTGCAGACAGGGTTTTGGTAGGGAAGCGAAATGGAGGAAGCATGACAGAAAAGCCACCACAATTCACCCTGCATGGTGGACAGTTATGGCACCAAATGCACATTTAATGTTTTTTACTTAAAAAGTGCACCAAGATACGTGCATTCCCACTACATATGTGATCAAATTGTATTTTGCCATGTTTATGTCTTTGATGTCTCTGTCTTTTGTGTCTTTGATTCTTTTACAGGGTGAGCCTGTCCAATATAATGTTTTTAAACACTTAATATATTGTGAGAGGCAGGAAAGAAAATTTGGGCTAAGCATATATATTTGGGAAGAGAATGTGAAGATCTGTGAATAAGTGTTATTCTTCAACCCACATCTTACGCCTCCCCTTCAGCTGTTCAGTTGCTTGTTGTTTGACAAAACAGCAACACTTCTGGGACATGAAATGGTGTCAGTGGGCATAGATTAGTAAAAAATATAACATTTGGTAAAGAAAAAGGAAAAATAGCTACCCCCGATATTCTACTCTAAAAATTTACTCCGTGCATATTTTATCCTCTTCCAGTGCACCTGCTTTGACCTTTTGCTTTTGAACAAAAGCAGGAAAATAGATCTGAAAGATTCCTAGGCCACTGTCTTTGAAATATGCAGTCTCCTCAGCAAATACCATTATATTTACTATGCTACAGGATTGACTTTTATTCAGGAATGACCTTGTCTTTAACCACAACTTTATTATTTACTCCATTCTGGAAAAAGAAAAAATAACTACTTTTCCAAGAATAGCAAAGCAATCACAAGTGGTTGAGACAACTTCCTTTTAAATATGTTTAAACTTAAATTTGAAATATTTTTACAGAAGTATCACATGCATTAGTAGTAGCACATTTCTCAGGTCTGATATGTTAGATTAATAAGGGTTTTCCCAATGTTTTCAAGGAGAAATTAATTTCCTTTTTCCTTTTTGAGAAAATTATTCAGTCATATGATCCCTTGTATATTTCCACTCTAATCTGTATTTAGTTATGTCTTTGAACTCAGGTATTAGTGTCAGAAAAGATAGCTCAAAGTGACCATACCTCTCAAGTGAAAGACATTTAATATTGCTCATTAATGTGAGAGGATTATCTGCTCATTTTTAGATTATTAAAGTAGAAAAAGGATTGCCTAATACCAACCTTTCTTTTAATAACTTGAGATAATACAACTTGATAAAATAACTTGAGATAGTCACATCATTTGAAGATAAAGTGGATCACTCTCTTTTGTCAGTGTAAATCACTGTAACATATACATTTTTTCCAAGAGAAAAAAATATGCACAAAATTATCCTTGCCAAATCTTTCTGGAAAATCTAGCTCAAATTCCTGGAGCTTTTTTTTTCTGTAGTGTTTATCACCTTGATTGGTACAGCTCAAGAGTACCCTGTAGGTACTATTTGGCCCACTGACTCTTTACAGGGGGCTTAAAAGTATACTGCAATTAACAGAAGAAATTCTGTCTTAATAAATGCAAAATTATGCCCATGGGGGAAAATCAATCTTAAACTGCATGAAGCATGATGAGTTCTGAACTAGTTAATTACCACTGAGGAAAAAACTATCTCTGCACTACAATGGATAATCTAAGAAAATTAGATTAGCTATAGCTATCACACAGGAAAGAGAATTATAAAAATTATTAGGAAAGGAAGAGATAAGACATCAGACAAAATTGTTTCACCATTCAATTCTGTGATGCACTTGCATCTTGCAAATCATGTGCATCTCTAGTTCTCACATCTCAGAAAGGAATATAGTAACTCTAGAAGATTCATAAAGAAAGCTGAAAATTTTGTCAGACAGTTCTAGTAGGCTACCCCTGTCAGCATCTGAGCACCCACTAGGTCACTCACTCACCACCATCTCCAGTGGGATGAGGAAGAAAATCTGAGAAGCAAAAGCTGAGATAGCATGGACCAGATAAAGACAGTTTAATGAGTGAAGCAAAGCTGCACACACAAAATAAGAAATTCACCTACAAACGGGTGGGTGTTCATCCATCTTCGGGAAAGCAGAATCTCTGCACACTTAACGGTTACTTGAGAAAACAAACTCCATAGCCATTCTTTCTCAAGCTTTTATCACTGAGCATGATGCCATATGTATGGAATATCCTTTTGATCAGCTGGGATCAGCTGTGTCCCTTCACAGTTTCTTGTGCACACCCAGCCTCCACACTGCTGAGATGTGGTGAGAGGCAGAAAAAGCTTTGTGCAAGCACTGCTCAGCAGTAGCTAAATCATCCCTGTGTTATCAGCCCTGTTTAGATCACAAATTCACAGCACCATACATGCTGCTGTGGGGAAAAATTATCACTAGCTCAGTCATATACAATTAAAAAAGTCCAGTAAAAGAAATGATCAAATAAACTAGATCATCAAATTTAATGATCAAGACGATAATTCAAAATAAATAAAAGAGGAATGCTTTCATACAGTATGTATTTAACATATTAATTAATTGCCACAAGTTTCTGTGGGTTCCAAATTTTACATTTATTTACAAATAAAAAAAATAAAAATAAAATGTTTGAAAACATTAAAAATACTGAAAAGAAAGAAAAAATAAATACAAATCCAGTACTAGTCAGTAAATGCAACTGCAACTTGTTCAGTACAGATTTCCCTATACTTACAATTCTGCACAGGCAAAGGGAACTTGCATGGGAAGAACTCCCACATAAATCTCCATATTTTTATATTGTCACAAAGGTATCTGCTTTTGAATATTTGGATAAATGACTCCTCCTACTTTTGCATACTGAAGATTTCAGTTTCCTTTAAAAATGGGAAAAAATAATTTTTAAAAAACAATCCAGAGATGTTCATTGCAATGACCTTTTAAAACAGATAAGGATGTTTTCTTTCTCACCTGCTTATCACATTAGTCTGCAAACCGATCCATAGACAAGAAAAAATATGCTTATGCCATTCCAGGTCTATCTCATTCTTCTTCAACCCCCTCCCTTTCTCTGTGAAATACCAGTTTGCTATAATTTTTATTTTCACATGGTTACCTGGAGCTAATAAGAACTATGCTCTTGCAAGAGCCCAGATGAGAAAGGGCATATGAGTTCACTGTATGGAAGCATATGACATTGATGCAAATAACATTGAAAAGTTCGAAGTGAATGAACTGAAAAATACCTTAAATTTCTTTCTGATCTGGTGATTTCAGCAGTTATATGTAACAGGGAAAACAAAAACAGTAAAGGTCTTAGTCTCATAAAAGTCAATGCTAATTAATTCATGAAAGTCCTATGACCTGTATTAACCAGGACATCAAACAGTGACTTCTGACCTTAAAATATTTGAAGTTCATGGCCATTTTTTACTTTTATAAATTAAATTGATGTGATTGTTCTCTCTCACATTCAGTTTCATCATAGATCTGATTACAGCTACAGCCCCTAAATGTACGTAATATATTCCCCTTTGAGTGAATTTTTAGCTGCCTGAAGTCCATCTATACTGACCTTGTTACTGATGGCACAGATTGAACCCTGGTTACTAGGACAAGTTTGGGAACTGGCTTGTATCAAGGCTCTGTATAATGCAAACCCCCACAACTACCCTTTCTTCCATACCAAGACTTCTACTGCTCAGTTTGCTGCTTGGAATTCATGACTGAATTAACATGTGTGCTGTGGAGATTGTTAGCAGAGCTATGTCTCTGAAGGAAAACAAGAAGTAAACCAACTTGACAGTGTTATATCCACCTACTGAAATCCCACGACCCAGGCTAAGTCGTGCTGATTTTAATAAAGGAAGTCAACCATCTGATTACTAGTGACCATTTGCGAGATCCTAATAGTACTGACTTATGAACACAAGGTCATTGGTTTAAGCACAGTCTTGAGTAATAAAAACTAAAAAACACTGCATGCGTGTTATTTTTTAAATCAACATACTAACTGTGGTTACCAATCCTGTTCTATGCAAAAGACTGCCCATATCCCATAAACAAACATTTTAAAGCATATCTCTTCTATTAGACTTAGCTTACACATCAAAAAATTAATCACTTGATTCAGTTGTCTCCCCTCTCCAGATTAGGCATAAAAGATATTATTTGCTCTCAGGAGACCCCACCTTCAATGCTGCATTCAGCTCTGGGGTCCTCAGAAAAGGAATGACATCGACCTTTTGGAATGAGACCAGAGGAGAGGCACCAAGATGATCAGAAGCATGGAGCAGGTCTCCTATAAAGACAGGCTGAGAAAGTTGGGTTGAACCAGAGTGGAGAAGAGAAGGCTCTGGTGAGAGGTTAGAGCAGACTCCCAGTACCTAAAAGGGGCTTTCAAGAGAGATTGAGAGGGACTTGGCACAAGGGAATATAGTAACAGGATAAGGAGGAACTGAAAGAGAGTAGGTTTAGATCAGATATTAGGAGTAAATTTTCTACTGTGGGGGTGGTGAGGCGCTGGAACAGGTTGTACAGAGAACTCATGGATGCCCCATCCCTGCAAGTGTTCAAGGCCAGGTTGGATAGGGCTTTGAACAACCTGAACTAGTGGAAGATGCACCCTGACCATGTCAGGGAGGCTGGAAATAGATGACCTTTTAGGTCCCTTCTGACCCAAACCATTCTATGATTCCACATATTCTAGAAAAACCCAGCCAATCATAATTGTACAGAAAATATCCTCTTTTTTTTGTTGCTGTTAAGGCAGAGTTTTCCTAAAACATTAAATATCTTTTAAAATAAGCTGACACCAAGCGTTTTGAGGAGAACATAGTAATAATGCAAAGATTATATTGTTTACTTTGTGTTTAGCTCTTCATATATTTAAATCTGTTTAACTTCTATTTAATTCTTATCTAGGCCAATATAAAGTAAATCTTACAGAACTTATTCACTCCACCTGATAATTTCCAGTTAATATTAATGCTTTAGCATATAGAACCACAGAAATAAAGGCCAAAAGGGACCTGTTAGGTAATTTAAACTGAATATCTGCATATGAATGGTGATTATATTTGATCTTGTTCTTTTCAAAACTGAACAAAAAGTTTGCATATGACTGTGGCATATCTTCTTGAAAAGTCTTAATCTGAGGCAATGAAAATATAGCTCATGATGCTTCTCTCTCGCCTGTAGCTGGCAATCCTGGCCATCGGATTGTTGCTGTTCTTCAACATAGGGTCATGATCTTTTGCACAGCTATAATAAAGTGTCTATAGACTCACAAGTGACAGGTAGAAACAGCTGATTTGACCCCCTCAGGTACTACAGCCAAATGAATCTCTTGATCTCTTGGTATTTGTTATCATTATATCTATGTTTGTAAGTGAATCAGAATGTTACTGTTTCTGCCACTCCAAAAAGGTGAAGTTTTAAATACAGATTGTGAGTTTTGCATCATCCTTGTTTACCTGTGGCTCTTTAGCAGCCAAAATTATGTTCTTGCATTGCTCTTGGGATATGCAGCAGATGGTATTTGAGGATTGTCCCTGTGCTTGGTGTTTAGTGGCTCGTGGCTCTTCCAAAGTGCCTCAGAGGGTGTGCACAGGGAGGTGTGTTAATATGGGATGTGGGACTCTGGAGGACCATGTCCATAGCACTTAGGCATTCCACAGGTAAACTTGATGACCCACAGCCCTGTCCTGGATCTTGCACAGTGAGCCTTTGCAGTTCTGTCTGCACTTTTGTAAAATAGGACACACACTTTTAAAACTGTTTTTGGACTAGGAAAAATTCAGACTCGAAGGTATTTGGTGTCATCCTGACAAATCAGTGCCTACACTAACATTTTCTCTTCCAGCTCTTTCAAGTAAAATTAGCTAATTCAGCAAAAGTTCCGTTTTGGCAGTACAACTGTTTGTATAATGGAAGTTTCTGCTGTCAACCAAAGATCACATCCTTGATGATGATCACTGTGCTGGCAGATGCTGCTATAACAGACACAGAATAAATTGCATACACTGTGAAGTGCTTTGACAAGCGTAAATAGTCTGAGCCTAAATGTCTGTATTGCAATTGAGAGAGTACTTGGGCTTGAAAAGCATTTAAACATTTTCAAAAATATTACCTGGTATCTCATGACAAAGTATTTTGGTTTAACTCCAACTGGCAACTAAGCACCACAAAACTGTTCACCTACTCCTCATGCATCACAATGAGAGAGAAAATGAGAAAAGCAAAAGTGAGAGAAGTCACAGGTTAAGATAAAGACAGTTCAATAGGTAAAGCAAAGCTTTTGCTTTTTACACAAGCTAAACAAGAAATTAATTCACCACTCTCCATGAGCAGATAGGTGTTCAGCCATCCCCAGGAAAGCAGGGCTCCATCATGTGTAATAGTGATGTGGGAAGACAAATACCATCATTCCAAATGTCTCCCCCTCCCCAGCTCTGTATGCTGAACATGATGCCATACGGTCTGGAATTTCCCTTTAGTCACTTGGAGTTAGCTATCCTGGCTGTGTCCTTTCCCAGCTTCTTGTGCACACCCAGCCTCCTCACTGCTGAGGTGGGGTGAGAAAGAGGAAAAAGCCTGGAGGCTGCTCAGCAGTAACTAAACCATTGCTGTTATATTAACCCAGTTTTGGTCACAAATCCATAACATAGCTCCATACTAGCTACTCTGAAGGCACTTAACTCTATGCCAGCCAAAACCAGCACACAGAATAAACAGTGAAAAACTTCTAACACTATATTTTATTTTACTGACTTGTAAGAATATTTCAATTGCTTTTTTTTATTGTTTGTTTGGTTTTTTGTTTGTTTGTTTGTTTTTCAGCCTTATCTGAATATATATTCCTATTTGGTTAAAAAGCCGGGGTTTCATTTTTTTACCACCCCACTCAGCAGCATTTGCTGATTCTGCTGGTGATTTATAGCTGTACAAACCCTAAGTACAAAGGTAACCACAACACTTGCCATTTGTATCTGTCTCAACTACCATAAGTAACAGTGTCAAAAGGTAAGTAATAAAGAATCCCAAGCGTTGTGCCCTTTCTGACGGAATGGCAGAACAAACATACTGTATCTTGTATGTTCACCTAAATTTGGGAACTCTTCTGTTCATTCTAATAACTCAAAAACTCCATGGAATTAAACATTATGAGTCTCACAGAATTCTGTAATTTCATGTAACACAGAAATTATTGACTGCTTTTCCCTCAGTGAGGCTCTTCTCTCCTCTGGGTTTACTACCATTTGATCCTAGATATTTAATGGACCTGGAATTTGTTACATGTAGAGGAACAGACCTTTAAGGCAGGGCTTGCTTTACTGATTCTATAAAAACAAAGGAGGAAAGAATGTGACTTATCACATAGACGCAGCAGACAATATAAACACAAGATCACATCCAGCCAACACATTCTCTTTACTTCTGGAAAAAGCTATAGGCAAGCATCTGGGAGACATTAAAGGATAAACACTTTATTAGTGCATACTGCTATGTATACATTCCATGGCCTTACCACTTTATGATGTTATCAAACAAAATGTCACAAGCAGAGCTAGTTTGGTACTTGGCCAAAAGAACCCCAGGGAGACCACAGCTACTGTGGGAAGTGATGTTAGCCATTCATAGCATGGCATTTTTCTTTAAGCAAGCAACTAAGTGTAATAAAAGGGGTGACTGCTTGCAAATTGTCATCAGTATAGGAGGCAAAAATTGTTTTTTGTGAACTTATTCAAAGAGGTTTATCTTAGCACCAGCTTTGCTAATTATTTTCTGCCTACGCAAATTTTCAGAACTTTTCAAGCAGACATCATTTCACATCAGTTCTGATCAAGCTGTTCATGTGCAGTAGGATCAAATTAATAAAAATCATACAAAAAAATAATGGCAATGCTTTTTGGTGAGCTGAATTAATTACATATTTTGCTGATGCATAGTGGAATCCTTTTCAAAATTACTAAAATAGAGAAGATCTGAGTGGCGGGTTACTTTCAGCAAAATTTTGATCACATGAAGGAAAAATGAGCCAATAGGGAGTCTATTCTCATTTAGTATTGCAATATGTTTGACAAATATAATTGTTTTGATAATTAAATTTGCTTCAGTCAAAAACATTCTGATTGATCATAAAGAAATTTTGGGGGAGGGAAGTTGGTTTTACTGAAAAATGTCCCCAATTTATATACTAAAAGATACTGGTATGGTGATCCCAGTCTTTTACACAGTTACTAAATACTAAATACTGAAGTATTCATCCAGTATATGCAAGATCTAAGTTCAAGATCTTCCCTTGCTTCTTGATGTTTGGTCCCACTGTTCATATAAATGCTTTTATTGTTGCTTTTTGGAATATTCTGCAAAGGGATGTGTTCACTTTCTCCCATGTATGACATGAAATGGTGTCAATGGTAATTACATGTAGCCAGGAGCCAATGTCATCTTGACAGGGGAATTTCTAGTCTGAGAGCCACATTTTGAGAGATCTCACTTAACAACTTGCCATAGAAGCAAATAGAGAAACCTCCACAGAGGAATTAATTCCACCCATAAGTAGGAAAGTGATGCTGTACATCCTAGTAGACTTAACTGTGTATGATGAAAAGACAGGAGACAGTTCACCTACATTTCATTGTCTAAACACATATATCAACATATAAGCTAGGAATTGGGTTCCCATTTATGTCAAAGGAAATCATAGCCAATACAGAAAAGGAACCTGTAGTTTGGTAATGAGTTAGTAGTAGACAAACACTTATTTTGCATTGTTTTAAAATTCATCCCAAATATAATGACATAAGAATTTTAAAAATTATGTATAGTCTACCTGAAATCTGTTAACCTCTACGTTTTAGTAATAAAAAAAGGAGAAGAATCTTTGTTTGCTTCCAATCAGACTAATCAATTCTTTGATTACAAGCAATTTCTTTGAAAATAAATTACTTATCAACCACTTTTCTTGACAATCATTTATCTCCCAAGATTTCCCATTAACACATTATTTGCACCAATTCACTCAAAAGACTGTTATGTTTCAGTTTCAAGATCTTCAACTTTGAATCTATTCATAAAGGTAATTTTGGTGAAATTCTCACAATTCTTTTATGCTTCATTGCTAATTGCTATGGATTCATTTCTCACAATTGACTCAAAAGAAAGATGAAACTTTGTAATGAGGGCTTTTTTTCACTTTCATTTCCTTCTAGAGATTGTAAGCACAGACTAATCCGATGCAGTGCTTTATATGCTTAGTGGAAGTAAATGACAGCTTGCTAAGGCATGTTATGATGGATTTGAGCTGCATTTGAATTTGGATTTTTTTTTATTAGTTTTTTCACTGACATGTTAGCAAAAAAATATGAAAATAGAACTGTGAGATGAAAGACTGACTTAATGCCATCTTTTCTACCAACTATATGAAGGATAAATCAGAGCATTCTTATTGGATATTTCTTTATAACTATTAAATGAAATAAACCGTCGGTTTAAAAGAAATACAACAGAACAAGCCTCAGCCGTGATGAGCAGCATGATCATCTTATTGAGCATATTTCATTTCATATTATTTGTGGTTCTATTCAAGACATTAAAGCTAAGTCTGATGATATCTTTTAATGCTAGTATTATCAAAAAGAATCCTTTAACACACTTTGATTATATGGTAGCTGAGCAGTCTGTTGGTAATGGTGCCTTTTGACAGTCTTATGTAACCATCTCATTTGATCAGGACATATTCCCAAAGTAAAGCAATTTATAGAAAGACCTTTCCTCCTTGTTCCAGCTTGTTTATTTTCATTTAATCACAGTTGCCTTCTCAAATTGCATAGTTTCTTTCTTTATGATGCTTTCCATTTTTGTTGATACTTTATAAACATCTCCGCTCTTTTATTCAGTTTTGTTTTACAGATCCTTCTTTAGACATAATGTCACTTAGTACATTCAAAATTCTCTTTTCCGTGTCTTTTAAAGTTCACTTTCATTCTAATATTAAAATTCTTATTGCTAGTATTCCATAGAATTTAGTTTTCCTCATGCATTGTTTTCACTGTATTATCTCAGCATAAGTTGTTACTGCAGGGCTTAATTTTGTGTATTATGTGATGACAGACTAATTTATTGTTGCTTTTATGACTTATTGACAAATCCTATTTCTCCTTCATCATAGATGAATGCAAATAGCTTGGCCTCAATGCTTGGAAAAAAAAGTCATTACAGGCTGGTAATCCAATTGCCCTGAAAAATTATTATTTTTTACATTTTCTTTTTTAAAGAGACAAAAAGAAAAACAAATGAAAAAAACAAAGACAAACAAAAAAACCCACCACAGATCAGAGCATTTGCAGTTTGAATTCCTATATAAAACTGCCTGGTTTTGTTTGCTTCTTTGCCACAGTTTATCTCAGAGGTGTGATTCTTTGCTACACTGGCTTGGACAATTATTTTATCTTGCACACTCACTAGTAAGGGTTTTCTAATTTGTCTTCCTAGTTCTATCAAAGACAGAAGTTTTTCAGAATGCAACCAAATGAGTTGGCTAGGAAATTTCAATACTATGGTAAAAAAACATTCTATAACAAAACCCGCCTAATTATCTATGTTTAAAACTCTTGAAAGTACAGTCAAAATTACAAGGCTTTGTTTAAGTGATAGTCAGAGAATCTTTGTGGCCTCAGTGAAAAGACTACTTGATGAGCATTCAGAGGATTTGAGACCTGCTTCATGTTCTTTGTGAGCAGAGAAGGGTAGGTGGGTGGTGCAACCATTGGAGGCCATTTTGGGCAGAATGATCATTAAATAGATGGAGTTTTCAGTTCTTGGAGAAGTCAGGAGGGAGCATATCAAAACTACCACCGTGAACTTGCAGAGCAGACTTTGGCCTGTTTAGGAGCCTGCTTGAGAGTCCCTCGGGAGCCAGTCCTGAAGAGCAAAGGAGCTCAAGAAGGCTGAATATTTTTCAAGAGGGAAATCTTAAAGACATGGGAGAAGGTGGTCCCCCTGAATAATGAGCCAGAGGGGAAGACTGGCCTGGCTGAACAGAGACCTTTGGCTGGAACTCAGGAAAAAAAATAGAGTGTATTACCTCTGTAAGAAAGGGCAACTATGAAGGACCAGAGAGATGTTGTGAAGTTATGCAGGGATAAAGTTAAAGAGGACAAAGCCCCATTAGAACTTAATCTGACTACTGACAATAAAAATTGTTTCTCTAAATACATTAAGAAAAGGAGGTGTCCTGACCTGCATCAGCAATAGTGTGGCCAGGAGGACAAAAGCAGTGATTTTTCCTCTGTACTGGGCACTGGTGAGATCATACCTTGAGTCCTGTGTCCAGTTCTGGGCTCCTCACTACAAGTAGGATATCGAGGTTCTGGAGCAAGCCCAGCAAAGGCAACAAAGTTTTGAAAAATCTAGAGAGTGAGTCCTCTGAGGAGCAGCTGAGGGGGCTGGGGTTGTTTAGCCTGGAGAAAAGGAGGTTCAGGGATGACCTTATCACTCTCTACCTGAAAGGAGGGTGTAGTAATGTGAGACTTAGTCTCTTCTCCCAAGAAACGAGAAATAAGAGGTAAGGAAATGGCCTCCAGTTGCACCAAGGTGGGGGCAGGGGGGGTGAGTGGGAGATTGGATATTGGGAAAAAATTCTCCACTAAAAGAGTTGTCAAGCATTGCAACAGACTACCATGGCTGGTCACCATCCATGGAGACATTAAAAATATGTGTACATGTGATACTTAGGGATATAGTTTAGCAGAAGACTAAGATTAACAACAGGACATGATGATTTTAAAGTTCCTTTCCGGCTTAAATGTTTCTGTGACAATATGATTTGGGATGCAATTTGCTGTCTCTTACTGCTCTATCAGGACCCCTATGCTTGGGTGGAAGCTTTGGAGATGATCTGAATGCCCACAGTCTGACTCCTCCCATGGACAGAGAGTCCCCAGCTGTGAGAGACAGCAAGGCCATTTTGAAATAGTGGTGACAGGAACGCAGAATCTAAGGTTCTCCTTCAGTGAAAGGCAAAGATACATGCCATAATGTCACCTACTTCCTTTCCTAGATAGACCAACACGACTTACTGTCAACTCATGTTCCTGCAACTTACCTCACCCGTGGGGCTTCTGTAGGAAAATCAGTACAGTCATAATGCCTCGTGGTCACCTAAGAGCCTTAAAGAAGGCTTCTCTACCCCAGTGATGAACAAGTTACTTGAACAGAGTGTATGATAAATGGACAACAGTGCTTGGACTGCCTAGACACTGAGACAATATCTCTATAAAAGGGAGATTACATCAAACAAAGTCCTTGTATCCATGTATTTCTTGAGGGCAGCACCCCATGGTAACTAAAGCTGGCCTTAAGAAATACAGGAACATCATTTACTTCCCTCAATAATTTCCTTTAGTAGAATTTTTCTAGGTTGCTAGCAAAAAAAAAACCAAAATTAGTCATTGCTTTTTATCGTATTTTTCCAGTTTTTCTTAAAAACCATAGATAATATTTCTTTAATTTTACAAATGCTACACTAGGGAAGAATTCATTATCTGCTGACTATTCTCTTCAGCCTTTTGCAGAAAGATTTATCTTACCTAACATTTGCTATATAAACAGTATAATCTGTTATAAGAGATCGTTTAAGCAAGAGGGAAGAGACAGGTATATTAATATTATGATTCATCTCAAAGACAAGCAGAACAGACATAACCTCTGCCCATGTGCTACAGCAAAAGTCTTATCTAGATTAATTCATGATTTACAAAAAACTTTAAACCTCAGTGATCATATCATGGCTGTACCTTTGTCACCTATGTCTACAGAGCATAGATACTCATCAAGTACATTTGTTTTACATTCCTACAAAAGAACTGTCTCTGAGGGCAAAAAACAAACAAATAATAAGTCCTCCCTTGGAACAATATTCCATTGCTGAAAAGGTGCAGAGAGAATATTTTCTTGCTGACAATCTCCTTAAACCTTTTAAATAATTAAATTCATTTAGAATTAAAAAGATTTGAAAAATGAGCCACTCCTACCAAAATTTGCTGATGGTCTCTATTTGATTTTAGAAGGAACTACTTTAGATTTTGTGTGGGAGGCAGAACTAAGCATTCTTTCCACTGAATATAGTTGAATAGGAATCATAGGTAAAACTACATCTGCCTCAACAAAGTCTCATATAAAGGAGACAGACCTGTTTCGGACTCACTTTAAGCATTTGTGAAAATTTTGCCTTTAAGTAATGGTGGGCTCTTTCAGTGTTATGTCTTTAAGGCCAAATTTGCAAACATGTCTGGATCTTTATTAAAGCATGAACTTCAGTGCATCTTAATAGCTTACATCTGACAGAGCCAGTTTCCACCCGGAATTTTGTCACCATGCAAGTGAGAGGCTTCAGCAAGCAAGAGAAGCTTCTACAGCTTTCAGTGTATAACACTGATTTTTCAGAACTGACCCTTGCAATTCCTCTGACTTTTAAAAGAATCTTTCTGAGAGTGTCACAGAATGACAGCCTTTCACCAGCCATGCCTCTAGGGATCTTTGTGCTATGATAAATCACGTCAATTTTTTGCAGGATGATGTTACTTTGGATTCTTGCATTTATGTTCAGACAACAGATTAAAACTACTGATAGACATAGGGTTAACACCAGAGGCAAAAAGATATACAGAATAAAAGCAGGACTAACAGCTCCACATGTCAGCTGCTATAAATCACTTTCTACCTGTTTCTGTCACATCTTTTCTGACTTTAAAAAAAAACCAAACAAACAAAAAAACCAAAACAAAAAAACCAAACCAACCAAACCAAATCAAACCAACAAAACAAACAAACAAAATAATAAACAAATTCATCTTTGTTTCCACTTAGGGATTTTTTTTCCCAAACCCATCACATTCATGAACAAGTCAGTCAAGCCTTCTAGTTACAGAAGACAAGTACTGTAGCTGAAAAATTTGTGCAATGACAGATTAGTGTCAAATACATTGTGTGCATTAAAAAATCTCATATTTCTAATTTTTTTTTCATTCATATCACAGAGACGTGCATGTCCCATTTTTGATCCTGAGGCTTACAGGATTTAAAATAAAAAGGAGAAATGCCTTTATCTTTCGTCCTCTGAACTCCATTATTTAAGATAAGGGAACTGTTTCTTCCACAGAGGTTACTATCTATAGTTCAGCTCTTGGTAACTGTGTCTGCTGCAGTATTTTCCATGGGATTTTAAAGAAAATACTTAATAACCTTATCTAAGTTCTCTAGTCTTCAGCCCAAAATTCTAGAGGAAGATCGGTGACTACTGAAGTTATTTATCTCCATTACTCTCACCATCACATCATCGAATTGTCTAAATCCTAAAGCCACATCCTGTTTAACTTAGAGACCCCCTGAAGCCAGGTAGCTGCACCTTAAATGCAGGCTTTCACAGAAATACCATGAAGTGGAACAGAAGGGAAAGGTTTACTCATTTCCCTGAAATGCTATGCCATGCTATGTACCAACTTTTAAAATGTGGAGCAGTCTTAAAGAATAGTTCAAAATTTTAACTATTTGAAAGTTGTTAACATAGTTTCTGGAGGACCAACCTTGGTAATAAACTTAAATTCAGAGTAGGTTTAAAACAAGTAATTCTATGAGAAGTAAAATAATGAACCCTGGTTACTACTTATGACTTTAGAAAATACACATAGCACCAAATATTTCAGAATTAAAATCAAAAAATAAATCTATATTCTTTTAGGAAAAAACAATGAATCAGCCAGCGGATTTATACAATTAACATACATGCCTACCCCCAAGAGTGACTATTATTTCTTAGAAAGTTTAGTAATAAAAAAACGGAAACCCAAAATAGCACCTTCCAGTGAAAATATCAAGAGTTCTTCACGCAACACATTGTTAATTAGATTGGTGGTATGCAGTACAGAGGGGAGAATGGTGGAGAAAAGTTAATTGATTTTGATGGTGACTTACAATTTAAAGGATATATGAAGATTAATTGCAGAAAGGGGAGAAAAAACACACACATTTCTAAAACGGGAATGACTAGAGAACTATTAAGCAAATCAGCACAGACAATGCATGCTTATTTATCCCAGGATGTTTGCACTTATTTTCATTGTACATGTTCAGTTTTGGCATAGTGCTTTACATAATTATTCTTTAAAGAGAATAATATTGAAATATCATTCCTATTTAATAATAAACCAGGAACTTCCAATAAAATTGTAGAAAACAGATCTTAAAAACCATCAGCTAAACAAAAAGAAAATATATGTAAGACAGATGCTTTCTATTGGAAAAGAAGGTAGTAGAACTTTTATTTCATTCTTCTTTTCCTATAAATGTTAATTTTATTTTGTATCAGCAGTTTTGAAAATATCAGCTGAAAACTCCTCAGGATACTTGAACACTTCTCTAACAGATTTGCAAGAAAAAAATCTTGTAATGCAGCATAATTTTAACCTCCTCATAATGAAGTGCAACTTTGTCATCAAAATACTAAAATTGAACGAATTTCATTGAATTGAAATGTGGATGTCGTCAGCTTCTTACCTTCAATAACTGAAATTTTTGCCTACTGGATATAATCTATCAGTTATTTTAATTACAAAAGATAGGTGACACTCAAGAAATTATTACTGCCCACTAGATTAGATGAACCCCATATTACTGTACCTCTTCTTTTGTTTTTTTTCTTTATTCTTTCATAAAGTAAATGTACCTTAGAAGTACAACTTTTCTGCCAGCCACTTACAGACAGAATAGTTTTCCAGGTTTTCCAGAACTAGTGCCCTAATCCCTGCACAAGAAACCAAGGACAGAAACTACATTGTCTGGCCACACAAAACAGTATTTTGTACTTCACAAAAAATAATCTAAAACAAGCAAACAAAATATTTAAATAAATAGGTTTTTTTGAGGGTGAAAAGAGAAAGCGTCATAATGTTACCTTTGGAACAATATGAATATTATCTGAAAGCAAATTACCTTCTAGAATACAGGGGATTACTCCTAAATGAGCACTTCTCCTTTAGCTGTGTGTAACTGCTCTAGTAATGAGCCATAAACCATTGCTGAATCTCCAGCTCTCATGAGCCAAAATGACACTGTGTTAATGACATGAAAAACAATACATTCTGGGCTCATGCTGTCAGGTTAAGGGCTCCTTCTCAGGTCTGCTCAATTCAATCACATGTTGGGCTACCTGTCATTGCCCACTGACCAGGGTGTCATACATCACCTGTATGTGTGATTAGCAAGGAAACCCCTCCCTGTCCAGGCTTGTTGCCAGCACTGACACCAAATGCTTTCGGTGCTCCTCCTCATAACCAATTTCCCCACCAGCTGTGGGTATGCCTCATGAACCAGACTAGTTGCCCACCTTCATAATTTTTTATATCTTAACGGCACGACAGGAGTGAAAGGAGGCCACAAACAAACTTTTCCTTTCCTTTCAGAAAAAAAACCCAAGCTTTCTTTGACTAAAATTTCTGATATATGGACCACAAAGCTGTGCCATCAAGTTAAGGTATCTGTTTTCTATCATTATACTTGATAGAAATTATATACATGATATACATGGGTGGCAACTGGCTCGTATTTCTCCAGCATAAATTTCACATTTTCTCCAACTTTTAAACTAATTGACTTTAAGAGAAACACCCCCAGATGTTTCAAGACTCATAAATCCACATTTTTCAGTGTGCCCATAGGACTATTCTGGCCAGTCTTCCTAGCAGAACTTTAAAGCCCTTACAGGTTTCCAACTGGAGATCTGGAAATAATCAACAATTCCCCTCAGGCTTCAAGCTTCCAGGCTTACACAGGATTATTTTTTCACTTTCTGGGGGAAAAAAAAAATAAAAAAAAAACCCAAACAGATAATAATTTCAAAGGTGGTACTTTCTATGGAGTGAAATTAACAGGTATTGGAAGGTATTCAGTTGTTCAGTTGGCTGGAGATATGCTAGCACTGTACTGATTCACAGCTTGGGATTCCTCTCAACAGGGGGAAAGTTGATGGCAGTATGGCTTTGGTGAAAGTCAAGTCATGCCATGAGACAAAGTTTGGTAATGTAGCAACTCACTGCCGTCAGAATAGAATAGGCACAGGAATTTAAAGGCAAGACAATTTAATTTTACTAAAGCAAACTGAAGGCTATATAAGACAATATATAAAACATGCACAAAATATGAAATCAATTTCTTGCATCACAAGATGAGTAATCCACTGACTGAAGCAATGAAGCAATACACTGCTGCTGAACGGTGGCAAGACCAGGAGAATGAACTTCATCATACAATGCATACTGCTCGCATGACCAGGCAGAAAATATTCTTCTGCACTGTATTTAGACACTACATGAACACAGCTGATGTTTTTCTCTTGGCTTATGTGCATTTTTCTCGCAGTTTATATTCATTATGTGTACAAAAATAATGTGCGTGATTTTATTTTTTTTTCTCATCTCCCTGTAGATCAGCTCTAGAAAAAACAGCTTTTACTTTTTGAAGCTTCATGAGCAAGGATATCATTGACTACTCTTTCTGCACAAGAATTTGTACTGAGTGGGTAAAAGCAATAGCAAGTGAAAAAAAGTAGATTCATGGCATGAAGTATGCATTTAAATCATAGCAACAGAAACTAAAGAGTATCCTGAAGCATCCACTCTGATTCTCAGAACAGGCATTCTTGTCTATTTCAGCTAAAAATATTATCAATAGGGTGAGACCTATGAACTGAAGAATTGCTTTTGTCCTCTGTGGTAAAATAGCAAAAGGATAGTGCTGCTGTGCTTTGAGTGTGCCTGCTGCACGGTGAGAAATCAGCCTCTGAATCCTCTCCTGAGCTCCCACTTTTTAACACAATGCCTCTGAACACCATCTGTCCTGAAAAACTTCTCTGCCTTCAATATTTACCCTACTTGCTTTTGTTTTGGGTCATGTTTTGTGCAGTTTTTCAGGGTGAGGGAAGGATGGGTTGCCTAAACAAGTTGAGCATATGCCCTGAAGTTTTTTTGGTTTTTTGGGTTTTTTACTGGTTTTGTTTGTTTTGGTTTTTTGGTTTTTTTTTTTTTGCCTTATTGAAAAATATACAAGTGGATTAAAATTATTAAAAAACAAAAAATTGAAGCCAGTTGCCCAAAGGAAACATGCTTGGCTACTTCTCAACACTACAATCCTTACAGCAAAGACTATGCAGCTGACATGATAAAGCATTTGAATCAATTTAGCCACCAGCTTGAAGAGCTCTAGCTAAAAATGGGTGAGAAATACTTGTGTGAATATTTGGATCTTTCCCTCTTCCTCATCTGTGGGGATGCAGGCATCCTTCTAAAGCAGGAAAACCTTTTAAAACTCTCTGCTGACAGCTTAAATAGATGCCTCTCCCAAGCCTTTGGCAATCTTTCAATGAATTGAACAGAGGAGCACCTGCAAATGTTTTGTTGTCCTTTTCCACAGTGTATCACTGGAATATTACTTCCTTTCTTCTTGACAATTCCTCTTCTATTCACGATTGCAGGTGGCAAAATATCAGCAATAAAAACTCATTCCAACTTTTCCTGATATCTCAGGTATGCAATAAATCAGAATAAATCCATGATCATACATAAAGAACCATAGAATCATATATATAGAAAAGACCCTTAAAATCATTGAGCTCAAATGTAAACCTACCACTGCCAAGTTCATCATTAAACTATGACCCTGACTGCCATGTCTACACAACTTTTTAATATCACCAGAGACGGTGACTCAACCACTTCACTGGGCAGCCTGTTCAAATGTTTGATAGCACTTTTGGTGAAGAAATTTTTTCTAATATCTGATCTAAACCTCTTCTGGCACAACATGAGGACATTTCCTCCTGTCATATAACCACAGACACATAGAATGACTTGGGTTGGAAAGCACATTAAAGATCATCTAGTTCTAAAGTCTCATCCCATCTGGCCTTGGACACTTCTAGGGATCCACAACTTCTCAGGCAAACTGTTTCAGTGTCTCACACTCCTCACAGTGAAGAATCATCCTGTCACGTGTTGGAAAAAGAGACCTAGTTCCTTGTATAGAGTGACATGACCTCCCCTGAGCCTCTTTTCCTCTGGGCTAAACAACCCCAGCTCCCTTAGCAGCTCCTCATGGGATTTTTGCTCCAGACCCTTCACCAGCTCTATTACCCTTCTCTGAGCACACTCCAGCACCTCAATGCATTTCTGGTAGTGAGGCCCCAAAAACTGAACAGAGGACTTGAGGTGAGGTGCAGGACCTCCAGTGCCACACAGGGTGGGGGAATGCTTCACAGTAAAGAGGGATGAGAAGATCACTGCCCTGCTCCTGCTGGCCGCAGTACTGCTGACACAGTCCAGGATGCCACTGACCTTCTTGGCCACCTAGGCACAGCTGGCTCATGTTCATCTGGCTGTTGATCAGCACCCCCAGCTCCTCCATGGATGGGTGGCTCTATTCATGACACTCCAAGCACTGAAATGTGCTCTAGGCCAGCTGTCACACTGGCTAATACTGACAGAGCTGTGTTTCTTGGTGAGCAGTGATAACCTACATGTAGCCATGTGACTGCCTGCATTGAACTGATCCAAGTCTATTTAGTGTATAAGATGTGGAAGAGCATTAAGAAAATTTTCAAAAGTCTCAGGCTGTTATCATTCTGTACTAAGCTATGGTTTCTCTTCTGATACTGCTCAAAATATGTTTGGATCCCAGTTAATCCATCAGTGACTCTTGTACATCACACAGCTCTGTCATTGCTACTTAGACTTTGGATGGCAAGCCTGATTTTAGAGAATCATCAAGTGTGTCTTAGGTTTCTGAAATAAAAGGAACATGAGATAAACCTGCACCAGTGACTTATCAATTTCTTTTCCTCTGTTGTCTCAGGTCTTAAAGAAAGGAGAGGGGAGAGTTTTCTTTGATTGAGTTTTGCTATAGCAGTTGAGAGTGTTTAAGAAAATCTTAGCTCCTAGGGAGATAAAAACATAATGTTCACAGATCTTGCAAGGACATAATTACAATTCCTTCCTGCTGTCTTAAAATATGCACACCTTCCACTTCATGGCTGCAGATCAGACACAGAAATGGGCACATTTCAAAGTGAGAATAGTGGAAAATGCTCTCATTCCATACACTTTTGCTTTCATCCTTACCTGTTGCTTGTCACTGTTGCTGGAAACACTAAGCCCCAGAAGACTGCAGCATTTTTGCCCTGAAGCTTGAAAGTTAAGCTTATTTTACTTTCTGAGTTTTATTTTCAATTAAACTTGAGATGCTTTTAACACTCCTTTGTCTCACTCCACTTTTTTATATCAACTTAGATTCTTGGAGATTTCGTAGTTATTCTAAGTATTTTAAACAACTATTTCCAAAGAGCCCTCCAAACAGGGAGTGGAAAACCCTTTAGAGTTTATGCAAAGTTCTCTCCAAGAAGAGAGGGACTTTTATGTTATTTTATTTTATTGGCTCAGCAGTATCTTCCTTGCTGAGCAACAAAACAGCTTTCTTGAATCTCTTGCCCTGAGGCAAGGACAAAAAAAAGCTAGTTAGACTATGGGATTCAGGTGTCACTGTGCCAGCAGAGCTCAGCAGAGCAGACCGTGGCTGATGAAGTGTTCCTTTATGCAAGGAGGATTTCAAGCCACATGAAACATTTCTTCTTTTGTTACAAAAGCTTATCAAGTTCCAGAGGCTTTAAAAAGTCCACATGGGAAATTCAATTTCTAGAGGCACTTTAATCAATTATGCTAAAAAAGATTCCAAAACAGTGAAAATCTATCCAAGTGAACAATATCCTGAAGAGAACAATGAAGGAAACTAAGTATCCGTGGAGCTGCTGGGGCAGAGATGAAGGTCAGGAATCCTTAGCTGTTGTGGCTGTTTACACTATTTACATAATGCAGTTATGAATGCAGTGATCCAGGAATGGTTTTTGAATAAATAGCAAAGAAAACTGGGGGATAATTAAAGGTTAGTTAAAGTTTAGTAAAAGGGATCATCATTACATTGAAAATCTAGATCATAGTCAATCCATCATAATTGACACTCCAGTCACAGAAAAGTAAATTTTATCAACAATTTATTGTGATTTCTTCATTGGACTTACAGTATCAGAGAGACAGACTGAGTTCTACTGTTGGAAGGCCCATAAGCTTTAGGGAAACTACACAAAACAAAAGAGAACTTGGACATTAACAATGAAGTTAACACCACAACTGAAACAACCTAAATCCAGTGTAGTAATTTTCTATTAATTAGAAAAAAATATTCGTTTAATTGGATTAGAATTAACTGTTAAAATAAATAGATATTTTTGAAATGTTGCTAAATAGAATGAAAATAATTTTGATGGGATTTCATGCCACAATAAGAATTGCAAATGGAGAGAAAATACAGCATTTTATCTTATATGGAGTCCAGAAGAGTATCGATAGGTGTTTAAATCATCTCCAGGAAGATCAATACATATTATGAGAGATGCATAGTTTATCATTCCTCTTGACCAACAGAAGCAATGAAATACACAAAAAATAGGTGCAAGCACTGAAATAGTACTCTTTGAGGGTATAAATATGTCTCCTGAAAGAAAGAAGAAGTCCCCATTTAAAAAATGAAGTATCAGAAGTAAATCCATTCACTGAAGTGCATCCGTTTTAAGAAAATTGTGTCTTTTAAACTGGGAGAGGAAGCCTCATCTAAACAGATCTTTCGAGGTACCAAAAGAGAGTCCAGATCTGCCATGGAGGCCCAAATATATGGTACTTCACCTAACTTGTGTAAAGTTGGACCAAACATCAATCTCTGATATAAAATGGCCCTTCAGAGTGACACTAATAAAAGTATCTTAGAGCTATTCCCTTCCTAGGCCTCAGAAGAATAATTTGCATTGCATAAGGTACAGCCTTATCTCCAAGGGCTTGTAACTGCTTTTGAGCATTTACAAGCTCAATTAAAACAAGGACTTGTGCAAACCAGTTACCCAGAATTTGTATGGATTTTTGAAATAATTCTAACCATTCTGTTCTCTGCTTTCGACCATTACATAAAAATTTAAAGAATAAAAACCAACCAAAAACAGTGAAAAAAAATTCTTGTAGAGGAGTTTTGACAAGTTTTAGTATCACAAGAGAGCATTAAGCCAAATGGATGTTCTCTCGGAGAGGTCAAGCTACCACTGAGGCAGCAATGCAAACTGCCATAAAGTGTTTGAATACAGATGGATTTAGTCAAGAAGAAAAAGGAGTCACCTTTCACAGCTGACTTTCTGGTAGTGAGAGAGAAATCCTTTATAAGGTCACTATGGCAGCATGGGTTATGTGCCAGCAGGAGCGTTGGGCTCCTAGGAAAGTTCTCCAAGAACTGGAAGATGGAAAAGCAGAGCAGTGCAGGGCTGTGGTTAAACTAGTAGCCCAGCTGGAAAGCGAGTTGTCTTAACCTGTTCTCAGAGCTGCCTTGGCCCATGCAGGTGTCACACACAAAGACACAGTGCAGACATGCTGTCACAACACCTGTGTCCTTCCTGAGCCTTCTGGTTCAGAGGCTCAGAAACAACATTTAGCCCCACTTCATTTCATGAAGCACATAAAGTAGGAGCTGCAACCATTCCAGATAACTTGGACACAACCTCACTGATCCACAGAGGACAGAAAACATCTCCAGGAAGCAACTCACACATAAGAGTTGAATGCCCTCTGAAGTCTGTCTCTGAATCACTTCCTCCCTTCCTCCTCCTCAGCCTATCTAACAAAGATGCCTAGCTGTGCTGGAATAAATGTGCAATTTTGATTTTAATAGCAAATCTGGGTAAAAAGCCTCCACAGTGTTTATTTTCAGTCATGGAGGAAGGAGGTGATTCTTCATAATTTTCAAAAAATTCTGGGCTCTTGGCTGAAAGTGTAGTACTCATTACACTGAGTAATGCAGTGCAGCAAGCAAACTGCCCTTAAGTGACTGTCAGGCAGCAGCAACAGCTACTGTCAGCACCCATTAAAAAAAAAAATCCTAATGTGCTTGTTATTTAATCAGCAGCCATGCACCTTGTGCTGACCGTATATTACTGATCAACAAATGGATGTTAGTTTTTCCATGAAGAAAGCAATATAGTGGTACTTAAAATTAATACTGAATGTCAGTGCACATGAGTAATAGATTTTAATGTTTTTAGCCCTTTGGAGGGGAAAAAAAATCAATTTCTGAGTAAAAGTTTGATACTTTTATACAAAGCCCATTCCTACCAAAAACACTTGAACGTTTTAATCTAAAACAAAAATCAGCAATAACTTTTTCACCTAAATTGGCCTAAAATCTTATTTTAAACTTTTTTTCCTGAATTCTTTCTTATAACTTTGATATAACAAAGGCCTAATAGCCCTCTGATCAGATGAGCTATAAATAAATTACTGAATAGTAGCGCATAATATCTTATTTCTTCAACGTACCGCCTAAATATGAAAGATGCAGGTGTGGGTTTAAGGTTGACTTGAATAAAAAAGCCTACAGATATGTTGCAAATTTACAGCTGGAAAAGAAAAGGCTTGGCAGATGAGAGTGTGCCCTGGTAGTACATTCTTCCACTGCAGCTTCCCTCCCTTTATCTTTTGTTTGTTTTGCATCCATCCATTTTAGATCTTTCCTGCTCCCTAGCTCAGGTATTTCATAACACACCCATCATCTTCATATCTAAACTCCTCAGATCAGGAACTTTGTCCCACAGGGCATCTAATCCAGCAAAGTCATACAAGAATGAAACTTCTGAATCACTGTGATAAAGCAAAGGACTCTGTTGACTGTGACCACTGGCATAAAGGAAATAGCAAAGAGATGTAGGGCAATAGAGACCTACAAGAGGGACTGAACAGGAGTTATAAGGAGGCAAGTGAAATACACGTCCCAGAAACAGAGGGAAGCTGCAAGGCTCTGGAGGCTGAAGTGTTCAGGTTTGAAGTGAGAAAGCCAGAGCCAAAGAGCTCTTCTCAGAGATGCTGCCTTGGAAAATCTCTACAAACCAGGTGTTGAATCTAGTCAACAAAGGGCTTTGATAATTAAGGAAAATATTTCAAAATTATTATTATTTTCTTCACTGACCAGCTGGCAATAGCTGTCAACAAAAGCTTTCCAGATCCATTTCTGTCCAATTTCTGTTGGAGAAGAACTAAAGGCAAAATGAACTATATTTATCCTCTTCCTTTCTTTCCCAACTATAAGCAAGGATGAAATGTCACCAGGAAAATACATGTATAATTGGCATATTTGATTGATGTGTAACTCTGTGGTTCCTGATTATCTGTCAGAGAAAAAAAGTAGCTTATTGTCCTGTTAACAATTAAAAATGCACTGAGGGCTGAGACAAAGACCTTGCAGGGAAAAAAACAGAAGGAACATTAGCACAGTAAAAGATTTTAAAAACAAGATAACAGTCCTCAAACATGATGCAAAATCTGATCAACTGTGATGTTAAAATATGTAACCTTCAAAACAAATTTATTTTGAGAGCTATAGTTTCATAAAGTCTTTGCAGAACAATGTGACAGGACTTAACAAGCAGGGCAGCTCTATCCCCAGCTTTTATGTAAACAGCAGTTTACAACACACTTTCAAAGAAGCATGTGATCAGATTTTTTTCCCATTTGATTACAGAATTTAAATGTGCCGTTTCAAGTGCTTTTCTCCTGTGAAATTTGCTCAAGAAGAAAGAGTAAATTTTCTGTTTAGAGGGTATTTCAGTAGTAACGTGCTTTACAGAACATTCACCCGTTCTTCCTGAAAAATCTGATTCCTTCCTCACCTCCTCTTCCTTCCTCAACATCTTCTATGTAAAAATAGCTGAATAACAGTTCCATACATCTACAACATTGAGATGTGTTCAGTGAAATAGCCCCTACAACAAAAGGAATGGCTTGCAATGTTCAAGCTTAAAATAGCCAGCAGACTGACTGGTAGCAAAGGGGATCACTTTGTATTTATAGCAACAGATCTGTCCATCATATATTAGATTGAAACTGATTATTACTCATCCGTTAAAGTTAGCTTATAATCTGTTCAGTCCTTGCCCCTAGATATCTAAATACATCAGAGTTTTTTCCTGGTAAGACAGAAATGAGCAGAGTGATTGTAACAAACCCAGTGACAAATCTAAATTTAATCAAAACCTTCCCCTCAGCTATCCAGGTAGCAGGAAATAATAGAATGAGTCAAATCCTTCACCAGTGAAGGATAGTGACCAGAACTTGTTTTCCTGGAGGAAATGTGATCATAACATGAGAAAAACTCCACACATACAATTAGTAGCAAACACAGCAAAAAATTTGACAGCACTTCTTTCTCGGTTGTTTGGTTTTTGTTTGTTTTTTTTTAATAAATGGCCAAAACCACAGATAGATGTGTATGCAAACAATAAAAATTGTTTCAAATAGCAGATCCCCTGAATTTTTGAATATACACAAAGATCTAGTTTAACCTGACACTGTTCTCAGAATGTACCTCTTGGAAGCAAAAAGGAAAGTCACCACTCATAGGCTGTATTGTTAATGCAGCTCTTTATGGATATTTCCTTGGCTTAAAGCTGTTCCAGCTCTAATGAACTCGGTAAGATTTGTACAGAGAGGCAACATGTTTTATTCAGAATGGAAAAAGTAGGCCACTGGGTGAAGAACTTCTGCACAAAAGCATCTCTACCTTGAGGTGTGCCAATTGATTTAAAAAAACATTACTTGACCATGCAAATACTCACCTCCCTGCAAAATCATCACAAAACAACCTTGTTTGTGTGGTTTGCATTTTAATAATACCTCTGCAAACTTCCCTCTTCAAAGTGCACATACCTTACTATTACACAATCTTTTAACAGTACATATATTTTAATTGTGCCTTTCCAAAATACTTCATCAGAAAGCCGTAGAATCAGGTACATCCATTTGTTTCTGGTAGACCAGCTATAAAGAACCACTTGTAGAAATATTTTTTGACTCCTTCAATATCTATTTTTCTCAGACCTTGACTCAATTACATTTGGATACATCAGGTCTGCAGCAGACGTGCCAGAAGATCAAGTTACAATACTGCAAGAGAGTCTCAAAAAGCATTTCATGAACCTCATAAGTACTTACATTAACATCAACTTTACTTTTTGAAAAACCCATTGCACTATGAAGTCTTTCATTGCTGCAGATTTCTTCTCCATTGTCTATGGGAACACTAGGTTGAGCAGGACAAGTAATTTTTCTACACTTTGAAAGGTATGGTTTATACAGATCTTTCACCTTGGTAAATTACCTAGGCTGTATTGTGTGAATAAAAAACATATTTTAGGCATTTTCAATATTGTAAGTAATATCTACATTTCCTGAGAGCTTCCATTTTTAAGATAATTTTTAAAAAACTTTATATAATCGATTTTGTTATATATGAATTAATGTATAAATTATATTAGTTTTAAGAAGTACTTATTTATTCTAAAATTTAAGTGGTCAGACAGTAATTAGTTGGTGTATCTGCGACAAATTATAAACATATACTGATGCATTGCTGTGCATTTTAGGACCACAAAGTCTAGCATGATGCATCCTTCCTTTCCAGCCTTTGATCTCTGCAGCAGCTGGCAGTTACGCAAGCTACAGACAGCTGGAAATTTCTGGGAAATCCCCTGGGACATGGATAGTTGAGTACACAGCTAATCCTACTCAAAACAGAAACTTCCAAGTTAAATCTAACAATTTTTTTTTTTCTGGATCAGGTAACATTTCCCATAGATTTTCTCCCAGTTTTAGCCAAAAGCCTCTGAAAGAATATACTGCAGATATCTCTGTACGGAAAGACAACTCTTAATTAGTGGGTAAGTGCTACCCTTTTAGCATGGAGATGACCCCATTTGTTTATTCTACAGGATCACCCCAATATTATCATTAGATGCCCCTGTTTTAGTACTGTACTCACTATACAGAGTTTTGTTTCTCTGTGAGCTGATGAGAAAGTCCACAAAAAGAAATGGTCATCCATGTATTTATTAAAGTCAGAAAAATTTCAGTAACAATTTTTTTTTTAATGTCTAAGAGAATATTACCAAGAATTTGCCCATGTACTGAATGAAAAATTTAAAAATAAACCCTAATATGCTGAAAATCTCTATAGTGAGGTGCAGGGCTGTTTGTTGCTCATCTGCCCATTGGACTGTGAATATATTTGCAAATTTCTATGCAAGTGGATCTTCAAATATTAGTCCATAGGCACTCCTGCATTCCACGTTGATGTATTTGATTGTTTTTACATGCTTTAGGCCAAAAATATAGACCTATTTTGTGCTAAGCTACACATTTACTGTGTAGCTCTAAGCAGATGTTAATTCAACCCTGTTTCTGATATAGAAACTAATCAAAACTTCACAGAATTCCTGTGTTTTGTCTTATGGCTAGCTTTAATAATTGAAATATAAATCTTCATGCAAGCTTTTTCCCGAGCATAGTTCCTCTTTTTGACAGGAGCCCTCTTTCCTCTTTCATATCTTCCTTTACTACTCAGTAACACTACAACTCCTACCCCTGCTAATGCCTCCCTGACTACATATCAGACTGAGTCAGGAAGGAGATTTCTGCTTTTCTAGCATCTTGTTACAAATTCAAACCTTATCACCCTACTATATAGCTCATAAATTCACATTTCTTACTCTTCAACTGCATACATTTGGTATCATTTAAATTTGGCACTACCAAGTGCAATCACTGTTCTGATAAATACATCTTATCTCCAGTGCCTAGAGATAGCTACATGAAATGAAAGGAATAACATCTATGAATATCCTACAAAATAAAAATCTCTTCAGATTCTTCATTTTCTAAACATTTTTCTTTCCATTTTTTCCATTTCAATATACTAGCCACGGGAAAGATCGATGGCAGCAACTTCCAGAGAGGTGTTTGATGAAAGAATAATAAAATTGGTGTCTCATTAAGAAAACATGCAGTCCAGAGTCATATAGTAATATTATATTTATACCTTCAACAAGGTTTATAAGCCAGCTAATCTCTTTTGGCAAAGTAAGTTTTCTGAAGAAAAATATTTTTTCTTAGTAATCTATCTAATTTCATGTAGAAGAGGTTAACATATTGTTATGACAATGTTAGTTAGGACAGGGAGTCATAACTATTGATAACAGCACCACAGTGCTGACAATGGTGCTTGCAAAGATCCACTGATATGAAGAAGGCAGATAGAACCTGACTTCATTTATGAAGCATAAATAAAAACAAATTGATTACTTTTTTCTTTTCCTTACATATATTTTTGTAGGAGAGATTATTTTTTATTACTCAAAACATAAAAAAGTCACTTCATGGATCTAGGTTGAGAATAGGGTCTATAGAGTTCCTAGAACTGCTAATGGATCAACCCTGCACAAGAAAATTGCAATATAGTCAAGGTTAGTGTTACTTGTTCAAACTAGTTAGTGTAATGGAGTAATATATCTTTTAAAGGTAGCTAATTTACAATGTACGAAAAAAAATCAGACACTTATGAGGTAAAAAAACATTTGACAGGTAAGTGACATGACCAGAAAAGATAACATTTTGGATATATGTAGTAACTTACGTGATGTTATGATTTAAACTGAGTTAAATCCATCTGTCATTTGCTCTCCCAGCCACAAAATCCAACGTCTCATAAAGTGAGAAACAAGAAGAGTTTAATAATCCAGAACCTCTTAATGATTGACTCAACAAGCCACAATACAATTCACCTGTAAGAAAGGCAGAATAATTTGAAATGGGCTGTTAATTAAAAGCTAAGGACATAAAGGTACGTGAATCGAATTTCACCAGCACTTATTGTTAAGATAACTCTGAAGTGGTGTTACTTAATTGAAAATGTGGCAGTAGAGTTTACAAATAAACCTCTGATAATACCATAGTGGGAGAGATAACAGAACTTTCCCCAAAAAACTGCAAACAGCAGTAGGCCATGATGAATAGAAACAGAAAAAAAAAAAAGGGAAAAAAATAAGATAATTGAAAAGATATGTTTCTAACTAGTCAAAGAAAGGAGCTATGGTTTAGAAACAACCAAATAAGAATCAGACGTTACATTTCTCAGAAATACCACAAAAATTTAAACATTGCACATTCAACTTTTATCTCTCTCCATATGTATCATCTATCACTGCCATAGTTTCCCTCTTTCATTGCAAGTCACATATTCATATATATGTCCCAACTGTCTGATTTTGAACAGTTTTTTTAAAATCTCAGTACAAATACCTTAACCAGAGTGCAGTGCAACAAGCAGGGAAAAAAAAGGCAGGTTTTGTTATTACGGATAGTAAACTCAGAGAAGGTAACAGGCAGGCACTCCAACAGATTGCCCAGGGAGGCCAGTGAGTCTCCATCATTAGAGATCTTCAATATCTGTCTGAACATGGTCCTGGGCTACTGGTGCGAGGTGGTCCTGCTTGAGCAGATGACCTACAGAAGTCCCTTCTGACCTCAGTCATTCTGTGACTCCATTAAAGGAGGGGATATAGTTACACCTCCCCCCCAAAAAAAGTTTAATAAGGTATATGACGCTTACTTGTAGAAAAGTGATAAACACAAAAGTTCCTGCAAGCCTGAACATGCCTGTTTCATCTCTACCCTGTTAAATTTAGAAAGTCTCCTTATATACATAAAGCTGTGCTGTTGACAACACATTACTTCTAACTTCCTTAACATATTGTATTTCTCAAGGCTACATTACCATGTTTATGTAGGCTCGTTACCATTTTTCATGGGACTTGCAGAGCTCTTTCCATTGTCCCTCCCATGCCACTTACAGCAGTGACTGTGCCTCAGGATTTCCCAGGTGACGAGATCATTTTTGGAGTGAATGTGCTCAAATGGTCAATCTGTCTGCTGAGGCAGAAAAAAAGACCCAAGGCCAATATCAATAAATTCATGTAAACAAAATGAAAGTATTAGAGCCTGATAGGTACCTCTCAGGTTAGCTGTACATTCATTTTCATTGAAAACTGAGGAGCACTGGATAGACACCAAGGACAGCATGACAGATGATGGCTCATCACAGTTGGAAGACTAAGAGAAGTGGAAAGAACACAGTTCCTGTGTCACAGGAAGAAACTTCACTTTAAATGTTTACAGATATTTTTCTTGCAGGCTCTAACTTTATTCAATGTGAAATTCTATGCAGTATACATAAGTATTTATTTAATTACTAGATCTCAAACTGAGCCCCCAAAGAAGGACATTACAACATCTTTTTCTTGCAGTTAATAAATTAGGTAATCAGCTCATTTCCATAGAGACTTCATAGGACACTTCTCATCTTGAGGCCAGAGAAATGTCATAAATTATATCCAGAACCAGAGTTACCACAACCACTGTCTGCTTACCACTCTAAATGTTATTTTTCTTTAATTGTGTATGTTATTAGTTGCTGAAGTTGTTTTCCTTAGGACTGGAGGGTAGAAATTAAGTTGGTTTAAAATAAGAGTATGGTCTGTTTTTTAAAATCAGTGCTATAACTCAACTAAATATTAGTCAAAGACAGTTCACAAATACTACATACACTTTTACTGGTTATGATTATTCATCATGTATTTCAAAATAATCAACTGCTACAGCTTTTGGAACTTTGCTACTCAATATTAAACCCTATTTCTCATTCAGAGGATAATTCACCAAACTAAAAACTCACACTTTGGTAGTCAATATAACATCTTTGGCCATGGTTCATTTAATTGGGGAAGATTCATAACACAAAACCAATCAGTCCAGTGGGCTCAGTTTCAAAGCTGAACACAGCAAATTATTCACCTATGTCACCAAGAACTGGAGTCTTCTCATTGTTGTTTAGTAAGTGTGTTTCAAACACTGCATTTTGAACTACAATCTAGCAAGTATTGCACAATGACCTTTGTATAAACCAGAGCATTAAGATGGAGTCCTGCAGGTCAGGGAAATCCTTAAGCAAGCAGTATAATAACCAAGGATGCTATTTTGCCTAATTAGACCAATCAAGCACAAAGTAGGGGAAAGTCACACCTTGCAACTGAGCATAAAACATGCAGAAAGGAGCTAATCCAGTGAGGAGGCTCTTCAGACAGCCACAGCAACAAAAACCAGCTCTCTCATTTCTGGGATGAGTGAGGAAATCACTAGACTGCAATAGGATAGATTGATTTCTTCTTTTTTCTTTCCAAAATAAGGATAGAACCCCCAAGTTTTGCAAGGAAAAGAAGTGGTATTAAGTGTCCTCAAGACATAAGTAGGTCTGGCCCTTTGGGGGACATAACAAGAATGTCCAATTTCTGGATCTAAGGTAGGAGCTATACAATTATAACAAAATACTACAAACAGATCATGATGATGCAAGAAATATGGACTCTGGGGCCACCAACAAAAGAAGGACATGGACTTGTTGGGTCCAAGAGGAGGGCTACAAAGATAACCAGGGGACTGGAACATATATCCTATGAAGACAGGCTGAGAGAGCTGGGGGTATTCAACTTGGAGGTGAGAAGGCTCTGAGGAAACTTTGCAGTTCCTTCCACTGCCTCAAGGAGCTACAAGAGAGCAGGGTCTTTCTACAAATGCATGCAATGAA
Organism: Acridotheres tristis; assembly: GCA_037013685.1. NCBI lineage: Eukaryota > Metazoa > Chordata > Aves > Passeriformes > Sturnidae > Acridotheres > Acridotheres tristis. The sequence continues at coordinate 59,491,067 of CM072884.1, read as the reverse complement.
AGGAGGAGAGGCTTTAAACTGAAAGGGGATAGATTTATATTAAATAGTAGGAAGAAATCCTTTACTGTGTGGGTGATGAAACACTGGAATTGGTTGTCCAGAGATGTTGTGGATTCCTGGAAATGTTCAAAGTAAGGTTGGATGGGCTTTGAGCAACCTGGTCTAGTGGGAGGAGTCCTGATCCATGGTTGAGGGGTTGAAACTAGATGATTTTTAAGGTCCATTTCAACCCCAAACTCTCCATGATTCTGTAATTCTTTGATTATTTGATGCTCAAAATACCACAACAGAAAAAAACCCTTATTAATAACAGCTGTTACATGCCTAGAAATTATGAGGACTTAATGTAGACAAAAAACTGCTACAAGTAAGACATGTTTGAGCTCACCAGAAAAACCCTACACCCTATGGGGTGGAATTCCATGATGGAATGAAAATTAGACTAGAAGAGCCCAGAAATAAAGGAACGACAAGAGGCTGGAAAAAAATCAGAACAGTGAAAATTTCAGAGTTAAAACAAGGTATCAAAGTTTGTGAGCACTGGGCAGAGAAGTCAAGCTTACTCCCACACTTAAAGTGCATGTTGGGAGAGAAGGGGAAGAAGTCTCCAAAGCATTAGGTAGCCGCTGTTACATTTTCATCGTATTGGACTGGTTGACAATCATATTTATTGACACTAAGAAGACTGAGGGATCTTGGAACCCATGTGGAGCTTAGAACATGGTACCCATGGAAAAAGAAAGCACCTGCAGCCTCTGTAAAGGATTACAGAGAAACAGGAAAGGTGCATTTAGAGGAGTGTCGTTGAAGTGCCAGTGGCTCTTTGTTTTTAACCACAGCTTGATTTCTGGTCACACAGATGTGTGCAACAGAGAGATCATATGCTTTCTGCTCAGGGCTAGCCCAGCTCCCCACCTTCCCAAAAGCAGATTTGACCCAGACAAAGGCGGCTGAGGGAGTCCACTGAAGGGTGAGGGATGGAGAAGCATGGAAAATGAGTATCCAAGCACTTCAGCACATTGTCAGTGTCTTCTTACTTCTTATCAAAATAGATGTACTTAAAAGTGTGGATTGTCAGCTGCCGAAAACAAAATGACTACCCACCACTGAACGGGGTCAGACAGGTACATGGGAATGAACACTTCCCATGTTTTTCTTAAATGTATCTCAAATCCGTTTTGAGGGGACCACTTCCAGGAGGGTGTTGAAGCCATTCACTTTCAGAACTGCTCACAGAATATCATTTTTCTACGCTCTGTACATGCAAGAAGTTCATCAAACCTGCCCAGTAACAACTGTTGAGGCAGTTTTATGATGTGGGTATCTGTCCCCTGGGAGCAGAACTGAAGCCATCGACACAATTTGCATAAACTACCGTGCAGTCTTCAGATGGTAATAAATTAAGGTGACAACCTCCTGCTAAAGGCTGGGTACTCTTTTTATAAGCCCCCTGAGCAACACAGAGTGTGTGTAGCTTTTGAGACCCTAAATCAAACCTGTAACATTTTGTGAAGATAGGTTGTGGCATTTTGTATTTTATATTGTGTCAAAGAAAGAAAAGGCAGCGGCTTTTAGAAAGTGTTTTGGGGTGGGGGAAGTGTCAACCAGTATGTTAAAAGTTAGCTGAGCATAACACATTATTCTTAATACACATTCAACAACACACACTGCAATGACTGAGAATGCTGCAAATACTGAATGTAAACTATTGCTAATGTGTTTTACAGATCCACACCACAGAGCACATTCAGTCATTTTTCAAGCTTCAGCTGACAGATTGACAGATACCAATTGACAGAACACAGTCTAGCGGAATTCTTGACATTGGCTGTATCTATCGTAGAGCGTAGATGCATGACCACAGTAGGGCACATTTCCATGTGAAAAATTAGTCATAGGAAGTGGTGCATTACTGTGTTTCAGCAACGCTGATTGTGTGGAAAATTAAGGATGATGAAGGTACAGTTTTCAGTGCAGATTTATAAAATGTTCCTTTAAATGCTGCAAGGAGTAATTAAATAAAAATACTGGTACGAACCAATAAGCTGAAATACTTGATTTACATAATCAATTTCTATCTGGAAAATCAATGGGATGAAAGCAGAAAAGTCAAAGGTATGATTATACCTCAGTTCTTAAAGGTACGTGATGCATTTTAAATTGCAAAGAAGTAACTCTGAGACCTTACGTCTTCTCCTGCTGAAATATAATGACAAAAGAAAAGTTCATAGTGAATTTGAATAGGAATAAGGCAGTCCTTTAAAATTCTCTCCCTTCACTAAAGATATACAGATACATATGTATATATATATGCAGATACTTATGTGTAGGTAAATATATATATATACATAATTATGTATGCATATCTGAACAAAAGTCCTAAGGATAGGGGTTTACAACATGAAATTCACCCTGGCTTAGGTTAGAAAAGTTCTGAAATGCTGATTAAAAGTAACAGTTAGCACATCATAACAGCGTAAAGTGCTAAAATATGCCTGCAAGAATTGTTACTCAAAATTTTATATGCCATACAGATTCTTGTTCTTTTTTAGATGATTCATATTTATATTTGTTAACAAATCGTCAGAAACAACTGCCACAGGAATGAATCAAAAGACTAACTCAGGAAGGATGATTTTAGAAGCAGAATAAATAGACATGGGCATGCACAGGACATGCAGTTCTCAAAAGTTCACATAGAAGTATCACAAGTATTGTGAAATCAAAGGCTTTTTTATTTGTAGGAAAAGGAACCTCTAAAAATAAATATTCAGATAAAACTAAATATATATACATTGCTTTAATAGATATTCCAGCAGATTGAAAATATTAATTGCTAGGCAAAATATTTTGAAATTTGAATTAAAGTGTCATTGCATTATCAATAGAACGATATTACTTCCAAAAGAAACTTAGATTTCTTGTTATTTGCCACATTTAATTAAAAATCATTCTGTGACCCATACTTGTATAATTTTCTAGACCTCCTGTGACAGTCTACAGCTACACAAGGGAATCAGTTCACACAACAATGCATACTAATGAAGCAATTCATGCAGCATTCTCTGCCAGCACAGGAGAAAATGCATAAATGTTGTTGTCTTATTTGTGCAGATCACAAATTGTTCTACTATTAATATATTCTTTAGGATTCAGCTGTACAGAGTGCCCCATCAATGTGTTAATTCCTTGATGAAACTTTAATCTCTTGTCATTGACAGAAAGCCAAAGGCTTCTAAATTGCTTGCTCTCCTATGATATTTCTTTATTTTTTTCTTTTCCTTTCTTTTTTTTCCTTTTCCTCCTGTATTTTCTTTCTTTTCAGAGAACAATTTAGCATACTCTAAGTATCTTTGAGTTAAGGGGCAATTATAAGGGTTGTTTTGAAGAAATGAGTTTCCTTGAAACATCCTGAAGGATACATAGCTAGACATCTTGAGCAGTCTGTAAAAGATTCTAACAATTAATTTACTGTCTGACAAAGAGATGATTCACTTACTACAACTCTGTTTCTTATTTCTCTATGGACTTTCACTTCTGGCAGTTTCATATGATAAAGTGGCATCTTATTTGTTATATATTGAGTATTAAGTATCACAAAACTATCCCCAAACACCTATTAACAAATGTTTCAGCTAAATGACCTTTTTCAGATTTCCAGCTGCAGCATATTCTTACTCAGGTGCTGGATATAAAACAGTTTAAGGAGATGGTAATTAAATTTTATGAAAAAAAAACTTCAAAAAAAGAAAACTCAGTTACTCATGCAGCTTCTTGGTGTTCTAAAGTCTGCTGTGCCAAAACCACTACATGTGCACAAGGCAAGAGACAACAGAAATGTGTCTCTAGCAGCAATTGGATATTTAAAGATGAAAAAGGAACTTAGTTCTTAAAGATAATGTTTTGACATATCCATTCCTCATGATAGTCTTAGATGAGACATAATAGTTACTACTCATAAGGCAGCAGAGCAGGGGTGACTGAAGTGTGGACAGCAGACCAAAATCATCTCACAAAGCATTTTCCCAGATGTTTTCTGTGAATGCTGCTGGCCAACAAACCAGATCATAGTATCAGCTGACCACCCCAGAGATGAAGCTCATGAATAGTAATTCTAGACAGTTTTTAATTCATCTCTGTAGGAAAATAAGAGCACTCTTCCTTCTGCTTCTGTGAGGTTGTCTGGAAGGCCCCATGTAAAGCAAAAGAGCATAGTGATCAGACAGAAACAAAGCTGGCCCAAACCTCAGCTCCTATCTTTGCTGCTGCTCAACCCAGAAGTAGAGATCTGGCTGAGAAAGAACATCTTAGTTTTCCTCCTGCTCAAAACCTGAAGTAGGAGGGTGGAGAAAATGCATGTGTCTCCATACAGCTTCTGTCTATCTGCACTCCATAGATTTGGCTTAGCCTGTACAAACACAAGGGCCAGCCTTGTAATGTTAAGAGAAGTTAAGAGCAGTCACCTCCTCCAGCCACCCTGGCTCAAGACCCCTCCTGCTTGGCTGCTGGAGCCCAGCCCAGTATCCCAGAGACCTGGGGTCTTGCCAGGCTAAAGATTGTGTCGTCTGCAGTCCCCCTTTGCAGGTTCAGCCAAGAGCGAAGCCGAGCACATTATCGGGACAGAAGGCACACACACAACTGGTCACACACAGAGCCACGGACGAGGCACAGCCTCCAGCATCCCCCACGTTCAGGACTCACACCAGACACGGGCACACAGGGACACGTCCCCTCCTCCTCTTGGGCAGGCAGAGGCAGAAGGTCACAAGTGCAGCACACACCCCACACTGCCCGGGTTCACAAGCACAGACACACGGGCACATGCCCTGAGCACCAGCATGGTCCCTCTGCCCACCCTGCAGCCCTGCCGAGATCCTGGCCCTCCTTATTCATCCCACGGGTCCCTGGCTCAGGAGCTGCTCTCACTGGGTGCTCACTGCACACACACACACAGCTCACACACTTGTCCCTCAGGCACCCGACAATGGCAGGTCCCCTCAAATACCAAACCAAAATACCCCAAATACCTCCACCTACTTGATACTTCTGCCCACACTCAAGGCCCCTCTACTCTCCAACTGGTCCATGGGGTTTATGGGGAAATATATACACACACCCCAGACACACTGGGGTTTGGGGCAGGAACAGACAGCCCCAGGAGACGACACTCAGCACAAAGGCTGTGGTCTGCAGTCCTGATCCAGCCACTGGCACTGAGCCCCCCACTCACCTCTCTCATGACTGTATCTCCATATCTGGTTTTCAGGACACACACACCATTCTCATCCTAGTGGGTAAAATTTGAAATTCTCGTTGGTTACAGTGCCTAATGATGACACCCTATAATGATGAGACCCCATTGGTCCCAGTAGCTGACTTTTTCTTTCTATTCCTTTTTATCCATTGAAAAAATCCTTAACTAGATCCTTGAAGGAGTGGACACTCTCTTTCTGTATACCTTTGCACAAACTAAGTGTGGCACTTTTTCTGCCTAAAACAGATATGATCTCCCCTGAGCCTCCTTTTCTCCAGGCTAACCACCCCCAGCTCCCTCAGTCACTCGTTGTAAGACTTGTGCTCCAAACCCTTCATCAGCTTCATTGCCCTTCTTGGGACTCACTCCAGCATCTCAGTGTCCTTGCAGTGAGCTGAGCTAGACACAGGACTCGAGTGCAGCATCACCAGTGACCAGCAGAGAGGGCAAACACTGATCTGATCCTGCTGGCCACGCTATTGCTTATATAGGCCAAGATGCCATTAGCTTTCCTGTCACATGCTGGCTCATGTTCCCCTGGCTGTCAACCAGCACCCCCAGGTCTTTTCCATTAGGCAGCTTTTCAGCTGGCCATAGCAGTGGCCAGAAACAGCAAATAGCAGTAGTACAGCAATAATTAGAAGGTGCAGAGGCCTTATAAACACAAAAATAGTGGTTTGTATGATTTCATAAAGAAACAAATAATGCGTATCTTGCTGCTGAGAGCTTTTGAGTCATATTATGTACTACATTTTCTTGTATTACAGAATTACAAGGCAGTTCTTGTCTATTTTCCAACTATTCTCTCTCTTGACAGGAGAGCTTTTTCACTGGGACACTCATACATGAACAGTATCAAGTTTTTATCTATTTAGAGAAAAGGTATAATTAACAAAGAAATAAATTCCATGTCTTCTTCTGCCAACATCACCAGGCAACCACAGAATTATTGCCTCCTTTATTTGAGATATGCACCTCATTTCAAAGTTTTCTTTCTCAGTGCCTTTGATCAGCTCGTCCTTGTAAAAATATATCCCATTAAAAATGTCTTTCTGTGGGCTTGAGTGTTTTACTTTTTTCTTAGCAATTGCCCAGTGATTATAAAGGGCAATAAGAAAACTAAAGAGCAAAAAACTGTGTCTATAAAAATAGTACATATACCATCTGCAGCATCACAGGGTACAGCTAATTTATGCTATGGTGTTGAAAGTCAGAACAAGACTCAAATGTACTTGCTTAAACTTTTTCTCCTACACAGATTAATAGAGAACAATCAATCCAGTATACTGCTCTTTCTAGACTTAATGTACAGTGAATGAATAGTAATTAAACTTTAACTTTCTAAATTGTCATTGTGCTATGATCTCACTTTTTTTGCTACCATCTATAAATTACATTATAATGAATTATTAAAAGGATAAAGGAGGCAGAATTGAGATTAGAATATCAAAGTATAACAGCAGCAAACAAGGAGGGCTCTGCTTTCAAAGAAGTTTTTATCTTACAAGTGCAGTAAAGAAGAACACATGATGTTTTTCCGGGAGCAGAGAACAAAGTTATACACGATTAAAATATTTAAAATGTATGCTAACAAGATAGATTTCCTTCTGGACTACATAGCAGAACCAGATGAAGGACTTCAGACATCATGTCATGAGCTACTACACAAAAATCTCAGAGACAGCTTTGGTCATTACTGTATTACTAGACTAACATCCCATAACTAGCAACCTAGATCAGATAAATAATGCATTTGAAAGCTCCCCATACTCTGCCATGCTCAATATCTCATGTCGTCCTTTGCCTACATTTATTTATGCCTAATTTTACTAAACTGATTTTAATGTTCAAGTTAGTTTTCCAGTTTCCTCGCACTCTATTTACAGTCAGTAGCAAAAGGCAAACTGCTACAGAATAATTTGGAAGAGAAGCCTAAACAGAAGAGGTCCTTTGAACAGATTAACTTACTCTGCTGAACAGGGAGAGGCCAATGAGAGCAGCTCTAGATTAAGTGCCTAAAATTCGGCAGCTCTGTCCAAGCCAGTCTGGCCTAAAACACCCATATCTTGCTATTTTTGAAATAATAAAAAGAAAATTCTGCTTTCAGTCTCTGCTCACAAAGAGAGTTTTGAACTGGGAAGGAAGCAATTGGCTTTGAATTATAGTGACATAACTTGGTCTCTAACAGGACAGGACCAGCAGCTGGCTGATTTCTCCTTCAGCTGACCTGAATTCAGGAGAATTCATCCAGCAGCTGATAGAGCAAGGCTTGCAATCTGATAAGAAAAAATTTAGACAGACAGAGCTGATTGAATTTGAATGCTGGCCACCAAAGCATGGCAAGTTCTGTGTGAATAGTTCTTGAGGAAGTGATGTGTGAGAGTGTGGGTGCGTTTATAGCAAAGACTGTAGCAGTAGAACTGAATGTTAATATTGTACCAAAAGATGAGGTGCTAACATCCCAGAGAGGAAGCCAAGAGTTTTGTCAAGAAAGAGAAGAGTTTGCTTAAACTGGAGGTGTCAGAAGAAATAAACCACCTTCCTTTATCTTTTCTGTTTGACCCCATGATGAAGAATTCACTGCTACTGAGGGTCACCAATTCCAAAAGTCTAGGTAGGCTGAAAACTAACAGGACAACATCATGGGGAAAAAAATCACCAAGAGCTATTAAATGCAAAGACACCCCTCAATTCATCTGACATGGACATCATGACAAATACATCTGTCATGAACAACTGGAAGCTGAAAAAATATTCTGGAAAATACCAAATGCTGACTTTGTGTACTCTTCCTTAGGCTACTCTTGGTAAGCAGATAATCACACTGATGCAGTAGGGGTACATTTTGGTTTTCTTGTCAGTCATAAAAGCTTTTACAAGACTGGGGGGTAAGACCTGGTCTTACCCGGTACCCTAACTTCCTAGATAATCTATCACTGACTCTCTAGAGTGAACCCAGATAAGCACGGTAGAAAAACAAGAATGTTTGGAAGAAAAGTTTGACTTGATTGAGATATTCCAAAGAGAAGAGAAGATGAAAAATTTGTTTCCTTCCATAGGCAGAGTTGGTAAAATGAAAAATCCAGCAAACAGGTCAACAGAAAGAGATTTAATCTGTATCTTTTTCTCTGACTTTTTATAATCTTAGTGGAGACAAAATCTCTGGATTCAGGGCCAGCTACCTAACTTGTTCATTTTCCTGTTATCATATTCTTCACCTGGTCATCCAAAGTGTTTCAAGAAGTAAAAGCTGAGACATTCCAAAGAACTATCAAAATTCCCAAGGGATTCTCTTATTTGCTAACCTTCAGCTATTCTAGTCTTTCTTATAAAGCAGCACAACAGAACGTAAGCAAATCCTTTCATCCTTGTCTATTCAGCAAACGTTCTACTATATGCACGTTTTAGAGACTTGCAAAGCAAGGATGAATGGTTGAATCAGGATTCAAGAAGACACACTTCCTTATAAATCAGAGTTTTACATAAACTCTGAGATTTAGAGAAGAGGGGAACTATTGCTAGAACAGATTCAATTCTATTGTGTAACATGGGCCACAGATATTAAATCCTGCTTTCAATCCAGTAACCGTGGATGAGCCAGTGCATATCTAAAGACTTTAGCAAGAAAATAATTTAAAAAGGGGGCCAAAATACTAAACTTTCCCAAGCTGCTGAGAAATGACAGTTCTTAGAGACAAAGAAGACAATATATCTCAACAAAGTAGTTTAGAACATTAGAGAGACCCAAACTGGGGAGCTGTAAAGATAATTCAGTCTAATGTGTTTAATCAGACAGAAAGCAATAAAGTACACTAACTATGAGAGACCTAGATATTTCATTTTAAATTATAAACCTAAATTGGAAATGTTAGTTTCCTTCCAAAGGCAAGCAGAATACCCAAAGCATCTGGCTGCTTTAAATAATGCATGAAGAGGGAAAAAAATATTTTAACTTCCTTAAAAAAACAAAAGCACAATTCTTGTTAGAAGTCTATATTTACATCCTTGTCTCAAAAAAATAATAAAAAAAAAAAAGCCTCAAAAGACATAAAGCATTCTTAGGCTAAAGCAATACATTTAAATTAAACAATTCATTTTGGTGCTATTCAGAAATTATTGATATAGCATATTTAACTAAGACAAAATTTGAACACTTGTTCATCAAAGCATTAAGAGACTTAGAAGCTGATATTATGACATCATTTTCACTCTAATTCAAGATTCATCTTAATAAAAGCCTGATATCACATGTTCTTATGCACTCTGAGTAGTCCTATCTGCTCCAATAAGAATACTCACAAAGAATAAAAACAAGCAGTTATGTAAGTCTCTCTGCAGGATTAAATTTTAATACATGTGGGAAAATAATTTAACTATTAGCCTCTGGGTGACAAGAACCTGAAAGGCACTGATGCCAAAAGAGTCCCGAATCTTTTAATTGGGAATAAATTAGATTACTATGTAATATGGCAGGGTAACAAAAAAAGCAATGCCATTCTGATTGAGGCATCACATCACAGAAATAAGGAGAAAATAATCCTCTCTGGTTTAAGTCAGACAAGAAAAACAGTAGCTATAATTAGAAAAAAGCCATATAATTATGCCATTGAAAATTAAAACATTGAATGATTATTAGTAAAATATCCTGATAAGGGGAAATATTATGCTGTGGCATAATAGTTTGGAGGAAAGAAGAAAAAGCAGAGCAGCCCATAGGAATTTTAAATACCGTCAGACATAATGCTAGAAAAAAGTACACCCAGGACAAACCTTCATTGGCTAGAAGGCAAGGTACACAGCTTCCTTTTCGTATTTCTATCACTTGTCATTCCATGAGCTTCCTAGCCGTGTGAATAGCACTGTGTCAGATTTGGATGCAGTGGCTCACACAAAATGTAGACAAACACTCTGTGTGAGTGTATTCCCTCTCTGCAGGCAAGACAGCAAACACGTCTCATGGCTGAGTCTAACTGTGCTGGATTATGTCATAACTAAATAACTATAATTACTTACATTAACTATAATTTAATGTAATTACCTAAATGATCACAGTAAGCTTGTGTCTCAAATTAGCAACTTTTTCTCCCACTCAAAGACAGATGTCCTTTGCGGCAACTGTCAGTGATTTGGATTTGTTTTGGTTTTTATTTTCTTCCTATTTGTTACAACCTGTCTTCCCTTGACAATTTAATTGAGTAACAGTTACCTGCCCCTCAGAGAACTTACTTCATTCGAGAATTTTGGATCCAGCTGAGAATTAAATGAATATGGAATTACAGCTCCTGCAGGACTGTAAGAGATCAGAAGACTCAGTTTTGCAACATTTTCTATTACAAAAATGTGAGATTTAGCTTTTTATTACTTCAACAAATAGAACAATTCCAGCTAAAATTTTCTACGAGCTGTGATTTCAATTTTTATGTTTAAAACCATGAAATACTCTAAAAGCACTGAGAAAGCTTTAAAAGAGTTTCTAAGACCAAACAGACTTTACATTTTTCATCCATATGGAAACTTTGACCCTTTCAACTTAGAAACTGCGGAAGGGATGCTTTATGGAATTACCTGCATGAGAAAAAAAAATAAGACCAAAGAATCTTGTCTACCTGTAGTATCAGAGGTAACTAGTTTCCCCTCAATGCAGAAAAGTGTAATGGTCTAGAAAACCATCTGATTTGACTACAAAAGTAAGAAAACTAGAGGAGGCAGTGGAGGGAAAAGAATTAGACCAGTGCCAAAAATTTAAAAGAAAAAAAATTCTTCTGAGCCTGGTAGAAGAGAAACTGGGAGAGTAATGAAAATAAGATCATGACTTCTTAGTTAATAATTTTATGGGCAGAAAGATATTAGACAAGAGAGCTGTGACTAGACAAATGCAAGGCTGAAGGAAGAGGAAACACTCTCAGCAGAGGTGAAGTACACAGACTGCGAAGCCCAGAGCATGGCATCACACTTGACAGCCTAACCAGCTTTCAGCTAGTGGTGGGCTGAGTTGGCCCAGGACCTGCCACATTTACATGAACCATTATAAACAATTCTACTCTTTGAAGTGGAGGGAACCAGTGTGCTGCAGGAATGAGAAAGTGAGAAACTATGTTTTCAACTTCTCATGCAAGGTAATTAGTCCTACAAAGAGGAATTTCATTTGGATAGCACGTTGCCTTCAGACCTGTGATTGTGCAGAAGGGAAAAGGCATGTTCCTCTGGGTGCTCCAAAGAATCAGCCAAATGGAAAAACCAAGGCATACAACAATGGCATTCTGGAGGGGACCAGTGCAAGGCATTTGAGAGGGTTGGGCACTGCAGTGCTGAGAAGACATCAGGACTGAGCTCCAGGCCATGCTAAGGTTGCTCTCCTTTGGCTCTGTACCACTAGCAAACCTTTCTTTAACACCATATTTTTCCTGGCTCATTTTCTTTTTGCTTAATGAACTAGATCGATTGGTTAGATCACTCAGGGAGCACCACATAGAGCAAGTACAGACATATCGTGAGTAGAAGCACTGCAGGTAAGATTTAGAAGAGCTTTAAAATTATACAAGTCCATATAATCTACAGCGAATTTCTATAGCACCACATTAAACAAAAAGGCACAGCTAACAGAATCCTCTGCGTTGTGAACACAGCAAGGTTCTTTTACCTCTCTACAAGAGCCAGACTAATCTGCCTGCTAAGCAAGAAGACGCATTGTCTTCAGCAGTCCTTGGAACAGGTCCCTTCTCTCTGTGCCCCGTAATGTCAATGTCTGGGTGAAGGTAGAGCAAGAGAAGTACAACTGCACTTCAAAACAAAAAGCAATTTAACTTTTTTTTTTAGTTTCATGGGAACATGAACTGTCTCTAGCCCCAGGAAACATGTAAACTAGATTCTACAGTTTAACATGCAGACTCCCATCCAAGCCCCAAACCCTCCCAAAAAATGAACCTAGGCTAGTCATTTCCCCAGCTGCAATAATAATTTTAATAGCAAAGTGATCATTGCTATAATAGCAAACATAAAGAAGCAGAAGTGTTGCTTTTTCTACTGTTTAAAAAAATAGGCAGCTTAAAATGAGTCCTCCTATTCTTTATGGTTTATGACTTATGATTCTTTTGCTTGTCAGCTCTTTTCAAAGTCTGCTTATTCTATGAAAATAGCTTGTGAGGCAGTCTTAAGCAAAGTCTCTTAGGATTAGAGAGAAATGTTAGTGGATCTATGAACAAACCACCATCTACAAGCAGGAGGTTTAATCCTGTTTGGCAGTAATAGATCCTAGCACATAAGCTTTCTTTTTTAATTAAAAAAGGGTTTTGCTAGCTCAGACTGGAGTTCTCTCAGAAGCTGCCAAACCCCACAGCCTGATAGCTGCAAGCTTGCTGCACTCTATGTGCCCATCTCCAGCCAGCAGCGAGGTTCAGCAGTCATTCCCAGTAAGCATAAAACTTATGCAGCAAACAGATAGAGATATATCCATACTCTCACACACCTCACAGATCAGTGCAGGCACGGAACACATGACACTCACACAAACAGGCAGCCTGAACCCTGTTCCTCCTCCCAGCTGATCAAGGATGAAGACTGTCAGTAGAACACCACAGGTGACCATACATGCAGTTATAAATATACACATCTGTTATATGTGCATGGGCAATATTGATCCCTCCAGTAGCTGGCCTAGAAACTCAATCTATCCAGTAGCTGGTCCCTGATCCTCTGGTCTCCCCAGATGTAGACACACAAACCTATGAGCTCTTGGATGCTCATGGTTTCACTTCAGCTGGTGGCACTGAGACTTCTTCCTACTCACTGGCTAGTCCAGTTTTAAATTCACTCATATTCACACACATGCACTCTTAGGATGGAGAATTTGTTCACACAGCCAATAAAAGTAGAGTTATATAAGAAGATATGGAAAACTGTGTTAATTAAGCACAAGGTTCTGTCAGACAATTCTATTGATAAGCAAATTGAATACACTCAATGGGATCCTTTAAACCCTTCTTCTATTTTCCCCACAGCAGTCCCCCCAATCAATGTGCAAGCCTCACACATTGTAACAATTCCTTTAAATTATCCATAATAAGTTTTACATAAATACCAAAATGCTCCTCCATCTGCATTCCATGATGAGTCCTATTAGCCCTGTGGACAGTTGCACAAAATTATAAAGTAAAGGACAGTATTTCCTAATCCTTAAATAAATTTCCTTTGTGCAGGTGACATATATTCAATTATTTAAAAAAAAATTAAAAAAAAAAAACAAACAAACAAACAAAAAAATAATAACCCCTGAAGCCTTATATAATATAGTAATCAGTACAAGCAAGTTTAAAAAAAGTTTTGATATGTCTACACATAAATAATTAAATTACTGTTACCGGTCCTTCTGAGATGGATGAGACAGTGGCTCCAATACATATATTAAAATATCTAATGCAAAGAGGCAAACAATTGACCCACTAAATGCTAAGTACAGATGCTTTACCCCACAACCATGAGGTTTAAATATTTGCATTAGCCACAGAAAAGTTGGCAGAGAAACTGTCTGTAGTAGACAATATTCTTCCCACCTTTTGCAGAATTTATCTTGAAAATCTGGAATAATCATTAGGCATTATGAACATTATGTAAAATAATCTAAGCTAAAAACTAAACAACTGAACAGTTTAGTAAAACTAAACTGAAGTAGATGAGGAATTGATTGTTTTACCTGGAGCTACTTCTTTACATCCAAATGGTGGAATGGACAAGAACAGGATTTTCTGCCACAACGAGTGTGCTGGCCTGCCCAAATAGAACTTGATTTGCCTTAAAACACAAGGCTAGTCTGAAGCTGCAGGCAGGCAATAAAGACTAGTGCAGTCTGGTTTGAGTGAATTCAGTGCCTAGGAGTTCTGCTTTCCAATTGATTTCTCAGTAAAGCTGCTGGATTTTGATGTAAGATTTTTACTTTAATCTCTGAGACTCTAAGTGATTACCTTCAAGTTATGATATGATAGATAGCTGACAGCCACAGCAGAGGGTAACAAAAGGTCTTTACCTGGATCCCCTTTGCTGTAATCAGGACTTTCTCTGGCAAACAGCCATGGGTTTTTGAACTCATTCACCTTTAATCTCAGCACACAGATTTGTTTCTGTTTTCAGACATGTAGCAGAGCCCACCACTTCTCAGGTTATTTCTCTAGAGGAGATTGCAGTGATTAACTTATAGCCCCTGTCTTTCTCTCTCCTTAACCCATGAGATTGAATATATTAGACAGATAATAACCCAACTTCGTGCTGCAAAGCGACCAGGCAGAGTGGAATTTCATAGCCACAGCCTGCTGAACCATTCATGCTGGATACTCAAGAAAATGAGGCCATTTAGCTTTAAATGGAAAGCAAGAGATGCACGATGAGCAGAAATTATTAGTGCTCAATCTCTAGTTTTCTTTTTCCTTTTTTTTTCTTTTCCTAAAATATTACTTTTCTGAGTATGTGGCATAATGCATAGTATTAAAGAGGAAAGAGAGATAAAGGTTCTATATTCCATCATCTGAGTCCTCCTAGGAACCTATTCTTCAAGTCCATCACATGAAATTCATCAAATACATACTAGGCTCTTGATCCTGAATAGCTTACAATTCCAGATGATCTCTGATAATCTACTATAGGTAGAAAAAGAAATAATAGAGAATAAGAATTTTTTTAGTTACTAAAATTCAACATTAATCTTAAAATTCTGTTATGAAATAATTTGCCTTAAATCAAAACAATTCACACACAGTCTTCAAACGTAACCTACCAAATGCTGTATCACTAATATGTACAGTAAAATTTTAAATATCTCTTTACCTTGATGTGAAAAAGTCAACTCTCTTCAACATTATCAAAGCAATGCTGCTTCTCAGATAGTAAATAGGTTCTCATTTTTGTTTTAAATTCTTTCAGTTTCAATTTCAACAAATTTAAATTTATCTCATTAAAAGATTTGCAAAACATTTTTTCAGCACAACTCTGACCACAATATGAAAGGGGAAAACACACATTTGTATATGTAAAAGTGTGTGTATGAATATATGTATAAATAGAGACACATAGATATTTATAAAATACACACTTCTCTGTGTGTATAGATGTATACACACACATATACACATACTTACATATTTCTCTGTGTGTGTGCATGCACACAAGGTTCTCTGTGCTTCATATAATTTGTAATTTCATCTTCCCTTATCTATCAAGAATTCCATGAAGCTCAGTTATAAGCAAACTCCTCAAAGCTAAAAGTGAACCCTTAACTATTAAAACAATAAAACCCTAATTGTTTCCCAGAAAAAAAAAAGTTAAATCACTTTCATTGCCACAAAGAGAATGTTCATATCCTATCGTTTTCTATGAATTTGCAATATACCAATACATAGCACTGCCATTTCCATAGGCAGTTAACAAAACTTAACTGGAGCATTCATTGTTTTAATATTCTTTTCCAGATATTGTGGGTAGATGATGAGAACCATGCAGGAGATGCGTTCTTTGTTAGACCACAGAGGATAGCTTCTAGCAACACACACCATGGCCCTGTAACTCCAGAAAAGAAGGCATAAGGGAACACATCTTTTATTTCAGCCCAGCAAATCTGCCAATATTTCATTCTACAGACATCTTAATCAGAGAAAATCAGAGTTCCTTCCTAGCATCCTCAGTCACTATTTTTTATTCTTTTCCAAGTCTTAAGACATCTTGTTCACATAAGTTCAGAAAAGCCTTTAGAGACCTTTGATACTCCCAGAATTACAGCTTGAGAATCATTGCTTCCAACCATGGTTCTTTCCTTGGCACTCTGCTCACATAATGTTCTGAAGTGCACGGTGTCATTTGGAGGGTAGAGCACAAAACTGAGTGACAAAAAGCATTAGAAGAAAAAAGGAGAGATGTGATTTGAGGTGGGAGGTTGAAGTAAGAGGAAGAGACAGATAGCTTAGAAGAGCCCTGATGTTTTTTCCTGCACATCAGCAAGCCTTCAACAGCAGGAGAGGAAATATTGTCTGTTCCGATGGATCATTGCCTAATAGCTAAAGCAATTTGTAGGAGATGCAAATATGATTTCCATCAAATGGAGGAGGGATTTTCAGGTTTACTGTGAATGCTCTCACATCATTAACATCTCCAGCTTCTGTTCCGCAACACTTTAAAAACGGAAAAAACAGAAAGTTAAGTGCCTGGATTCTACTCCTCTTTGGCAAGTGGCAGGCACCATCATGAAAATCAAGGATAAGACATTTCAGGGCATTTTTGAAATTTAGGCTTTTAACACACCCTTTCATAACAGGCAAAAGATTAGTGGATTACAAGCTTGCATTTCAATGCTGAAATTTCACTCCATCTTTAGCATAAAGGATTGAGGTTTATGCTGCTTCTTAACCTATGGGACTCTCTCAAAATAAGCAAATCATGACATTCATCAGAACTCTTCAATAAAATGCACAGCTTCGAGACAGGGCACCAATACAGAGAAAAGCTAATCATAGTGCCAACAAGTTAAAGTGGTGATTAAGTTGTTACTTTTCAAGAGTGTCAAAAATAACTCAGCAACCACTGAAACTGCCTAAAGTTTCTTCGTAGCCCTGCAATACATTACATGGCAACCCACCTGCTCTGTGGTAGCTGACTAGTGTTTTGCCCTTCTGCTGCCATAACAGTGCTAGCATTAAACTGTAATCAATACAATTCTGTGTGGGATCCTGATCTAGCTTCAGAAAGGCATATAATTGGATTATCTATTGAATTGTAACCTCACAACAACTGCAGATGGGGCTTTTTTTGTATCTTACTCGGTCAAGGACAGGTGAAGTATGAGACCATGTTATTGAAAACAGGAAATTCTCTTAATAAATCTACATTTCATATATTTCAGTATGATCTGAATCTCCTTGAGTCTGGAATCTTAATCTTTCCAATTTATTAGCATAGTAACTTTGCGAACATGAATAAAGGAAAGAATTAATGGAGATAATCCAGTCTAGGAGTTTTCTCCCATCCCTATCTCCAGGGATTTGATTTGATTTTTATTTTCCCTCCACACATCACAGAAAGGACTGGAAAGCTCATTAATTATTAGATAACAAAATGCAGTCATTTAAGCTATGGCATATAAACAAAAGTTAGGAATTATGTTAGCACTATAGGTTTCAAACTGATTTCTGTGTCTGTGTTGCAGTAGTAGCACAAAGCACCAGAAGCATTTACCTGAAGTTTACCCTACAAACTTGTAAGTCAAATTATTTCTGAATTATTCCTGGATCCTTGACTGGGTACAATACCTAAAGTAGGGCCCATGAATAAAACCTTGTACCTTTATTCAGCATTGCTATTCTTATATAGGGCTGGGGCAAAACAGAGACCTACTTTCTTTTTAAGGGCAATAGGAACATCCATGCTATTCCATAGGGACGCAGATCTTATAGTCATGAGCTAATTACATAGGACTAGACTTTTCCTGAGTTCTTTAATTAACATATTTCCAACTAGGAGAAAGGCAACAGACATGGAACTACTACAAATATTTTTTTTTAAAATGTCACAGTCAAAGCACTGTCCTTCCCAACCTCAAGCAGCTGAAACAAAAAGAAGAAGGTTCAGAGCCCTTGGTCTGAAGAGAAAGAAGTAGAAAAGTAAAGAGAGGCTTTTCATAGACCAGAAGTTGGCAGCTAAATGCAAAACAACTTCCGTCTCTTGTGCACCTTTGTTTCCTTCTGTAAAGCTTCTTAGGGGTGTTGGCTGCCCACGTTGTACAGGTGTATTTGATCTGTCTGAGATGAAGTTCATTTTCCCCGCAGTGCTGTGCTCTGCACTGGTAGCTGGAAAGGTGTTGATAACACAGCAGGGCTTTGGCTGCTGCTGAGCAGGGCTGCACAGCCTCAGCACTGTCTCTCCAAACAGCAGGCTTCCACCCTCACCAGCAAGCTGGGGGTGGGAAGGATCTTGGGAGGGGACACGGGGCAGCTGACCCAACCTGAATAAAATATATTCCACAAAATATGGTGGCTTCTCAGCTATACAAGCTAAGACAAAAGAGGAGGAGGAAGCAGGGGCCATTCATTATTTGTTATTCATTTGCTATTTATGATGTTTTCCCTCTGGCATAACCACTACAAAAAACCAAAGCCTTGCTTCCTGAGAAGTGGCCAGACATCACCTGCCAATAGGAAGTAGAGAATACAATCTTTTGGGGTTTTGTTTGCTTGCATGGGCATGACCTTTACTTTCGCTTTAGTAAACTGCTTTTATCTTAACCCACAAGGTTTGTTTTAATCTTGTTTTCTGCTCCTGTCCTGCTGAGAAGAGGAATGACAGAATGGCTTGGTGGGTGCCTGGTCTCCAGTCAAGGTCAACCCACTATGATCTGAGAGAAGCTCAGATACCTGTTTGGGGACTGAGACTGTCTTTGAGATATACACCACACACATCTCGTCCAGAGCCTTTTAATTTCAAATAAGACACTGAGCTGAAGAGGAGGAGAAAGGGGATTATGTTTTTTTTCAAGCTTCACACTGCGACTCATTAGCACACAGCTAGGCATTCTCCCAGCCCTCCATGCTGACAAGCCTGAATATCCCAGCACATCACAGAAAACTAGTTGTTTAGACTTGATTTAACTACTACTTTATCCCATAGCCAGCTTTGGTTTTCTATATTTACTCTGTTCTAAAGGCAAGAGCAGTTATCATCCCAATGTACATTTTATTGCTGGGTTTTGGCAGGAGCCTGCCAATGAACAACCATAGCTTTTGGAATATGCCAGGAAGTATAGCTGTGAAATAGTCATGCAGGCAATTGGACAAGAAATGGAACAAAAGAGTGAAATTCCAGGATGATAATCAAATCCACTCTGTTATTATGTTGTTTATACCAAAGCCCATGGCTCTGCTATTGTTAAGGGTCTTGTCAGCTTTTCCATTATATGTTCTTATTTTCAGGGATTTGTTTGTCACGGTGACTCACTCCGGGCAAAGTGAAAACATTAGGAGACTAAAATTTGGCCAAAGGCAAAGAGAATTGTTTACAGCTGATAGAGTCACAGTTGGACCAACTCTCTGCTTTAACAATGTCAAAAAATAAATGGAGATGTAACCGTATCTTCCTATAAAATGAAACTCTGATAAGAAAAAAAAATTTTTTTACAGTATCAGAGCCTATTAACGACTAAAATGTTGGTGAACAAGACAAAATCTAGCCAGAGAAACATGATCATTCATCCATCACAGTAATTTTAATTCATCCCCAGCTCAGAATTACAGGGTAGGAGCAAGAGTACTTTGACATCTGTATCCATATGGTCAGATTCTGTCTGCACACATAGGCTGAATTCAGTACACTTTGAACTCATCTAAGTTTGTATTTCTATGTCCTCTGAAAAAGAAAAAACCTTATTCAGGTAAAATTGACAGTCCTAAGATATAAACAGAGATCCAAATACCCACAAGCTTTGGATAGGGTTACACTTCGGTTCACATAGCATAACTCATATGAATGAAACCAGAAGGACCCATGAAGCAATTCCATACAAAAGAGGCATGATTCAAGCATTCCCTCTAGGTAGATCTTAAGATAATAATTCTCTAATCTTTTTTTAATTAACTCTCTCATTTAAAGATGACTAATAAACTATGGATAAACACAGATATATGTTTTGCTTAATTTTTAATAACTACTGAAGAGAAAAACTTCAAGGACAACTCATATTTTCACTTTTGCAGAGAAACTCTTGATATTCTCATCATCTGATTCTTAACTAGAAAATGCAGATATGTTTCTTGACATAATCAACATTTGAATCAAGTTTATTCAAAAATAAAAAAGAAATTTAGACATGTGAAGAACAAACAGCTTTATAAAATAATGCACATTTCTGAATACTGTCTTAATTTCAGAGAAATATATGTAGTATATAAAGTCACAGATAATTGGATTTTAATAGCTTATCAGAATTTCTTTACTTATGTATATACATGGTACTCCTGCCAGTAGGGAAAATAATGTAACGTAGGGCTGGAAGCAAGGAATGCCAGTTTCTGGCTGTGTGCTTACTGCCTGTGTGATCCCAAAGAAGATGCCCTACTGTCCCTCTAAAGAATGGAATCATGAGATGTTCAGAGACAACAGACAACAAATTCAGCCTCTTAGAGAAAACGGAAAGGTGATGCCAGGTAGCTTCTAACATTGAAAGACATTCCCCACTTTGCTCTGTAAATTTAAGTGACACCATCAAGTCTTGGGGGGATACACAGAATAGTTTAAGCTCTGAAAAGTACATGTCTTTAGTCAGCAAGCATATTAAGAAGCATTCACCTGAATATTTTGATTACAGTACATTCCTGAAGTACTCACAAAGACAAGCCATTTCAAAGCTTTAATAGAGAGTGGCAAATGACCCTGGACAACGGTAGCAGTATTAGAGCACCACAGTCATCCTGTTAGATTTGAAACCAGTGCAGTTATTTACATTTTTTCCCCACACCTTGAAGTTCTAAACCTTAAATCTCCAGTTACTGCAGAGATCTGCAAACACTGGGAGGTCTCATGTATGATGCTAATACTTTTGGCAGAGCAGCAGGACACACTATAATTGCCTCAGCAAAATTCCTTCATTTATGTGTCTACATCACTGAAGAATTTGCAATTATTTTTAAATATTTGCTGGTGTGTCTTTTAAAATATATGTATAGACCTAACATTTTGTGCAGTTGAGAAACTGGAAATTGCACAGTCTATTCAATATTGTTTTGTATGTTACATTTCATTGACACCACAATGTCTTTCATGGAAAAGAATCCTGGTACATTGATTGCAATGTGAATTTTAACAGAGTTCCTAGACAACACAGGTAGTCTCCTCCAACTGTAAAGAGTCAACATGAGCTGTTGCATTTCCAATGGATACTACTAGGATAAAAGAGAAATTACAAAGCACACAGGATATATAAACCAAAAAAGTGCTCCGATATCCTTAGATGATACTCATCATTGTACTAAAATTGCCTTCTATTTAATACACAATCTTAATATCTCCACGCTCAGAATAATTAGGAATGGTTCTCTAGGCTGCTCGCTCTTTAAGGGAAGAACATTAAACATTTTTTTAACTTTACTGCACTTTGCTGTGCATAATTTCCTTCGTCAGGACAAATTGGAAGTAAATAATATCAGTTGAGCATTAAGAAGAATGAGGAAAAATTCATTCACATGAACTCGCACAATATCCCTTGGTTAAGAACTTGGCTGAATCGGGGAGTTTCACCAATAATAATTTTCCTCACAGCTGAACAATTATTCATATAAGTGGAGATGTTTTAATTATGATTTGAAGCCCCTCTCAAGTAATACACAAATTCCTTAAAAAGAGTAATTATTTTTAAATCCCAGAATAAGTCTTAACATTTGTAGTGGGCTGGGGAAAGGAAAAGGCTACACAAAGTTGCTTTATGGAGTAAGAAGCAAAATGTACCAGCAAGATGGCTCAGAAGAAATCGTCCCTGATTAAAAAGATGCATTTGAAAGCTTATTTCTGGGTACATACAGGCAAACCATAGTAGTGCACTTCTACAGGAAAGAATCATGATTTAGAGTGAACAGCTCCAGAAGTCCTTTTCCATCATCTAACAGTCAGTGAGAATAGGCTCAGATAATCTCTAAAATACAAGATCAAAGATGACCTAGGGACTTTCTTGAAGAAGTGGGTATTTATAACTAACTTAAAAATTGAGACTTTTGAAACACTGTGCAACTGATGAAGGAAAAAAAAAATTAATTCAAAAGTAACTGGGCACATTAGGTAAATTTTGAGGTAAGATAGTATAAAACTCAGTCTGAAAATAATGTATTGGTAAAGAAATTCAATTGCCAATAATTAACACTTTTAACAGCAGCTGTTGCAATAATCACAAAAGTTCATTTATAATTACTGATTTTTCCCCAACACATCCTGCCTCATCTAACCAATTTCAGATGAAATAGAGAACTGTAGAAAGCAATTGCATTGCTACACACAAAATAGACCACTAACTCACCTTCATACACTTTACTGTGAGATCACTTAAGTTTTCTACTTAAAAGTATCCTTCTAAAGCACTTGACTCCTCAAGACTCAAGAACCACCTGAAATTTCAACAGAAAATTAAAAACTGTTCACGGATTAAATTAAACAATGATTTTAACTTTAAATGAGATTAAAAGCAAAACGATTGAAAAAGAGCAAAGCAGTCAACTTCAAGTGTAGCCACTTTCCCTCTAGAGTACTTCGAAGTTGTTAGACTGTACTGAAGGCTTCTATTGAAAACTGAAGTACAGTAAAGGGAACAATTCCAGAATAATTGTCATTACCGTTCTAAAGCTGCAATCTGTTAAGAAGCAGCCAAGATATTTAGCCAACCTCACAATCAACACAAAATTCAAAATTTGAGTAATACTAAATTCCGAGATGATTTAGCACATCAGTTTCTTGATAGCAATACTGAGGGCAGTGATTAAAAATACCCACAGCAGGATTGAGTCTTGCACACACACACACACACACACACACAGACCCATCTCTAAACCCATTTCTTCAGGGGAGCAGCTCTGCAATGCACTGCACTGCAGGGAAGAGACAGCCCTAGAACTGAAATAGCCATTAAAGAGGAGGATTACTGCAAGTGCTGGGGAGCCCTCCAGTGGGACATAGCTATCATAGCGATTTCTCAGTTTCTCCAGTGCCTCTGGCTCCAGCAAAGTACATTGATATTTGCCATACAGATCACAGAATCACAGAATGTGCTGAGTTGGAAGGGACCCACAAGGATCATCGAGTCCAACTCCCTGCCCTGCACAGCACTATCCCCAAGGATGCCCCGGGAGCATTGTCCAAATGCTTCTTGTCTCTGTCAGGCTGGTGCTGTGACCACTTCATGGGGAGCTGTTCCAGTGCCCAAGCACCGTCTCAGTGAAGAACCTTATACTAATATCCTCCCCTGACACAACTTCAGGCCAACACTCCCTTGGGTCCAGTGACTAGTTGCTCTTCTCACAGAGCAGAGATCAGTGTCTGCCCCTCCTCTTCCCCTCACGAGGAGGCTGCAGACTGCAATCAGGTCTCCTCTCAGTCTCCTCCAGCCTAGAGGAGCTCAAGCTCAAGTTCAAGGTCTTGGTCTGCTGTGGGGTCAAACCAATCACTGTGTGATCTCTGCAGAGTGAGGCCAGAACATCCACTCTGTGCTGAAGGACAGAGAAGCAGCTGTGTAGGAGAGTTTTTAAAAATAAATTCACTCAGAGCAGAAGAAGAAAGGCTGCATACGTGTGTAACTACATAAATACTAGAGAAATTTCAAAGCACAGCCAGCCAGCTCTCCTCTGGTTCATTCCTGAGTCCTCACCTCATTTCTTAATAACCACTGCTGCATTTCTCAGGAAAGGCCATTAACTGTAATGAGTCAGAACAGCACCAGAGAAAATAGAACTTTTTTGTTAGAAGTGCCTGTAGATTAATGCCAACATTGATCAGCATTGATCAATGCATGGATCAGCTCTTATCCTTCTTCTGTCAGGGCACTTAATGAAGCCTAAATTGAGACCTTAAGCCACAAGATATATCTCCAGCAACAAGGGAAGCCTCCACAAGAAATACCCAGGGACCGTTTCAGTCAGCTGGCATTACCAGGTAAATTTATAGTGTCCATAGCCCAAGGGAGGAGCACCCCTATGAGGATACTTCATCTCAGAGCAAATTTCATACTTCTGACTGCTCAATTTGTTCCCACTCAATTTGATTTTGCCTCATGCTGACTTTGGGAAGGGAATTTGTGTCTAGATATCCAAGGACAAACTAGGTCAAAGAAATAGAATCTGAGACTGTTTGCTTTTCATGTGTTTGGAGGCATGCAGTTTTCCTAAAATTTTCTCCTATAATTCCACAGATTTCAGTTTGATCTCCAGGTTCTTCAGTCACTTCAGAATATAAATCTTTCCACTAGTGTACATCACAGAACTTCTAGTGCTCAACCCTCATGAAGACGTCCTCCTGACTTTAACGTAAAGTAAAAGTATATTCAAGTGGCAACAGAAGAAAACTTCTGTTGTAGTTTAAATTGCATGGTTTACAAAGTAGAAAAGCATACTAAATTATTCCTTAATGCTATATTTCTAAAATGAAAAAACTCTGAAGAAACTAGGCCTGCGTCAATTTGCAATTTTTTTGTAAAACACTGAAAATGTTAAATTTTAAGAGCAAAGAGGCAGAACATTGGTGTTTCAAAAAGAAGGCAAAGACTAATTAGTAGGAAGTCAGAGGAAAAATAGGGTTTTGTTCTGCATTTTCATTATTTTCCATTCAGCAAGAACTAGAACTGATTGTACTTAAACATTTCATTAAAGCTTGAATTTTCAAAGGTTGAAACAAGCTGTTCGGTGCTTAAATGCTCACAGTACAGAAAAAATAAAATAGTATGATCATTATAATTACAGAGAAAGAATAAAGAAGCTTTTCTTTCACTGATGTCAATAAAACTAACTTGTGCAAAATGAATGGTTACATCAGCACTGAATCAATTTATTAATATTAACCTAGAATAAATGTAAAATTATATTTATACAATTATCTCTTCTAAACTAAATCAGACTTCAAGGATATTTTTAAAAATCAATTTATAGAGGAAAAGAAAGAGCCTTACTTCACAGTATAACATGATGTTTCTATTTCTTGTCATATTCACACCACATGCGTGCAACAACACTCTTGCCCATAGCTTTAGTTTACAGAATAATTAATAGCTATTATTGGATGGCTATGCTGCATTAGCTTCCCATGATGCCTGTGACAAGCTACCTGGAACAGAGGCTAGACGGTGTTAAAGGAATAAAGTAGGTATTTATTAAAAGGCCTTCAAAGGATACACCTTGGGCAGTACAAGAACTGGCTGAGGCTCTGCCCAACATGGACCCAGGATGGACACAAGATGGTCATGAGTTTTCACACTTTTAAAAGTTTTGGTCCATTTACATATTGGGGTTAATTGTCCAATTACAGCTTCAAGTTATGAAGTTCCATCCTCCTAGACTGCTTTGCCATTGTTTTTACTTTTGGGCCTGAAGCTGCAACAGTGTTCTTAGTTCTCAGGCTGGTAAAGGATTGTTTTGTCCAACCAAACTGTGAAGAGGACTTGCTAACACTTTATATGTTCAGAGTTATATGCTAAGGAAGTATAGAATCTGAAAAATATGAAAGCTAAAAATTAAGGCATCACTCACTTTAACAGAAGAGTAATTTAGAGTGTTAAGCACTTCTAATAAAATGTTATATTCTAATAAAAGAATATTTAAAACAGAAGTCAAGGTAAATATATGCATTTTCTGAAAAGGAGATCACACTGAATAGTTAATTCTTACATTAATCTCACAATAAAAACTGTCTGATTCATTTTACAGAGTAACCTCTGCTGGAGAGAGAGGGAAACTAAGCCCTGTTCTGCTATCTGGCCCAGCAGGAAACAAGCATGTACACACATGTAAACTCTGCATCCCTGGGGCAAAACCCATCACTGAACTGTGGCTAAAACTTGAGAACATTTAAATTCATTACGCTACTGAACACACCTGTCATGTGCATGTGCTCAAGGAAGGGAGATGGGGCATAGAGAGGTGTGTGCCTTTAAGGATCAACCTGGAATTTCAACATCTTTCCTCCCAAAATTCGGCAGGACATGGTGAAATCATGTTGTCACATGCTCCTGAATGATATTTTGGCTTTACCTGTTACCTGTTGTGGGCTCTGTACATAGATCTGCCCTGCCCTTACAGAACGCAATTACTAGGAGGAAATAGTTCACCACAAACTTGAAGTTCAGGCTGCCCTGCTGCAAACAGAGAACTATGCTCATTGAAACATTTCTCACTCTATGTGGAGAAACAGGATACTAAGTTAGGTATGTATTTGAGTTTTATAAACTATTTACATAAAAAAAAATTCAAGTATGAACTTTCTTTTTTTAAAAAAAATGTTTCTAGAAGCTAATTTAATTTATCCAAAACCTTTTTTTTTTTGGCAAATAGAACAGTTTTGCCAGAATTCATATAATTAAGACTTAAATTTGAATGGTTTGCAGCATAATTTTTAAAATGTTTTCCAGCAAAGACAAAAATAATTTTGCTTGGTTTTATTGGTTTCTCTTTTAAGAAAAAAAAAAAATGTTTCAAACATAACAAAGTATGCCACAAACCCCACAATGTCATGTTGAATAATGAGGAGGCAGTCATCTGACAAAGCACAGCATTGCTTCATCGTCAGCAAGTCTGATCAGGACTCCTACAGAGAGTTAACTCATTTGCAGACTGCACAGCTACAGCATATGTTGCCTTAATACTTCACTGCTTTATTAATATTAAGATGAGGTCCTGTTTTTAGGAGCATTTGGGAGATGCTGGTGCTCTCACTGGATGAACTGCATGCTCTCAGAAAGTGCTCTGTGGTAGATGAGATTATTCCCAGTCTTGAATATGCCAAGTTTCCAACTTTTATTTGATATACACAGTAATACAACATATGCTACAGTGATTCTGATAACCATTTAATTCCAGATCAGGGTCAGGCAGAAGCAGGAGAAAGGCTGCAGGGAATCAAATTCTGAGAGTGCATGAAGCCATGATTAGGGTGTAACTCATGTGGAAAAAGTTTGGATTTCATCTGTACTCTTATTTTATCTGTGACCTGTTCCAACCTCAACAGAATAATTTGGTCCAAAGGTTCACTTTGAGTCCTCTCATTTCAAAATCAGCAGCAAAACAAGAAAGAAATGCACACCTGAGGGACTTCAGTTGGTTAAACTGCTTTTGCTATACCCACTTCAGTGGAGTGATAGTAATTTACACCAGCTGAGAATCTGCCCCAGTGTGTTTCATTTACTCTTGAAATCCTTAAAAATCATACCAAGTTCACCTATTAATTTTCTCCAAACTTTTGAGGTCACTCCTACTTATTTCTGAGCCAGATTCTCTCTGAATCAGAATAGGAATGATACAATTTCTCAGCACGGAAAGAGATCAATTCTTCCTATTTTATAAAGATTTCAGTGAACAAAGTGATGATACCATGTATTGTGATGTCTCATAAATAAATATAACAGCAGAATCAGTTCTGTTGTTGGCTATTCCACAGGAGGCTATCATCCCTACTAATATATCAATATGCTTAATTAAGGATTAGAAAGCAGAAGAAAGATCAAGTTCGTGACAGGTTTTCAACACAAAGATCACAAATGCATATTTGCATCCCAGGAGATAAATTAATCAAGAGGTAGCAAGCTATAGTCCAGGAAAAGCTACTGCAAGCTAAGCAGTGATATGACCACATATAGCAATTCAAAACCAGCTTAAAAGTAGAAAAAGTCATTCTAAGAGTACATCCATGGAAACATATTTTCCTACTGAAAGGCCAAGAGGCAAGGAGGAAAAAAGATAATAAAAATTACAAGCTCAGAAACTTACACAAGCTCAGTCTCAGTGAGACTGATAAATAGAATTCTCTCTATATTGTTAAAATACTTTAAAAGTAATTTGGACAGGAAAGATAGGAAATTATCTTAGGTCTAGAGATAATGACTTAGTCAAATGAACCTCTTGAAAAGCCTTTTGTCAGAACAAAATACAGTTTTGCATTCTGTATCACCTGTGAACGGTATTTTACTGCTTAAGTCACATCCCCTGCAGAACAAATACTCACCTGTGTATCAAAGGCAAGAAAAATCTCTCATAGTGACTGAAACTTCTTTAAACTGCAGATTCTGGAGAGAGATAAAAGTCACACACCGCTCCATATCATATCTGCATTTCCCCTGATACAGATTAGCAGGACCTCTTGAATCAAGTGTCTTCTAACGGAGTCAACCAAGCTATTTCACCTTCTGCAAATTTATTCCTGTGCCCTTCTGAAGGTCAGGGACCTTCTTCTAGAGTACAATCTAGCTTTACCCATGGAAAAATGAATATATCTGACTCACCTTTTACTATTCTTTTCTAATTCTTGAATCCTGGCTTTTACCCTGGATATATTTCTACTATGCAATCAGACCTTCTCTTGCTTGAACAAGCCTGTTTCTTTTAATGTTCTGAAAGAGCAATTCTCCATTCCCTGGTTATCCTAGCACCACTTTCCTGCAAGTTTTTGCATTTTGAAATAATTTGAATTCACATAGTTTATATGAGAGTAAATCTGTAGTAGAAAAGAATTGGCTGTGGTCTAAGGAATAAACTTAATGGTACCTGTGTGCTCTAGACTATATTTGTTGCTTATAAGGGGGAAATAACACTGGGTTAATAACTTGGCCTCCCCAGTCTCATTGCTTTCTCTTGTTTCCTCTCAAAATGCTTTATTATTAATTGCAAAGAGCATATCACAACAAAATTGGAATGCAGAAACTTGTCTGTGCCAAGGAAAAAAAAAAAACCTCTTCCTAACCTCAAGGACATTTTGCCATTAGTAAATGCCACATATAAAACTAAAAATAAATGCGTGGACTCAGCTTACAAGATTTTCTCTCTACAGATTCTCCCCACTGCCAGACCACAAAACTCAGACAAGGCCAAGAAAGCCTTGAGTGCCCTATTTCTTTTCCCCAAAGGTTATGGCTGCTTACACATTAGAATATGCTTCAAGAATTTATAGTGTAGAGTGATAAACTAATTACTATGTTATTTCTGCCTAGCTTCATTTTTTCAATTATTCCTAGTTTTAAATGGAAATGTAGGCCAATGCACATAATTTTATATTTTGTTAGACTGATCCCTGAAGCCTTATAGTTTTATTTCGGCAAATATGTATGTGAATTGGCCTCAACTGCTACAGTCAAAGTCTCCAGTCTCCATATTTTTCTTGTCTTTTAGAAGATTTGCAAACTAAACTTTGCAGAAAATTGCCCAAAAGCCATGAATCATCCCTGTTGCTAACCTGGGTTCCACTGCTAGATCAAAATTTGCCATGTGAAAAAGACAATTTCAAAAGTAGAGGCAAACTATGGCAAGGAGGCTTTACTGAATTCTTTGGCATTTTCGTAAGCTGAAGGACTGAGATTTTCACTAGTCTCAGGCTGAATCTCCCCTATTTATTCCTACAAATATGTGACAGTAAAACCTAGATTCATCCAGCTGAAAAAAATTGCCATCCTTAGCAGCTCCCTCCCCAGTGAGTTGCAAAAAACAGATGAGGTAGGATAAAGACACTAATTTACATGTTCCTGGCAATGACTAAGGAGATACAGACCACTTACATCAACTTTGACAGGCTTACTGTGCTACAGGTAAGAGCCCTAGACTTAGAAAATGCTGCACATTTTATCAGGTAAAGTAATTTGCTGCCTGAAATAGGGACAGTACTGCCTGATAAGGTCAGTTCTTAGTCAGCACAGACATCTTGATTAATTCTTGGTGAGTATTGTACACTAATTTAAGTTGAAAGGGTCCTAAGGAGGTCATCCAGTCTGCCCATGCAACAAGGGAATCTTTGCCATTAGATAAAGTAGCTCAGGACTTTATCCAGTTGAGTTCTGACTGTTTTCAAACATCTTCCACACCTTCTTGAGGCAACATCTTCCAATATCTGATTGCCTATGATTTTTTCCCTAATGCCAATTAAAATTTTCCTTACTGCAGCTTGTGTCCATTTCCCCCCATCCCCTACCTGCATACTACTTGAAGGACACTGGCTCCACCTTGACTATAGAAGGAAAAAAATCCTTCTCCCATTGGATAGCTGAAAACATCCATTTATGCACAGAAAACAGAGGGGGATAAAGGCAAACACCACTATTTCAACGGTTGTATAGTTCAGCACACTGAGAGATTCTGTTACACAAGAACTGAAAAAGACTGGTTCCACCCATGGAAAAACATGTGCTGGTTATTGCTAAATTAACATCAGTATGACTGACCTTCTCAAGAAAGGGAAAATTACCTGTTGAGATAAGATGCCACATAAAAAGTGTTTTATAAATGGGTTTTCTGGTTTAGTCCTGCTACCTTGCTCTCTATCAACTCCAAAATTATATTTCCATTGCATAAGAAGTGAAAAATAATGAAAAATATTTAAATGATTCATTAAACTTCGTCATGTACATTACTGAAATAAAGATCATACTCTTCTTTCAGGCAGGCCTTAATGAATTGCTAACTTTTCCCTGAAGCGACAGTGGTTGGATATTGATTTAGAAAAGGTAAAGGGAATGTGATTAAAAAATAAACTATGTCAATGTGGAATCTCAGTGTATGATGAATTATAATCATACTATATACACTACACAGCACGGGAAGAAAAAAAAAATCGCATAATTCTTTATCTCAGAGGAAGCAAAGCAGAGGTAGAAAACTCATCATTCATTGTAGAACAGTCAAAATCCATCCCTGGAGCAAGCTACTTGAACTTTTTATCAGTCTCCACATGGATTTTATTAAGCCCTCTATTTCATTCTTTCAAACTTATCTTTGTTTTTGTCTTGCATAAAGGATGCAGGAGAAACTCACTTTTTTTTTTCAATACAAATATTATTTTAAAGCTTCTGCCACATCAAGAGTGGAGCGATTCAGTGTGTTTTGTATGGCTTGCATATGATCTCTGCATCCATTTACAGATAACCATCTGGTTGGTAAAGTACACAAGGATTCTTAATTGGAAAATACCCTTAACTTCTAGTGGTAATTCAGTTTTAAGGAAATATCTAAACT